>OY759210.1:80588608-81788608 GCA_963662105.1 Meiosimyza platycephala
GGAGAGATCGGAAAAAAATTATAAAATTTTATCACCCCATTCAAAAATATTGTTAAAATTTCAAATGAGCTTTTTTTTTGAAAAAAAAAATCTACTTTCGAAAGAGAAAAATCGCTAACCAAGCTCAACTCTAGTTTTGCTAATCAAAATATAACTGCATTAGGCCCGAGATGCACACAAAACTCTGCTGTGGGAGCTGATTACAACAACATCCGTTTGGGTAAAAACTCAAAAAAAAAAGTATTGACGAAAATTTTTAAATAAGCTGCCGGCAAACTAATTGAATGCAAACAAAAGAAACAAAAACAAAATGCACAAGCTGAAGGAACAAATGCCTTGAAAACAAAAGCACACAAACAAAGAAGTGCGTTGAAGATAAAATTACACAAACAAAATGCATGCGATGATTGTGATCCAAAATGATTTAGCTCGAATAACGGAAATAGCTCAATATATTTTGTTATTGTTATTAGAGCTGGAAGAGCTAAACGAGTTTCGAGCTGTGCACACTTGCATTAGACTGTGTGTTGCATACCAAGTTTGTTAAATCGAGCTATACATCAATGTTTTAAAATATCATACAAAAATTTTGAGCGTTTTCATTATATTCCGAACGCTCCACCCTAATAGATACATATGTAAGTACTAATGAGCAATATGCGTCCAACTGGTTATTACTGCCTACGAGGTGAAATAACATTTTGGAATGCAGCATCCATATTGTACATATCATTTTTTACACTTTTTATGATCAAATATTTTAGGAATTTGAATTTTATAAGAGATCAAAATATTTATGAAAATCAAAATATTTACAAGACATAAAAATTTTTTTGAATTTTGCTAAATTTATTTATATCCAGTAATGGCGCATGAAGCATTTTTCAGTTATAGTTTTTGCTATCATATGAGGAAATCTCGCATGAACTCACACAAGCGTTTTAATTTAATTTTTTCGCACCAGTTGATATATGTATGTATAGTACATGCGTATGGCTTTTAAAATCGTTATTATTTACGTTTTTCTCATGTCAGATTGAAGGCATTTTGATATATTTGACCTTTGAATGTCAAAAATACCATTTCTGCCCATGATCAGTAAATATTTAGCCCTTCCAAAACCCGAACAAATTAGATTATTTCGTAAAGATTTTTGAATGCTTAAATAACTCAGATATTTAAGATTTTCCATTCTAAATCATTCAAAAGCGGTAAAAGCAGCCACGTAAAGCGAAGGACTATCATTCCATTAGTTTAACGTCTTTTCTACTCAAAACTATGAAGCGCGTCATAGATCCCCACATAAGAGAGATAGTTCCAAGTGACTTTCTTTCAAACTCACAACATTCATATCAGAAAGGAAAATCAACAGAAACAGCTCTGCATAAGGTGTTACCTTACCTTACCTTACCTTAACTATTGAAACCTCACTATAACACAAGGAATAGACGTAAGGTACCTTCTTAGACATGGAAGGCGTCCTTAATAACAAGTGCGATGGAAAAAGCACGAATTAATCAACACATTCGTGACTGGATTAATAGACTCCTAAGTTGTTGAACAGTGATGGCAGAATGGAGCCACACAAGTTCTCTTAAAATTTTCAATAAGAGGTACCCCCCAAGGAGAGGTACTATCTCCTCTATTATGAATACTTACCGTTAATCTATTTCTCCATATACTGAAGCAACATGGTGATGAGTGAGCTAATGGAAAGAGCTATCTCTACGATAAGCCTGTGGGCATCAAATAAAGGTCTATACTCAAAACATAACTGGTTCTCCTTTCACAAAAATACGAAATTCCCAAATTTCAGGAAATAAATCTTAGAAACACAATTATCTCAGTTCCAAACGAAGTGTGGTCGTGATCTGGTGGAAGGCTCCGGAAAGAAAGCCTTTACTTTTGAAGTTAGAAAAGCTTCAACGTCTAATGTGTTTAGGCATGACTGCAGCCCTGAAAACAACATCAACAGCACCACTAAATACTATACTGAACTTGCTTCATTTTTTTGCCAGAAGTGTAGCGTTTAGACTAAAATAGTCAAATTGTTTCAAAATTAGGCACTATGGCCATGGCAGCATAGACAATATAACAAATATCTCTACGGATTAGCTTAAGGTAGAACTCTTTGATCAAAAATTTTCCATTAAATTTCCTTCAAGAAGCTACTGGTGCAGTAGGCGAAATGATCCTCCAAATTGTATCAACATACATATACAACATGTATGTATATACAGATGGTTCCTAACAAAACGAAGCGGTAAGTGCGGGTATTTTCATGGCCAATAACAATTTGAAAGAACACTTCAGGCTTCAGGTTTACACGTGGAAGTTTAAAATCACCTAGCATAACTAGGAGAACATTTGCTTTTCGAAATCACTGACAGTGTCGTAGCATAGCTATCTAACTATTAGCACAAGCTATTCCAATCTTAGCACTCGAGTCAAGCAAGTGGTAAAATAATTCCAAAAAATTCAGGTCATTAGAATATTCATTGCCTTATATTCCTGATTATCGTGGAACAGAATTCAGAAAAGGAATAGATTGTTCCATTGCCGGGCGGAATTAGGTGTCGTTCCACAGAAGAGAATGAGTTTTGATTTAGTCAATGAATTTGTCAGAGCCATTGGTCCTGCCTAGCTAATACCATATATCCTTACAAGTCTCTTTTTAAATCAGGTTCATAGAACGTAATCAATGACTTTAATTATAGAAAATAATTCAGGCTGAAAGACAAAATAATGCTTAGAAAAGACAAAATAAAGCACAGCTCCAAAATTTCAATTTACACTATCAGTACACAATTCCTCATCTGTTCTGAACACATCAGTAATGCTGCGATAATAGGACCAACAACATCTAATATGAGGATATAGGGACTTTGGAAAATAATGTTTTGTTAACATAAGTATCGTTATTCAAAATTTCGATTTGTATTTGAGTTGGTATGAATAAATGTATCGCTAAGTGCCAGAAATGTATGTATTAACAATTATGTATATGTTTGCGGCAAGGAAATATTTTTTCCTACCAAATAATAAAGTGATAATTATTATTAAATAAATGAATATGCTAGTAAATCTGTTCATACACATATGATTTTAATATTATTACAAACTATATGATTAATTCAATAACATGTTTAACTCTGCGGAAATGCTTTTAATATGCTACACCAGTGGTCATCAACTTGAGATCCGCCAGATATTGATATACATATGAACATATATTAGATTGGTCGAAGAAAGTGGCTCAAAATCGATTTTCCACCGATTTTTCTATAACATTCATTTGGGAAAGTTTTCCAGGTAATTATTGTAGCTTGAAAAATGCCCTATAAAACAGGCATGGAACTTACGTAATGTATCTACTAACTTTGTGATTCTTGAATTTCTTATCCAATAAATTTATTAGATATACGCAAAACTACTTTTTAAAATGGATAAGAAAACGGTTCCAGTTTACATAAGTCCAGATAACGGTGTATAATCTGATTAGTATTCGAATATTTCATAACATAATATATCAATATTAAAAAAAAAAGCTTTGAGCAATTAGTATCTCATATCAGCTCAATTTTTTATGTGCATATATCGATTTTTAGTAAAAAAAAAAACGCCATACAGTATCATTTCGGACCTCGATTTCTCAAAAAACCATTATTTTTGCACAAAAATCGGTAGTATTGGAAACGAATCAGGGATGTCAGGGCTGTTTGATTTTTCCCATTAACTTACAAATACTCATAATCAAACTGGTTAAGCAAAGGAACAAAAACTTGATACTACGCAAAATTTCACCCAATATGAGCGAATGTCATTTTTCGAAGTCTTCTAAGGTTATTGGGAGAAGGAATTATATAAAAAAAATAGATTTGATTAGAAATTCCTAAACTTAGACCTTCTTCAAGGTCGAAAAAATAAATTTTTCATAGGATTTCGACCGTAACATTATACACCAATATATTACAGTGAAACCTGGATAGCTGGGATATCCAAGGGACAAAAATGTTTGTCTCGATTAAAGAGATATCCCATTTAAACAGTTTCCCAAATAACCATACTCAGACCGATAAAACGTACATATTCAAATTTAAAATAGCAAATTATACACACATTTCCCACTTATAGAGATTATTTCTAAACGGTCCCAGTTATAGAGGCGAAAACGCATAAAAACTTCAGAAATCAAATCCCAGATATAGAGGTTTAATAATCCCAGTAATAGAGTTATTTTGATGCGAAAGTGCTGGGACCTTGAAGTGAGTCTCACTAGTAGAGGTTTCCCACTTATCCAGGTACCGCTTAACCAGGTTTCACTGTATAACATAATGAAATATTATGAAAAAATTATGAATCACTCCTTCCTTGTAAGACAAAATCTAATAATCGACAAAAAAAATATTGCAAGCAGTGGTGGCTACTGCGCGTTAAGAATTTATAGCACACTTCTAGGCACCAACAAATTTTGCGTCTTATCGATTGGCAAAATTATAGGGTGTTTCATATTGCTTTATCATTAATATCTCTACAAGTTTTTGTTTTTTTACAAACAAGAAAGAGGTAAAACTGATGTTTCAATAAAAATAGCTCTCATTTTGGGTATATAAGCAAGTTGCAATCTATGGAAAACTCAAATAATCACGTCCTTTGCTTTTAAAAATGTTGCCACTTAAAATACGAAAGAAATCAATTTATCATATCACATTCGACGAATATCCACAATCAAAACAGCCGCTTCAAAATAGAGAACTTCTGTCTGACGAACAAACGAACACACTCTATAAACCTGAATTACATCTAAAATTACTAAACAATCCAGTTTTGGTAGCAGCACCTCCTACAGGGAAAATGCAACTTTTTTTTAGACAATTGAAAGAAAGATTTACAAAATGGGCATTACCACGCCCTAAAGCTCAAGCCATAGATGTTAGCAATAATGTGTTGGGATGTGCTAAGAAATGGCGGCTTAAAACAAAATTATCAAGTGCACCAGCTAAGAGCTATTGCCCCAGCATACTGAAATTTAAACTTCCAAGTTTTTTGGGATTCTTGCGAGCACGCAACGATGATGGACTTTGCAAACGTAAAAGTGGTTTTGAAATTTACTGTGAAATGGCGAGCATTCATGGTTTTGTCAACTTTGTAGATGCAAAGACTTGGCAACGTGCCTTTTGGTGTCTGGTGATTTTTATTGCTATGCTGATGTCTACCATTATTTTGGTAATGTCACATTTGATGAGTGTAGACACACCTATCATAATGTACACGGAGAGCACGCATCATCCAGCTTGGACTATGGCATTTCCAGGGATAACAATTTGTAATTTGAATCGTTTGTCGCAACGCAGGAGTGAACAGCTGGCAGAAAAATTGTAAGTCTAAGACCATCTTCTTTTTTTTAATAATTTATGAAATAATTTAAAAAATTGACATTTCAAAATGATCGAGGTATACATAAGTATATAGCATACTCATCACAAGAGCACTAACGCTTAAAAATCTGAATATAGGAAAAATCTACATAATAAAAGTTAGGCTAGAAATAATAAAAAAAACCTCCCACCCTTCCAAAAAAAAGTGCTTAAAAGAAATGAGCTCAAGAACAAAAACGCAATTTTGCTCAAAACAGAAACAAAAAAAAACTATAAAAAATGGGAATCACCGATAAAAATATCATATCATATTTGAAGCTTGAAGAAATGACACAAAAATGATAAGGGGTGTAAATTGGGGAGGAAATAGGGTAACTCGGTTTTGAATTTTAGGTAAATTTCTTGAAGACCCCCACATGAGAAACCTTGTTGGGAAGAATATTGCAAGCAACTTGCCTACACACGCTGCAACCGTGTTTGTAATATCAAAACTATTTTGATTTTACTGCACTTGTCACTTGCTAACACATTGAGGGCGAAGCCGATTTTGCTTATGTTTCCCACGCACGTTTTCGTGCGACATTGTCTTCAACGTGTTAAAGGAAGGTTGTAAGTGTGCGAAAATCGAGCAACCTCAACAGTAAGATCGCATTTTCGTAACCTGTGATTCCAGAAAAGTTTCTCGTGTGTGAGGTCTTTTAGAAACTAAAATGGCTCGATTACAACTCCGATTTGAAGATCATTAAGTTTTGTGCAATTTGTCTTAAGCACAGAAATCCGATGATCTAATATCCTTTTTACAAATGATTTGTCCTTTAATCGTAATCTCGCCCAAAAAACCTTCACACAAACAGCCCGAATCCCATGAAAAAATAGCACATAATGATTTACTTAAATGATTGCTATCACCAGTGTCGTCTTTAAGCAGCTTCAACCTAGGGGCCCGCGCCATAAAAAAAATCTTTTCTAACATTTTAAATTTTGAGTTGAATAAAAAAATTTGCATCGATTTGTCGCAAACTGCTTCAATATCTCAGGCGTGTCCAAGCACAATAAATGGATATAGTTTCATATTTGAATACGCTGTTAACCCTGGGACCGTTCTCTTTTTTGATTTGCCACTTCTTATTAAATCTAACTTTTTGTATGTGGTTTTCTATTTGAAGAATAAATATTTAAGCAAAAAGTGTCACTCGGATCTGGCTTCGGTGATTAAATTCATATGTATACAAAAACTGAGCAATGATGCTAAAGTAAACCTGCTCCACAGAATTCTTTATCTTTTAAAAATAGATAGAATGGAATCAAAATTTTTCAAGCCCCTTTTTTGAATTTAAATTTTTCAATTCTAAATTTTGATTCCATTTATAAGAAGAGTTTGATTGTAGCTGTATTAGCAATTTTTGCTCCTTTGTAATTTTAATTTTTCTTAAACAATTTTTCTTGAAAACTGCATTTAAAAATTTGATTTAAAGAGTATCCATGTTTTTTATGACAAAAACCTTTTACGCGTATAGTGATTAGTGATTAATATTTCCGAAAACTTCAATCTGACCAATAAAATATATTTTCACTTATCATATATACTGAGATTGACAGTTGTTGTGGGCTGTCTCCAATTACAATTTCAGAGTACTTCCGAGTTTTTTTAAAATTTTTGACGGTTATCTTATAAAAAAGAAAAAAATCTAATGAAAATCTAATGAGAATGAAAATTTTGCAGCTCTGGTAGCAATTTGTATGCCTTAACTGTCTAAGTTTCCATTTCATTTTAAAAGTAAGTCTTACGCTGTTTTGCAGGAGTTCGGTGCGTGTGATTTAAAAAAAGACGCGTTTGGTCGCTAAAATAGAAATGGTGGCCTCTTTCTTTTTGTGGGTGGTGGTGTTAAGAATGTAGCTATGGACTTTTTCCTTAATACACTGGTTATAGTAAAAGTAGTAGATAAGAATTCGTATTAAACCTCTTTTTTTATGCAAGGTAATTAATAAAAATCCCCATGGGGGGGGGGGGGGCAGCACCATATGTTAAGCCTAAGGGCCCGCACACACCTAGAGACAGCGCTGGCTATCACATTAAGAATAGAGTTCTTTTAAGCACAACTAAGGATTTCTTAGACGATACACTTAAGAAATGCAAATTCGATATTTGGATTGTGAAATGATGAGAGTAAAAAACTAGTAAACGTGATATCCTCGCCAAAAATTTAATACCCTACACCGCGTTAACAGTAAAAATTTAAATGGGTATTTTATTCAACATAATACTAAACTTACCCTCATTGAATTTGACATTGACTTACTCTATTTTTAGCTTATGCTTCTATGATAGGTGCCATGACCTCTATTTCAAATTCGCCAACTTTTTGTCTGATGCTTGGACAAACCAATTTTTTGTATTTGTGTAAAATTTGGTTTCATTATTTTAAATCAGCGGTGGGCATGGAAATATAGTAAAAGAGCGCAACAACAAAATCAAGCCACAAAAAAAAGAAATTTTAAAGTTTTTTTACTTTCATTTCCAAAGACGCCAACAGCACAAAAAAAAAACACCAAACTGCACTGCAAACAAAAACAATTGCTACATTCGTCGAGACACAATGCGGCACCGTCGCGGCCTTTGTGTGTTGTTTTTGTTTTCATTTGAACTCAAGTCAATGCTGTGCGTCGATAGCGTTGAAATTCTTCGAATTGGTTTTTGGTTGCTTGCGTGTCGAATAACGGTTCGGGCCATGAGGGCGGAAAGTGCGATTACGTGCTCATGGCTGCATTAAATAATTCACTCTGTGTAGCGTTGTAAAGTTTTTGTTTCTATGAAGGGTGCGACGCCCACCAAGTTCTTGTCCAGAGCTTTTCCGCAACATTCTTGTGAAATTTAGTTCCATTATCTTAATTAATTCTTTAAGTATAGCATTTTGAAGTTTTCGTTTGCATGGGAAGTGCCACGCCCTCTCGTCGCAATTTGCCACCTTTTTTTTCCAGAACTTGTTTAATTTTTCCTAATATTTTTTTGGAAATTTGGTGACACTACATCAAATAACTCTCTTCTTATATAACGTTTTATATATTTCTGATCCATATCAATATTCCTTTACTTTAATCGAGTTTTTTGATACTTTTCGATTTATATTGAATTCTTCAATACCATGTTTTCAAATTTTATTCGATCTTTTCGACTTTTTTTAAGACTATTCGATATCTTTCGACTTTTGATTGACTTTTTCGATATTGTTAAATACTTTCTGATTTGAATCGACTTCTCCTACGTTTTTTGACTCCTTGCACTAATTAGGATTTTTTTCGTTTTATTTTGTTTTTGTTTTTTAGTTTTCCAAGAAATTGTTTAAAATTTAGTCTTACTTTGATTTACACACTTACTATTTTGACCTGTTAAATTGAAATATCCAAGCACAATCAACACTTCCATGTCAAAGAAACAAATGCTGCAACACTTCCACTTAGCAATCCAAAACATGGACGTAGTCAATGCTACAAAAACCGGATTTCTTGCGCTGCATCAGCTACTCGAACAAAATAACTACACATTTACTGAGTTTATGAAAGAAATATCTCCCGACTGTGAAACAGAATTGCTGCGTTGCAAATGGAAAGGACGCACAGAACGATGCGGTAAACTTTTTCAAAAAGTAGCCACACCACAAGGCATGTGCTGTGCTTTTAATTATAACGTGGCCACAAGACAACAAAATCGGTAGAGTAAATTGAAAATTTTCTGAATTACGATTATCATGAAATTAAATTTCAGTTCATTAGCATCGCCACGTCAAACCACCAGCTGTGGCTATAAAACTGGACTTACTGTTCTATTGGATCCGCAAGTAGATGACTACATGGCAGGGCTCATTAAATCTCCCGGCTACCAGGTGCTTATACATGATACAGTTAATTATCCGGCCGATAGCGTTGAGCGTCAATATGTACAGTCGGGGACCGAGACCAGCATTACGATTGTACCACGTGCCACTTATGGCACAGAGTATTTGCGTAGCGAAGATTTAAGTGCACGCCGCTGTTATTTCGCTGATGAACGTAGACTTTTGTATTTTATCAATGCTACACAAACAAATTGCTTAACTGAATGTCGTGCCAAAATTTTGGCCGCCACATGTGGTTGTGAACCCTGGTATCTGCCGAAGGAAAATGGAACCAGAGTTTGTGATTTCACGGATGCGATGTGTTTGTTGGAGCACAAAGGTAAGTTGACACTCGTAAAGAAATATTCTTACTTTCTTAACCTTATTAATTAAGGGTAATATATGGGAAACATTTTATTTTCATTGTAAGACACACTCAGACGAAAATGTCGAACCTGCGTCAGGTAACACTTTGACCTGATAAATTGTTCTGTGGAATTCTATTTAATTTAAAAAAAAAAATTTTTCTTTCATCCTGTGGGGTTCGAACGTGGGCATTCCGTGTTGTTACAAGCGCAGTCGTAATATAATAATGAGAGTAGCTCAGTTGGTTAAGATGTGCGCATCTCTGAACAGTATAGTCCGGGAGCCGGCAATCCTGAAAGACCCGTGATCGCGGATTTGAAAATTTTGAATGAAAAATAATAGTTTACACTTAGACGAATAAGATAAGCATTGGTTGCAAATATGTTTACATTAATTATGTATTATTAAATGGCCATAATGTTTTACCGTCATCGCGGATTTTGATAAATCATATGATAATTGATGCGAAATTTCATTAACATTAAGAAAAAATCCGGCCGACATATTTTTTTTAGGGGGAAAGGTCCGGCATACCTATTTGAAGGGTATGACATGTTTTACTGTCAAATTCAAAAATATCTTGGTATTAATCGTCACTATATTACAAAACCGGTTTTTTAATTATGAAACAAAAAAAATTTTTTTGAATTATTACACGGCCAGTTTCGTAAAACAACGTCACTTCGGACAATTTCTCAACCCGTATACCAAGATATTTTTGAATTTGACAGTAAAACACGTAAATTAAAATAAAAAAAAAAAATGTTCCGTGATGACGGAGAAATTATTCCCACTGTCACACCCTTGAATATTGTTTTGAATGCTTTGTCATAACTTACCCGGTGGTAAAACTGTTTCTAGACAATTATGTACGTCGATCCTAACATGGCGATGGGATCTAATGTGATTAAAATTATGCTCTCTTATCTAATTGCTTTTTTCGGCGGTCATTTTATTTCTTGGATTATTGTTTGGGCTGTTTTGCCAGCACCTGTACCCTAGTCACTGAGAATTCCATTATTGCATTTATAATATTGATCAAGAACTTATGCTTTAAGACTCCATTCAAAGGATGATATTTTTTGAAAGTTTGAAGTCAATGGTAGGGACCTTAAGAGCAGCTATTGACCCTTAGCAGGAGTTACTTGTCATAGAAAGGTATACTGACCAACAACATGGCTTCATATTAATGTCTTTCAAACTAAGTTTTATTAAACTAACATATCACAGGCTCAAGAAATTATTCAAGTCCAGATCCATATCTTCTCTGAAAGTGAAATTTGAAAGTTGAAAAAAAGCAATTCCCGGCATTTAAAAAAAAAGTCCCTCTGAAATGTTAAAAATTCAAATTCGGAAAAGGTTGATGATCTTTTTTTTCTTTTTTTTTTGGACAGCAACATTAAAAAATCACTTCATAAAATGATAAGGACTTTACGTCAGGTGTGGGAAAAACGAATGACCTTTTTTTTTTTGATCTTTAAACAACAGCTTTGATGTCTACCATCATTCAATTCCCGGCTATTTAAGGATTTTTTGAATTCATGCCAGACCCCTGGTTTTGATATGAAATACCGTGGAAAACCGGGTTAAAATATTCACACATTTTTTTAACAGAAATAAAAGGGGTACCAATAAAAACATAACATGACATGACATCTGACAATGTTGCAATTAGTGAATAGGGAAATACCACGCGTTTTATTGCGAAAAATCACTAACAGATGTGAAAGTTTGGCCGAAATTTAAAAAAAAATAAAATTTTCATAAATTTCAGTTAATTTTTGTAAGATTCTGGATCTTTATTGCAAGAAACAATGTTTAATTCTTTAATTCAAAATCAAAAATAATGTGTAAAACTTTCAGAAATCTTCTACAGAATACTTAATGAATCAAAAAGTTCGCGCTATTATAAGGACGATCGTTATGCAGAAAATTTCATTTGTGATTGTCAACCGGAATGCAGTTACATTAAATATTATTCCAGCATAGATGCGGGTCACTTGGATCGAAAATATGCGGAGGAAGATAAGAGACTCTTGTAAGGACTATAATTGTGTACCCCATACAAAGGGTATATGTACATTTGTTCACATTGTTACCAAATATTAACATAATTTTTAAATTTTAGTAAGGGTATTCAAGTAAACAATCATATCTTGCTGCATGTATTTTATGACGATTTAGTTGCGCAGAAATATCGCTTAGATGTCTATGAAAATTGGTTATCGTTTGTAGGTGAGTTGAAGAGTTAACTGACTCTACCAATGCCAAACATAAAGTGCTTTAGTTGAGTTCAAAAATATGATATTTATATATAATGTTTTGTATCTACTCTTTCAGGTACATTTGGTGGCATAACAGGACTTTACATGGGCTACAGCTTTGTTTCCGGTTTCGAAATGATATTCTTTGTTTTTGTGCGTCCACTTTGTAATTGGCTGACCAAAAAGCAAATACGTTATAAAATTAAGAAAAGGCAAAAGATTTTAGCAGCTGAAACCATCAAAAAAGTTTTGGTAAAGGAGTTACAAACAAAAAATGAAGAAACAAACTTTTAATTCAATAAAGTCATAAATTAATAGCTAGCTTTTGAATTTCATTTACTAGGTGTGGTATTTATATAAAAATAATCCTATTAATAATAAAATAAAATTCACCTTAATGACTACAAATTGTTTGATGTTGTGTCTTTTTTTTCATTAGATATATCATTTACAAACTATTAATATGAATAGCACTATAATTAACAGCGCTTTTATGTTGTTTTACTGAATTCAAATCCACGCCATAGCACTTCAGTATTGCTTCTGATATCCAACAAACATTATGCCGTTTATTGTGCGTCCAAAACGCGTGTTTACAATATCTTCAGAACAGCCGGTAAAACATGTTAACACCAAGAATAAACTACAGTTGCATGAGGCGTCATCAACGGCAACTCAACGCAAAGGATCGCGTATTTCGCAAATACGTCAATTGGCAACGGTTGAGAATGTCCGAAGTTGGTTTACTCAAAATATGCGCAATTATTGTGATACCACATCGTTGCATGGCTTAAATTATATCGTGCGAACGGATATATCACGTCGAGAACGTCTCTTTTGGGTTGGTGTTGTTATTATCTCCATTATAACATCGATTGTTTTAGTCATTGTCTCATGGCAATGGAATAGTGAAACACCCACGGTGACTGTTATCGAAAGTTCACATTTTCCCACATGGAATATACCATTTCCGGCGATAACAATTTGTAATTTCAATAAAATATCCAAGAAAAACGCTCTAATTTTGGCTAAGAAAATGTAAGTTATATTTTTTATTTTTATGGAGTCATATATTTTGGCTGTACTTTAGACCAAATTGTCGAAATTCTTAAGATTTGATCTATACAGATCGTGTCTGAAGGAGAATCAACAACAAGATCAAATCATCGAACTATACACATAAAATAAGGAATATAGGATCCTTTCTTGCCGCGGATTGAACTTATTTTTAAGTATCGAAAAAGTGTGTATAATATTTTGTTATGGCTGAAAAACTAATCTCAAATTTACCTACCACTGGAGGGTTAAATTAAAATTGTTCGGAATAAAAAGCAAGTTTATTTTAAACTAGAAATCTTTCCAAGTGTTTCTCGGGACATAGTTTCAAATCAATAGAGGGGGCGTTTAATACTATGGACGCAGGAATAATTTAAGAGAAAAACAGTTTTTTATTGTCATTAATAAATTCCATATATCTCGATAACCTCATTTGGATTAACTCTCGATGACAACTGTTTTTGAACTGATCAAAGATTTTTCAGAATTTTTTTCCAATCCCATGTAAATAATATTGAAAGCATAAATGAAAAAGAATAGAATGCTGCCCTGTTATTCAATGGACCTTGCTTCACAAAATCGAATGAGCCTCTTCATCTTGCTCTCTGGGCTATGTTCTTAGATGTGATCTTGAAAACTTTCGTCACATTCGCGTTGTTTCTGCTCAAGCTCACCCCATCGTTTATAATCTCAGAAGAATTTCGAATATGTGGGAGTGGCATGGCGTTGGTTGGACAATGCAAAGGCTTAGATGATGGCTATAACAGCGAAAGTACATCAATGGAGACAAGATCTTCACTAACATGACCAGACATGTTACGTGCTCCATCAGCATCATGACACGTGATTTTTTTCATTTGGAGACTCAACGCTGTGAAATATTTTTGCAGAGCTTATCATTTTTTCAGAAGACTGGTTGCAACTCGGTTTAAGTTCTATGCAATTTTAACGAAAAATAAATGAAAGTTGACTTTCATATCTGAGACATAATGACATTTGTTCAGTGTTTGATATGTAGTGGTTGGCATATATATTTTGACAAATATGTGCGATTTAGTGTTCTTTCTGCAATGGCTAACTGTCAATGCTAACGGTATTATATACAATAACACATGCTAGGCGTCAAAAAGAACAAAAAAGCTGTGTATTTTTTTTGTTGATTTAAGTGCTGCAGTATATTTAAAAGATAAAAAACCATTTTGTGGGTGGCATAAGAATTTTGACAATTTTTATGGCATAAGTTTACTTTGGGAGTGCCGCTCATATTTTAATAAAATCCTACTTTCTTACAAGGCTTTCAATACTGAATAAGAACATGGAATCAAAAGTTGGGTGACGCGGCTAGTTTCTGAGATATATGTAGCCATCAAAAGTTGGGGATATAGCTTTTAATGAAATCATTGTCATAATTTAGGAACCCTTGGATCAACTTTCAAAATATGGATGTCAGATGAAAGATAGTTTAATGAGCTATAATAAAAATTCATAAAAATGTGCAATTTCAGCTATAGGTTTTGAAAATATTTGAGATATTTATATTTATCTAAGTTTCTGGTCAACTTTTTTTTTTAAAAAGCGTTATTTTTTTGGAAAAATTTTTATTTATTAAACATTTGAATTAATACATAAGAAAGTGCATTTTATGTCCTTTCAAATGGTGTGCTATTCTAAGCTGGTTTTCTTGGGCAACGGGATTTTTTAAGGAAGGAAAGTGAAAGAGCTCTAGAAATTTACTTGAAATTTTGGGATTTGTTGAAAAACTTCCATTGTCTAACCTCCTGGTTCAAACCCCGGCGACAACATCATTTTTTTTTATTATTTTTTTTATTTTTGAATTTAAAAGTATTTAAAAAACAAGTAGAGAACTATAAATATATTGAAAATATCTTGAATACTGCCTTTTATATTAAAAAATAACGGACTCGTCTTTTATTATTAACATAAAAGGCAGTTTTCAAGATATTTTCAATTTATACAAATACAGTTCTGTACTTCTTTTTGTTTTTTAAATACCTTTCTTTAAATTAAAAAAAAATTATGTCGTCGCCGGGGTTTGAACCAGGAGCTTTCCTGATTAGACAATGAAATTTTTTTATTTGCAATATCAGTGAAACATTTTGCTGATTAAGCTAAAAGATTTTGTTGTAAAATCAGATAATTTGAATTTGCAAATCCAAATAACAAAGGGTTTTGATTTTGCAAATTTTTCCTTTGATTCAAAGAAATGAATAGTTGAATTCCAGAAATTTTAATCATAGAATTGCAATTCTTTGATTTTACCAATCTTATTTTTTCTGTGTACGTTAAGATGATAATTTTAATAACTCCTACTGTACATATATAAATGAATTATAGATCTGTGGCAGGCCCTTAGACCAGTCAGAAATTGCCGCCCCTCTTCACTAATAAATATGGAAAAAACTGTGTAATATCAAAAGTGAGGACCTTTTTTTTTTTTTTTGCTTGTTAACATTTTTTTCCCCCCCTATGAATTTTAAAAACTCCAAAAAAAAAACTTTCAAAATTTGCCGCTCCTAAAATCGTGCCGCCCTAGGCACTGGCCTAGTGTGCATCTAAGGTAAATCCGGCCCTGATCTGTGATCACAATCGATAACCGCCTAAGTCGACATAAAAAAAAATTGAGTTATGTATGCTACCATACTCTACTAACAGAACTTTATATTTATATGAAACCCCTATTTCTTTAACAATATTTTTTAAAAAGATATTAATAAAAACATATTGATTTAAGTCCTATTGGAGTCCCATTACATTTACAATAAGCGCCAAAATATACTTAAGAAAATGTTTTCATAAAATGTTATTATTTTTAAAATAGACTATAATGACTTAAGCGTTTCTTGCACATTTTTTCCTAAATAAATTATCATAAACAAGAGAGTTAATTTAAGAGCCAAAGTATTTATAAGTGATTATTGCAAATTGAAAATGTTTAAACCCAAGTTCTATCTCTACTAAAGCTAATAATGCATTTTGACTGGAACGATTTCAAGAGAGCTATGTCAACATAATCTTTCCAATTTTGTATTTTACATTTTTCATAAACACTTATATTACTTTTTATAAAATATCTTCTTAACAAATGAAACTTTCATTATCGTTTTTGGACCTAAGCATTGCGCGCGTAAAAATCTTTAATTTTGCATTAAATTTTTTCTGATACACTTTTAAATTATCTTCAGAAACGCTTCTGTATATAAAAAGTGATTTTTCTCGAAAGCATGATTTTCGACTTAGGCTGTTATCGCTTGTGACCACAGATATATCTTACTCAGAACTATGTAAATTCAAGTTAAAGCCGAGACATTTCAATCAGTCTTGTCAATTGAAAAAAAAAATGCATTTCCTTTACTTAATTAGTTCCAAAATTAATGACGGATGAAAACAGTAAACTTTAATATAAAAACCTAAAATTGGTTCAAATTCAAACAGAAATAAGTATTTCATCAACCATGTCGTTAAAATTTTACCTACTACTGGAACTCTGCCTGTTGGACTCAGTGCTTGGCTTCGATGATGGACGTGCACGTTACGATAACTACCGTGTTTACAAAGTGATTCCTTCAAGCAAATCAGAACTAACAGTCCTCAAGAACTTGGAACGTAACACAGATTCGGTGATATTTCTGCAAGGCGTTCATTTCGTTGGTAAAGCTGTTAAAGTTATCGTAGCACCACATAAATTGCCTGACTTCTTACAACTGTTGGAGATCAGTAAAATCAAAAACAAATTGATCGAACGCAATTTTCAGAGCCAATTGAAGAGCGAGCAAGTAACATATTCACGCGCTGCTAATGACTATGGCTGGGCTAAATACTATAAATTAGATGAAACCTATGATTGGTTGAAATCCTTGGCCAAAAAATACCCAAAAATTGTATCACTCATCGAAGGTGGCAAAACCTATGAGAATCGTTCTATTTTGGGTGTAAAAATTTCCCATAAGACAGGAAACAAGGGTATTTTCATCGAAGCTGGTATTCATGCACGTGAATGGATTGCCCCAGCAACTGCTACATTTATTATTAACCAATTGTTGACTTCAAATGATACGTCTATTAAAGATATTGCACAGAATTACGATTGGTATATATTCCCACACACTAATCCTGATGGTTATGTCTATACGCACACTACGAATCGAATGTGGCGCAAGACACGTAAGCCAAATTCTGATGATGGCAAAAGTTTCGGCGTTGATCCAAATCGCAACTGGGATATCTATTGGAATAAATATGATACTAGCGCCGACACTGACACTAATTCGGAGACATACCGTGGTCCAAGTGCCTTTTCTGAAATTGAAACAAAGTCATTGTCTAACTACATTACCTCGCTGAAGGGAAAACTTAAGCTATATCTTTCGTTTCATTCGTTTGCACAAGAGTTAATATATCCCTACGGACATGCTGACGAATTACCACCAAATATTAACGATTTCAGAAAAGTGGCAAATGTTACTGTCGCTGCTCTTGGCAAACGCTATGGCACTAAGTACCTTCAAGGTACATTTACTGAATTGTTGCGCGATGCAACCGGTCATAGTGTTGAATGGGCTTATAAAAAAGTCGATATTAAGATGGCATTTCTCTATGAATTACGTCCAGATAAATTTGATGAAGAAGATTATACGTTTGAATTGCCAACTTCTCAAATAATTCCAAATGGTCAAGAAATTTTGGATTCCATAGTTGCAATGATTAGTGAAGTTAAACGTTATTTTAATTAATAAGGTTATGTATTGTACTGAATAAAGCAGTTATTTATGGGACAAAACGCGTTAGGCGCATCAAAAATTTTGTTTTCACAAAAAGTAGTTTTAGACTAGTGCTTTCAAAAACCGAGTCCGAATGAATATTTTGCAGCTGTGGTAGCGAACCTAGGAATATTTTGTTTTTTTTTTTTTTTAAATAAGGATATACTCGCATAGGAATAAATTTTCGATTTTAAAGTGTTCCCGAAGTATTCTAGAACATGATATTTTTTGAACACGTCTAATGTACTATATACTTGTGCAGAACTCACCTGCCTTAGAATTTCTTTTTGATTGACTACGAAATTTACAGTTTTTGAATATGGGAGAGTCCATCATCGTTTGTGTGAGATAAGACGGAAATGTAGAGTGAAGTCCAGCTCGAGAAGGGAGATCAGATATCCCCTTCAGTATTCTGAAAATTAAGTTCTATTCTATGACATCATTAATACATAGTTGGGTTTTTCTAAATTTTTTTCAGATCTGATCTAGCGGATGTAAAAAGCGAAATATTTTAATAAATCATAAGCAGATAGCTTATTATTTTAATAAAAATTTAATAAAAGTAGGCCTATGGAGGAAATTAAGATGTTTTTCATTGGCTGAAGACGAAAAGGCAGGCAGTACCTTTGTAACAGACACCAGTTGATCGAGATCAGTTCATTTGGGCTTAAGTTGGAAAGAACTCATCTTGTTGTAGTGTATGATCAGCTTTTATTCACACGAGTCCTCTGAAGAAGATTAGAAATTATTTTAAATGACAGCAAATTAGGACTGTAAAGTCCTTTGAAGGATACTTTGTAGTACCAAAATCCACTATTCCGCAAATCAGGACATATCGTTTTGGAAAATTATTCGACTTAGAGAGTATTTTTACTTCGAGATCAATTTTGCTCCAATTGCACGTTTGAAAATTTAATTTTGGTATATGTATATTCGAGGATATTTGAACTTATGTACATATTCAAAGATATAAATTTGCAAAAAAAGTGTCGGTCGGATCTAACTTCGAAGGTATAGTCATCGTAAGTTGCGGATATAGCTTTTATAAAAAGAAGTATAAGTTGGGAACCCCTAAATAGATTTCCAAAATTAGGGTACCATATGAAAGGTAATTCAATAAAAATGACTATTTTTGTAAAATTTTGAATTTTTCGTTTATAAAAACTGTTATTTTTACCAAAAAATTTATAACTACCGCATAATTTTTTTTTATCCTCTGAAGAAATCTCAATTCTTTTGCTTTAAAATGATGTATCATTTGTAGCAATTTTTTTTATTGTAACCCATTTTTTCCGGAATGTACAGCGGTTGAAGGCCGCCCACTTACCTTACTCTTATGTAAAATTAAAACAATCGCAGTTGAAGAAATTACAATTACACTGAAACAGTGGTGTTATTCAATATTATCGAAAGTATCAAAACAATTCTAAGATGAAAAATTAATATAAATACTATTGATAGTGTGTCATAAGCCATCGATAGTCGCGATAGTGCAAGACTTTCGATTGTATCGATAATGCCATCGATAGTTTGCGAACTCCATTGGAGTTGTAATTGCGAGAAGTGGATTCAAGCGAAGTGTTACTGCTTTGACGGAAACAAGCCTTGTTTTTGAAAGTTTTCATATGACCGCGATAGCGAGTCTTAGTACAAATATAAGCGCAATTGCATAAAGACCTTTGCTCAGCTTTCCACCAAGCCTTTTTGGAAAAGAAAACTTCACTATAACTTGGCATTTTTAATAATGATCAGTTGAAATCGACTTTTTCATACTCATTCAAAGTGAGACGACAAGTGAGGTACAACTCAGTGGGAAATTTTGAATCGTTCAGAGAGAAATGTTTCTCAATATGTTTTTTTATGAGTTTACCATATTTACCATTGTATTAACGCAGAGAAAAATGTTTTTTTCTCAATGAAAACTATTTTTCTTCCACACGTTTCTGATCGCAAATCAGAATTCAGGAATCCGAATTTTGAGCGTGATTTTCAAAAAAAACGCGACCGCAGAGTCGAAAACATCAAAAAAGTTGTACCAAAAATTGGTTAACCAACTTTTTTCGGTAGATGAAAAACATAAAAAAGTTTTTGCAAAAATTGAAAAAAAAGTTCAGTAACACAGAAAAGGGGTCACCCTCTAAGTCGAATAATTTTCCAGTACGATCTGGCCCGATTTGCGGAATAATTGATTTGGGTACTACAAAGTATCTTTTCAACGCCTCACAGTCCAAATTTGCTGTCATTTAAAATAATTTCTAATCTTCTTGAGGAGACCCGTGTTCAGGCCATGATTTGGGTAGTAAATTTTGGTTTATAAGTATAATATTTCAATTTTTTATAAACTATTATCTTTGATCAAATTAAACTGTGCATACACAGTGTTCAGCGTTTTTTTTTTCATATGCAGCATCTAATATTACATTGCAAGGAATTTTTTTCAGGAAACGTCCTTCAAATGTTACCGAAGCCGACTTATTGCAACTATTTCGCATAACTATGTATTTTAGTTTTGCAATGGATTATACTGAGGTAAATTATGGATCCTTTGAGGAGATTTTAGATCAAAACAACTTTACTGTAAGAGAATTGTCGGAAAAATTATCACCCGATTGCATGGATATGATATCAAAATGTATATGGAAAGGTACCAATTCACGTTGTGATGCTTTATTTCAACGCATCAATACTACAGAGGGAGTATGTTGTGCATTTAATTATTTCGGTCAAGCAAGCAGTAATTTTCCAGAGTAAGATTATGCGTATTGTTCTTGGAAGACTCAAAATTAACTAGTTTTTTTTTTTCATCAGAAAAATAGCATATCAGGTACCTAAACGTCCATATCGTGTAACTGGTTGTGGTTATCCCACCGGACTTTCGGTGCTGCTTAATCCAGATGCAGACGATTATTTTGGCACCTATTTTAGTAGTTTTGGCTTTCGTTTGCTCATACATGATGCCTATAATTTCCCAGATGAAAATGCCGAAACAAAAGTGGTAACATCAACGCGTGAGAGTTTTGTTCGCATTAGTCCGGAATCGACTTATGCAACAAGTGATGTTGAGAATATGAATCCGAAAATCCGAAATTGTTTATTTTCGAATGAACATCGTTTGTCGGTAATGCAGCGTTATTCATTCATCAATTGTATGTCCGAATGTCGCATACAAATGCTTTATAGCCGTTGTGGTTGTATACCAGTTAATTTACCGAATAATGGTAGTTATCCGATTTGCGGTCTAAGGCGTGTCGATTGCATCATACAAAATAGAGGTAAGTTGAATTTGATTTTTAATGTTTGCATATATGTAAATTATTGTATAAATTATAGAAATTTTCATACGTGCTCTACCCACTATTGAGGAATCACTTTCGGTTGTAAAAAATAACGAGATATTTCCATGCAATTGTATGCCTGACTGTGAATTTAATAGGTATCCTTCGGAAATTACTATGGGTCGTTTAAATGAAAATTACAATAATATTAAAACAAAGTAAGTAAGATCTAGTATCTTAAGTAGTAGCTAGTACCTAAAAGTACCAATGGAAAAAACGTTTGTTACAGTGGATAACGTGGATAAAGTTAGTGCTAAAAAATACTCCACTTGAAACTTTCTTTTTTCTATTGCAGCAAAACTAACAATAGTGAAGAAAACAACATTTTGCTGCATGTCTTTTTTAGTGACTTAATGTCTACTCGTTATCGTATGGAGATCTTTCAAAATTGGTTATCATCATTAGGTAAGACATCCCAAAACCAACTTAATGTGGAATTTAAATATAAATGTTTCTATATTTTTTTTCAGCATCTTTCGGTGGTCTTTTGGGTCTAATAATGGGCTTCAGCATTGTCACAGCCTTTGAATTTTTCTATTTTCTTACATTTAGACCAATATTTAATTATTATAACGAAGCATAGGAATAATGAAATCTTGAATGTTAAAATTAGAATATTGTTTCTATAAAAGAATATTAATAAAAATTTCTTATTTTGTTGTATGTGATACTTATTATTATTATTGCAGTCGGGTAAAAGATCTTTCTCGAATACTCTCGTTTTTACTATCCAGATATTTATCTGGAAAGGACTGTGCAATCCGAAAGAAAGCTTTATCAAATATCTATCCCCTAGACATTTTATCAGCGTGAACGTGAATCGGGAAATATTGGAGGGCTTCGTGAGGAGACAAAGGACACAAGAAGAAGAAGAAGGCATGAATGAGATATTAGTTCTCGGATGAGTAATGAGTACTAGATATATAGCATCGGAACTTTGCTTTTTAAATGTTTATTGCTCAGACGCTCTATGATCACTGGCATATCGTGTACATTAGGCGGCCGGGGCAAAGAGGTTATTTGCCCCCAACCGACAGAAAATGTTGTATTTTACTAATGAGAAAAAAAAGTTTAACACTTTTGGCATCTGTAAAACCATAGCATTGAGATATATATGCAATTATTTTATTAACTAAAAAAAACGACATATCCAAATGCGTCAAATAGTTGATACGTTATGATGAATTTGATGTTGGAGGGCGTATCATCGCCCATTTATCAAAATCAAACTTTGCTAATAACCTTTCACAGACCATAAGAAGCATTTAAAATACAATTATGAAAATCCGTTGAGTAGTTCGCAAGTTTATACGCGACAGTTTTCTGGTTTTTTTTTTCATATGGGAGGTGTGGCACGATCCATTTTTTTTTTAAACTTACTTTTGCTCATTGCTTTTATATAGGTATGTACCAAGTATTATTCATCTGCGTCCAATAAAAGTTGATGAGATATGATGAATTTGATTTTTTCTTATAACGATTTTTTCTATTATCGCCTATTTTTTCCACTAAAGTAAGAACTAGTCTGTGATAAGAAACATTTAAAAAAGAAATGACCTCATTCGGTTAAGTCGTGCAGAAGATTATATTATATATAAATATATCGGAGATAAAATAGTTTTCATTACATACATAGGCCCAAAAAAAAAAGTCTTGAAGTTACATAGATTTTGAGGCATTATACAGTAAAGTGCTGAAAACGAATCTGAGCTTCTCGATCACGTCATGTTTTTGAGATATCCTTACCTAAAAATGCAAAAAAAAACTAGTTTTTCAAGAAAACATGTTTCTTGGGGATGTAGCGAGAACCCGACGTGATGCAGCAAATTTTGATTCCGGATTTGTTTTTAGCACATACAATATGGTACCTCATCTTTTCACTACATACATTTTGTGTTTTGTGGGCCTGTGTTATTTTTCAGATTATCTGAGAAATTTAACTTTGAAAAATGGTCCTATGGCCTGACAGGCGTTGTTCTGCCCATTCCGGTATGTTGTGCGATGAGATAACTTTGGTTATAACCCCTATGTAAGAAATTCTGAGCAAAAGAGGCAAGGAGGTCGAAAAATTACAAGCGCGGAAAAGGATAGGTTATTTGAATAAAGAAAGGTGTCTGCTTGATGTTAAAAATTAAACATTGATAATGACAATTCAAACTTATAATCCGTACATTGAATTTTCAAAATAAAATCCTGGACTGTAAAAATAATCGGTTTTTTCTAATATGGGAGACCGTTTTTTTATTGAAACTTTCTTTTTCTACCACCTGTGTCAAATAGTTGATCAGATATAAACCCGAGTATCTATTATACGGGGGAAGGGTGTGGCAACACCCATTTTTGTAAACCAAACTATACTATTCTACAAGCCATTAAAAACATTTGAACTTTATTTTTCTCTTATATGGGGAAAGCAAACTCTCATTTCAACAGGGTCTACCTTGTTAATTTCCTAATAAATTGACTTTTTCGGCTTTGCTGTTTTGTTAGTGGGTTTAATATCTCTTCCAAGAATTAATTTAGGCCACCTGATTAAAACATAAAATGTTCTTACAACAAAGTAAAGGGAAAAAGTCAAATGTTACAGTTTTGTACTCTTTAAAAATTTATTGTTTTAGCCATAAAAAACAAACAATTTAAGTGTTTAGTCCAGAATCCTTTTGCCTTTTTGAGTTCATTAATTTAATTTGGTATGCTGGTTGTGCATTTTCGCGCAAAATCATAAAGAATTATATTCAAAAATTCCTGGATTGGCTCTCACAACTCAAGAACTCCCATTGATGGCTGGCTCAAGCTGTGATTTGAGCTGGCTCCAGAAACCACCACTTTAAAACACAAAATTTCTGTCTTTTAAGCCAGGCTTGAGGAGTGTTTTGAGTTATTGTAGTTTTTGAGCGACAAAACCCATACTGCCAACTACACCCGGAAAATTTTATTGAAAGATCACAGAATACTGTTCTTTGCGCATAATTCAAGCGATAAGTCTCTATGGTCTCACTCCACTCCATGGAATACTATAAATATAAACATTAAGGAATTCAATATTAGAGGCTACATAAGTGTTTTGCGACAAAAGTATAGGTATTATTGAAAAAAGGTATATAATTTCATTCTTAGGCCACATGCCATTTACCCCATATATAATTACTTAAGTAACTAAGTATCATAGTGAATGATTCATTCTAATTATTGTTTGTCAACCATATATTCCTAATTGGTTGATTTTGATTTATGTTCATTTAATAACATCAAATATTATAAATTACAAAAACATAAAATTAAGCAAAGATGCACTTAACATCTTAGTTTTCCATATATAAGCTGCTTACTAGTAAAAACAACAGTCATTATTATATTAAAATCATGGGAGCAAAGTTACCTAGCAACAAACGTCTGGTACGTGAATTTCTAAATGAGACCACGATACATGGCTTAAAACTACTACTGCTTTATGTTAAGTGTCACCATGCAAAGTAAGTTACAATATTACATTTCACTTATAAGTATTTTCTTAACATACATAAATCAGACATTAATATCCAATCAATACTTATAATACTTTTGCTCTAGAAAACTTTGGATACTCTTCTTAAGTGCAAATATCATATTGACGCATTATATCGTTATTAAATTGAGTGTGGAGTATATCAATGCACCCACAGAGATACGCATGTCTACAAATCTGGTGCATGTGGCCAATAGTCCATTTCCCGCTGTTGCTATTTGTAGTGCAAATAAGATAAGTCGACGCAAATTAAAGATATTCGCTGAGGAAGTGTAAGTATCTCTTTTAATAGCTTAAATGGCTTACAAATATGCTTTTAGAATACTTTCTGAAAGTATCACAAGCACTTGAAATATAATCCAGTTCAATTAGAATTGTTGTCGATTAAATATTATCATTATGTTTATTAGGGTGGTGCGATCGGAAATATGTAAGTGAAAAAGCTTGCCCCATTTTTCGAAAATAATGTTAAATGTATAAATAGACATAAAATAAGAGCTTGTAAAAATATTTCTCTGGTCGTGGAAAAGGTGTAACAATGTCTTATATGAAAGTATACTTTTTTTTTGCTATTTTGAAAAAAATATTAATTGTATAGCAATTATCTGCGTTAAGTGAGCCAATTGGTAAACATTTCATATGCACTCTGATGTATTTTACCTGTAAGTAAGTGTCCCCTAAGAATACCGTATATCAAATTTGGTGCAAATCGGTTGACTTTCAAAAATTTTGCCACCATATTGAATATTTGATCGCCATATTAGATCCGCAATCTTGGATTCTGTCAACCTGCCACGAAAGCTTTTTAGGAGCTACAATTTGAGCCGAGAGACGACTTTTTCTTTTTACAAGCTTTTATTGCTGGGCACTCGATTTTTCTCTGGCTTACGGCCGCCATATTAGATCCGCCATTTTGAATTTATGAACGGATCACTTGGCTAAAAATAAAATACTATACATTTTGAAACCTCGTACGTCCTGATCGGTCAATCCTATTTTTGGCCAATTAGGTGATCCGCTTGACGTGAAACGTCCCATATACATACATACATACATATATGTGGACAAACTGTCTCCGACTGAAACTTGCTATATGCAAGCGACCCTTTTAAGATATTCTAGCCTAACTATGCACCTGAAAATTGTTAAGAAATTATGATGAGAACTAGTTCTAAAAGCTTTAAAAACAAAAATATACATAAAACACAAGTTTCTCAAGTAATACTGATTTAAAAGGTACTACAACTCTTACACAAGGGCTTATGATCAAAAATTATGAATCAAAAACAAAAGTTCTATATTAACAAAACAATTCCTTAGGGTTAAAGTTAAAAACATTCTCCAGCGATGCTGCCAATGAGATGAAAGTCAATAAAGTTGCTCAGAAGTATTATCGAAACGGACGTTTTTGCAAAGAATATGTAGCAGGAAATAGAATTAAAAATGCTTTTGAATAGAAATTGAACTATTTCTTGCATTTGCGTGAAATTTGGTAATCATTCTTTAAATAATTCTTTTAGTAAAGCGTTTAAAATTATTGATTCTATGCCCACTTTTAGAATTTCGTGAAGTTCTTTCCAAAGCTTTTCCGAATCATTCCTACTATTTGTGTGAAATTTTTCCATTACATTGAATAATTCTCTCAGTATAGCTTTTAGAAATTTATGCTTGTATGGGAAGGCCTCTTGTCAAAATTTGCTAACCTTTTTACCAGAGCTTGTCCAAATTATTTTTATGTTAGCATATTAGTTGCTACTACATAAAATAACTCTCTAAGTATAGCGATTTAAATATGTTATTTGTATGGGCAGTGCGCGTGTCCGTCAACTTATTTCTTCCATCAAGTGTTGAGCCGAAAATATGAAAATACCAGCCTCTTGACATTTCAAAATTGTAAAAGAATATTTTGGACAATCCCTAACTTGATGCGTTTCTATTTAATAATTCCATTAAACATAAAAAATGAGAATTTTTCCTTATTATTGAAGTGATATTTACCTTTGTGTGGACCTTAAAATCGCCCAGCAGGTCCACACGGTAGGGTGGGTTTAAGACGGTGTACGAGCTGAACATCCGTGTTCGTAGGTCAACCATACGGAAACGTTATTGAGACCCACAATTTTTTTTTGATGTAATAGATTTTTGATGACAGTTTTTTTATCCTAGAATTTTTTTTTTGACAATAGAAGTTTGAAAAATGGGCTCAGCCAAAAAATTGCATTTACTCTGGAAAATCTTAAGAACAAAAAAACTTTAAAACATCTTGTTTATTGGCGAAGAGAAAGTTTAAAAGTTGAAATAATTTTTTTTAAAAACACAAATGTATTTTCACTTAATCAAAATAACCCAAGCGCTTAACTTCACCGATCATAGCAGCAACAGAATCAATTGTTTCCTCTCCAGTAACAATGATTTCGTCAGCTGGCAGCTGGAAACCAATGGTGCTCGATGACGGACGCAATTCATAGCAGAATGACATTTTGGTACCAACTTCAGCATAAGCCCAGTCAATACTACCACCGGACGCTGGATAAATAGCATCGAAAATATTGCCACCAGTGTATTGAGTGCCATAACGTTTGTTGATTGCAGCGGTAGCAACATCGAACACTTGTCTAAAATCATCAATATTTACTGGAAGCTCATTGGTATGTCCATAAGGATATAACAAGTATTGCGAATAAGAGTGGAACGAGATATACAACTGAATCTTTCCCTTCAATGAGGCAATGTAATTGGACAAAGTCCTCGTTTCAATTTCAGAGAAAGCACTTGGACCGGCATACGTGTCGGAGCAGGCGTTGTTACTAGAACCAACTTCATTCCAATGAAATCCCCAATTACGATTCGGATCCGCACCAAAGCAGCTACCGTATGGAGCACGAGTTTTACGCCACATGCGATCCTTTTCGTGTGTATGAACATAACCATCAGGGTTGGCGTGTGGGAAAATATACCAATCGTAGTTCTCTGCAATTTCCTTAATGGACTCAACATTTGACGTTAGCAACTGATTGATGATAAAAGTGGCTGTAGCTGGAGAAATCCATTCACGTGCATGAATACCAGCTTCAAGGAAAACACCTGGGTTTCCTGATTTTTTAGAGATTTTTACACCCAAAATGGAACGTCTCTCATACGTTTTGCCACCTTCGATGAGTGTTACAACGCCTGGGTATTTTCGAGCTAATGATTGCAACCATTGATAGGTATCATCCAACAGTTGGTAGGCCTCCCAGCCATAATCATCAACAGCGCGTGAGGAAGCCACTTTGATTTCATCACTCTCTAATTTGCTCTGTAAATTGCGTTCAATCAATTCGTATTCGATTTCATTTGTTCCCATTAGTTGCAAGAAATCTGGTATTTTATGTGGTGCTACAACAACCTTAACATCTTGGCCAACCAAATGTATACCATCAAGGAACATCATTGAGTCCGTTGCGCCATCCAAATCCTTAAGTACAGCTAATTCGTCAACACTGGAAGGAATTACCTTGTAAACTCGATAGTTATCATAACGTGCACGCCCATCATCTACGCTCACGGCAGAACCCAACAGGCAAACACCCAGTAGTAGGTAAAGTCCAAACGACATGATTGAGTAAACTTTTAATTCTGTTTAAATTTGGAACGTTTTGGGGTTTTTATACAAAAATATTATTTTGATTTTACCATATTGTGGTGATTTGATAAAATCGACGTGGTGTTATTATTTTCAGTTGATAAGCCAATTTAATATATCTTGGCTGAGAGTTATTTTATGAGCCATACTTTTTTTTCTAATCCATTTAGAGTTAGATTATGTACAAGTATGTCCGTAAAGTTATTATCTATGCTATTTATATTGTAAGAGAAAACCTTTGTTTTGCGCATTGATAAATGTTGTAGTTGCAGAGAATTTAATGTACTCATACAAAGAAAAAATAAAATTTTAATAAAAAAAGGCCATTCGGATTGCGCATTCATATCATGAAATTTTACTAAACAAAACATTAAAATGTAGTTATTAAATGTAGTCTAAATGTATTGAAAATGGTAGTGAAAATGCGGCAAATGGAATACTGAAAATTCGGCCATTATACCGAATCTACTAAAAATTAGTTCAATGTACTTACGTATATTTTCCACAGCGTGAATGATGTACTGATAAATATACAAATGTACAAAAAATAACATTACTGTTGAACCTACATTGTGCTGCAATGAAGAAGTTTATGCTTGTATGGGAGCGCCTCTGGTCAAAATTCGCTAAAGTTTTTACCAGAGCTTGTCCAAATTATTTTTATGTTAGAATATTCATTGCTACTACATAAAATAACTCTTTAAATATAGCGTTTTAAATGTGTTATTTGTATGGTCAGTGGGCGTGTCCGTGAACCCATTTCTTCCATCCAGTGTTGAGCAGGAAAGAAGGAAAATACCGGTCTCTTGACTTTTCAAAATTGTAAAGGAATATTATTGACAATCAGTGCCGAATTTCTGCCTAGGCCTACAAGGCCCCGGCCTATGAGCCCAGCCAGCCTAGGAGCCCCAGTCCCAGTCAATTTTGAAATCATTGTAAACATTTTTTTCGGCATCAACACTCAGATGGGAAATTTTGCTATCGAAACTGAAACTAAATTCAACAGTCTTTAAGAGTCTTTCTCGGACAAGACGGTCTGCTCGAGCTGACGCTTGCTAAAGTCTACACACAAAAAAAAAAGTAGGTAAATTTAACCAAAAACGACAGTTAAAATCGCTCCAACCCTTCAAAATAGTAAATTAAACCGATGCGAGGTAGTAAACTTAAAAAATAAAAAAAAATTATTGAAAAAGTTGTAAGCTAACTATTTTGTAGATAAACTTATTGACAAGGTAGGTAAATTTTACGGCCAAGGTTGGTAAATTTTACGGACAATGTAGGTAAATCTATTAACAAAGTAGGTATGTACATTTTACGGAAGAGGTTTTTACAGACAAGGTAGGTATATCGTGTTATCATCACTTAGCTTTGTTAGCCGATGTTTAAGAGTCTGCAAGCATACTTTATTTGATTTTTTGGATTAACTAGTTGAGAATCATAAGTTGAAAATCTAACAAGTTTTTTTACTATTTATTACGGTTATGTAACAAATTTTGTAATTAATTTGTGAGGAAAGTTTGAAGTTTTCATTTATGTATTTAGAGAAATAGTAAGCTAACCAGTTTTTTGGTTCATTTTGCCCACCTTTTTTTTTGTATGTTCTTGGTGGGATGAGATCATGGCAGCTCTTCAGAAAATGCCAATGATTCAAATGAAAAACCATCTGCGCGCTCTGAAGCTTCAGGTCTTTTGAATTCATTAAACTCGATGGAAACTTGATTTTTGACACTTCTCTGAAATGTCATCTGGAAAGGTTCAACAAAGGTTCAAACTGTCAACATTGACTTGGGTACTATCGTTAAACTGTACCAATCTTTGGTTACGTATATAGAAGCTTAAAAGAACCCAGTACCTTTGATCTTTATGATTCGAAAGCTGTTGAAAAATCAGGTGAAAATATATATGCATATGACATGCAGAGGAAACGTAACCGTAAATTCCACTTCAACGAAATCTAGGGAAAGGACACCGAACTCTGTGGCAAGGACAGATTCAGAGTTAGCATTTAAAATTTTATTATAGATAAAATTATTGCAGAACTACAGAGAAGCGGAATCGCTTATCTACTATTATTAAACGAGCAATAATAGTATGTATTTATATATTTATATATATATATTTATTTATATATATATATATATATTTTCAGACTTTATTTCCAAAACGGGTGCAGCGATTTTGATGAAACTTGGGGGTTAGGTACATATGTGAACAAAATTAGGATTGGGCTGGGTTTGAACTTATCAAAGGCTCCTGGAGGAACGTGGCACAGCCCTAAACTTTTATTTTCATAACGTCATATCTCAAAAACCATTCACGATATTGTATTAAACTTTGGTATACAAATGCATATCATAAATGTCTTAAATTTTGCCAAAAGTGGTTGGAATCGGAAAAGTGGGCGTGGCACTTTTCAAAAATATAAAATTTTGTTTCAATATTACTCAAAAACAGCACTGACGATTTTCATAAAAATTTTATAGATAATACCACTAAAAGCAGTCATCATAACATGCTATGTCACTATACTGGCAAAACTCGTTGAAAGGCGTGGCACAGCCCACAACATTTATAAACGTTATAATAGCAGAACTAACAATGCAGTCAATATGAAATTTAGTATGGTAGGTATACTTGCTATAAGGTATTTTTAACCAAAAATGGGTGCAATAGTACCAGTGGGCGTGGCACCTCCCATACAAGCAAAAAACGTTAAATGTTATATTTAGTGTGCTATTAATGTAATCTTTCTAAAATTTGGTGCTTAGATGTCGGTTACCATAAGCTTTAAAATTAATTGGACTTCGACGGGATTGCTTCAGTGGGTGTGGCACCTCCCATATAAGCAAAAAACGTTTTGTGTAATATTTGGTGAACTATAAGAGTAATCCTAATAAAATTTTGTATAGAGATGTCGGTTACTATAAGCTTTGAAATTGTATGGAGTTCGACAAAAAGTTGAATAACTCTAAAAAAAATGAATGAGGTTCAATAAGTCAAAAAAGTTGAATAAGGTTGACAAAGTCGGAAAATGTTGAAAAAAGTTGAAAGAGGCTGAAAAATGTTGAAACAAATGAAAGAAGTTGAATCATTCTAAAAAAGTTGAATGACGTTCAAAAAGTCGAAGAAAGTTGAATATGGTTGAAAAAGTCGAAAAAATTGAATGAGGTTGAATAAAGTTGAAAGAGGTTGAAAATCTCGAAAAAAGTTGAATATCTCTAAAAAAATTGAATGAGGTCGAAAAATGTTGAATGAGTTTGACAAAGTCAGAAAAATATGGAAAATGTTGAAAGAGGTTTAAAAAAGTTGAACCAGTCGAAAATTATTTAAATAAATCACAAAATGACCCACTTGCAACATTTTGTTATAGTAGGAAGTACCACGCCCACTGATGCAATCCCGTCGAAGTCCATTTAATTTCAGAGTTTTTACTAACCGACATCTCTATACCAAATTTTAAAAAAATAACTTTCATAGCACACTAAATATAACACAAAACGTGTTTTGCTTGTATGGGAGGTGCCACGCTTTCTGATTCAATCCCGTCGAAATCCAATTAATTTTAAAGCAAATAGTAACCGACATCTCTATACCAAATCTCATTAGGATTACTCGTACAGTTCACCAAATATAGCACAAAACGTTCTTTGCATCTATGGGAGGTGCCACGCCCACTGATGAAATCCCGTCGAAATCAAATTAATTTCAAAGCTTATAGTAACCGACACCTCCTTACTAAATTTCATTAGGATTACTCTTATAGTTCACCAAATATTGCACAAAACGATTTTTGCTTGAATGGGAGGTGCCACGCCCACTAACAAAATCGTGTCGAACTCCATATAATTTTAAAGCTTATAGTATCCGACATCTCTATACAAAATTTTATTGAGATTACTCTTAAAGTTCACCAAATATTACACAAAACGTTTTTTGCTTATATGGAAGGTGCCACGCCCACTGATGCAATCCCATCGAAGTCCAATTAATTTTAAAGCTTATGGTAACCGACATCTTAGCACCAAATTTTAGAAAGATTGCATTAATAGCACACTAAATATAACATTTAACGGTTTTTGCTTGTATGGGAGGTGCCACGCCCACTGGTACTATTGCACCCATTTTTGGTTAAAAAATACATCATAGCAAGTATACCTACCATACTAGTTTCATATCAACTGCATTGTTAGTTCTCCTATTAAAACGTTTATAAATATTGTGGGCTGTGCCACGCCTTTCAACGAGTTTTGCCAGTATAGTGACAGCATGTTATGATGACTGCTTTTAGTGGTATTATCTATAAAATTTTTATGAAAATCGTCAGTGCCGTTTTTGAGTAATATTGAATCAAAACTTTCAATTATTGAAAGGTGCCACGCCCACTTTTTCGATTCCACCCACTTTTAGCAAAATTTAAGACATTTATGATCTGCATCTGTGTACCAAATTTTAATACAATATCTTGAATGGTTTTCGAGATATGACGTTATGAAAATAAAAGTTTAGGGCTGTGCCACGCCCCACCAGGAGCCTCTGATAAGTTAAAATCCAGCCCAATCCTAATTTTGTTCACATATGTATCTTGCCCCCAAGTTTCATCAAAATCGCTGCACCCGTTTCGGAAGTAAAGTCTGAAAATATATATATATATAAATAAATATAAAATGATTTTTCCAATTTTTTTTCCACTTATAAATTTTCAGTTGATTTTGAATTTTTTCTCATTTTTCGAAAAAAAGAAAAAAATATTTCTTTAGAAATCATTTTATTTCACCGAAACTAACAAGGGAACCAAAAAGTAAACTAGTGCAATTAGTATTCTGGTGAAGACTAATTTCACATGTATATTAGAAGGCTGCGAGGTTTGACGACCATATTATTCTTCAACTGGTAGTCAATAGAAGTTTGAAAAATGGGTTTACCCAATAAATTGCATTTATTTTCTCCGGAAAATCTTAAGAACAAAAAAAAACTTTGAAACATCTTGTTTATGTATTTTAATCAGAAGAAAAATTTAAAAATAAAAAAAGAAATTTTTAATAATCCAAATGTCATTTCTCTTAATTAAAATAACCCAAGCGTTTAACTTCACCGATCATAGCAGCAATAGAATCAATTGTTTCCTCTCCAGTAGCAATGATTTGGTCAGCTGGCAATCGGAAAGCTGTGAGGATGCTGTTCGATGATGGACGTAATTCATAGCAGAATGACATTTTGGTACCAACTTCAGCATAGGCCCAGTCAATACTACCACCGGACGCTGGATAAATAGCATCATGAATGTTGCCACCAGTGTATTTAGTGCCATAACGTTTGTTGATAGCAGCAGTAGCAACATCGAACACTTGTCTAAAATCTTCAATATTTGCTGGAAGCTCATTGGTATGTCCATAAGGATATAGCAAGTATTGCGAATAAGAGTGGAAGGAGATATACAACTGAATCTTTCCCTTCAATGAGGCAATGTAATTGGACAAAGTCCTCGTTTCAATTTCAGAGAAAGCACTTGGACCGGCATACGTGTCGGAGCAGGCGTTGTTACTAGAACCAACTTCATTCCAATGAAATCCCCAATTACGATTCGGATCCGCACCAAAGCAGCTACCGTATGGAGCACGAGTTTTACGCCACATGCGATCCTTTTCGTGTGTATGAACATAACCATCAGGGTTGGCGTGTGGGAAAATATACCAATCGTAGTTCTCTGCGATTTCCTTAATGGACTCAACATTTGAGGTTAGCAACTGATTGATGATATAAGTGGCTGTGGCTGGAGAAATCCATTCACGTGCATGAATACCAGCTTCAAGGAAAACACCTGGATTTCCTGATTTCTTAGAGATTTTTGCACCCAAAATGGAACGTCCCTCATAAGTTTTGCCACCTTCGATGAGTGTTACATTCCCTGGATATTTTTTGGCCAAGGACTGTAACCACTCATAGGTATTATCCAGCAGCTGGTAGGCCTCCCAGCCATAATCACCTACAGCGCGTGAGGAAGCCACTTTGATGTCATCACTCTCCAATTTGCTCTGTAAATTGCGTTCAATCAATTCGTATTCGATTTCATTTGTTCCCATTAGTTGCAAGAAATCTGGTATTTTATGTGGTGCTACAACAATCTTAACATCTTGGCCAACCAAATGTATACCATCAAGGAACATCATTGAGTCCGTGGCACCATCCAAATTCTTAAGCACAGCTAATTCGGCAACACTGGAAGGAATTACCTTGTAAACTCGATAGTTGTCATAACGTGCACGTCCATCATCTAAGCTCAAGGCAGAACCTAACAGGCAGAGACCCAGTAGTAAGTAAAGTCTAGACGACATGTTTGAGTAAACTTTTAACTCTGTTTAAATTTGGAACATTTTGGGGTTTTTATACAAAAATATTATTTTTATTTTACCATATTGTGGTGATTTGATAAAATCGACGTGGTGTTTTTGTTTTCAGTTGATAAGCCCATTTAATATATCTTGGCTGAGAGTTATTTTATGAGCCATACATTTCTTTTTAATCCATTTATTGTTAGATTATGTACGAGTATATGATTGAACTATAGTAAAAATCTTTAAAGTTATTATCTTAGCTATTTATATTGTAAAAGAACACCTTTGTTTTGTGCATTGATAAATGTTGTAGTAGCAGAGTATTTAATGTACTCACACAAAGAAAAAATAGATTAGAGTTACAATTGAAACAAACTTGTAATAATAATTACAAAAATATTAATTCCAAATTATTGAAATATTTAAATGCTTTAACGAAACTTTACTACAACATTTGCATGAACATCAATGATGGCATTTGGTTTGGATTGAAAGTTCAAATTACCTTTTTGGATAGCGAATGTATTATGGCCATATACCCAGGAAAAATATACACACAAAAAATAGTAAAATTTTATTAAAAAAAGGCCATTCGGATTACGCATGTATCATCAAATTTTACTAATAATAAACAAAACATTAAAATGTAGTTATTATAAATAGTTCAAATGTACTGAAAATAGTAGTGAAAATGCGCAAAATTTACTGAAAATTCAACCATTATACCGAATATATGATACTAAAAATGAGTTCAATGTACTAAAAAGTCTAGGTATAAAAATTAAACCAAATTGGAATAAATATGAATCCACACCAAATTTGGTTTAAAATCTATACTATTACTTGTTATAAAAACAATTTATACCAGTTTGTATATATTTTATGCAAAAAAAGTATAAAATTCATTTAAACCATTTTAGTATAAATTTTATAGTATAAATGTATACAAATCTTTTAAACGAATTTTGTTATAAATATCATATATTGCTCATATAAAAGCATTTTAAACCAAATTTATATAAAATTTATAACATTAGCATATAAACCAAATTAATATTATTTTAAAATAAATATTTGGCTATTTATACTTACGTTGTATAAGTTCCAATATATAAAAATATTAATTTTTGATTTATGTTAATTATACATATGTTTTTATTTATTTTAATAGAATAGATAAAGAAAAATTACATTTTATAAAGTTTTACATAGGTAAATTACTTAAGGCAAGGCAAGATTGTACAGCTATCCAGCCAATGATTACTAGCTTTTCTGCACCAAGCGGGAATTCGACCTTGAAATGACATTCAGGGGTCACTATGACCCCTACATGAATACCTATCTTAAAGTAGAATTTTGTGCTTTTCCGGAATCCAAGGTCAAAAATAGGGGTTTCCATTTGAAAAACTAAAGTTGACCTTCAAATAACCTTGAAAATCTAGTTCAAAGTCATGGCTGGATCAGCCCTTTGATACCCACCAACTTTTATTTGAAACATTTTTTGAATGATTTGCAATTTTTTGACTTATTCAGCTGTGTAAGCAGTATATGCCACGTAAGTTGAGAATATTTTCGAACCTAGAAATTTATATGGAGCACAGCTGTCGTAAGCGGCTTACGGTAAGCCTCAAAAGCTTTCGAGACAAATTCGAAACAATTTGCTGCCAATTTGAAAAATTTCTTTTGAAATTTGCACATAAACTTAATATTTCGATTTTTAAATGGTGTCGAACGTGATCGTCATACACTTTTAAGGTGGAATAAAAGTTAAAATTTTTTTTTAATTCTGTTACTTTAAAGTAGCGGTGGGCATGGATCTCGAAGGAAAAGAGCGCAACAACAAAGTCAAGTAGCAACTAACGAAATAGTTTTTATGCTTTCATTTCCGAATTCCCCAACAGCACAAAAAAAACAAATTGCATTATAAACAAAAACAATGCATTTGTGTGTTGTTTTTGTTTTCATTTGAACCCAAATTAACGCTGTGCATCGATAACGTTGAAATTCTGCGAATTGTTTTTTGCCTGATTACGCGCCGAATAATGGTTCGGGCAATGAGGGTGGAAAGGGCCACTACGTGCCCATCGCTGCTTTAAAGAATAGCCCTTTGGTAGCACTATATTTAGTGGTAAGGTTAATGGCAGACGTAATACTAGTCCCAAGGTAAAGGCAATAAAAAAGCGATTTAAAAATGGAAGTGTTTTTCATGAACATCTATAGAAAAGCAGAAGTCAACGAAACCTGCCAACATTTTTTAATGCGACCAATTTTAAAATGTTATAGAATAAAATCACTTTTTCTTACATTTCGTTTGATTGAAAAATCTTATATATTTCTTTATTACAAAGTGTAATATGATTCGATACGTGACATTCCAAACGTGACATATTTTTCCATTATGGTTCACTTGGGCAATTTTCATAAATTTTTTGTATTAAAGATTTATATGGTATCTAAAAAAACAAATATTTATCATTATTGAATTAAATTGGTGAGATCAATTTTAAGAAATAAAATAGGAGTTAGTACTAAACGTGTGTAATTAAATATTTATCTTAAAAGAAGATGAAACTTTTCTTTTTAGCAGTTAAAACGTTTTTTCCTGTAAGAGAAGTGACACTGCCACATTAAAAATAAATTTGTTTTCTCAGGAATCAGTTAAATCATACCAAATTTGATCAAAATCGTGGCAGCGCTTTTTCCCATTAGGGGCGGTGCTACGCCTACTTAAAGAACTTAGCCTCTAATAAAGGTTTTTATGGTTCAATCTATCTGCGAAGCAAATTTCATTAAAATCGATTTATTAGTTTAGCCGTGGAAGCGTATTTTAATGTTAAGGGCGTGGCACCACCTAATATTGAAAAGAAAATTATATTGTGAACTGCACCTCTCCACTACTTTTGCAAAAAAAAAAAATCAAGCGATTATGTTGTGCTATGGCAGTTAAGAAGGGGTCTAACCGTTTTGCAAATGTCTACTTACAGCCATGGACATAAAATTGGCAGATTTTTTTATATTTTCTTTCTTATGCTACAATATCGTAAATATTATTAAAAAACAATAAGATTTTGGTTTTTACAAAGGTATATCCTTCATATTCAAGAATAATACAAATTTCTGCAATATTTCATTAATATAAAAACTAATATGATCAAGGTAAGAAAAAAAATAGCTGGACACATAAATGGCACAATCTGAAAAATAGAGAAAATATCATGTTAAAATTGCATTTGTTGATTTTGAGGAATGTTTAAATGCTTAAATCATTAATATTTCGTGGTCTAGTCTCTGTTTTTGATGACAGCTTCACACCTGCGACCCATACTCTCCACGTTTTTTCGCATTTTGTTTTGGATATGGTATACCAATCTTTCTGTGTGGCATTATACTTTTTCTTGTCGGTGAAACACGGTGTGAAAACATTATATTATTAATAAATTATAGCTAAAGTTATTATTGAATATTGCAAAAAACCAAACACTTGTCGTTTGTTAACCCTTCTGTGTGTTGAAATCATTCCGTTTGAATGCCTTACAACAAACGATTTTTCTACGCCAATAAGACAGAATCGGGCATCCTTCGCGCAGCCTACAGCAAGGATCGGGCACCTTTCGCGATATTCTTCCAAAAGGATGTTTTTCCACTAATCTCTGCCTAAAAGTACTGGAGGACACTTGCAGCCTCAGCTCAGTTGTTGTTGCAGCAGAGCCCTTACATGGGTCACGGGTTAACCCTAAATTGATAAGATTGTCATATTTTTCGTAGTTTTACGTATTATGACTTTTTTAAATTGAGCTTGTATTGGTTTTAGAGTATTGTATACAATGTTTTGAGAACGACCAAACGATCGCGATATCTAGCGTTGGCATTTTTTTCATTACGTAATTGGTTAATGATAGCGCTCTCTTCTTTTGTAAAATGTTTGGTTCGGCCCATATTTGAACGTCTTAATATGATTTTTTTTTCTTAATAAACAAATATATAACTGAGTAATAATGAGGATATAAATAATTTACCGTTTGTTTACAAAGTTTCCAACCAATCATTTTCAGAGCTAGTAATATCCATAAATAATTCCCCCAAAGTTTTCGTTTGGTATCATACAAGGGTTGCCAAAATATTTAATGTATATTTCTAAGTTCTTAGTGACCCTATTATTTTGTCCACAACTGTATATGTACAAACAAGTAAAACAACCAGCTCTCGTTTAAAAAAACCAAGTATTTACACTTCAATATTTCCTTTAAAATTAACGTTAAAAAATCACTTTTTTTTATTATTTTATATGGTAGTCAACAGAAGTTTCAAATATGGGTTTACCCAAAAATTGGCAGTTGCAGCGTCCTTATTGTAAAGTTATACATATGTACATACCATTTACTCTGGAAAATCTTAAGAACAAAAAAACTTTGACACATCTTGCTTAAGTACTTAAATCTATTGTCGATCAGAAGAGAAAGTCTAAAAGTTGAAATATTTTTTTTTTTTTAATAATAAATGTAGTTTCTCTTAATTAAAATAACCCAAGCGTTTAACTTCACCGATCATAGCAGCAATAGAATCAATTGTTTCCTCTCCAGTAACAATGATTTGGTCAGCTGGCAACTGGAAACCAATGCTGCTAGATGCTGGACGCAATTCATAGCAGAATGACATTTTGGTACCAACTACAGCATACGCCCAGTCAACACTGGAACCAGACGCTGGATAAATAGCATCGTAAATATTGCCACCTGTATATTGAGTGCCATAACGTTTGTTGATTGCAGCGGTAGCAACGTTGAACACTTGTCTAAAATCATCAATATTTGTAGGGAGCTCATTGGTATATCCATAAGGATATAGCAAATATTGCGAATAAGCATGGAACGAGATATATAACTGAATCTTTTCCTTCAACGAGGCAACGTAATTAGAGAAGGATTTTGTTTCAATTTCAGAGAAAGCACTTGGACCGGCATACGTGTCGGAGCAGGCGTTGTTACTAGAACCAACTTCATTCCAATGGAATCCCCAATTGCGATTGGGATCAGCACCAAAACAACTTCCGTATGGTTTACGTGTCTTACGCCACAATCGATCTTTTTCATGTGTATAAACAAAACCATCGGGATTGGCATGTGGGAAAATATACCAATCGTAGTTCTGTGCAATGTCCTTAATGGACTCAACATTTGAAGTTAGCAACTGATTGATGATATAAGTGGCTGTGGCTGGAGCAATCCATTCACGTGCATGAATACCAGCTTCAAGGAAAACACCTGGATTTCCTGATTTTTTGGAGATTTTTGCACCCAAAATGGAACGTCCCTCATAAGTTTTGCCACCTTCGATGAGTGTTACAACCCCCGGATATTTTTTGGCCAGGGACTGTAACCATTCATAGGTATTATCCAGCAGCTGGTAGGCCTCCCAGCCATAATCACCAACAGCGCGTGAGGAAGCCACTTTGATGTCATCACTCTCTAATTTGCTCTGTAAATTGCGTTCAATCAATTCGTATTCGATTTCATTTGTTCCCATTAGTTGCAAGAAATCTGGTATTTTATGTGGTGCTACAACAACCTTAACATCTTGGCCAACCAAATGTATACCATCAAGGAACATCATTGAGTCCGTGGCACCATCCAAATTCTTAAGCACAGCTAATTCGGCAACACTGGAAGGAATTACCTTGTATACACGATAGTTATCATAACGTGCACGCCCATCATCTAAGCTCAAGGCAGTACCCAATAGGCAGAGACCCAGTAGCAGGTAAAGTCCAAACGACATGATTGAGTAAACTTTTAATTCTGTTTAAATTTGGAAAGCTTTGGGGTTTTTATACAAAAATTTTATTTTTATTGTACTATATTGTGGTGATTTGATAAAGTGGACGTGGTGCTTTTGTTTTTAGTTGATAAGCCTGTTTAATATATCTTGGCTGAGATTATTTTGTGAGCCATAAATTTTCTTTAATCCATTCGTAAGTAGGTTATGTACGAATATGTGATTGATCTACAGTAAAAATCGGTAAAGTTATCATCTAAGCTAGTTTCATTGTAAAAGAAAACCTTTGGTTTGCATGTTGATAAATGCTGTACTATATTAACAGCAAGCCTCGAAAACTTTCGAGACTAATTCGAAACAATTTGGTGACAACTTGAAAAATTTATTTTCAAATTTGCAAATAAATTTAACATTACGATTTTTAAATATGGGCATTACCAAGGTGTCGAACGTGACAGGCATACACTTTTAAAGTGGAATAAAAGTCAAAGTAAATCACTTTTTTGTCTTCTGTTACTTTAAGGCAACGATGGGCAAGTAGAGACACTTTCAGCCCTCATGTCCCTTTCCGTTACTTGACGCACAAGCAAGCAACCAAAAGTTCGCAGAATTTCAACGCTATCGGGGCACAGCGTTGAGTTGAGTTCTAATGAAAACAAAAACAACACACACAAGCGTTAGCGACGGCACTGCATTGTGGTTCGACGAATGTAGCAATTGTTTTTGTTTATAGTGCAATTTAGTTTTTGCTGTTGGCGAATTTGGAAATGAAAACAAAAAAACTTTAAAATTTAGTTTGTTGTTGCTTGATGTTGTTGTTGTGCCCTTTTGCTAGATTTCCGTGCCCACCACTGCTTTATGGAATAGCTATTTGGTAAAGTTAATGGCAAACGTTATACTGATTCCAAGGTTTAGGCAATAAAAAAGCGATTCACACGTGACGAACAATGGAAGTGTTTTTCTTGGCCATCATCAGCATTTTTTCCCATTAGGAGCAGTGCCACGCCCATTAAAAGAACTTAGAGTCTCTAATAAACTTTTTTATGCTTCAATCTATCGCCAAACCAAATTTCATTAAAATCATTAGCTTAGGGCGTGTATGTTATATGTACACTTATGATTGCACACGTGACCAACTTCAAACATTTCTAACAATTTTAAATTTTATTTTTTTCCACTCGTTGTTTCTTGTATTAACTATATGCATGACACTCTGTTTAAACAAAAATTTTGACACACTTGCTGCGGTTATCAATCATGAAATGAGCAAAATCGATGTTATGCGATCGTGGACGTGACAGTCGCTTTGCTCACCGTGGTAAATGAATTTAGATGTAAATTGTTCTACTTAATAAAATTTGAATGCTTTTCTTAGATAATATCCGTTAAAACGTTTTTTTTTAATTTTACGGTCACGGTGAACTTTTCTGTGAAAATATTAAAAGTGCGATTCCTGGAATTTTTGTGTTTTATTATTTATTTTGATATATTTCCTCTTTTCGTGTGTTACATTTTTTTACTCAAGATTGCGGCAACAGTGATCAAATTGTTAAATTGCCATTGCTCATTCATTTGCACATTTGCATAGATAGGGGTATTCCGTAAACAAGCTCAAAAACTTACGACTTTTACATGCTTTTTGAATTGCGTTTAGAGGAATACCCTTGCATAGCAAAAATATTTCCCTTGTACAAAATGTATTTTAAAATACTTTCTACGACAGAAATATTAAAAGAAATTCGTAAGTATGCCTTTTATGCATAGCTTCTATTGCAATTATAATTAAAGCTGGCCTTGACTCTACCACGTACCTGCATTTATTCGCGTCAAAGTTGCCTTTAAAAAAACATTGGCCTACTTTAAAGGTTACAAAGTAAATGTTGATGAATAAAACATTTTGTTTCGTTTTAATTAAGAATAGCTGTGTTTTATTCGCCAAGTCGCTATCTATGTGCGAAAAAACAAACAAGTTGCTAAGTATCCTACTCGTTGTATAACCCTCTGACGGCGATGACGTGCGAGGAGGTAAATGGAGCGCATGGGTCTGGCCAGAACCATATATATTAGGGTAATTTAAAATATTAAAGTATAAAGCATCCCCGGGCACAAAAAGTTTCGTATTGGTGCCAATAAGAACCACGTAAAATTTGATCCATTTCAGAAAACATTTGATGGACCCGCCACCGTTTTGAAAACTAGAAAAATGGTCCTTAATCTACCGAAATTCATTAATATCTCCCCGAAGCTTCCCCCTAGAGGGATCAAATGTATGACAAGGTCCCATTATATTTTCTCCCCCAACATTTTTACCAAACACCACCCCTTAGGGAGGCTTCCCTGCAATAATGACATTCTTGTGAAGTTATGAAATTGACTCCCCCTCTTCTCAGACGCTTCTGGAGTGGTAAAATGTTAGACCAACTTCTATTATTTTTACCCTCTCAAACTTTTATCTTGACATACCTACCCTCTATCTGCCACCCTTTTGGGGGTTCCCATACAAAAAAAACCAAAAAATTTGGAAAATTTGGAAAAATAATTCATAGCTCCCCCGGAGTGACCCCTAGAGGGTTCATATGTATCAACAGGTCCTATTATATTTTCATCTCCAATATATTTTTTAAACATACTTATCCTCTATCTGCCACACTTTTGGGGGGTCCCCCTACAAAAAACATAAAAAATGGAGAAAATCTCGAAAACAATTCATAGCTTTCCTGAAGTGACCCGTTGAGGGGTCAAATGTATAACCAAATCTTCCCTACATTTTTTCCGGACATACTTACCCCCTATCTCAACCCTTTTGGGGGGATTCCTTGCAAAAATGAAGAAAATTTTGAAAAAAATAATTCATATCACTAGGTTGTATTATATTCATTTTTATTGTGTTCAAAAAAAGGATCCTTTTTACGATTTGTAGCATTAGCTGTTTTTGTTCTCCATCATTTGACAAAATTTGGTTATAGTCTTTCATAAACGAAACACCTCTTTCAGCGGTGTTATTTACGAAAGCTAAGCCTTTGCAAAAAGTACATTTTTGAAATCATCATCAGATTCCCATGTAGTTGGAGGATTATTGAGAAATTCTGTATTCAATCCAAAGAAAACAAATCTTCTGTGTAAAGTTCCTCCACATCGTCATCATCGTAATAATCCAAAACAAGCTCTAACTCAATATTTTTTTCAATATCGTGTGATAAAATGCACTTGACTGGGAAAAAAGTTTAAAATTAAATTTTTTATTACAAATATATCGCAAACCTATCGTTTACTGTTCTATTACGTTCGCCTTAACTTATTTGAAGACGTCATGGACGGGAATCACTAGAAACACTCTACCAACGCTAGTCTGAAATTAAATTTTGAAGCTCAATTAAAGTTGAATTTTGTAGAAACAGTGCAATTAACAATAAATCCAAATTTTTTTATTCGACTTAGGCTATTACGTCAACCTTGAGGAAATATCTGGTACTGACCACAAATCGCTAAAGGACTTTGCAACAACATCTAAAGCCTTACGATCAAATCAGATGCAAATTAGCTCTCAATAATAAACTTTCAAGTAAGTGACACAACGTCCAAAATGCTGTTACATCACTATGGACTTATCTTGGGCTATGTGTTACTACTAGGCCACCACTCTAATTTAACCTAACCTAAGACTATTGCGTGCTGCATACACTTTTAGTGCAATTTTAGATATAAGAGACAGCCACCCGAAAGCTCACTGAAGGGCCGAAGCTAATAATAAGTCTGGAGATACAGACTTCGTAACCAAACGACTACATATCAGTTAAACTCAAATCTGCTGAGAGCTGGAGGTTTGACTACTATAATAATCCATTTCACCTAGCCTAAGCCCAACCTCGATTGCCAATTAAGCAACGCGGTGTAAAATAAAAAAATTGGCGAACATTTTTTCACACAAAAAAAGACATATTATGTCAATTCTGCCATACTTGTGCTTCGTAAGAAGAATAACACTCACTCTGGAAAATTTAGAATACAAAAAAATGTTTCACTTTAAGCTAGAAACCTCCAACCTTAATTCATCAGAAGAAATAAAAATTGTTTTTTTTAATATCTGCTTTTTATATGTACTTTCATATATAATATTTTAATCTATATGCAAAAATATAGTTTCTCTTAATTAAAATAACCCAAACGTTTAACTTCACCGATCATAGCACCAATAGAATCAATTGTTTCTTCTCCAGTAGCAATGATTTGGGATGCTGGTAACTGGAAACCTGTGAGCCAGCTGTTCGAAGACGGACGCAATTCATAGCAGAATGACATTTTGGTACCAACTTCAGCATAAGCCCAGTCAACACTCGCACCAGACGCAGGATAAATAGCATCGTAAATATTGCCACCAGTGTATTTAGTGCCATAACGTTTGTTGATTGCAGCGGTAGCAACATTGAACACTTGTCTAAAATCATCAATATTTTCTGGGAGCTCATTGGTATGTCCATAAGGATATAGCAAATATTGCGAATAAGAATGGAACGAGATATATAATTGAATCTTTCCCTTCAATGAGGCAATGTAATTGGACAAAGTCTTCGTTTCAATTTCAGAGAAAGGACTTGGACCGGCATACGTGTCGGAGCAGGCGTTGCTACTAGCACCAACTTCATTCCAATGGAATCCCCAATTACGATTCGGATCAGCACCATAGCAGCTACCATAAGGAGCACGAGTCTTGCGCCACGCACGATCCTTTTCGTGTGTATAAACATAACCATCAGGGTTGGCGTGTGGGAAAATATACCAATCATAGTTCTCTGCAATTTCCTTAATGGACGCAACATTTGATGTTAACAATTGGTTGATAATGTATGTTGCAGTGGCTGGCGCAATCCATTCTCGTGCATGAATACCAGCTTCAAGGAAAACACCTGGATTTCCTGATTTTTTGGAGATTTTCACACCCAAAATGGAACGTCCCTCATAGGTCTTACCACCTTCGACGAGTGTAACAACGCCTGGGTATTTTTGAGCTAAAGATTGCAACCAAGCATAGGTATCATCCAATTTATAGTAACTAGTCCAGCCATAATCACCAACAGCACGTGAGGTAGCTACTACGATTTCATCACTCTCCAATATGCTCTGTAAATTGCGTTCAATCAATTCGTATTCGATTTCATTTGTTCCCATTAGTTGCAAGAAGTCTGGTATTTTATGTGGTGCTACAACAACTTTAACATCTTGGCCAACCAAATGTATGCCATCAAAAAATATCATTGAATCCGTTGCGCCTTCCAAGTCCTTAAGCACAGCTAATTCAGCAACACTGGAAGGAATTACCTTGTATACACGATAATTATCATAACGTGCACGTCCATCATCTAAGCTCAAGGCAGAACCCAATAGGCAGAGACCCAGTAGTAGGTGCAGTCCAAACGACATGGTTGAGTAAACTTTTAATTCTGCTTGTAATTGAGACGCTTTGGGGTTTTTATACAAAAATGGTTTTTCATTTATCGTATCGTGGTGACATAATTAAATCGACGTGGTGCTTTTGTTTTCAATTGAAAAGCCTGATTAAAATGTTTTGTCTGAGAGCCATTTTATGAGCCTTGCCATAAATTTCACTTCAATGCACTTATATGTAGGTATGTTTACAAGTATGTGATTGATCTTCAGTAATATAATTGTAAAAGTTATCTTCTAAGCCATTTATATTATAAAAGAAAACCATATTTTTTACACTTTGGTTAATGCATTTACAAAGCATTTCATAAACTTTACAGAATACAGTCTTTCAAGTAAGAGTGTGTGCATGTGAAGTAATAGAAATATGTATTCAAGAAAAGTAAATGGGATCAATTTAAATAATGTATGTGTTACATTAGGCTATTGGCGGGAGATGGAACTTATTGATTATCACCTGATAATAGGAAGAAAAGTCTTATGTTGGAATAAGATAGCATCAGCGTGAAGAGCCTTTTATTAATAACTTCCCTGGGTCTATATCAGCAGTGCGCACGAAAATCTAGCAAAAGGGCATAACAACAACATCAAGCAACAAAAAACTAAATTTTAAAGTTTTTTTTGCTTTCATTTCCAAATTCGCCAACAGCACAAAAAAACCAAATTGCACTACAAACAAAAACAATTGCTACATTCGTCGAAACACAATGCGGCGTCGTCGCTAATGCCTGTGTGTGTTGTTTTTGTTTTCATTAGATCTCAACTCAACGCTGTGCCGATAGCGTTGAAATTCTGCGAACTTTTGGTTGCTTGCTTGTGCGTCGAATAACGGAAAGGGCACCGAGGGCAGAAAGTGCCTGTGCTTGCCCACCGCTGGTCTATATGAATGATTTGTACACTTTTTCCAATTCCGAAGATTCAATGGTGAAATCGATATGAATTTCATTGGTAGCAAGATCGCTCTATTGTATACAATTTTTGTTAGTTCTTTTGGTTTGAAAAGCACTATTCAATCGAGATGGTAATATTATTTTGAAGGTTTTACGTGAGAATTAATATAGCTCGAATGCCTTGTAAAGAATTATAATATTATAATCAACAGCTGCATTATTTTTGCTATCACTTTTTGAGTTTCGGCAGAGTGTATTCCTGGTTAATGTGTTTGTATACGAGGTGAGGTCATTAGAATGATAAAATTTAAGTCATTTTGAGAGCGTGAGATTAAATCAATAAAATATAATAAATTTCAGTGTGAATTGGAGGAATTCCCAGTGAGAGAGCAAATTTTCATATAACTTCACCATTTTTCTGACTATTTGGTTTTTTTTTTTGGGTGCCTGCTTGTTCTGTGGGCAGCACCGGATATAAGCAAAAGAAATAAATAAAAGCTACATAAATTGCACTCAGTTTTTGTTTTCATCACTAAATTTTTTTATAGTTCTCAATTGGTTCATGGGAATTTAGTCACAGTTAGAGTTTTTTATTTACTCAAAAATTACCGAGTAGTTACTTATGACACATTTTATTCAATACAGGCCGATATTTCGAATCTTTACTTTGAAAGTCAATAAAAGTGTCTTTTTTCTACTTAATAAATGAAAACGCATGTCATTTTTTCACTTTCGATTGGAAGTAAATATGGAATATAATTACAGAAGGTCTACGTTTTTCCCCTCATCGAAATACTTGACCCACTGCGTCTGCATCTGCCAACAGCACTAAGCTCTAGCTAAATACATAGTGGCTTAAAATGGTTAGAGTTCGTTGAAAAGTTGACGTTTTTCGTCACTAAAATTTTTATGATATCGTATGTGCCAATTTTGAGCTAAATAAAATCAAAACTTTTCATGTACTATCGACTTTATCAGCCCTTTTCATCTGTTTCAACCTCTCTCATCTTTTTTCATTATTTTATTGACTCTTTCAGCATTTTACCAGTTTAAAATTCTTTTAACTTCTTTCAACTTTTTTCATATGTTCCATTTTGTTCGAACTATTCCCACATTTTTCGGATTTTTCAACCCATTTCAACATTTTTTATATTTTCTTAACCTGTTTTGACGTTTTTCAACTTTTTTCATATCTCATCAACCTCTTGTAACTTTCTTAATTTTTTTTATTTATATTATCATAATTTTTTAATATTTCCGACCTATGCAATCTCTTTCAACACATAGGATATTTTTTTTCACTGTTTCAACTTCAAAAAACCTATTTCTTAAAGCTTCTTTAGTTAAAGATATTTTTACAAAATACAGGTCTTTTTGTTTGGAATAAGTGCTTTATTTATGATTCATTCAAATCGATGGAAAATAATTTAATTAAAATATCCCAAACGTTGAACTTCACCAATCAAAGCGGTTATGGAGTCCAAAGTTTCTTCACCAATTGGAATAATTTCAGAAGGATCCAACAGAAAACCTAACCGTCCAAAAATTTTATCTGGGCGCAATTCGTAAACGAATGTCTTCTTAATTCCAGCATTGCCATAGACCCAATCAGTACTAGTACCGGCGACTTCATCAAATGAGTTAATGCTGCTAGCATCGTATTTAGTGCCATAACGTTTTTTAATAGCAGCGACAGCAACATTTGATATTTGTTCGAAGTCCTTAATATTTGTCGGCGCTTTTGCAGTATGTATATCCATATCAGGTGTGGTGAGATGAGGTGAGGTGAAATGATGCAAGGTGAAAAGTGAAATTGAATAAGATCATGGTCCATGGACAAAGACGTTTTGTTCGTCATAGTTCGGCAATATTCTTCCAATGTTAAAAAAAAAATCGGAAAAAGTACTGCTGACCTTCTAAATTAAACAAATTTTTTATAAATCCAAAATATTTATGCTTTAAAAATTTATTTTTATGGTGTAATCAACGTTTTTAGTTAGCTAGTAATTTTGTCAAAGTTTTGTTTCACTTTTCTTTTTGTATGCAACATCTTTCTGACTAACAAGTTTTAAAATGTCCCGGCAGCAAAATCCTGCTCTTCTGAATACTTAATACACATAACGCTGATATAGCTTGAGAGTGTCGAATTATCTTGATCTTGATTTTAATTTTCATCGTGATCGCTGTTCTCGATATCGTCTTCTTCAATCGTATTGTCAATAAATTCTATGTCGTCATTCAACCACTCAACAATTTCCTTATCATTATAATGTAGATCCGAAGATATTTCGTTAAGTAAGTCAACTATTTCAGTAGAGTTACTGGGGCGAAAAATTGCAAGAGACCATCATCTGAATCCCATTCAAAGTCTGATAATGATTTTGGATGGTAAGTTGCATTGTCTAGAAGTAGAAGCATAGGCGGCGACTATGGCCAACTGAGGTGCCCAAAACTCGACAGCGCGCTGACGTTTGCAACAAAAATTTCGCTATAGTATGTGTATAAATGTGTGTAGGAATTCCAACGAAAAAAAAAACATGAGTATAAATGTGTTTTGTCTTTTACACGTAAAGAAAACATTACCCAGTAGAAATTCGTGCATCACTGATGTAAATAAATAAATAAACTGCAAAATCATCGCATGGCTACACAAAAAATTATGAAACTCAAAATTCATCAATAAAAACAAAAAGTACTTTTCCGAGAATTAAAACTATTTTTCCATGAATATGAGTATTTTTTACAACAATGATGCACACAAGAGCAGTTTGTTTAGTCTCTCATTTTTCTTATAAGTCAATAATACATGTGCAAAAAATTGCTTTACGCAGAAATAATGTCTTTGAGCTGAAATTTTCACAACTGGCATTGCGCAACTCATTTGCGCACATTAATTTTGTTTTTGCACGTTTGATTCCGACTGGGTCTCTTGCATATTCATTTTTCAAACGAACCAGCGCATAGAAATCAGTAACTGCATGGCTGGACGAAGGAAAATGGCCAACCCTATGCTAGTCAATTGAGAGAGCGAAAAATTAATGAACCAAATATTTCACGAAATCAGAAATATCAAAATTATAAGAGAGTATTTAAAAGCATTGTAATATTAAGGATCAGCTGATATAAAAGCAAGTCTGTACAGGTACAGGTACTCGTATTCTAATCGGCCTTCAGCACAATATACCTTGACTTTTTTGATTTAGGGAAAAAATTAACTTATTTCATTTGTTAGGAAGTGTAACGAAGAGCTACGAAAACTCTACGCCAATTCACCGTCGATAACAAGTCCTATGGATCAAATTCAGTTCGATCTACTGGACATCAGTAAAATTTGCCTTACACATAATAGAAGCTGTTAGATATTCAGTTTAATTAAAAAAAAACACTTTCTAAAAAACTTTTAATGATGACAACAGATTTCAACTTGAGTGCCGTTTTTAGAGCATAAAAACTTGTTAGCAAATAAATGCGTTGAAGTTGTACATTCGGCTTAAAAACTTTACTAAATTTTTACATGGATCCTGATTCGACTTTGAGCAATGTCCTTAGCTTATAATTTTTACCTGTTCAATTTTCCACTTAATATGACAAAATTCAACTTTTTTTTTTAAAATGCTTTATTTACATAACTAAGGTTATACTAATGGATCGATACAAAAGTTTATTTTTTAAAATAATCCAAGCGTTTAACCTCACCAACCATTGCGACAATGGAGTCCATAGTTTCATCAGCAGTCACAATTATTTGATTAGCTGGCAATTGGAAGCCCACCTTAGAGTTGCTTGAAGCTGGACGCAATTCATAGCAGAATGACATCTGGGTGCCAAAAACTCCATATGCCCAATCAGTACTAGCACCAGCCGCTGGATAGATAGCATCGTAAACGTTGCCGCCAGTGTATTTAGTGCCATAACGTTTGCTTATAGCAGCGGTAGCAACAGTAAATACTGACTTGAGATCTTTAACATTTGGTGGCAGCGAGCCAGTATATCCATAGGGATATAACAAGTATTGCGAATAGGCATGGAATGAGACATACAACTGAATCTTGCCCTTCAATGAGGTAATATAATTAGACAATGACTTCGTTTCAATTTCTGAGAAAGCACTTGGACCGGCATACGTATCGGAACAGGCATTATTACTTGCACCAACTTCATTCCAATGGAAGCCCCAGTTGCGATTGGGATCAGCACCAAAACAACTTCCGTATGGTTTACGTGTCTTACGCCACAATCGATCTTTTTCATGTGTATAAACAAAACCATCGGGATTGGCATGTGGGAAAATATACCAATCGTAGTTCTGTGCAATGTCCTTAACAGACGCAACATTTGAGGTTAACAATTGGTTGATGATGTATGTTGCAGTGGCTGGCGCAATCCATTCACGTGCATGAATACCAGCTTCAAGGAAAATTCCTGGATTTCCTGCCTTCTGTGAGATTTTCACACCCATAATGGAACGTCCCTGATAGGTCTTACCACCTTCAATGAGTGTAACAACGCCGGTGTATTTTTGGGCTAAAGATTGCAACCAAGCATAGGTATCATCCAATTTGTGGTAACTAGTCCAGCCATAATCACTAACAGCACGTGACGAAGCTACTTGAATTTCATCGGTCTCCAATAGGCTTTGCAAATTGCGTTCAATCAATTCGTATTCGATTTCGTGTGTTCCCATCAATTGCAAGAAGTCGGGTGTTTTGTGTGGTGCGACAACAACTTTAACATCTTGGCCTACTATATGAACGCCATCCAAGAATATCATCGAGTCTGTAACACCTTCCAAGTCCTTAAGCACAGCTAATTCAGCAACACTGGATGCAATCACTTTGTATATACGATAATTATCGTAACGAGCACGTCCATCGTCCCAGCTCAATGCAGAGCCCAAGAAGCAGAGTCCCAGTAGTAGGTGAAGTTTGAACGACATGGTTGATTAAACCTTGAGCAATGGTTGAATTTGGAATGCCGTTGACTTTTTATACCAAAATTATTTTGTTTTACGCATATCAATCTTATGGTATCGTGGTGATTTAATCAAAATACGGTCGTATTTTTATTTTTAAATGATAACCATGATATAAATATGTTAGCTAAGGGATACTTTACGAAATTTTATTTATTATATAGATGAATCTACTTAAAGATAAAAACATATGAACAAAGATTGATATTGATTGGTATTTTCTGTACATTTGTATTTTTTTCAGTAAATCTTGGAAAATTGTCGCCAGTACATTCGATAAGTTTTTAGTATATTCGGTACATTTGGCCCACTTTCAGTACATTCGTTATATAAAAATAATAATTAAATAACTTGTTTATTATTTCAGAATTCTGAAAAACCTAACAAAAATACCACTCAGTAAAAAGTGGTAGGAGTTGCTGAACGGGACCAATACTGAAAAATAACGATATGTCAAAAATAAACGAAACACAATAAAGTCGAATTGGTAATAAATGTCAATGTCCATGTAGTTATGTCAAATGCCAATGACGATATGAGAGAAGAGCTTTAATTACTCCACCTTTGTACACGGTTAGAAATTTTGGAATAAATTTTAATACTTTTGAGCTTACCGAAATATTAAAATTAATTTTAAATACTTTTTTGTATTAAAATTCAATACTAGTTTTTATTAATATTAAAAAAAAAAATTTACGATATCTTCATTTCGAATGGGATTCGAACCAGGTTCCCTTTTAATTCAATAGTTGCATGCGCAGTTTAACGACATCAGCCAACGTAGTATTATTTTCTGGTTGGCTAAAAGTTCATTTATATTGACAACAACGTAAAATTAAAGTTCAATATTGAAGTACTAAAATATAATACAGCATGGTTTAAAAATCAAATAAAATACTTAGTATGTATTAAAATTTATTATAAAATTCATTACAAAATATTGTAATAATTTTGAAACCGCGTTATTTTGAAACAGCGCAAAAGAAGTACCCCGTAAATCGAGGGATAGGTGTATTTCATTTTAGAGATAATATTATGCAATTAAATGGTCTAAATGAAAAAAAAAGCAATTTAAAATTAAAAAATAAATAAAATCTGGACCATACTTAGTACGTGCCCTTAATTTTAAAGAATATTTACGCAAAATATTTCAATCTTTTAAAAATTATCAAAAAAATATGGTAGCATTCACCTTTTTATATTATATTGGTTATTGTTGTAGTAATCTGTCTGCTGAATTTATTTTACAAAACACACCATAGCTATTTAAAACAAGTCTTATCTATATCTCATAATTCATATTAGTTTTGCAATTTTTAATTAATAACTCAATAAATTTTAAATCACAATTTACAATCTGTGATTAATATCAATTCATGTTACTATTTGGAATATATATCAAAATGCATATCACAGCAGATTGTATACACATTGTTAGTAGAGGTGTATGAGGTATGACGTCAATATTTGTGGGAATTTTGGAAAACACAAATAAAAGGCTTGCTATGTGAAAGTGCTGCACAATCTATGCAAATGATTTATGAGAATGTCGCATAATGATTTACTTCTTTCAACATATGAATGCAATCGAGACACTCTACAAACAAGTCTGTAGCCAGAGGGTCTCCGCGTCTCAGAAATATTTTTATTTAGAATCATATGAGGAAGTTTTTTTGCATCGTCCAAAACTAAATGCTCTTCAAAGCATTCGAATTATCTCACTTAGTTTTACTGATAACCGGACATGGTTAAATAGTTTATAATTCATCAGCAAATGTAAACAATTTTTCAGCAAATGACAAAAATGTTTTATATACATAAATACACACATATATTATGTATAGCCAAATTCACAAATTTTGGCACTGGAACCATTGGTCTTCGTCATGTATGTATGTATGCATATAAGAAAACACGGTTCAAAACATTAATTGTTTAACTTTATAAAACAAGTTTCATAAATTCAATAACTTTCATATGAAAATTCTAATGTCAAGAAATTTCTTGAACAGTTGGCAAATTTTAACTCATTTAAATTAGTTCATAATTTGAACTTTTCATCATATCGTCTGATCAGTTAGATACCAGCCACATTATTCCTAACTTTTAGTCAGTTTGACCTTGAGGACATTTTCCATGACTGTTCCTCCTGTCCGCCTGCAAATGAACACTTATCTTTCCTGCACATCCCAACTTGTAATCTTATACTATCGACTTTTCTACAGCGGGCTCTTGGGCTATAAGATATTCTTAGAAAACTTATGGACGAAAGTAAGGCGAATTTCCAATACAAGCAAGATAGGCGTGGAACCCTCCAAAGAAGGTAAGGTAATGAAGCCAATTTTCACAGAAATACAAGAAATGGTTTAGTCAAGCATCGGAAAAATTTGGCGAATTCGGAAAGAAGGCGTGCCACATGCATAAATTTCAAAACGCTACACAGAGAGATATTCAAGCAAATGCTGCCAAATTCATTGGTTTATTCGTTTAGTCAAACCAGATACCACATAGCGTGTTGGAAGAAACACCCTTTTCATACAAAATTTAAAACTTAACGCGATGTATGGTATGTAATTTTTGGCGTACCCTAAGATAACACTCTTGCTTTCATTAGGTAAAAATATTTGTACAATTGCCAGATTTTTCGTTTGGAGTAAGTGCTTTATTTATGATACATTCAAATCAATGAAAAATAATTTAATTAAAATAACCCAACCGTTTAACTTCGCCAATCATAGCGGTTATAGAGTCCAAAGTTTCTTCACCGGTTGGAATAATTTCGGAAGCATCTAAATCGAATTTTTCAAATCCACCATCTTTTGGGCGCAATTCGTAAGCGAATACCATCTTAATTCCAGCCTTGTCATAGACCCAATCAATACTACTACCGGAAACGGCACCAATTCGTTCGTCAATGCTACCAGCAACGTATTCAGTGCCATAACGTTTTTTAATACCAGCGACAGCAACATTAGATACTTGTTCGAAGTCCTTAATATTTGGTGGCGCTTTTTCAGTATATCCATAGGGATACATTAAAAATTGAGAAAAGGAATGGAACGAGATATATAACTGAATCTTTTCCTTCAACGAGGAAATGTAATTGGATAAAGTCCTTATTTCAATATCAGAGAAAGCACTTGAACCAGCATATGCCTCGTCGCAGGCATTGCTACTAGAATCAATTTCATTCCAATGAACTCCCCAGTTGCGGTTGGGATCAGCACCAAAGCAGCTACCATAAGGAGTACGAGTTATGCGCCACAATCGGTTTTTATTGTGTGTATAAACATAACCATCAGGATTAGTGTGCGGTAGTATATACCAATCGTAATTCTGTGCAATATCTTTGATAGAGGTAACATTTGAAGTCAACAATTGGTTGATAATGTATGTTGCAGTGGCTGGAGAAATCCATTCACGTGCATGAATACCAGCTTCGATGAAAATACCTTTATTACCTGGCTTATGAGATATTTTTACACCCAAAATGGAACGATTCTCATAGGTTCTGCCACCTTCAATGACTGTTACAATTTTTGGGTATTTTTTGGCCAAGGATTTCAACCAATCATAGGTTTCATCTAATTTATAGTATTTAGCCCAGCCATAGTCATTAGCAGCGCGTGAATATGTTACTTGCTCGCTCTTCAATTGGCTCTGAAAATTGCGTTCGATCAATTCGTTTTTGATTTCACTGATCTCCAACAGTTGTAAAAAGTCAGGCAATTTATGTGGTGCTACCATTACTTGAACAGCTTTACCAACGAAATGAACGCCTTGCATAAATATCACCGAATCTGTGTTACGTTGCAAATTTTGGAGGACTGTTAGTTCTGATTTGCTTGAAGGAATCACTTTGTAAACACGGTAGTTATCGTAACGTGCACGTCCATCATCGAAGCCAAGGACTGAGTCCGATAGGCAGAGTCCCAGTATTAGGTAAAATTTTAACGACATGATTGATGAAATACTTATTTCTGTTTGAATTTGAACCAATTTTAGGCTTTTATATTAAAGTTTACTGTTTTCTGCCGTCATTAACTTTGGAACTAATTAAGTGAAGGAAATGCATTTTTTTTCAATTGACAACACTGATTGAAATGTCTCGGCTTTAACTTGAATTTACATAGCTCTGAGTAAGATATATCTGTGGTCACAAGCAATAACAGCTTAAGTCGAAAATCATGCTTTCGAGAAAAATCACTTTTTATATACAGAAGCGTTTCTGAAAAAAGTTAAAAATCTTTCACTGATATTGAAAATAAAAAACTTTCATTGTCTAATCATGAAAGCTCCTGATTCAAACCCCGGCGACCCTTAGCAATGACAACAAAGCCATTGCTAAGAAATGTGGTTTTTCCTCAAATTAAACGCAGTCTTGAATTGTTGAAGGAGTTACCAGTATACGTGTATACATATAATGGCTACAGGGCACACATCGGAAACCATTTTTAATCTATAGTTTGGACGTTTCTAAACAAACTGACCTAAATGACACCCAAATTTTGGGGGGAGGGGGGAACACCCCATTTGCCCCTTCACCGACTAGTTTAATTGAAAACTTAAGTCCTCTTAAAGTTGTTAACATAAAATTATAAAATTTAGTACACATGTTGACAATTGATTGCACTTTCTATTCATGTTAAAAAAGAACATATTATGTATCAAATAGCTAACAATTAATCAATAACTAATGTAAGAACTAAACAAATATATGCTAAGTCAATGGAGAGACCGAAAAATTAGTGAATGAAATATTTCACGAGATCAGAAATATCAAGATTATAAGAAAGTATTTAAAAGCTTTGTATAAGTAAGGATCAGCTGATATAAAAGCAAGTCTGTACAAGAAGTTATTTAAAGTTGTATCCTTTAACTTTACTTAACAATATCTACTTCTAAAAAAATATCGCAGCAAAGGGGATAAAATTGTACTTACATTATTAAATCTAGGAATGTAGCTTTTAATCATTTTTTAAAGCTGAGTTGCTGTAATGAACTTTCACAAGATTTGCGCCTAACATGTAGTGCGATCAGCCCCTCCAAAGTTTTCGGAAGCCACACAGATATTCTAATCGGCTCGCAAGATAATATGCCTAAGTGACTAAAACAAACTTTAATCTACTTGCATGTGTTGGGCAATATAACGAGAGTGCTAGAGAAAATTCACTTAAATTTCACTACTTCGATTCAAGTGACGAAATTTGGTCTATGTTTTAAACTATTAAAAGAAAGTTGAAGATTTGTAGTATTCCAGGTTTTTTTTGTTTTTGTTAATAGTTCTCATGCATATGACCTTTGAATAAACTAATAGGATCTACAAATAAATTTTTTTTCGAATATTGAGTGCTAAATAAATGGTACATTCTAAGTAAAAAATATCCGGAATTGATAAATAAAATTAAGTAAAATTATTTATTAAAATTCGTTCTGTCGTCATCAAAGTAGGCTCCACCGCTTGCAAAACAACTACTCCAGCTCTTGATTCAGTTCTCCATACATTTTTCATAGGCTAATTGGGAAATAGCATTCAGATCCTTCAGCGAATTTGTTTTTATGTCTTCAACCGACTCAAAGCGCCTTCCTTCCTTTCCTCCTATAGTGCTTGGTCGAACACATTCGTATGATTTTCTGTGGACATTCATTCATTCAATTTCATTCATTTTTATTCAAAATTGTGTTGCACAAAAGACTTAGTCTTTTATAGTACATCGTTGATGGTACACATTAAAAATAAGATTAATTAATTACCTTAATATTAAAAAATAATTATAAACAAAAAATTAAAATAATTGATAAAGAATAGAAAGAAATAAAAGAAAGCTAATCAAATACTAAAAGAAGTTCAAATATTGTCATTAAAATAGCTCGTTTGAAGCTGAGGCTTGCACAAATACGTTTAATATCAGCTGGTAAAGAGTTCCACAACTTTATGGTGCTAATAAAAAAGTATCTTTTTAAATGCAGCTATTCGGGAATGAATGAGCTTATGCAAAAAAATAACATTGCGTATATCCAAGTAACCATTTAGACTACAACCCAGAATGGCCTCACTTCTTTCAGAAATGTGGTCGAAGCGTCTTAAACCAAATACATATCTGGCAGCATTATTAAATTCAATAGTTAGTTTGTGTAAGAATAAACAGAGTTACTGTACAATATATGTGGCAAGATTAACTGCACTACAAGTCTGCGCCTGGTATCAACTGAAGTAAAGTCCATAGAAACTAACAATTTTGTTAACATGATCGGAACATGTCAACTTGGAATTTAAAATAAGTTCAGGGTTCTTAGCTTTGTTCACAAATTCTAAATTAGAAGACCCAATCGACAACTGAGGAATCCCAACCAGGCTTAAATCACTCCTTGCTATAGGCAGAACTTTAGATTTAGAAGGGTTAATAAAAATAAAGTTTTCATTAGCCCATTTGTTTATGGAGAACAAGTCAGAGTTAAGTCAATAGGACAGGTCTTCTAAAAGTCCAATAAGACGTGATAAATAGAACTGAATATCGTCATGGAGAATAGTAATGGGCCCAAAATGGAACCTTGGGAAACTCCTGTATGAACTGGTCTAAGGGATGATGATATATTCGCAACTACTACTCTCTGAGATCTACTTCGCAAATAATTTGCCAACATACTTACTGCACTATCACTAATTTATATGTGGCAAAATTATTTTAACAAACTTAATAGGAATGCCATCACTTTCTACTGCATTAGAATTAATTTCCAACACGCTTCTAGTCACTTTTTCCTCGTTGACAACTGTTGCTGTCATAGATGTCAAGGATATAGCGTTTAAAGTGTTTTTGTTGTCAGGAAGGTTCCACGCTTCGTTGTCTTATCGTGTCCACATTTATTTGAATAGATAATATACATCTTTGTTCCAAATTTCAAAACTTTTGCTACCAGATATAGTGATTTAATGTGATTTAATAATTAATTGCATGGAAGGTGCCACGGTCCGTCGTCAAATCACATTCAAATTTAGCGAGGAGCTTAGCATAGACCATATGCAATTCTAACGTTCGGCGTTATTTCGTAGCGCTGTCTCCCGCTGTCTATGAAAGGCGCATTAGAGTTTTCCCGTAAAACTCTTTCAACCGCTTTTAGTTCAAGCTCTGCATTTACTCAAAAGTTTTTTTTATTCACTATTGATATTATATAATACATTGAAATTTTCCAATATTTCAGACATTGATATTAAAATAAAAAATTCAGTTTAAGTCGCATTTTGATAAGATAACGATACTGTGCTCTTACCCTATGCGATAAATTAGATTGAATTTTTTGTGCAAACCCAATAATAATACATAATAAATTTAAATTATCGCTAAAGATTATCTTAAAAAAAAACAGCAAAATAACAACACATTAGGCGATTTGAGCAGATTAAGAAAATAACAACGATTGGAATGATTTATATGCAATGAAATGGTGACACAACTTAACTTTCTTTATTAAAAAAGTACTTTGTCAAAAAAAGCCTAGGTAATACGAATGATTTTATAAGAATTTCGAAACACCAATTTCTTTGATCATTGCTCTAAGTCCATCAAAAGTCTCTTCACCTGTTGCTATTATCTGATCAGCTGGCAATCTGAAACCGACCCCAAAGATCGTATCTCTAGGGCGTAATTCAAAGCAGTATGAATACTTAACATCCAGTGCACCATAGACCCAATCTTGGCTAGCACCAGAAGCAGCATAAATAGTATCATAGACATTACCTCCAGTATACTTGGTACCATAACGTTCTGCAACAGCGTCAATAGCAACATTCGTGACACGCATCAAATCATCATAATTTTCCGGTAATTCGTTTGTATGTCCATACGGGAACAACACCAGTTGCGAATAGGAATGATATGACATATACAAGAAAATATCATCTTTTAATGTTGTAATAAATTCAGACAAAGCGCGTGTTTCTGGTTCAGAGAAAGGTGCCGGTCCACCATAGGTATTAGAGCATGGATTGCTGCTAGCACCAATTTCCATCCAATGGAAGCCCCAGTTTCGATTTGGATCAGCACCAATGCAAGTAGCACTATGAGGTTGACGGGTCTTTCGCCAGAGACGGTCATCGGTATAAGTAAAGCTAAAACCATCTGGATTAGCATGTGGCACAATATACCAATCGAAAGATTCAGCAATCACGCGAACTTCTTTATCTTTACTATTTAATAATTCATTGGCTATGTAGGTGGCTGTAGCAGGTCCAATCCATTCACGTGCATGCATGCCACCTTCGATAAATATGGCTTTTCTACCTGTACCATAAGAGATTTTAATTCCCAAAATTTCACGTTCTTCAAAGGTTTTGCCAATCTCAAAAACCTTAACCAGATTGGGATGATTAACTTCCAATGTATGTAACCACTTGTAAGTATCGTTCAGTGTATGATATTCCTCCCAGGAATAGTCGTCGGTACGACGATTTGAATCTGCCATCTCGTCATCTTCCAACTGCGACTGTATATTTTCCTCGACCAGTACATAAGTGATTCCGGCACGCTGCATCGTTCGCAGGAAGACTTCCACTTGTTGTGGTGCCACAACTACATTGATCTTAGCACCCACGTAGTGTACGGCATTAAGAAAAACGTAATCTTCACTTGAACCATCCAATTGCTGCATTACAGAAAGTTGTTGAACATTGCTTGGTGTCACTTCATAAATGCGATGGTTATCGTAACGTTTACGTTCAGCGTTTGTAAAGGCCAGCAGACAGCAGCAAGTGGCGGCTGCCAGGAGGAATGCGAACTGTAGACGCGTCATCGTTTTGACTAACTAACTAACTGATTGACTGTTGCGAACGTCGCGTAAAACGTTCGTCAATTGGTAGTGTAGTCGCAGTAGCATGTTGGTTTTATAGTTGTGCCGATAAGCAAAGTTTAATACTCAAAATTGGTAATAGAACGCACTAGGTGGGCGCCGCCGATAAGCTCATGTTAACTCTTTTTTTCTAGCCTTCTTGCGATTTTGCCTTGATGATCTTCTGTAATTGTACTTATGAATTGTTGTTTCTCTAAGAGAATATGTGTCGGGAATATTAAGCGATTTTCTGTGGGAGAAGTATGTGGAAATGAAAGTTATGATAACATAAATGCTCTTCCCATTAGGAAATATTGTCCTTTGCATTTACCATATAAAATCGTTATTGTTGTGCATTTAAGTTAAATCTCTTAAAATAAATCCATACCGAGGCATTTCAATTAGTCTAGAGAAGATTTAATGAAGTTGAAACTTATCAAAAAAGTTCGAAACGTATCTAAAAATATTGAAAAACTCTGAACTTATGGAAAATTAACTGAGGGTCGAAATTTATGGAAAACCATTGTATGTAAAAGTTGAATCTTTTCGAAAAGTATAGAACAATTTTAAGCTAATCTAAAATGTCAAAAAAAGTCATAACATTGAATCAGTCAAAACTTATCGAATAAATCGATTTAAGTCTAAAATTATCAAAAAACTTTAAATAAGTCGATGGAAGCAGAAACTTATCGAGAAGCATCGAATATGAATGGCTTAGTATTCTTCATGGAGAGAACGGACTTGCTAAATGATTATTATTTTTAATCCAAAATTAAATCAAGGTTACACTTATTTTTGCTCTGAATATAACAAATAACAACTTAATGAATCATATGCAATGCAAGCTACAGTGCATTGACATAAGGGTGATGAGACTAGGGTGGCCAAGTTGAAAAGAAGGAATTCCCGGCCTTGCCAAAATAAATTCCTTTTTGATCAAAATGATAAAAATTAAATAATTGTGTGGGAAAAACTAGATGACCTTATTTTGTGATCATTATTGAAAAAAAAAACCCACTTGGACAAATGGCAACCCTGGATGGGTTAAAATGTCACAGCGATTGCTTATATCGCGATGACTATTTCAGATTTAATTAAGTTAATAACTTTGAAGACTATACTTCACAGGCACTTTGAATAGCAAAGGCATAATTTTCCTACAAACATGAAAATCGATATAACACTAAATTCCATTAATGTTTAGCGACGCTAGCAAACATCGATTGACATCGATAGCTTACGACTTTTCCCCAGCTCTAAGTAGTTAAATGTAGCTTTAGAAAGCGTCCATGGGAAAATAAAAATAATTGCGCAAAATAATAAAAATAAGTGATCGTGCTTTGGTAATTAATAGTCTATTTCAACAGTTTTTTAATTAAAGAAATTTAATAAAAACGTGTTGATAAATAATTATGACTAAGCTCGGTCACTCTTGGCCGACTACTGAAAACTGAACTATGGTTTTTTGATTCTTTTCTTAACTGAGTATGTCAAATGAATGAGGTTTTCATCCTCTATCGATTTTTGCAATAATAGCTCAAACATTTTTCGTAGTCGGCCGACTAAAGGCGTCCAGTTTTCTGATCTTGGCCTAGTACCGTATTAATGTCTTTGACTAGAATCAAAGCCAACGTAAAATTTATGATTAAGTAAAAAAAGTGTTTTCATCAGTACACTGAAGAAGCGCTGGCACTAGGTTTGCAGAAAGTTCGAATTGAGCCTAAATAGAAACTATAGGATTACCATGTCGATTTCTGTCCTAAGCCCGTTTTTGAGGCAATTTTTTTTTAAAAAAATTTATCATATTTTGGAAAGAGGAACGCTCACAGTGCGTCTTTTTTGTACCCATTTTTCGAAAAAAATACAGTCATGAAAAAGTTTCACTAACCAGCGCAAAGGTCACTGATGATTCCAATTAGAATGGATGAAACTAGTATAGCCAGCTTTCTGCTTGTCTCCTTTATCTCCTCATAAGGGCTCCATAAAACATTTTCAACGTGCACGATCGGCAGCGAGTGCCTTGACTTCTCTCCAACATTTCCCCGAGTCATGTATTTCCTGCTCTAGTGAACGTTTCCACGATGATCTAGGACGGCCGCATTTTCTGTTACCCTGACGATTTCACTCCACTGCTTGCCGGCAGACTTCAGTTGGTGATTTGCGAAACATGAGCTCAGTCCATTTCCATTTCGCCGTTTGATTTGAATATAAATCGTGTCTTAACGACATCTGGTGAGCAGTTCGACATTGGAAATGATCTTAGTACACCAAATTTTCAGAATTTGGCGTAGACAATTGTTAGTGAACACTTGTAAATTGTGAAGCAGGATGCTGTTTGTTAGCTAGGTCTCAAAGCAGTACAAAAGGACTAGCTTTACGTTTGACTTAAAGATTTTGTGCTTCGTTGTCGTTGACTACCAAACATTACGAAGCTAAGCGAAGATAAATTTCGCTTTATAGATTTTGGCATCGATGTCCTTATTTATACGCTAATCAAATAAGGAAAGGCTATTAAATTCTTCTACGCTGGATTCACCTATCATGAAACTGTTGCTGCCACTGGTTGGGCGAATAGACATGCATTTTGTTTTATTAATGTTGACTTTCTGAACTTCCTCTTCCGAAGAAGATCTGACGGCAGGGAGTTTTTCTTGTATGTCTGACTGCTTCGTGACGAATAAACATATGTATGTCATCGGCATAAGCGCGGTCTTCCAGATGCTTACGGAAACTTTGAATACATACAATCAACAAATATTTATTAACTATCAACAAATTTGAATAGATACATAAACTGTGCCCTAAATTGGAAGTTCAAATGCTGTTTATTAGGCTAAACGTATTGTCTGTGTGAGTCAATTTTATATATATGTTAAGTAGATTAAATTGGGTCGAATCATTTTGAAAATCCTACTTTCATTTTACTTCACTTTACAATAGTATGAATACTATACATACATTTCTCAACTTATTTATGTAAAACACTACCTAATTACCGCCTGCAATTTTTAGGCATTTACATTGTGTAAATACTAATGGCGTCTAACTTAAGGACGTGGCGAGATGGAAAGATATCGACTTATTTGTGAATCGATATTTTATAATATCGATTTTTGGCCAAATCGGTATTAATAACTGTGTACCTTAGCGATAAAACGATATAACTTCCGCCAAATACATAATTTGGTGATTATTAACAAGTGAATGTTTGTTTCAATCAAAATATTATTTGGTCACTATTACTAAATTTTTAATTGATCTAGTATAATTTTGTTACTTATATATTGTATATATCGCATATATCATATATATTATTTGTTAATTATTATTAAATATTTATAGCTATCTATAAATATTCAAAATCTACCCTAAACCAAAATTTTTTTATGTACTTTTGATATCATGCATTGAAATTAGTCGGCGATATCATTAGCCGCTTTGATATTAAGCGTGAACATAAGCGTTGGAGTATTCACAATAGAGCTTGTTATTATGTTATTTGGCAGCACATTCTCACAAAGACTGACTCTAATTTTCAAACAAAAACGTTCTATCTGTAGACGAAACTTGTTAAAATTATCATGTTTATTTAATTTCATATGTTTTTTAATTGAAAACGATTGTGTTTTCTTTTTTTTACAGTTGTTCTACAGCAGTGCTGCCAAGTTCTATTTACAAAACGAAATTAAGCGGCAAGATGCGTTTCTTTTGCCACTAAGATAACTATTATATAAACGCGTCAAAAAACACAGCTATATTATATAAAATAAACATTTTTTTTAACCAAATTTTGATAAGATAAGGAAAACCCATTCACAAAAGTACTGTACTCTTACCCTATGCAATAAATTAATTACGTGTATAAGCCCAATAATAATGCATTATAAATTTCAACAATCGCTTAAGATTATCTTGGAAAACAACCAGAAATAAAACACAACACATTAGGCGATTTGAGCAGATTAAGAAAATATGAAAAGATAACAACGATTAAAATTATCTATGAAACGACGACTCAACTTAAGCAAAAAGTTTCTTTATTAAAAACGTACTTTGTCCGAAAAAATTCCTTATGAATACAAATGATTTTACAAAAATTTCGTAACACCAATTTCTTTGATCATTGCTCTAAGTCCATCAAAATTTTCTTCACCTGTTGCTATTATCTGATCAGCTGGCAATCTGAAACCGACCCCAAAGATCGTATTTCTGGGACGTAATTCAAAGCAGTATGAATACTTAACATCCAGTGCACCATAGACCCAATCTTGGCTAGCGCCATCAGCAGGATAAATAGCGTCATAGACATTTCCTCCAGTATATTTGGTACCATAACGTTCTGCAACAGCGTCAATAGCAACATTCGTGACACGCATCAAATCATCATAATTTTCCGGTAATTCGTTTGTATGTCCATACGGGAACAACACCAGTTGCGAATAGGAATGATATGACATATACAAGAAAATATCATCTTTTAATGTTGTAATAAATTCAGACAAAGCGCGTGTTTCTGGTTCAGAGAAAGGTGCCGCTCCGCCATAGGTATCAGAGCATGGATTGCTGCTAGCACCAATTTCCATCCAATGGAAGCCCCAGTTTCGATTTGGATCAGCACCAATGCAAGTAGCACTATGAGGTTGACGGGTCTTTCGCCAGAGACGGTCATCGGTATAAGTAAAGCTAAAACTATCTGGATTAGCATGTGGCACAATATACCAATCGAAAGATTCAGCAATCACGCGAACTTCTTTATCTTTACTATTTAATAATTCATTGGCTATGTAGGTGGCTGTAGCAGGTCCAATCCATTCACGTGCATGCATGCCACCTTCGATAAATATGGCTTTTCTACCTGTACCATGAGACATTTAAATTCCCAAAATTTCACGTTCTTCAAAGGTTTTGCCAATCTCAAAAACCTTAACCAGATTGGGATGATTAACTTCCAATGTATGTAACCACTTGTAAGTATCGTTCAGTGTATGATATTCCTCCCAGGAATAGTCGTCGGTACGACGATTTGAATCTGCCATCTCGTCATTTTCCAACTGCGATTGTATGTTTTCCTCGACCAATACATAAGTGATTCCGGCACGCTGCATCGTTCGCAGGAAGACTTCCACTTGTTGTGGTGCCACAACTACATTGATCTTAGCACCCACGTAGTGTACGGCATTAAGAAAAACGTAATCTTCACTTGAACTATCCAATTGCTGCATTGTTGAACATTGCTTGGTGTCACTTCATAAATGCGATAACCAGTAACGTTTACGTTCAGCGTTTGTAAAGGCCAGCAGGAAGTGGCGGCTGCCAGGAGGAATGCGAACTGTAGACGCGTCATTGTGTTGGTTAACTAACTGATTAACTGTTGCGAACGTCGCGTAATACGTTCGTCAATTGGTAGTGTAGTCGCAGCATGTTGGTTTTATAGTTGTGCCGATAAGCAAAGTTTAATACTCAAAATTGGTAATAGAACGCACTAGGTGGGCGCCGCCGATAAGCTCATGTTAACTCTTTTTTTCTAGCCTTCTTGCGATTTTGCCTTGATGATCTTCTATAATTGTACTTATGTAATGTTGTTTCTCTAAGAGAATATGTGTCGGGAATATTAAACTTCTGTGGGAGAAGTATATGGAAATGAAAGAAATGATAACAATTAATTTTTCTCCTATGTAGCTAAAAACATGAAAATTATTCCCATTAGGAAATATTATCCTCTGCAGATGCCATACCTAGTTGTTACTGTCCGAAATTAAAATAGAGGATAGACCAAATTTTTGCTTAGGTACAAAAATTTTCTTCCTTTGACGCGAACTATGCATGCGGCATGATTTTTAATATTTGATTGTTTTAGGTTACAAATAACCGTTACTTTCAATTTTTATTTTCATTGATCAAAAGTAACCGTTATTAAAAACTTTTGTTGTTTCGATCGTTTTCTATAATTTCGAATTTTAATTTTTGGGATCAAAATTAAACGCCGTTTAGAATTTTTGTCAAATGTATGTATAACCGTCATTTGGGTATTTCATGCTTTTAAATAAAAATTCTTATTTTCAGAGACCGTAAAAACTATGAAGGAAAAGACGAAATGTTAGTTCAGAATAGTTTCTTTTGACGTGATGTATTCAAAAATCATGTTAATTGGTTTTGTGAATTTTATTAATAGTGCTAATAATTATAATAATAAATTCTCCATGAAATTCCGTAATTTCGAGGTTTTATGGAAAACTTCTGGTATGTTTCTGTTTCTCGCTTTTTTTCTATATTATTAAATCAAGACATTGAAAATCAAAACCTCGAGAAAGCCTAAGCTTATGGAAAAACAGCAAACAATTTAAAACTTATAAAAAAACATTGATGCAACTTTAAATTTATCATAAAATATATACATAAGGAAAAAATTCATAAGAGTAATTATATTGAACTCCTATTGACTATGAACTCCCCTGACAAAGTCAAGCAAACAAAACATTCAAAACCCACAGAAGTCAGCGAAAAAGCTATATGTGCGTACAATGTTTCTGCATATTTCCCATGATAAAAAGTTATTACGAAAGTAACGCTAAAACAAAAGTATGCAGAATGCAAGCACGATTTGCAGAAAATAATTTGGAATGTTTATTTTGTTATTTGCTTTGAAAATAGTACCGTGGAGTGGCTTGGCAATGATGAAAAAAATTGACATTTCGATTTTGAAAAAAAAAACATTGTCCACGACATGTAAAATCTTATTTGAACACACAATCCACCAAGGTTCTGGAGTGACCACCTCAAAGTATATAATATAGAACTTGTGGGGCATAATCAAACGAGTCGTTGTAGCACCAAAACCGGCAAGCAAAGCAGCTTATGGCAAGTTATTCAAGAGGAGTGGCATACAATTACTCTAGACCAGTGGGCACGCGTCGGATGCAGCACGTCAAAGCGATTCTCCACAGTTATGAAACAAAAAAGTTTCCAACTTATTATTAAGGTAAGCTAGTGAAAAAATTGGCTCACACCAAAAATTTATCAATTTCAATTACTTTCTTTCAGATGACTTTATTATATGAGCATAGCATATATGACCTTGGGGATAAAACCAAGATATTTATTTTAATTTTTTTTTACTGTAATTAGCTGCTTATATAGCTGGATAATAAGAACTAATAATATAAGAAACAGAAAAAAAAGTAATAAATAAATTTTAACAAGAAATAATTTATGATATATCATTAACTATTCAAACAATTTGAAAAATATATTTTTTTTAAATATTTTTTGCTTATTTAGAAATCGGCGAACAGAACGGCATATGTCCAGTTGCTAAAATTGTTCAGAAATCGCAAAAATCTGTTTATGTCTCTGAACTGAACAAAAGAAAACTTTCACTTTGCTATCAACAATATCTAGTGTATTTTTGAAGTCTCTGAGATTGAAAGTTCTTAAAATATAGTGAACTATTCCCTCAAATATTTCATGTAACTAGTAATCCAAAAACAATTTGCCTTTTATTTTTAATTTTTCTATTGCTTTCAGTTTTAGACATCAAGAAAACTTTAAGACCGGTTTATTAGCACGCTCATCGCTTGAAATGGAAGAAGCATTACTCACGTTGACAGGCTTTTTTGTACATCCTTTCAAGAGCTTTCAATTCGGTGATGAACGTTTAACAAAACTACATCAAATTTTAAGCTACATGTACAATTCAAGTGATTATCCGTCAAGTGATATTTTACAAAAATTAGCCCCAGATTGCAAGGAAATTATATTACGTGGACTAATATTTGGCAAAGTTATCAATCCAAGCAACATAATTTTTAAAAATTTAACATCATTAAGTGTATGTTGCATGTTCAACTATCAACGTCGTCGGAGTTATTTGATTGATGAGTAAGAAATATTTAGAGAAAATAATTAACCAGCAGTTAGAAAATAATTCTTAATTCGTCCCGCAAAAGAAATTTCAACGGAAACGGCATTGAAGACAAGGAATCAAATAAAATTACATTTCAATCAAATTCAATATTGAATAGTGTGCAATTTGTGTTGCAAGACGATCCTGATGATACTACCTATAGGGATTTGCCAATTGATGCTTTTCAGGTTTGTTTCAATCGCATTAGAAAATTTAACTTTTTGATAAACCGTTTCTTTAAAGATTTTTCTTTTCCCACCTGAGGATTATGCTACAGTACATTCAAATACGGTTGGTGAAATTTTAGTTGATTACAATAGTATTTTTGAAATTCAAGTCCAGCCGGAATTCTCTGGAGCCAGCAAACGCATAAGCCAATTTTCACCATTTGTACGGAAGTGTTTCTTTTCAGCGGAGGGACAGAAACAAATAAAGCAGTGCGTATATTTCTATGATTCTTAAAAATTTTTATGCGATACATAGATTTACAGTTTTATATAGCATTTGTATTTTATTTAAGATGACTCTGGTCTGCAAAAATAAAAAGTTGCTAAGTTTGAGATATTTCAAAAAACCGAGTTTTAAAGCCTTGATAAACCGATACTTTTGTCTTGCAACTCTACGAAAGTCAAACGACCGCAATTCTAATATATTTGCATGTCTGCCGATAAGACCCCACCATTGCGGGATATCACTGCTAGAGAGCGCTTACTATCCCATTCTGACCAGATCTATCTTATTATATTGCATGTTGACACTTGGGTCAATGTTGGTTAGTTTTTTTTAGCAATGTCGATTTTCAAAATCCTGCAAGTGGCAAGTAACGTATTGACATTTTTATCTGGAGAAATTTGTGAACTAGTCCCCTGTCTAGCAACTTCATCAGCTTTGCAATTTTGACGAAAATGTGCATATGCCCAGGTACCCCGATGAGGTGAATGTTAAAATGCCGAGGCATTTCATAATGAGGTGGGTGGCATTCTGAAATACTAATGAGCTTAGGATGGTAGATTCTAGAGACTAAATAGCATCCTGACTATCTGAGTAAATGTTAATTCCCCTTTTGGATACAATTTTTCCACTCAGCTAGGATACTTCTAATTCTATGGTCATATCCTCCACCCTAGAACAGGCCCGTACCTATCATAGGGGCTAGGGGGGCTTAGCCCCCCACTAGCACTTCATTTTCCCCCCCTAGCGCTTCATTTGCCCCTAGCATTTCATTTGCTCTTCACGCGTTTTTTAGGAAAGCTTCAAAAACAGAAGCAATTAGAAAATTATTTTTATAGTTTATACTACTTAGGTTTAAAGTTTATTTTTTTTTTTAAACAATAACAATTTAAAATAGCTATACTCTGCGATCTATCAGGGCATTGAATCTTTTTAAAATCATGTCAATATCTGTAGACTCAGGACGTTTGTGCTCGAAAGCCAGGAACGATAAATTATTCAGCGTATCAGTCAACATGCCTATACGTTGTGGCCGTATAGTTTTTGTTAATGCCGAAAATGACGATTCGCATACTTCCGTTCCAGCCGGGAAAGTTTCGATGATTGCAAAAAGATTGTACACTTTTTCCATTCCTTGACGCACCTTATGCAGCTCCGTCAGCACCACCGTCTTAATTTTTTTTGTTCCGGCTTTTTAAATTTGTTTAATTGATCATTCTCCGAACGAATTCTATCTATATATTCTTTGGTAATTTTGAGCTCAATTTCACTTGGTAACTGGATACCCAAATCGGTCAATGGGTGCAGCTTTTCCAAATCCATTTCATCAGCTGTATCGATAGCTGTTAGAATGCCATTCTTTGTAACAAAGCGATTGGTCATTTCAATTAATACGATATCGATTGTTTCGTAGAAAGTTGATTTCAGCATGATGATCGATTCGCTTCGTTCACCCAGTGTTTTTTCAACAACTGACTCTTTCAGCATTTTTGACTGCTGCCTATTCCGAATTGGACAATTTGAGGCGTGAGCTGATTCTGTGGGCTTTAATTGTTCCAACAGATTTATCGTTTGAAAATACTATTGATCGAAACTATTTTGTGATCTCATTTTTTCAAGCATTGTAAAAACAGCTCTAGTGAGTGGCATAGCATCTTTGTATCCCATTGCTCGGCCTTGTATCGCTTTCGTTACTGCTTCAATCGATTGCAATAAATCCTTCATAAACACTAATGTGAAGACAAATTCCGACGATACCATCACGTGTGACAAACCGACTGCTATTGCTACGTCATCACCATCAAATCGTTCGCCAACTATTTGAGGCAAAGTATTCATAATATGGATATAGTTTTCAAAGATGGATTTAAAAGCACGTAAATGGCACAAAAAATAATCTTATTTCTCAAATACTTTTTTCTATGTATTTTGGGGCGTAGATTCCAAACATACCATTCATTTTTTTTCTTCTTAAGAATCGTTTTCGAGATATCCATAAAAAAAATATGCATATGTATATACATACATATGTAATTAAAAAAATAAGAAAAAAACAAATATGCACCGTCTCAAAAGTCCAAGCCTAAATTTAACAGCACTGTTGGATTTATCTTTTATAGGGAGCAATTGAACATATAAGACAATAAAATATCTTTTTCGAATTAGTTCCTTATTTAATTACATAGTCAATGGCCTATATGCGGGAATGCATGAAAATATGGAAATTACCCATTTTCATTGATTTTAGAATAGCGCTCACAGATTTTGTCCGACTTGGACAAAATTACACTTCAAATATTTGTAGAATAATATTTTTGTGTTCAAACGGAGTAATTGAAATTTAGTGACTTTTAAAAAAGACCAAAAAAGTAACTTTTTGTGAATTTTGATCGCTTGTAACTCCATCCAAAATATTTAAAAAAAACGTTATATATTGTAAAATTTTTTGTGCCCCCCCAAGCAAAGTCAGGTAGGTACGGGCCTGCCCTAGAATTGGCTGCAGTGGTCTGGTAACTCCGCAACAATTCTTAGTTCTTTAGAGTAAACACCATAACCCATTTGAATATTTAGCTTGAAGCCATCCATGCCGAAGTTAAGACAGCCCATTCTCCTTGACCGACCAGTCTTCCAGTCATCTTTCGATGGAATAAGCGCCTTACTCGTATAAAACCTCAAAAGTTTCTACAAAGTTCAGGCTTTGTAGAATACTCGAGGTTCCTGTCTGTTGTTGAGACCAAACAAAGTTTTTGTAAGTTAAATGGCGGAACAAGTTATAATTTTTGAAGTGAAACTTCTTTAGCAACGTTGTGATTTGAAATTCGATTTATAGGAAATGGTGATACTAAGAAAAAACACACATATACATTTATAGGGTTTAGCCTGCGAGAGAATGAGATAGAATACAGATATATATATGTCGTGTTTTTTGATGTTTGCAGCGACAACTAGCACTCAATATTTATTGCCAAGACATGAAAGTTTGTGTCCATACTACTGCAGTATTCATATCAAAGAATTAAATGTAAAGAACGACATTCTCAGTTTTGCACGTATTGGAACGTGTTCTTGTTTTGCGATAAATACAGCCAAGGAACGGTTTAATCAATACTATTTTATTTTGCGACTGTGCTGGAAAGCTGTATTCAAAAAAATTTACATTTACTGTTACCAGGAAATCAGGAATTCTAATAACACGATTTTGAAGTGAAACTTCTTTAGCGCTGTTGTGATTTAAAACTCGATTAAACAGAAATGGCAATAATCAAAAGAGACACTCATATACATACATCTATAGGATTTAGCCTGTGTGAGATAGAATACAAATTTACAGTGTTCCCTATTTCCAATTATCTAGTCTGTGCGTAAAGGAAGTCAGAAGAGTACATGAAACAAAAAAAATATTTGTTAATGCTTTCAAAATAATTTGTTCTACATATTTTGTTTCAATTCTGAAGTACACACCAGAAGTATTGCGGATTTTTAAAAAAAAATCCGATGATTTTAAGTGGGGATTTTAATTTGAATTTTGCATTGTATACATCCCTCCTATTGGTTGAGTTCCTCAATACCAAATTTGAAAAAAATTGAGGCACACAACCGTTTGATGTAATTAGAAAAAAAAGTTTGAGTTGGCTTGGAAAATACGGCTTCTATTTTGAACAATTTATATCTGTACCATACACTGTATATCTGTATTCCATCACAATTTCTCGCAGGCTAAATCCTTTATATCGCTTTTAGTGACTTCCGTTCCCGTTTCATTGAATTTCAAATCACCCCGTGGCTAAAAAAGTTTCACTTCAAAAAATATGGAAAATGTTGAAAAAATTCGAAGCGGTTAAAAAGTTAAAAAAGTATGGAAAATTTTGAAGAAGGTTTAATACAGTCGAAAATAGTTGGAAAAGTCGAAAAAAAGAGGCTAAAAGAGTCGAAAGACATAGAAAATGTTGAAAAAATTTTAAAGAGGTTGAAGAATGTTGAAAAAAATTGAAAGAAGTTGAAAAAAATATATAAAGTTAGAAGGTTGATTTTTTAAATAAAACTTTTATTATTTTCTCATTTTTGAGGAGCCCAGGAATTGCATCTGTACGACTTGGTACAATCACAAATAAAAAACAGTAACCAGAAGACATAATTCAACTACGACTACCTCATTTTTATATGTACATAGCTAATAGAAACTTAAAAACAAAAAATTTGTCGACCTATTTTAATGTTAATATCCAAATTTTAATTTTATCCTCAGATCTTACTACTCACTAGATGAATGTCTATTGGTGTGTCGCATGCAAAGTATGATAACCTATTGTGGTTGTGTAAGTCCTGCTCTGCCCGCCGAAATGATAAATGCAACATACTGTTCACTTTTGGATCTACCATGCCTAACGCAATGGAGAAAAATCTGGTATAGTTGGAATTATTTTGATTACGTGACCAGCAATGAAGATGCACCAGAAAATTCACTAGAAAAAAGTGTTACAACAAAAAGTTGTACCATGTGTTTACCGGATTGCCAAGGTGTCGAATATAGCATTTACACCAATCATTTACCATTAACTAAAGCTGCAAAGGGCAATATATATCAGCATGGACTACTGTGAGTGGTACCATAGCTGAATTAATGACAAATATGCCATAAATCACTCTAAACCGTTTTTACAGAAAAAACATATCTGACTACAAACCTTTGGCCATTATAAAGTTATATTTTAAGCAACGTTATGCACAGGAGACACAGGAAGATATCACTGGCAATTGGGTTGAGCTACTAAGTAAGTTGTCAAGATTCAACTCTCATTTGCACTACATATTTAAATACAATGCCTTAATTTTTAATTGTCCTCTTTTAGGTCGTTATGGTGGAATTATGTCATTGATGTATGGTTTTAGCATTGTTAGCACCATTGAGATATTTTATTATTCAACTGGCAAATGGTTTACGCACATCTATAGCTATTATCAGCAGTATAGGAATCGAAAAGTGCATTCAAATGATGTATCAAATGGAACAGTAGTCATTGGCTCTCAGATAGATAAAAATATCGCAATTTATTGGAATGAAGTAGCTATAAAGCGAATTACTCTAAATTGTTTCGAAAAAGCAGTACTTAACAATTATAAGAAAAATTAAAAATTGGTGTACCTACCTATATATATAAATTTAGCACAAGTTTATAAAAAATCAAATATAAACAGCCAATTCAATCTATCAATGCATCTATTATCACCGATACTGAATTTTAATATAATTTCTAATTTCGGTACTATTCGGACAACATAGGCATTTTAAAAATCAGTTACACTTCCTTATCACTACCTACGATACTACTGATATTTTTGATGAATATCATACTATCGATATCATTTTAATATTTTCACTGTCATTAATACATTGTCTATATATAATATTTAAAGTTTCAATACTATAAATACCATCGATATCAAAGTAAAATAATTTATAGCTTGAGTCTCGATTCTGGCCAGTGATGGCATTTGGGTTTTTTGGAAGTATGATACTCATTCCAAATTTTTTTTTTCCTAAAAGCAGAGATCACGACAAAATGTTAGTGCAATATATTTTATTTCAAAAACCAGACCTGATTCAGCAAAACCATTATGATTTTCGGATTCAGGGGGAAACTTTCCTATAGGAATGGTGGTTGTTATTTGCCGCAATAATACTTTGCAAACATTTCTAAACTAGTGTAATTAGAGATTAACTTGAATGTAGTAATAGCTGAATTTCTGCTGCTAGTTATCTATGTATAGTTAGCAACTATAATTGTAAGGCAAAAACAAGCAAAAACAAAATTGAGAACTTAACGAGTAAAGTTATATGTAGTTGCTATATATACATACATAGTAGAGGTCTGCATGAATGCACTCGAAACTTTCAAAAGCAATAAACTTCGAGTGCTTGAACTTGTAGAACATTATATTTGCGATTTATTTGCAAAAGTAGCACTCACCGCTCCAGCTTGGTGTTTCAATTTGTTTTGATTTGATAATACCTAGCAAGTTGCATAAATGTCATGGCTCCCCAGCAAATTTGTATTTCGTCTATTGGGCATTTTGAAAAGAAAAGAGCTATGTATATACATATGTATGTATGTATTTCGCGAAAAAACAATTGCATAAAATTTCAGACAGCAAAAAGATACAATTTGAAATAAAGGAAGTTCAAAGAACAACAAAAGAGAACTCGTATAAACAACGAGTAGGATACTTAGTAACTTGGTCGTTTCTTCGCACATAAATTGCAAGCTGGCGAATATATCTAATTTAACTGAAACTGATTTGTCTTAGCCATATGATTATAGATACCATATGAATATGGCTAAGACAAATCAATTTCAGCTAAATTAGAGAAAATTTTATCTCTGACGAGATAATATCCCTTTGCGAAGATCAAATCGCATTTCAACTTTTATGATTTTGCCCCGACAAATGTCAGACTTCCCAAAAATAGGAGTTTTGATAAGAAATAAAAAATTTAAATACAGAAATCGAATTAAATACGTTTTATTGAACCAAAAATGAAATCTTCTTCACATAAAAGAAAAACTTAAATTACTATTCTAGGTATATATGTATGTATGTATGTATGTATGTTTGACTGCTTAAGAACAACTGTGTATGACACTTTGAGAACAAATAATTTAATATTTCAATCTAGAGCGGGAGCTCGATGTACTTGAATATACAAACTACGAGATTAAATAAGTCATATGCCTGTAAATAGAAATGCATGTTACCAATATTGGTAGCTTCAACAAAGTGGTTGTAAATATTTTGGTAATTTACTCCCGAATTGTAGAGCATAAAAATATATTAGTAAAATTTTTATGAAGAAATTTTTTTTTCGGACGACAAATTAATTTTTTTACCGACCACGGTATTCTGCTGGTAACATGCGTTTTAATTTGCCTTAAGATCAACCCCTTATTTTGCATATTCAAATTCATACTTGCATTATTGCAGCTGCGGGACATCTATGTAGCCGAGTTGCTCAATGTTGGCGTGTGTACGGTGCTCGTAGCTTCACTGTTATGCTTAGATTTAATGCTTGAACGTTTGCTAATTGTCGTTTTTTGGGTGGCACCTACAAATCCTGCCAGCGTTGTCGCAAACTTCCCACGTCGATCATGATGATTCAAGTATTTAGTTAATTTTTTTATACGTTCTTTTTCTTTCAAAATCATACTATCGAGTTGCTGATCCATCCGGATAAATGCATTCTGTTTCTTTTTTAATTGCAAGATTAGTTCCGGCTGGGTATTCACATAGTAGTTATTGGCACGAGCCTGTTGTTCCAACTGAAATTGCACTGTACGCCGATATTGCTGGAATAACTTTTTTGGTTCAATAAAATATTTAGCCATAGATTTGGGCATATCCTTGGAAATGATATGACTGCTACTTTTACGCTTACAAATTGGACATTCTGGCAGCAGGCAGTTCTTGCAGAGAATATGCTTACATGTCGTCATATAAAATTCAAGTGTCCCATTGGCTTCCACGCGTTGTTGAAAACACTTATTGCAAAGTAATGTAAGCATTTCGAAATAAAATTTTCAGTTTTAAAATTTTAAGTTTTTTAATTTCAAATTTATTTTTCTTATAAGCCTTAACTACGTGGTTCTCGATTTAAATTTAAAATGACGCCACTTTCTCCCATTAACCGCTTTGGTCTCAGCAGTAGAAGAGTTGCCACGTAATTTATTTATTATTAATTGCACTGTGTGCAAAAATGAGACCTAAGACTTTTCGGCTAATCGACTGAGATCAATTAAGGGTAATTTGAGGTCGCTCAGATTCTAAACGCTAACGTATTGGATAAAAGCTGATGACAGATTCGAGCTAAGCGAAACTTACCATAATTTGACATTCGTCGATATATCTCGAATTTGGCTGCATACAGTGTTATTAGTCATTTTAAGCTAGACTTTTTTGGACTTAACACAGTCAAAAGTTATTACTAATTTTAAGGCAGCAATAGTGCAGTCCCGGTCACCGATCCGTACGATAGAAAAATAGGGAGAAAAAAAAGACCAGATTTAAAATTACTATAAGGTCATTTATGCATGAGCATGAATAGTTGATTAAGGCTTATAAGCGTGCGCATACTTGCAATTAAATAGTTCACCAATTAAATATTGAAAAGTAGTCAAAATAATCTCCCAACTAAACGATTGATCAATCTTCATAGAGGCATTGATCTTGAATTCAAATTGTTTGAGAACTCTCCATAAGGTTATTGTATCCTATGAGAGTGTGATAATGGCAATTAAATAGTTGATCGACTAATTAATTTGAAAATAATCGAACAAATATCGAAAAAAAAGTGTAGCTCTGATTTGCCGCGATAATTAAGTAAATAATTTTGTTTCACGATACCATTCTTATTTTTCTCAAATACATAATTTTTTTCAACGAATATTGTCGAACTACGACCGATAGGCTCACAACTATTTAATTTCATGTATGCGCATTCCGAGTTGATTACACTATTTTGTCGGCGAACAGATTTGCACGGCCGACTAAACATTTTGGTTGTATCGTAATCACTTTTCATTTAGTTATGTGGTTGGTTTGTTACTTTGTAAAAAGATTCATTACATTGCGTTGCAAAACTCTTTAGTTCCATTAACTATTCAACTTGATGGCCATTGTCACTTTGTATTTTACACAAAATTTTATTTCATTTGATTGAAAACTCTCTAAACATGATAACGTAAAGTTTTCACTTTCTACTTGCCTAAGTAGTTACAAACGGAATACCAAAATGAATATATGCATGTAGGTTTTTTAAACTTTCATAGTTTTGAATTAAAATGAAATACTAATACCAATTTACCCAATTTTTGGCTATATTAGCTAGATAATTTTATTCCATTTAAATTTGAATATAATTTTGGACAAATGAGCCCTGCAACTAGCTAGATATTGGCAAAATATATTAAGCACAAATCACATCTGTCAACTGTCAAATTGACTGTTATCTAAAACACCCCTTTCACTTTGTATGGTATTAAGTCCATTCTTAAAAAAACATGTTTTCCAATTTTTATGTTCCTAGGATGAACGTTTTCGTTTGACCGTCAACTGTAAGCCAACTTTTATATACACATTTAGATTAAAGAGCTAAGCATTTTATCGCAGAGAAATAGAATAAATTCTATTTTTTGATGCGATTTGCCATACAGAAGCTAAATCATACATCCCAGTTGTGTTTTTAGCTTTACTAGATGTGTTTTCCTAGTCTCTACTACAGTGTGTGAACATATGCAATGCTTTATTGCATTTTATGCAATCGACAATGTGGCAACCTAGTGTTTAATAAACACAGCTTTTCTACAATAAACAGTATTGACATAATTGTAGTTATTAATTTCCGTTTCCACATTTCAAATGTGACAAAATATAAAGACAATTTCGGTTTTTTTTTTTTAATTTTTCAGAAACCAAAAAAAAAAATAAATTTTACAACACAAAATATTCAGAAAAATAGTAAAACATGAGTTTTTTGGATCTGGCAAAATTTTTGCAAACCACAACAGTTAAAAATGCTGATCTACAAGTTGGTATTGGAGTACTTGAAGACGAAATTAAAAAAAATTTACAGTTACAACAAGCTGAATTAAGTAAATTATTTTTTTTTCTTATTTCAAAGAATTTATATGTTGATTTCTTAAAAGTTCATTTAGAAGAAAAATACCATAACCTAATGAAGACGCACATACTGAATATGATGGAGAAACGAGGTGAAAAACACAAGAAAAATGAAATTTTAAGAAAGAAATTAGTTGATGCATACAAAAAATCTGCTGATATGTGCGCACAAATGCAGCAGTCGAATGTACAAACAGTAACAAATGATTCATCAGAGCCGAGTGAATTATTAAATCAGCCTCAGCAAGAAATTAAAATTCTGAAAGAGCTCCAACAGAAAAAGAAAGACATGTACAAAGCTTTAGAAAAAAGGAGCATTGGTATGTTTTGATATTGCAACTATTTAAATGAGCGGTGAATACTGCTTTGGGTTGCCAATGAAGGGTAAAATTCGAATTGAGTTACATATCGTTTCCAAGCAAAATTGCTGAAAGTATTAAAAATGTCAATAAATTTTAGAATCAACGGCCTAACTTGTCTCACCGCCGTTTGTTTGTGTCCATGGTCAATTTAATATAAGGCAAAGAATTAGATATTGTATCGTAAAATTTCCTATGCCAAAAAGTAGAACCGACGACGAGGAAATAGAGAGTATTTTATTTATTAAATATTTCAAAACTATTTAAAACGTACCGCTTCAGAAAATAAAAACCTATATTACTTATCCACTGCAGGTCTTACTTTTAGGTACAGAAATTTTACAATCTAATACGTTCCAAACTCGATATATCGTTAATTTTTTTTCTTTTTGTCGAAAGTTTAATGCCAGAACCGAACGACAAACGTTGCGAGAATTTGTACTACCAAAGCTTAGCTACTTGCTACTGACAAACTGGCCCGCTTAGCACTACGCACCACTAGGCTTGTGCAAAATATACCCATTATCGATCTTCGCGATATTTTTTTCAATAGCTATCGGCGATATTTTTTATTTTGATATACATAAATTTGATTTTATTTTTCGACTATCGAATTTCGATATTTTTGTTTATTTAGAAATAATATGTGTTTGGCGTCGCTCCGTCTGATTATTAGTCGTATTTTTTCAACGCGGTTAGCAGCTAAAAAAAAAATTGTACGAAAATGACAGTTAATTTAGTCTAATTTCTTATACAAAAATTTTTTAAGCGGGTAACCGTTTAAAAAAAAACACGGCTATTATTAAGTTAATATTGCAAATTATAAAAAGCCATTGAATCAAAATACGAAGAAAAAGATGGGTAGATGGTGCTGCACCAGACTACCGTTTAAAATTAAATGCAATAAAAATTTGGCCATATTTTTTATCGGTGGCTTGGACAGTGCAATAATTTCGTTGATGCGACCCCACGTAGCAAACTGAAAAGCAAGTTGAAACTTACGATTATATTTACAGAATTTCAATGAAAAAACACTTAAATTATGTAGCTGAATCAAGATGTCTCTGTAGCCATGAATGGTAAATCTTTATAGATAGCTTTAAAAAATACATTACATAACCTTTCTTCTCAAGGCCCATTACCAGAAGTTGGGCTTACTAAATTTGTTAACCTTCCACTTTGTATGAAAAATTAATAAATAAATGTGAGATAACCACTTAAAAAAATGCAGACAAAAATATTCCTGCAAATTAAAATTTGATCGGAATTCAGTGGTGTTTGATTAGGTAAAAATCCCATTAGACGAAGAGTTACACTAGATACTATAAGAATGCTTAACCACGTCCAATTATTGTGCTGTATTTAAAATTCAGCCCTTCTATCATAACTGAATCATCAAACTGAATAAACCAAAATATTGTAGGTGCTATATATCCCAAAATGAAAAATCGATGAATTTTGTCATCTTTTTGAATCCTAGTTTCTGATACTGAAATCAAACGTAATGAAACACAAGTTCCAACTTCTTAAAAGTAAGCCCTAGAATAACTTAAAAATAAAATTACCCTAGAATATGTAAAGACAAGACAAGGCCGTGGATTTTCTTGCAAATATATGTCAACATTGGGCATCTAACAAACTATAAACAAAATATCTGCCAATCAAAAAATTTCCATTTATACGACATTCAATTGTTAATGCTTATTTTTGTATTTATGTTTATTCTTTAATCTTAAATTTGTCGAAAAAGATCAAAAAGGAATCTGATCCCTAATACTACATCTAACAAAGAAAAAACGAGGTATCATTATACAATTGTTTTGAATAAATCGGTTAAATTGTTTCTAGCTACATTTTAGCAATCTCTCAAACTCTCCGATTACGTCTGTTGATGTGGAGCTGAGCTATGTAGGAATCATCATTTTGGGAATCAAATTAGTCAGAAATTTATATTCCAAGATATTTATTCGACTTTTTAATTCGAATTGATTCCACTGTGAAATTTTCTGAAATGTCAGAAAGGCCGACAACCAAAATTCATTTTCGATCTTTTCCCATCGAATCCTACAAATTTTGTTTTTTCCAAAACGTGGTACAAGTTGAATTTGAATTCTATTTTCTTGGAATGGAATTCAAATTTTCCCCTAACCCAGCTCAGATGTGAAGGGGTCCAATTATAAAAACTATTTAAAACCAAATATATCTTATTTTTGAGAACTTAAAATGTTGATTTGCGGCAATAAAGTTTCTTCGCAAGGTAAGGTACATTAATACATTTTGTATGTGATTTAAAGACTAAATTTATGGATGTTTAAATTGATTAAAGAATTTATTTTTTAATTTATTTCATCCATAATGAATGGAGTGAATTATTTTTAAGTTTTTTCATAAATGTAAAGTTTTTTAATATATTAAAATTATTTATTTTTATGGTTTTAAGTTTGCGCAATGAAAATCAGCGCCATAGTAATGATATTACGGCGCTAAGTCAAAATTGGCACTATCTCTTAATTAATTATTGTATAATAATTAATTTTAAATCAAATTAAATAAATTTTCCCTTTTTAGTGGAAAAACTGAAACGAACGTTCAACAATAAACCAGAGGCTTTAATAAAACAAAATCAGGCTCGAGAGCGCGTAAAAGCACGTCGTAGTATGACAAGACAAAATCTAAAACTTGCACGACAAATACATAATGATGCGGTTTTGAGTCTGTTTCAACACGATCAAAAATTGGATGATGCTGATCGCAGGGTAATTAAAAAAAAATTGAGTTAAGTTTGAAAATTATTTTCTGTTCATAAAACAGGTGCTTGGTAATACCATAGTGAATGACAAAAATGATGAACCATCAGAATTCGCCAAGCAGCAGCATACAAAAGAGGTACATATTTCTAGAGCAAAAATTATATTCTTAAAAAAAACTGTGCTGAATTCTTACTTTTTTTATTAAGCAACGATTTACGAACACTTTTAAGGGCATCTGTCACAAAACTCGGTTACCTTTTAAATCTTTCATGGCAAATGATTTGCCAAAGTTTGATACTAACGGTGGCCAAACTATACAAAAATTTAAGGTAGAACCGCAGAAACATTTAATAGAATATCCGTTAAATAAAATTGAAGAGCGTCACATTATATGCAGACAAAAATTAGATAAGCTAAAAACTACAACACGCCGCGTGCATTTTAAAGAACCGGACAATAGCTTTAAAAGCCTTTTTCCACTTACACATAATTTGGATACTGTGCCTGAAGATTCAGTGAATTCCTTTGATGAAGAATACAGCAACATTCAAAATGAAAGTAAATGTGATGCCAAAGAAATTACTTATCAAGAGAACTTGGATTTACCCAAGGTAAACAGTTTAATACAATTTGTACTGATTGTGAATATTTAGGTCTCTTCTACATAGAGTAGTTTTTTTAAGAGCTGTAAGGATTATGATTTTTAAATTAAAGTTATCTCCACCGTTTTTAATGATTGGCGATTTCTCAATTTGCTTAACATGATCCTACGGATCTGTTTTCTTCTTTCGCTTATTTCAGATTTAACAGTAAACTATAAAAGCAGTTTTCTTTTTGTCTAAATAAGTTGTTTTACAAAAAATTTAAATTGCTGTCTCCTTGCCTACTTTAAGTATCTTGACATCAGTTGGCTTTGCCCTACCCATACTAGTGGGACACATATCTGCTTGCAACAGCAAAATATTCTTGAAATCATTGTGGCACATTTTGTTCACATTAAATCATTGGCCATTTTTGCTTACAGATCCGTTTCGTATTTCATTCAAAGAATATACTAAATTTCCTTTGTTTTAAGTGTACCCTTTGAATTCTTATCTCTCCACATAATGTTGCTTCACTTTTCAAGTGGACATTACAAGTACCCATGCGCAAAGTCTAATCCCTTTGAGATGTAATTTTTTTTAATAATGGAACTCGTCGTGGACTTCGGGGATTCTAATTATTTTCCCTAAGCCTTCTTTTAACGGCTTCTACACCCGCTGCTATATTAAACACTTTTTTATTTCCGTAGCAGGCAAAGACGGACTATTTTTCGAAAGCCGTATTACACGATTCACGCACCGGGAGGGCCGTAGCAGGATTTCTTGAACTTGTAATAATTGTACAGTGCCATTGGGGTACAATGCTCCCTACGGTCTCCTAAAATACCAAAACTTGGAAAAAACTATGCAGTACTATACAAAACTGACCTTGAGAATTAAACGATATAAATCTAAGCCTTTCGAAGTACCTCGAAATATTTCCTTTGAATTCAAAAATGACGTCGCACTGCTATTTGTATACTGCTGTATATCATGGCCTCATTCACTTTATGAAAAAACTATTCTCGACATCTGGAAACGAAAATTCGATTAAACGAAATTGCACTGCCCGGAAATGATATCCCGGGATTGAACTCCCTAGTACTACCACTTTCACTAGGAAGCAAAAATAAGCAAATTCATTAACAATATGGCTAGGATCCTACTGCTTTGGCTTTTTTTTTGTACCACCCCTAGCGTTGATTTTTAGGAACATTATTCTTAATTTTTTTTCACTAATCAATAGGCGATAGTCGAAAATAAACTTTGAACTTCACTAGGGGCGTCCATCCTTCTATTACCTTAAAACCATTTCAGTCAAAAATTTCACTCGAACTCGAAGAACTTCACTAGGGGCGACCATCCTTCTATTACCTTAAAACCATTTCAGTCAAAAATTTCACTCGCATTAATCGATAGACAAAGATCCAAACTGGGAAAGATATATACTTGGTTGAATTAGTTAACTTTACAAGATAGCTTCGTAACGTATTAACAATATTATTGCTGAGTTATTTCAAAATTTCGGTTTCATATTTTTACTTTCTTTCTTAATTTTTTAGAATTTATCTTATACGATTTTACCAAATTTAAAAAAAGAAAGCGATATAAAAACAGAAAACAATTACAGTAAACAGCAAGCGACAACTTCCGGTATAGTTAAGTCGTCAGCAACATCGACAACAGGTTAGAACAATTCAATTCAATTCATGTTTATTATATTTTAATCCAAAATACAATAGGGAAATTTAAGAAAAAAAAGAAATTGTTACTCGACTTCGAAGGTTCGAAGTTGCCGTCAATAAAATCAACAGCTGACAATTATAGCAAAGAAGAATCAATATTGTCTGAAGCAATTACAAATAAAAAAATTGATGCCTATAACGATTTTCTGAACACTGAACAAGATAGAGCAAGCTATAAAAAAAATAATTGGAATTTTAATACGAATAGTGACTCCGATACGTCGTCATCAGACACCTCAACTGCTGAAAAAAGCTTGAACTTTTGCTGCACAAAATTTTTTTCTCATAAATAAATTTTGATTCCATGATTATGATAAATTAATGCAATTCAATTTTTTCTTTTCTTTCTAAAAAAAAAGATGAAGTTATTTTTATCAAGATTTATTTAGTTAGTTTTTCTAAAATAATCAACATCTTTTATCTATGAACTTTCTAAGATAGAAGAGAACAAACACATTTTTTCTTATTGACACTAGTATAATTTTACAAAAGTTTTCGTATACTCTACAAAATAACATAAGTCACATGCTAAATAATATCATTAATATTTTATATGTATATATTTACACAAAAACACTTTTGAGGAAAAAATTAGGTGATACCTAAAATACAATAACCGGAATTTATTTTAAAATCACATTGTACATATTACAAACACGCAGTTGTTTTAACCAAATTTTTTAGTCTAAAAACAAAAAATTTTGATATGCCATCTTTAAAAAGAAAATGACTTGAAAATTTAAATTTAAAAGATGAAATTAAAGAAATAAAAACGAAATATTCCGAAATTAACAAGTCTTTTTTGCTTGAAAACAATGCGCAATTCTAAGGCACCAACAGATCTACAATAAATATATTTTTTTCAACATTTTGCATAATATTTAACATCATAAATAAAATTGCCATTTTATATAGGAATTTACGAATTAAATCTTTCATCACTAGTTAAAACATTGTAAGCACAGCCTAAAGCCCAAGATATTTCATGGCCATAGATTTTCTTGTAGAGCTGTAAAAAAAAATATATACATTTATGTTACAAATCTAAGTCAAAACATATTAAAAAAAACGAGCGCCTAAGACTATGCACTGAAAAAAGTTAATTAACAGCAGTCGATTTCATTAGTGCAATGAAGTAATTTCTATTGCGTAGTTTTAGGCACTTGTCATATTAACTATTGCTTAAAGATTTCATACCTTAATTTTTTTGCCATCGTTAAGACCAAATCCTTCACGCAGTAACACCGATATAAATGTCAAATCAAAACACATGAATGGTTGTTCATCATTAGCAATTGCACAAACTTCTTGCGCCTTTTTACGATACTCTTCAACAGTTATTTCACCACCTTTAAGAGGATCAATCAAGCCCGATTCGATCGCGCGCTCAAAATAGTAACTGAATGCAGCAATGGTATGTTGTTTGAGTGTAAATGGTTTAGGTTTCACCAAAGGCATAATTTTACTCTTGGTGGCATCCAAACAGGCTTCAAAATCTACAACGGGATTTTCTTGCGTTGATTTGGCATTATCTCGACCACTGTAAAATAATATTAAAGATTATGAATTTGTTTAGATAATATTTGGCATTTAAAGCGTTCATTATAATATTTTGACTCAACAGCTTAGGGGACGTCCATTAATTACGTGAGCTAAAATAGGGGGGAGGGGTCCGGCAAAATCTCACCAAGGGGGGCAGGGGATCAAGGAAAACCTCTCGTCAACTTTTTAATGCATAAAATTTACATTAAAAATTAATACTTAAACTTCAGGGGGGGGGGGGGGGGGTAGTCCCGCCAGATCTCACCAAGGGGAGGGGGGCCGGTGTCAAAAGTTTCAAAAAAACACCTCATGTAATTAATGGATATCCCCTTATGTTAAGCCGTGGTGGATAGAGACCCACTGACATCCTGAAAACAGCGAGGACATACATACATACAGTCTATTGATAAATTCAAGTGGCAAAAATTGTAACAAAAACAAAAAAACCTTTATTCGTATTGAACATTTTTAAGGCATCAATTGAAAATGTTAACATTTTTCAATATCCAACGAGAAGCTGTTGCGCAAAGCAAATATGAAACGGAATTGTGATTAAAGCTAAGGGTCGGAATATCCCTTGAGATTTGTAGAATGATCGATAGAGAAGCCGAAAACTTTTATATAAGCAAAAATAGTTTGGAAGTAACATGCAAAATTCGCTAATGATATATTGTAATTTGAATAATTTTCGAGTCAGGACTATTGCAAATTTAATTAATATTTTTAATGCTTAAGATAGTTTTATTACATTATACAGGATAATGATAATCCCTATGCCATAATCCTAAACTAGAGCTCTGAAATTATTTCTCAAATTATCTAATAATCGACATTCCGACCACTGTGTGAGGCAGTCAGTTTATTGAATTTATATTCCACTTTCGGAGAACTTGCTATTTTTAATAAAGCAGCAATCAATGGGAAATATTAAACGGTTTTGATCTTCACCAATATAAAAAAAAGTTCGATGGCCCATCTGTATAAGAATGTCAATGCTCATCAGCGCGTGCTGTGGCCTCAGACTGCCATTGTTACATCATTGTAGATAAAAGCAAGCTATTTGAATCCTAATAGAAACTACCTCTGAAGTTATAAAGGGATACTTTAGGTGACCAAGTCTCTTGCCAATTTAGGATAACGTAGAAGTAACCACTTTGCTTTTTCTATTTTTTTGACATAAAACTTGAATCGTCCTATATTTGTTCCATCTTTAAAATGTGTTTTTATCTCTGTAGTGTATAGTTAGAAATTCTGTGATGGTTCGAATGCAGTTGATTTGTACTATTCGGAGAACACAGATTGCTGTATGAGTGATTTTACCTATCCGTTGTTTTTGATTTGTCTCGAGAGTGTAGAGGTTATGATTAAGGAATTAGTTTTTTAATTTAAGCAACTTGAAAGACTTGTGAAAATACATTTTTGTACTTATAGATTTTAATTTTTTTTTTTTTTAATTAAATTTGTTTGCTTGATAACTTACCTCACTTTATATTCAATATTTCCATAGGTCCATGTGCGATTATTTATAATTGGATTCAAGCAAACAGTCTCTAAATTTGTTTCTTGCTCGTTATGCCCTTTTGAGAATACAGCATGTCTTGCTGCCATAAGACCCAATCCCAAATAACTATGCGTAAAAACATTAATTTCACGATTCAACGTATTAACCGTATGCATATATTTCTCATAAACTGGCACTTGTGATGGATCAGTTGGGGCAAATGTGACCTGTGTGCTACCACCACCTAAATCAAGTGCCGCCGCTTGGTTTGTTTTCGAAAGACGTCCGAGTAGGAAATTTACTGTAAACCATGAGAAAATTCCCTCATCAGTTCCGTCCATAATTTCGACAGCATTGCCATCAACGCTAAAAGCCGATTTAGTAAAAAGTTCACGCACAGCGTTCAACAAATTTTCGGCCTTGCTTTGTGGTAGCAATCTTAAACCAGCGGTGGCTTTTAATACAAGCGGTGTGTCGGCCCATTTGGTCTTTGGTATAAATGCCTTAGCCTCGTCAAGTAACAATTTGATGGAGTGTGCACCCTAAAGGAGTTTTAGACGAAATTTAAAATAATCGTGAAATTCATTTCATTTAAATAGTTTTACCTTTTGTGGATTATCGGCAAAGGCGGATAAGCCAGGTTTGCGTTCCCTAAAGATTTCTTCATCAAGCACCAACTTGTTATCTGAAAAATAAAATAATTTTCATTTATTAAATAAATGTATTAATTTCCTAATTAATTTCCTGATTGTGATTTCTTAATTTGCTACATAATTCCATGGTGATGCGGATAAACAAGGTAAAAAGTTGTTCGTAACATATATCTAATTTTAATACTAAAACTCAAGGTCAAAAGTTCAATTAAAAATAGGTCATTTTTGTTAAGGACCCAGTATCCAAAATAGAGGTCATGATTTCTAAACCCGGTAAGGTATTTTTTTTTGTACGTCGTGATGGAAAGGATACACATGTCGAACTTTGTTCTTCGTTAGATCCCACAACGATTTGGATAATTACTTAGAACTGGGCTGATTAAAAATCACTCTAAGCATTTACAACTTCCTGATGCTAAGTAAAAAATATAAAATTTGATTTTTTTCATAACACTCATAATTTTAGTTATATATGGGCATTTCCAGGAAAAATAAAGATTTTCTCCCGAACGCCTTGGTTTTTTGCAATTATCTTGAAAACAAAAAATTGCCCAAAATCTACCTTAGCATCAATTATAGAGCTAATTAGGAGCTATAAGTTAAGATTATTGTCAAAATAAAAATCCGTTTTATTTCGACTTTTTTTACTTTAAATGTGTACGACGGTCCCGCTCGACCCATGAAAGTGCCCATATGTATGTTCTATGTATATACGCATGTATGTAGATACATCAACATTCAAACCATTAAAGATAATATTTTTTGAAACTTCCAAAATACGCTACATTTTTCCATGAAACAACTTCATTTAAGACAAATCTCCCTCCTTGTAGCGATATATTCAAATAAAAAAACATATAATAATCGCTAGGAATAAAATCACAAAAAATACGGTGCATGATCAATCAATGCAAGGTCCAACTGATTGATCCTAACAACATTTTGTGCAACTTTTGAGATGTTTCGTAACATTGTTGAATTGGCACTTTTTTTTTATTCGCTAATTGCGATCGATACTCAGTACTCTCCTGTTATTGCTCATTCTGGATATTTATATCCGAAAACCTTTTTAACCTAAACTTTTGTGGAAATTTAATAAGAGTCCGACTAATAGAAAGCAAGATGTGTATTAACAAAAATTTTATACATACATAATTTCAATAAACTAAATTATCCTAATTAAAAATCATAACAGCTCTTAAGAAAAAGTTATATGTATATATGTACATTAATGGAACTTTAAGTAGTAGGCACATTAAATGTCAAAAGCAAAGGGGTATCTATAGAAAACTTAACAAGAGTCAACATCTTCTCCACCTTCACAAGGATATATACAACGTAAGGAGAAGTTATAAACGGTAAAGAAAGTAAGGAAAATTGTAACTCAGAAGTAAAGCTACACGCTGTCATAGGTTCTGAGACTACTCATTATCTTTTCAGGGCTGCACCTCTTGTCATATATACATACATATAGTAGGTATGTATGAATGTATGAAAGTAAATAAAGTAAAATTAATCAGCAATATGCATAGATGAGAATAGCTACGTGCTTTGCAAAGAATATTATTATTAACAATAACAATTTTACGATCGTAAATATCATCTAATTGTGACGATGATATTACCTGAAAAAAAAAATGTTTCGTAAAAATTCAACATATGATATTTCCTTTGCTACACGGAAAAAAAAATTCTGTAAAAATTCATTGAATTTCCGATAATAATTACAGTTTTACCCTGTAATGTCCGGATACTAAGCGAAAAACTATAATAATTGATTTGAGTATCAATGAAATATTACAGTGTACACACTGTAATAATTGATTTAAGTATAAATGAAATATTACAGTCTACACACTGTCAAATGTAAAATTCACTCCAAAAATTTTTTATAACTGCAAATTCTATAATTTCTTACAATCATCCATTTTTTAAACCATATTTCTTAACATATCATGACACAAAGAGCCAGTCTGGCAACACTCACACAATTTTCTTCTAACCATATATCTACATTTTATATTGTATTTGTACAATGTTAATAACAAAAAAGTTATATCGAATCATAAAATAAATGAATTATTATGTAATAAATATTGAAGATTTTACAGTTTGCCCTGTAATTTTTACTTGTCGATCTTATGATATTTTCAATATATATTCAGTATTTTTTGCTAATTGAATTTTTTCCTAAACACATTGTATATTTTACATTCTGAAACTGTAAAAATAAAATTTTAAACTGTAATGTTTGCAGTTTACTCATCAATTTGTATTTAGAATCCCATGAAATGAGAAATTACTGGGATATGCGACAGTTTTTCCTTATTATTTTGCTTTTTTTGAATATCACACGCTATTTTTTACAAAACCTTTTTTTCCGTGTAGTTTTAAAAAAGTGTCATGTGCCTGTAATGCAATTTAATTTAAACGAATAAATGTGGCAGTTAAGAGTTAAATATACGTACATATGGGGCATTTCATGCCAAATCAGACACCATATGGCTTTTGCATCTCTGATTTTTTTGGAAAATATTTTTTCGTTTAGTAGATACTGATTGAGATTAGTCTTCATGATTCAGCACTAGCTGTGATATTAATTTAATATTAACCGATCAATAATTTGTATTCTAAAAAAAAGTATAATTCCACAAAAGACTCAATAACGGTACATTCAGGTGGGCCGCCGCAGACGCAATTGTAGCGTGATAACAGAAAAATGGATGGCATGCTCCAATTAAATTTATTTGCCACATCCAAAGAGGCTGTTTGGACACTTAATTAAGATGTCTACCCATGCACTGTTCGCAGACGAGCCATTAAAAATAGTTTGAGAAGTTACACAACGAGGATTAGAGTATTTATCACGGACCATTATAAACTGAACAGTCAATGTCATAGCTAGTGCAAAAACTAAACTTAAAGTGATATGACTCAGAGAGAAATTATACTTTACACGGTACTTTTACCAATAATTTTTAGGAAGCTCTACTCTATTTTTTTATTTTTCATGTTTTGTTGCTTTTGTTCTGCACAAAGACAAATTGTATGTAGTAATTAATTTTAAGTTTTTTTTAAAAAATATAAAAACTAATTTGAATATTATTTTCTTTTTATATGATTAATGAATATATTCTTTGATTCCTATAACATTTTTTGTTTGCCCTTAACAATAAAAGAGATACACGATTTTTTAGCAGTGCATTGATTTTGTTGCTATTGTTTTGCACAACACTGTATGATCTGATCGATTATTCATTCAACAAATTTTAAGTCTGGTCTGATAATGTGCAAACGATAGTCTCTATTTTTTCGCATTTTCAATGTTCAACAAATTTTAGACTGCGGAATATAATAATATTTAAGCAAAAGACCTCAAAACCCTTTTCATAGAAAAGTTAAGCCAGCACATTTCAAAACCTGACGACAACATTCAAATAAAATCTAAAATGATTCATTCCTTCAAGTTTCCTAGCGAAGAGTTAAGTTAGAATCGCCTTTGAAGGTTTTTTTTTCAAAGTTTTGAAAATATTTCGCTAAGATTCTTTCTCCTAGTTGAAGCCGACCTATGCAGGTACTGCAGGAAACCCAACATGGAACAGATCCTGAACACTTACTTTATTAATCCCATGCAGCGCTCAGAATACATCCAGTAACATTGACATATAGGACATAAGCCATAGGTTATAAATAGAAAATTTCCTGCTTTGAAAAACTACATACGTATGCATTATAAATTTATATACATTGTTAATTTACAATAAAAAAAAAATAAAACTTATCTCCATTTTTCATCACAATACGAAAAACCTTTATCGAACCCATTATCGAAACCTTGTTTACATCTATATGCTTTCTTTGCGTTTCTCAAATTTAGTAAACATTTAACAACATTTATTTTACATCAAATATTTATTTTGTGCATTAATATAATATACTTAAAACATTTTTATGAAAATATCTTTTACATACATATATTTATATTTCATATTTATTACGCTTATACATATTATAAAACTTTTCCTTATGTGCCATAAAAGTAGCTTAATATTGAGTAGTACCCATCTCACATCTTTAAATTGCTTTTGTAATATCGAAAGACATTGTGAAAAAAATTTAAACCATAAATAAATTGCTAGTGAAAAAGTGAATTTAAATTAAAAAACAAACTCAGCATTTATTAAGGGACTGTTACTTGAGCTCAACAACGCCCTACAAACATCAACGCTGCTAGCGCCACTCTAAAACTGTCCAACGTATTTGCCTGAGCTTGTCATAAAGACTAAAATACAAGGCTGTAGTTAGACTTGATTTCAGCAATGTAGGTGCCACACCTTTGTATAGACCACGAACACCCTCCTCTGCAATAGTCTGACGTAAACAACTATAGACACCAGTACACCGTATATTTTGACCAAAAGTCTGACGATTTGATTCAAAACCTTGTATTTGCAAACGTTTCTTTATTAAATCAAAAGGATAAACAATAGTCTTCGACAACATGCCAGATGAGGCACCCATAACAAGTAGCGTCCATGTAGGCAACTTATTACGTTCCTCCACCTCAAAAAATTTCATAGCTGATTGACTAAGTAGACGATAGAACATAAAATTTGTGCCCATTAACGGTGTAATTTGCAGCAGTGCCGACGAAAGACCACGATACATGCCTCTTACGCCCTCACCGCGTATAATCGCAGCAACAGCACGCGTTGCATTACGATAACCTTTACTTGAATCCTGCGCTATTAAGCGCGTTCGTATCACATCCAATGGTGTTGAAATAATAACAGCAGCACCACCCGCAATGGCGCCACAAATAAAATTTGAAAAATTGGGGCGATCCTTAAGGTAGACAGTTTGCTTAGCATACAAACTAAGTTGTTCGTAAGTCCAAAATTGTGAGATGCCATACATTATGCTTAACACTTGTGCTGGATTATGACCCTTCCAAAAAGCAAAGAGTCCCTCTTCACGATAAATAAGACGCACTGCTTGCGCAACTGAGGTATATTTGGAGTGTTTTTTGGTAGCATTTCGTCCGCCAAGCGGTTCAACTTGCAATTGGAAGCGGATTTTAAGTACATCCAATGGTTGGCATGTGGAACGTGTTATGGCCGCTGAAAGGCCACCAGCGAAAATTTGTTGCAATTGTTCGCGTGTACTATGAGTACGTCTTTTTCCAGCAACTACTGCTGGTTTTGCTGATGATGATGTTGTGCCACCGCTAGGTGTGGGCGTGGCAACTGCTGTCGGTGTCGTTGATGCAGTCATGGCACTTACTGTAGGCGCCTGAGGTGTCATTTTGTTTCTACTATATTTTAGTTATTAATTGTTGTGGTGTGTGCGTGGTTTCGTTTATTTAAATTTGTTGCTCTTTAAAAATTTTTGGGTTTCACTTTATTTAATGGAATTTCACTTGATGATGTTGTTGGTGATAATGATGATGTTGATTCCGTAAAGCACGCAGAAAGAAGAAATTTCAAAAAGTTGAAGACGACATTCAACTGCCAATTGTTTGCTGTTTTTATTGTATTAGTGGTAGTTACCAGTATGTAGTTGTTTCGATTGGTAGTAGTGAAGACGGTAGCTTTTGTTGTTGTTGTTTTAACAATTATGTTCACATTGTTTACATTTGGCAATAGAAGTAATAAATTTTTGCATTTTAGTTAACATTATGGCAAATTATCGCAAATTATTGCAATGCTTCGTAAAGCACCATCGAATCCAGTGGAACCACTCAAGCTTGAGTAGTAGTGTAATGCGTAACTCTTAAGCGTAGCTTTAATTGACCGAAAAATTGTGTTGCCAAGAACAGATTTAATTTCAAGTGTTCAAATAAGTTGGTGCTTTTCCGTGAAGCAGCTGTCTGACTCAGCTAACTTAATTTATCAGCTTGCTCAAGTTTTGAATATTCCAGTACATATTTATTACCCAATTAAACCTGTAAAAATTAGTTTAGATGAAAATATATATAAGTAGGTAAAGAAATTTAGGATTTCCTTTACGTCATGATGTGAAAGTGGTAGAGATAGTACTTTTCTACAACAATACAATTTAATTTTTGTTTTCATGTTTTCGGAAAGACTTTTCAAAAATGTATAGATATTTCTTAAAAATGATTTTGAAAACTGTCAAGCAATGAATTTTATCGATTTTAAATTCGATTTCAAGCTAGTTTTGATTCGATTTTTCCCACACAAAAATGTACAATTTTTATTTTATTACAAAATATTTCGAAAATTAAGTGAAAAATCAAAATTTTTGCATACAATCATTTTTGTTCAGTGTATCAAGATCTATATGATTCAATGGGTGAATTTTGACATGTGGTCTTTATTAATATATAAATTTGTCGGAATCACTATTTCATAGCTATTGTTCCGTAACTGAAACAAAATACGGATAATTTTTGTTCTCGTGTGTTCAGTATATTCAATTCTATGAAAAAGTGTACGGATTGTGCTCAGGTTTGAAACATTTTTTTTCCTCTAGATTTTAAACGCAGACTGAAGAAATTGTATATAGGTTAGCCACAAAATTATTGCAACAATTTTCGAGCAGATTTTCAAAAGGATTATTTCTTTCTTAGACCTTTTTTCATTAAGAATTCTTTTGTGAGTAGAATTAAGAAACCAAAGTTAAGCAAATTTTCCTTTCAATCGCTTTGTTTCTGATTTCATATAATCATTTTAAAACAAAAAGGTATACATTTTTTTAAATTTTATATATGAGCATTCAGAGTGGATCGAGCTCAATTACGTGAGGTGTTATAGCCTACAGTCATATATAAACAAATATTTTAACTCCTAGACTAATGCGGTATTTACAGTGTCATTTTAATTTTTGTACTGCAGACGGGTATTTTCAACGAACCAAATGTATATTTTAATCGTGGCTGGGCAAAACGTAGCACTCGTGCGACTGACTATACAAAGCGGAGCGTAAAAATCAATTCAGTTTGATTTGAAAAGAACACAACAACACGACTATAAGTGCATTAAAGAGCATTGCAGAGAACTATGTGTGTTTTAGTGGCCAGCTCTGATTTTAATCAACGGAAAAGTTTGAGTATGCAGTTTTAAAGGCTAGAATTTACTGAATTAGGAACAGGTAGCCGAAAAATTGTACCCGATTTATTCTTACTTTTTAAAGATTGAGTAGTTCAAGATTAATCGAAACGAAGTTTTGAGCATTGGCAGATGAAAACTATGATTTCAATGCGTATGATGAATATTTAATTTGAAATATATTTTTTAAGAACAACTTTTCAGAAACAAATAGGATATTTTGATTGCGAAAGATTCTATGAGTTAATATACATGTTCCACATTCTATATTTACAATTCTAGTTTAAAATATATTTTTTTGTGCTTTATTCTAGCGAAAAAACTATGACATACATATGTAAGTCTTTTATAATTACGGTCCTAGAGATGAAATTACATACTATACTTTTATAAAGTTACATCATCAAAGTAACATCAAATGATTGTATGTTTTCCTTACGAATGCTAGATATATTATTTGATTTTTTTTTTGTACTACTAACACTTTATAGATGTATAATGTGCAGAAGAAAAACCACAGGTTGCAATGTAAAACACAAGAAACCCGTATTATTTTGCATACTCAATTTACGAAAGCCTACGCGGGCGCGCGTTATGTACATATTCGAATAACTCATGCTTTATACTCTGTCAAGAGTGAAACCTTGAAAAACGAGCCCAAGAAGACATCAATAGTGGTCTTTATAGCGTGAGAAGGCCAACTCTGACATTTTTTGATCTGAAACATGTATCTTGACCGAACTTGTTTGACAACCATAACACAAAAAAAAACACATAAAATTACCTTTGACCCACAGCAACTTTTTTTAAGGAACACGATATCGATTACATATTACACCTTAATAACAATTTAATACCAAAGACTTATGCAAATATTTAGCTTGCTCAAAACTATTCCGCAGCCTAGGTATGTATAAGGACAAAAGTCTTAGTTTTGGTTAGGCTTAGAGATATTGAGTACCTATCAGAAGTTAAATTAGAATAGTTACGGCAAATTTGTTAAGCTTTGATTATCGTAGCTTAACTTTCAAAGGACTTGCACCTACGTTACAATAACTTAGCATAATTGATCTGCACTAATGAGCAGAGAAACGTTAATGCATTTAGAGCGCACAGAAGGGAGTTCCTTTTGCGATTTCGCTTATATATAATCTCATGAATTAACAAAAAAAACTTGAATAGCAAGAAAGCTTTAAAGCTGCTACTCTGACCTACCTTCGTTACGGTGGAAAAACTTAAACTCACTTTCAACTTTTTTTTTTTCAATGAAAAAGGACCTTTCAAAAATTACAACAACCACTTTTACATCTTGACGTTAAAAATAAATAGCCGTACCGCGATGTCAAATTACTTCTAAGGCATTTCAGTATGAAGTTTAGTCCACAAACAGCATTCCTAGGTACAAGTCCAAGCTGCCGAATTCAAGGTCCAGAGAAACTTCTTTCGTCAAAATCCAGAAATTTAAACGATGTGTTTCCAATATTCAAATAAAGATCCCAAAACTCTTCGTCGATTTTGTTTATTTCAAATACAGGGTTTTTCAATATTCCAATTATGTAAGTAAAACAACACAATTTAAATTACCAAATTTAAGGTTTTCCACTATTCTAATGATGATGCAGACAAAAAATTTCTTATTATCGACCGTCAAACGAACGTGCGCATGTGCACACAGCTACACTTTTGGTTGCACTGAATTCATTTTTACTCAGCTTCTTAATGTTCAGTATTGTTGTTGCGATATTGTGATGATTGTGTTGTTGTAAATTTTTGTTAACTTTCTTTTTTCGTAATTTTGTATTTCTTTTATTCATTCATATATTAAGTAAATACAATACAAATTTTTGTTGTTAACGCGTTATTACTCAATCCTTCACCTGTTGACCACCAAAACAAGCTGACAAAAAAAAAAACAAAAACCAGTGCCAACAACCAGCAACATTAAAGTAGCAGCAACAGCGGCGCAATAGTAGCAGCCAGCAACAACAACAACAATATCAACACACTAATCCAGCCTGATAGTCACCAGTTGGATAAAAATGCACAAAACAAATCGGTGGAAAAATATTTGTTGCTGCGATTTGACGTTTTCTTGTTGTTGATATCGAATTTGCTTTTTTCACATAATTTTTTTTTTTTGTTTTCTTTTGTTGTTTATTTATTGTTGTCGGTTTTTACAGAGTTTTTCTTTTAACATATATTTGATCAATAAATTTTGAAGTTTACTGTTTTTTCTTTTTCTTCAGTTTATAAGTTGTAATTCGTCGTAGTATAGAAAATGTATGAAAATAATATAAAACACGTTGTTGCGTCAGCAATACAAATAAATGTTGTTGTTCAGAGTAAAACGAAAAATTAAATGTTTTTCACTGTCGGCGATTTGGCAGCTTCAGCTACATTGTCGTCAGTTGTTAAAGCTTAATTTTTTTGCTTTATCATATAAAAACAGCAAAGCTTTGACGCGTAACTGAGAGAGCGCAAGAGAGAAACACTTTCTCTTTTATTTGGTGTAGCTTTTATAAACGGTGGTACTAAAATTAAGTAATATAATTCAAGCGCTCGCTAATCAAGTTCTGGCTTAACCCAATCCCTACCATCTGTGCAGAAAAGTATAAGCCCTATATGTATCACATTTGGTAGAAAGATAATCCTCAGATGCACAACTCGTAGCTGTTTTCGGGAGATTAAAATGTTGCGCCAGGTCATAAAAAGTGAAAAAACGTGCAAGATTATTTAAGCATACATTGAACTTTAACTTTTGGAAATTTTATTTTTATTTTTTCATTTCATTACGCTTTTTGTTAAGTGTATGTAGTTATTTGTTTTTATTTGAAGTTGTGCATCTTGAAATGGTAAATACTAATCGTGGAATTCAATTTGAGGTACGTTTCGTACTCTCTCTGTGCATGTGACCGCATGCACATCTTTGTTTTTCTTGCTTTAAACACAATTCACTACCAAAAGCAAAGGTTTTTTAAATTTTATATTGTTACAAACTAATTTCATAAAGATCTAAGCGGAGAAAATGACATAGAATATTCGATAAATATTTTGAAGTGGAGTGTCAGCCCTAATCGGCACTTCTAAGTATTTACCGAAAATTCTAACTTTGAAGAAAGACAACAAAAGAATTCAGTATTTGAGAAATGTATTTCGATGCTTGGCACATTTTAAGCGAATATCAGCACATAATTTTTAAGCTTTCCAACCTAACAATACTTGTTAAAATCCATTTCCGTTTTTGCAAAGGGTTTATTTCATATAATTCGATTAGTCCACTAAAACCACATTTTTATTTCATAGTCCAATGTCACACGACGGGCAATTGACAGCACTCAAACAATAAATTTTTACTCATTTTCACTCTTTGAGTGGAGGCCAGTCACACGACGAAAAAAATGAGTGCCGGTTAAATTCTGACGTTTATGTTTTTTGCTACTTTTTCTACTCCGTTTTGAAATAAATTGAATCGCCAGTTAAGATTTCAATAAAATGTTAATGCACATCATAAGAACAACCAACAGAAGTTTATCGATGGCTAATGTACACAGCTGCAAAGTGACGGGCGGCGATTTCATGTATTTAACTACAAAGTTGTACGCAGGTAGCTCACAAATATGGTTTTTTATTACGATGAATGCATCAAAAAAGAATTCGCGTAAAAGGCCAGTAAGAACACAATTGGTGCTTGAAATAGCGTAATGAAAAACCATATTTGTGATTGCTACCTACCATTGTCCGTCCAGTATATGGCTTTTTCATCGTTTATAAAAATTCACTTTTCTTAAATGTCAATTACACAGATATTAAAGAACATTAGCTTATTGTTATATGTCCCACTTTAAAAGCAAACTGTTACCAAAAAATTCAAAAACTCGAACTAACTCGCGGAACTGCAGCGAAAACTATTTAAAAAAAGGTGTTGTGTTTCACTCTTTTTCTTGATGCTAATTAAAAAAGTATTTTTTAATGTACTTTTTTCACTCCCTAATACAATACATTTTTTATTTACTACCTCGCAACACTATTGTGAGTGGTGACTGCTGTCATGTTCGCCACTCAAAAATGAATTATTTTGCCCGTCGTTCAAAAAGTTCATTCTCTCTCGCTGTCAGTGTTTTTTTTCAAATTTCTATAGGAAACAACAACAAATTTTGTTTGAGTGCTGTCAATTGCCCGTCGTGTGACATCGCACATATTTGGCAGCGACAGATATTTTGTGCATGTGGGTTCACAATATGATTCAACGAGATTTTTGATTTACCATGCAAAAAATGTACTAGGCGTAAACCATGGTACAATTCTGCAGCAATTCTAAGTGACAGTTCTTCTTCTTTATTTTTATGCCTACGATATCTGTCAAAACAGCTTCTTTTGTTTTTGTTTATTGTTGACAAAACAAAAATATTTTTCAAAAAATCAATTATTCGTGTGTGAATTCAAATATTATTTTGGACTCACAAATTTTAACTACTGCTTTACCATTACCGTTTAGTGCACGCCAAGCTGTTGTTACTGCGTCCTCTGGCACAACACACATTGAAATTGTTTTCTTTTTACGATTTTTTCACAATTAAAAAACGCGCGTTTATCAGAAATTTTTTGTTTGTTTTTGTTTTGCTTATTTGTGATAGTTATCGTAGGCATTTTCACGGTTGCATAATATGAGTTTGACAAGATAGTTCTACCGTGAATAATTGTACCATGGGCGTAAACGACGTAGGTATGCACTGAATCTTAAACATCATATACAAATTGGTGAAATTTTTTATAATTGGCGTTTTTTCTTTTTGTACGTGCATTCAGAAACGTACCCATACTATTCTAGTAACAAACAACCAACATAGTAATGGTATAGATATGGGGAAAATCATACGTTTGTTTTTCCCGGCGCCAATACAAAAGTTATATGAAAATTACAGCAATTAGTGTGTGATTGTTCGAAAGTCAATCATGAAAAAATAGTGCTAGAAGTTCCCGTCAATTCTGCAGGGTAGCGTTTCAAGATAGCCGCGAATCTTTTGTGGTAATTTTATATATTTCAACAAAAAAATGTACATGAGTATTCACTGAATTTTCAGCTCTGACATACATACTGTTTTTTATTTTAATTTTGATTTTGAAGAAATGTTCTCCCATGCTTAACAACGATGAGCGTTAAGAATTTCTAAAAAATTTTGTGACTTTCAAATTGCTGAACCCTTGCGATAAATGATCGAAGGCTTCTGCTTTTTAGTTTACCTTAACGTGACGTGAGGGTTGAAAAAAGAATTTCGTAATTGTAAAAATAAATTGTTAAGCTGATTCATGCAAAGCATTCTAAAACAAGTACTTTTATCATAACAATACTTGTTTCAAAAGCGTTCTATTTTTGTTAACGCGATATTATCAGCTGTCAAAGCAAACATATCATTTTTTTAACTTTGTAACACTGAAGAAATTGATGAAAAAATCTTTGCAAAATGACATAATAAAGCTTCATTAACAGAGATAACAAAGGCCATCAATTTTTTTAAAAACAACAGCGCGTACGAATAGAGCAAATCATTTATAAGCAGCGATTCAAAAGTCTACTTTCGTATATTTTGTGATGATTTACCCCAGGTGGACTTTTAACGTCTCCTTTAACATTTCCGCTCATTATTTGGCGGGTAAATGGACGATTTTAATAAAAAAAATTACCCTATCACTTGGCGAATGTTATGAATCACGTCCAAATCGGCGATCATTAAATTATTGCCACTTTAAAAAAAAAAATACACTTAGTCGTAAAAGACAAATTTGCTTGAGAAATAAATTTGTTTTATTCATTTTCATCACTTCTAAAATCTTATGTATGTATGATCCAATGTCATTTAAGAATTATTGCGACATATCCTTGTTAAATATAGCGTGCAAAACCCGCATAAAATAGTTTCAACCTACTGGATTTATACAGGACCATGGCGGTATTTGACTCGACAAAATAACCCAGCTCGTTTATTTATGAAAATTTATTTACGGTCGAAGTGACTGAAACTTTTTTATGTAATTTATAATAAGTTTTGTACTGATCAAAAGCTTATATGAACAAAACTTTGAGTTATGGTCAGATTTAGAGAGAGATTTGTCTCCAAGACTGGACATAGGAAGTTCTCGTGATTGACATCATCTATGTGTACAACATATTAATTTTTTGAAAAGAATACATATCGATACACATAAGAAAACTAATGAAACTTATTTATACCGTTTTAGCTTTTGTTATCCCGTTTTCAATAATATTCCGTGAAAATACACAAGCTGTGTGGTTTTATCATTAGACTCTTTTTATATAGTACACATTTCAAGTTACTGGTTCTTCGAGAATTTAAGGATTATTGATGAATAGAAACGTCGTATTCGTAACTCAAAATCAAATCAGATTAGCTTATGAGTAGCATAATAGATTTTTGTCGTAATTGAGTGTACTTTTCCGTTTCCAACAAATGACTTAAATTTTTTAGAAAAAATTGAAGAAATAGAAATATCTATTAAATTATGCAAACAAATATGATATTCTTAAGGATTAAAAAAAATGTCTACCAGAGAAACGCAATGCAATTTTCAAATGTGAGTTTTGACGTAAGAGCAGAACCTTTCTTCATTTCATTTTAATTTGTTCTTCCATTTTTACAAGAAACAAGTAATAATTTTAAAAATAAATAAATTTATGTGCAAAAGGTTATATATAGTTTGCATAAGGTAAATTTAGTTTTTAAAAGGTTGCATTTAGTTTGCAAAAATTTCAATTTTTGCAAATGATTAAATTAAGTTTGCAAAAGGATCGAATTTGACGTGCAAATACTGTACTTGCAATAAATGATCAAAGCTGATTACTCACATTGGCATGTTTTTACAAATGTTACAGCTGCAAATGCATGAATAATTAGTTAAATGTTTTCATGCAAAACTGTGGGTTTTGTTTGTGATAAAACAGAGCTAAATAACGTTCTCCTCAAGCAAGTAAATACAACTTATTAGGGGCCATTCAAGTATTACGTAACGCAATTTTTGATTTAACTCTCTTTCTTGTATATTATATATATATTCTTTGCTCATTTGAAGGCCACAGATAGGAGTCCAAATAGTATATCGGCGATCACAAATTAGACAATTCAAGAGATAAAGGTATATATTTCTTTCAAGTACAAAAAATGTGTCATAAGTTTGTTAGCGGTCTAACCAATCCATAATCTTTCATCATGTATATGGGCTGGTATGTCATGAGATCATAAGACATTAATTGAAAAAATTTAAAGACATCCAAAAAGAAAAACTCGATCGTTTAAGGACAGATGAGCTGTCCCGTTACATGAAATCGTTAATTTTTATCCAGATTTTTTTACAGAAAGTTTTGAAAGACTTCTAAGAAGTTTGACTTCTGAAATTTTTCATTTTGACACAAGAGTTCGTGCTGAATCAGATTTCTTAAATATTTCTCTTAAATTTAGTATAGTTTTGCGAATAGAGTTTCGAATATCTCGAAAATCAATTGAGAAATAAAAATATTTGATTTGAACGAAACTGCAGTTAACTCACCAATGATACTCCTGTGGAATTTATAAGCTAGAACACGACTGCCAGTAGAACCAGCATCAATAATCACAGCAAACTGTGTTTTATCATAACCCAGTTTTGAAGCAATACGTTCCAGAATTGGACTGGTGGAGTCCAAATAGATACCTGCATGCAAAAAGTTTAATTTTAATAAATTTAAATAAGAAAACCAATAATTATAAACCAACCAAAGCTAAAGAGCAAGACCAACACAACAGCGATCAAACAAAGAAACGATAATTTAAGCCCTTTAGGAACACCGCCACTGCCTGCAGCGCCGGTTACCGGTGATTTGCGACGTGATGTGGCATCGTCATGTTGATTTAACTGTAAGTAAAAAGAGATTGATATAAAATTAAATTTTTAAAGGATCCAGAAGAAAACCTAAAAATATATTGTGCAATTTACCAACTCGTAGTCGATTTTCATTTTAGTTTTTTTGCAGTGAAAATATTGTGCCGTTTTCATTTAATTTCTACATAACATTGTGCATCTTTATTTTATAAAACCAAAAAAATTTTCATGAAATTTTTTAACCGCAAAGTTTTCCTGCTTCACACTTTTTCAACTGAATTCCTACAACATTGACAACACAAATGTCAAAAGTTTAAGTTGATAATTTTTTTTAATTATATACAGAGAACTGGGAAATACAGAAGAAAACAAAAATAAAAACTGAAAGCTCCAATAGACTAGTTCACACGATTCAATGACTGATACAGCATGGGCTGACATCAATGTTTGATCATGTGAACACTAGAAAATGACATGCTGTACGAATTTCAAAATTTTGTGATTAACTGATTAAATCATAAGTGGAAAGCTTATTATATATTTTTGACATTGGCCAACCATAAATTAAAATCAATTGACTAACCAGTTCTGACCAGTTTTTTTGTTTGTGAATTATAAATATAAAACGTTTCCAAAATATTAAAACAGCAATACAAAAAATTATATGCGCTGGTTAGAAGGAATTCAGGAAATCGATTTAAAAGATACAGTTGAATGGGTAACAAGAAAAATTAACTACAGAGAATTTTAAGAAAAATGTACGTGAGACTCGAACACCGACACCATCTACGTCCCAAGCCTTCAGTACTTAAATGATGGGCACCATGTTGGTAGATCGCACGTCCCAACTGTGTTTAGAGCTAAACACATAACTGAAACGTGCGATTTATCTTATGTGTCAAATCGCACCAAAAAATAGAATTTGTTCTATTTCTCTGCGATAAATTTTGCAAGTGTCAATTTTGTCTTCACTACAAACGTATATATAGGAAAAATCTGGACGATATTGCACGTCCCAATTCTGTTTAGCTCTTAGCTCCTACGATTGTCATATGAACTGTCATATTATCTCATTTGGCATAGTTTCATTTTCACATCGTTCCTTTGAGTAAGCTTTTGTTTGACTTTGACATTGGGAGTGAAATAGGGTAAGTAAGCTTATCGGGTAACAGATTAGGAAATTAATTGCTCGAGGTATTTTTTAAGATAAAACAATTTTATGGCAATGATCGGAAGTATCTCTGCTTTTACTCATTGCGCCATAATCTTTCTTAGTAATTTCTACTAGGCAAATTCAGTGTTGTTCCAATATCGGAATGGCGTCGATATCAGTAGTCATTAAAAGTATCGGTGAAAATTATTGATACTAAAAAGGGATTGGAGAGATATAATCGATACTTACTCGTATCGTACTCATTCTAATACAAATTTTATAAAAAAGAAAAATGAATTTATCATGTGAAAAGTACATTGCGTACGATACATACGTAGTGTACGTATAATACGCATACATTACAAATTAATACAGTGAAACCTGGATAGCTGGGATCTCCAAGGAACCCAAATTTTTGTCTCAATTAAAGAGGTTCCCATTTACACAGTTTCCCAAATAACCAGGTTTAAAATTGGGTCGTCCCATTTAAAGAGGGTAACGCTAAGAGAGATCAAGATGAACCTTTTTTATTTAGAGGGGAAAAAATCTTCAATAAAAAAGCAAATTTTATGTAAATTACAGCCTACTTAAGTCAATGATTCTATGAAATTTTATCAAAATAACCACAGCCTACTCCTACCGATAAAAAGTGCATATTCAAATTCAAAATAACAAATTTAGTACACATAAATATTATTTCCCACATATAGAGGTTATTTCTAAACGGTCCCAGTTATAGAGGAAAAAACTCATGTTATAGAGGCGAAAACGCACAAAAACTTCAAAAATCATACCGCAGATATAGAAGTTTAATAATCCCAGTAATGGAGGTACTTTGATGCAAAAAAGCTGGGACCTTGAAGTGAGTCTCACTAGTAGAGTTTGCCCACTTATACAGGTACCGCTTAACCAGGTTTCTCTGCACACGGTTTTAGTTGAAAAATTTAGAATCGGGAAAATCTTTCAAAACAAGAACCTAAAGTTCCTACCTTAGAGAAAAGGTCCTCGCATGACACAAATGATGCCACCACAAAAACGTTTTAAGTGTTTCGCTTGAATGGACGGTAGGCTTGTCCGTGAACCAATTGTACCCATTACACTGTAGGGACCTAAAAAAGACACAAAAAAACGCTGAGACACCCCAACTTAATTTTTGGTCGTAGAATACGGTGGCATACTCAGTTTTTTCAATTAGATCAAATTCTCGAGATATTTCCGAATGATGTTTTGTCACTTAAACCCCTGTTTTAGCTATATTTTTCTTATATACATATGTAGAAAAAGAAATCGAAATCGAATGAAATTTGGTACATTATTATTTAAAACTATTTTTCGCAATTTCTTATCGAAAGCTCATAGTTTAATGCTCAAACGTTAAATACGTAACCTAAAATTATTATTAAAGCTAATAAATAAATTTTTCTTTGTAGAAAGCAAAATGTATAAATGTATACGTCTGAAAATTAACGGTTGTCATTTTAAGAGTTATGTTTCGATTAACAAATAATAAATAATTTAATTTTGAAACATATTTCAATGTCGTTTTCTCCGAAGCTAAGAAAAAAATTGCAAACAAAAAGGTCGAAAATTGACTAATTTTGAATCGCAAATATCTCGAGATTGTGATCTGATTAGGAAAAACTGACTATGCCACTACATTCTACGACCGAAAACTAAGTTGACATGTTTCGGCGTTTTTGTGTGTCTTTTCAAAAGTTGGAAATTTACCTACAGTGTTATCAATCCCCCGAACTATAATTGAAAAAGTCACAAGTATACCAAGATTCATTAAATTATTTCGATTGGTTTTCCTGTAATCATGATTTCCACAGAAAGACCGACAGGCAGACGAACATGACTGGATCGACTGAGCAAGCGCAGCTGATCAAGAATATACACATATTTCGATACCTCTGACGCCCCTCCAAGCCTACAAGATTCAACTGACCGCAGAACAGCAACCCAGCACACCATTTTAAGCTAAGATAATTAACATTCTAAACTCAATGGGTATGTGAATAAGCAAGACTGTCGAATTTGAGGTGAGAACACAAAAGCGATTCACCAGAAGCCAATGCATCCACCATGCGTCACTGTATGGCGTGGCTTATGGGTTGGTGGAGTTATTGAGCCGTAATTATTTGAAAACGTGGCTGGAATTGCGATTATAGTCAGCCATATGATTCCAGCAGTACTTAATCCCAAGAAATGCAGATCAGATCATACATTCAGTAGGTGCGAGGCCCAAAAATTAAATTTAAGTTAAGTTTCTCCAGCCAACATCTTTATGATTTCTATTAATACATATAGTTTTAGACTGTAAGATTAACTTTTCTCTGTTATTTTTTTGGCGAACAAGTCAATAACCGTGACCGTTTGATTTGACACCAAGCGATTTTTTTTCTTTAAGGTTTTTGAGGTCACAAGTGTATACCAATAAGCCACAAACAATTTCTGAGCTAAAGGCGGATTTTCAACGTGTTACTTTCAGCCACAATAATGCAATGTCAACAAAAATTTCAACAGTAGAGCATAATTTTGTCCGCAGAGCAGTGGGGCACTTTTTCTTTATGCTTAATCACAACACTTTTACTGAAATAAAAATATTTTTGGTTAATTCGAGATATCGCCATGAGTACTTAGATTTACCTTCCAACAAGCTGATTTAGAAAATATGTACATACATATATACAACAAATATTAAAATATTGTTTCAGTGCTCAAGTAAAATTAGTTTAATTGCTGGGTCACCTATCTCCACCTTCACTCATTCTTTTTTCAAATGTTTGTTATCAAGCAATTTATTCTCTAATCAACATATTGCCGTTGAAATAGCATGTAGCACGAAAAACAAAACCCATTGTCAAGTGTCCTTACCTCGATACTACGAGTAGTAAATGTGCTGATGTAACACAAACTAAAATACAGTAAAAACTGATAACTTAAACATTATTGATGATAAAAAGTTAACTGCCAAAACGTTCAGCGTCCAAGTAACTGATAACAAATATGAAATTTTTACAGAATAAAAAATGAATGTGATGTTAGTTAGATAATGATGGTGCATAATTATATTGTATTTCACAATATGTATGTATAAAGAAAAATGTTCACATTAAAATGCAGAAAAAATTATAAAAACAAAACAAAAAAATTTTTTCTAAACTGGTTATGTATGTTGCTTTCAATTTGATATTCTTGATATGTTAAGTTTTTATATTCTGCCTAGTCATCATTACTATGAAATCAAATAAAGATGATTTGCTTAGAACAAACAATTATAATTATTTGTTGAGTACTTTTCTAAATAAAATGGTTGAAGTATGATGAAAACTTACATACATGTTAAAATAAAACAGATTACCTTTGTTTATAGATATAATCAAATAAGTACTATAGAAAACCATTTCATTACTTACATTATGACCACAAATTCTACAGCACATGGGCAGTGATTTAAAGAAAAAAAATATAATAACCTGATTTTTTTCATGCTTCAAACAGAAAGCTGTTACAAAGTTCAGACTTTATCTAGTAAACTGAAAAGCCCTCGGCGTTACTGATAAACTGGAAGATAGTTGTTAGCGACATTTGGCTTGACTACAGAATTTTTTAATTATTTTCTTTAAATTATAACAATGAAATTACAGCCACAACTTTTAAGTTAATTTCTTTAAATTTGGTATAACAATGAAATTACTGCCAGTTGGTAGTTAGATCGATACTCGTGTGAATTTACAAGTTGATTCAATGCTTTTTATTTAACAAAGATGACAACAGCGGTGCAACAAAAACATAGTAAACATCAATACCGTGTTTCATATTATAAAGGATCTTCAGAATTTCATATTATAAAGGATCTTCAATGCTGCATAGCATTGTCAATTTGCATGAATATTGATCGTTGCTAGCTGGCTGTATGTTTATTGTTATCATTTAATTAAAATTAAAATAAAAAAAAACAAGTTTCTAAAATTATGGCGAACACGACGAAACTTGAAGCTCTGTGATCTACAAGGATCGAAAAATTTGGACAAGTAGTGTCCGTCACAGCCGACGGCCGACGGCCGAGCCTACTGTGACAACAGAGGAAATGTAGTTAATGTATTTAAATTGACGTCATATGCTAATTCAAATTTGAGCTATATCAATGCAATGTAAACTGTGAATGTTCTAACGTGACATGACGTTAGGGTAAAATTCTATTCTTCTTCTTTCGATATGTTTAATGAAAAAAAAATACGCTGTCACGGCTGAGCCGCTGCACCAATTTTGATGGAACTTTGATGTGGAGATAGCTTAATTTCCAAGGAAAGATGCCTGTTTTTTATTGGGCGATGCCATGCCACATCCGAAATGTTTATAATCGATATTTTTTGTATGTCGGCATACGCATACATGTCCCAATTTGAGTCATTCGTAGTGTCGGCTTATGCCAACGTGTCCACGAAAGGGTCGCCACACACCTAACTAGAAAATATGTTTTCACAGCTAAACTAATAGACTTTGGTATTAAGATATCGTCGCCTGAGTTCTCTTTTGCTCCACTCGTATGATAAAACGTATGCTTATGGAGCAAAAGAGAACTCAGGCGACGATATATTGAACCCTGAGGAAAGAAATTTTATAAGCGCTATCACGTCTCTAATCAAAAAATGTTTCCACAGCTAAACTAATGGACAGACTTTGATGGAAATCGGTATGGAGATGGGACAACTCTAATAATATTAAAAATATGTACCAACAAAAAAATACAACGAAGTTTTCTTTTTAAATTTAATCATTTGCATTAAAGCGACAGATAGCACTTGCTATAACTTTGTTTTCTTGTCCTGAGTTATAAAGCATTCTTTTGGAAAATATCGTTAACATAAGCAGTTTGATTTGAACGATTAAGCGAATGTCTTGTGAACTTTTGTATTTCTGGGAGGTTGGAGAAGTCGTGCTTTCCTTGGAATTAAATTTCAATAAATTCCTTATTAAATCCAGATTATTTCCTGAAAGGACAAAACAAAAGATTCAAGCTTTTAAGAGGAACAGATTAGTTTAGACTATGATTCTCTTCTATGATGTCTTTAAGGTCTTGGAACTTATTTTAGAATTTTTACTAACTTTATTCTAAGAAGTTAGCTTAGAAGTTTCTTCTTAATTTATTAGAAATTTTCAATGTTTTTAAAAGATAGAACTTTAGTTCTTATGCCGGAACCAAGCAGAGAGAAAAGAATATCTGTAACTCAGAGTATTATCACGCTGTCACAAATTTGCGCCTTCCCTTCCCTAGTCATGTTACGTAATGTGTAAACAACGTCTAAAGGATTCTCTCTCCACTGAGAAGTTAACAAAACGAAGCCAATATTTGCACTTGTTCATTCAATAACTTCATGTTAAAAGCATAACAAAAGTTTTCGGCGGTATTTAATACTTTTAACTTAGTATTGCCGACAATATTTTTGTTGTTGAGTCGTTTAAGTATCGGAGACGTATTTGTGTGATTGATAAGACTTAAAAATGCAGTATGTACGTACATATATTTAAGCACATTGCAATATGAATTCAAATAGTTTTGCCTATATGTTACGTTGCAAAAAAAATTGCAAAACTCAAATAAACGACTGCTACTAAAACTGCGCAAAAAGCGACAGATAAAGTACTGTGTATATTAATATAGCGAAATAACTATAGAGAATAAAAATATTCATTCCCCACCCGAAACTTCGCTCAAAAAATTATTGTGTTTTCACGGATGAAAACGGGTATGATATGATAAGTTTAGAATCTGCAGAGTCTCGTAAATTAGTCGTCTCTGAACAAAGCAAACGCAAAAAAAAAATTTATGAAACTGAATTTCATTGATTGTGATTAATGAAAGTTCATGTAAAATAACAGAATAACACGGCGGGTTAAAACTTCCTTAAACCGCAAAACAAATAGAGTTTTGAAGAGAAGTTTTTCGCTGGAAAATACAAAACAATTGATATAGCAGTTCCCTGATTTTCCACCACTATGATTTGCTTCTACTGAAGCCATAGGATGTTGAGTAGAACGAATTGAATGAAATGCGATATCAATTTAGATGATTATACAGAGTGGTGTCAGTTACGACGGGTGGCACTATTTAGTTATTAGAAATATATTTTATGAGGGTTTTTCGAAATAAGTGTTACAATTATTATTTGACAAATATTTATTTATTTGTAGAAAAAGGAGTGCGTAATAGGACATGGAACAAATATGCTTGTAGCCAGGACAGCAATGACCTAGTTTCTTACCAACGACTGTTTCTTGAATTTAAGGATATGTCAGTTTTTATTTTGAAAATTTGAATAAAATTAGGCTGAATATTCTTCATGACCCCAATCATTTTTAGAATTTAATAATTCTAAAAAATGTTCTGACGGGTTTCGATCTGAATTCAGAACAGTTGATAGGGTTCACTAGCAACCCCAAATATATAGTTGGATTGTTTGTTAATTTGCTTAAAAAATCATTTTCTACTAAATCATTTAGCCTTAAGGTCAACTATTTTGAATATATGGATAAGAACATTTTAGTTTTAGTAAATGCGATATATTTCTCGGCTGAACTCATAGAGACTTGATCGTATTCCAGCAACACTATTGGTTAACTTCGGCTCTGTTCTAAGTCAACAACCACGTAGTTTTTTATTTATTAAATCCATAGAAAAAAGCTATTTTTCTAAGTTTTGCTAAGGGTGTAAAAATTATGTTTCAAGCTACAGAACCGTGGCTAAGTTATCATCAATTCATACTCGAACCCATATTAGATTTGTTTCCTTTTATCTATAGGTAATACAATTTTTCAACTTACACTTTAAACGCCTGTTGAAGCACATCAAAACGCATCCCTAATCTTGAGACGAGAATCGATCTTTTTAAAAAATTTTGGGACACACATCGTTAGCTAGGCACATCTGGCAATTGACCCTACTGACATGGTTACCGGCAGCTTTTGTGTGTATAAATAAAAATAACCTTGATAACATAAAATCAGCATATTCAATTAACGAATTCACATTACGCGTGAATAATTCTGGCATTTAAAGAATGTATTGTCAATTGTTCTTTTTTATATACATATATTCTTTGGCAAATTTACAAACGACAGTTTACATTTTTAGCAAATGCTTTTGGCGCTTAGAAACAAAAGTACTTACATTACGCTGACGAACTTCTGACGATGTCATTTTTTAGTCGTTGATTGTTGAAAAAAAAATACACAAAACTTTGTATGTTAACCAAATAATATAAAGAACAATTATAATTTATTGTTCATGAGCCAACGATTAAATAATAGCTCGAAATTTGAAAACTTTAGAAATTAGCACGTTTTTAATAAAATCTTATAGTTGATATTATGTATAATTCAGCGTATCACTTGGGTTATTTAATTTTTCATATTTTTTTGATTTTTAAAAAAAATTACTACAATGACGGCGTGGACTACGTCATTTAATTATTACATGCGGCTAAATCACAATATCGTACATTAATTTCTTAACACAAACAATAAACGTCGCGATCTAACAACAGAATGAAAACCTGTCAAAAAGAAAACCAACATTTTTCAAACAATGAAAAGCAAGGGGTTAATTTATTAAGTGCGACAAAGAAAGATAATAATGATATTTACTGCTTGAAAGTTTCACATGAGAGAGAAAGAGAAGTGGTTAAAACAAATGTCCCGGAGGAACGAACTGATAAGTAGACATAGGGGCATAAGTAAAGCGAAACTTCCGGCAAATAAGCCCGCAGAGATTTAACAGCGTGTTTCGCTACTCATTGGAGTACATGCACACCGATAAAAAATTGCAAAGTTGGAACGTGCAATATCGTCCATATCGTTATTGTACAAAATTGGGCACGATTACGATATCCGTGGCGCCATGATTTCGTTTAGTTTTCGAGTTATCGATACTTAAAAATAAGATAGAACAGCTCGAAATAAATAGAAAAGGTTAGATAAATAAATCGATTAGATAAATAACTCGAAAACTAAACGACATATCGATTTTTTTTATTAAACATTTTCGATTTAGTTTGACGTGTTTCATCGAAAAACAAATTGCGGCACCACGGATATTGTAATCTCCCCCAAAATTGACACTATAAAATTTTTCGCAGAGAAATTAAACAAATTCTATTTTTTGGTGCGATTTGACCCAGAAGCTAAATCGCCTGTCCCAACAGTGTTTAGCTCTTCAACTCAACAAACAAAGATGGAGGAATTAATTTGTTAGCATTAAAACTGAAATAAAAAATGAACAAACAGATGTCAAACTACTCAACGAACAGAAGAGTTGAGAATTCAGCTTTCGTCTCATTATTCATCAAAAAAGGTAATAGATACACTTACCACCCGGGTTACACGCTATTTTTTACACGCCTTCGATTTTAAACGGAAGCGATTTTGACGAAATTTGGTGATTTGGTGCACATGTGAGTAAAATTAGGATTGGGCTGGCTTTCAAGTTATTAAATGGTCTTACATGGGCGTGGCACAGCCCTAAATTTTAAATTTAAAACGTCTCGTAAACTGTTCAAAATATTGTGATAAAATTTGGTAAACGAAACAGATCATTGTATATCTTGAATTGTGCCAAAAGTGGGTGAAATTGGAAAAGTGGGCGTAGGCCTTTTCAACAATTAAAAATTTTGATACTGTATATCGCTCATTCTTTTACAAATCGCACGGATTTCAGGAAAAAAACCCTCGAGTTCTCCAAATGCGATGAAAATTTTTTTCTGCCTCTTTTAACAAATTCAATTGACACATATATCAGAACTTAGCTAAAAAAATTTTTTTTCCAAAATATCCACATATGAATTTTCGATAATTTTGTCAAAACTACTCATACTTGAAATCTATTATCTCAAGTTGTACTGATCCGATCAATGTCGGATTTTCTTTATATGATACATTCCTTATAACGTTGGATTTTGAAGTAAATTAAAAAAGAATTTTATACTGCTGACAATATAAATTTTTTTTTTAAGCTAACGTGGGTCAGAGACTCGCTGCACGCTTAAATTTCTGCGATGTATGGTTTGCGCTCGAAAATATTTAAGAACTTCCGAACTTATAGAGATTCCACTTTTTTGTAAAATGAGTTTTCTAGATAAAAGAATAAAGAACAAAATTTTGTTTTGTTGACAGTATAATATTTATTTTGATTTATTTTGAAATCCAACGTCATAAAGTATCATATAATATATAAATCCGACAATGATCGGATCAGTACAACTAGAAATAATAGACTTCAAGTATGAGTAGTTTTTGACAAAATCCAACCTATTATCGAAAATTCAAATGTGGCATTTGGGTTTTGTGAAAATGTACTGAATCGAGACTTCAAATGTACTTTTTAGAGCCCAAATGTACTTTTTGGTCTTGAACACCCAATTTTCCTTAAATGTTCGAAATTATTTTAAAATTTACTAACAAAAAAAAAAACAAAGGTACTCACTTTTCCCATCTCAAAAACCCTAGCAAAATTAGATATATTTCACATTAAAATAATTACAAAATCTGCACATTGCGCGAAACGTAATTAATATAACAGGTAATTACTGTAAATCTATTCATTGCGGTTATTTTCATTTACTAAAAAAACAAAAAAAAGGTAAATATTTTAAATTGTCCAAATGTACCGAAAATGTACTGAAAATGTGCTAAAAATTTGGCAAATGTACTGAAAATGCCCCGAATGTACCGAATGTACTGAAATTTTGTCGAATGTACTGCCAACGATTTTTCAGGACGCAAATGTACCGAAAAAAGTACAAATGTACCGAAAATGCCATCACTGATGTGGATATTTTCGAGAAAAAAAAATTTTTCATCTAAAGCCAAATATATGTACGTGTCAAGGAATTTTAAGTATATGTCACCAGCCAAACTAGTCCTTAGGATAAACTAGTTTTTCCTAGGCCAAACTAGTTTATTTGAAGGCCTAAAAGTATGCAATTTAATTTTAATGTAAAAGCACTATGAATACCGAAGCTAGTGTTACACATATATATGAACCGAACCGGCGAAGCCGCTGTTGGACATATTAGAGAATGTAAATCCTGAACCGCGGCCGTAGGCCGTCCAATTACCCTCACTTACAACTTGCCAAGTATACAATGAAATTGCCAAATTTTGTTGTCTGACTTTGCTTCTGTCGTAGACATCACTAACCATAGTGCTCTTGCATTAAAATTTCATTGCACATCTTTAGGCTTAACAGAATTAGTTTGGCCTAAAAACTAGTTTGGCCGGTAACATATATAAGCTGTAAAAAAATTTCGAGTGATTCTAAAATATCAAATCCAAAATGATGTGCGGTTTGTAAAAGAATGACTGATGTATAAATGTTCAAAGGCCTGTTGCACGTACTCTCATTTCGGATGCTTTCGTATCGAGCAGGTTTCTTTTTTTTTGCCGAATAAAATATCAGAATCCTTAGAATAAAGCAGGCCTGAATTTAAAAATATGCCGCCACTAGGCACTTGCAAAAATTGCCGGTGAAATAATTTTGTACGAAAAGTTTTTCAATCAATAAAATTCACCTTTTATTGATTTCCAACTAAGTACATAGGTTTCTAGAGCACAATTCAATATTTTTGGTATTTTTGAGATTTTTTTAATGATTTCTGCGTAAGAGCTAGATTTATTTTTCAATGCAATATATATTTTTTATTATAAATTTATGATCATTTTGATAAGACACCAATCTATAAGAATAGAAATTTTTTTTAAAGTTTCCGCCAATATTTGCCGCCCTAGGCACGTGCCTACTCTGCCTGGACTAAAGGATTAATTTATTGCTAATAGTCCGGAAGGTAGCGTTACATTTTTCGTAGTCATTTACTCCCGCTTAATTTTTTTTGCAATTAATACTGAGTTTAAGTATGACTGATAATCGAAATAAGTTGGTTATAAGAGGCCGACGAAAATAACTCGGAAAGTTAGCTACGAGCAGAAAAATATGTTGAGGCCAAAGTTGTAGAGAAGATAAAATCACTTCGATTACATGACCGAAAAATCTCCTTACGATAAGATTTGACTCACCTTAATGTATCTTAAGTATCTGTAGAAATAAAACTAACTAACTATGTTGTACGTATGTATGTACATATGTGCTACCTTTACTGAAAAAAAAACTTAAACCTTATTTTACTGAGAAGTACTTTTGATTCACTCGTACCCCTCTGGTCCTAAGTTCATCATACATTAAGGGAGCCTTAATAAGCGTAAAAAAGTAAAGGTTTCATTTCAAACTTTGAATAACTTTTTCTTCCGTATTCTGAGATGTTTTTGAAATTCAAATTCAAGTAACACTACATACATGATTCCTTAAAAAATTTTGAAAGAAATTTTATTGCTTAGTTTTAGATTTTAGACCTTTTAAAATTATGAGTTTAATCGTATTGTATGTTTTTTATAAGACCATGTGCTGTTTATTTATTTCATTGTTTCTAAAAAAAAGATGTTTACTATCAGTGCAATATTATTAAAAAAAAGTTAAGAAAAATTCACACAAAAGAGAATTTGAAAAAAGTGGCGTGATGTACAATAATTTCAAGAGTTTTAGTTCTTGGGTTTTTTTTATGTTAAGAACCAGCAGACTTGAAAATATAAAATAAATGTACTCAATCGTTTATTAAAAGTTTGTCGTATGAATCGTTCAGAGTCCACTTCGTCGGTCCATGCTCTTGTTATGTGGTACTTTGAAGATAATTCTTAAGTATGATTGTTATAAGTTAAAGTCTCTCGTCGGGGATTGTCCATTAACTACGTTAACTACGAAAAGCTCTTAAAAAAAAGAAAAAACAATTTCAACACTAATAGTGCATCGCATAAGAAATCATATCGCCTGATTAAGGTTGATAAGTACCTAGATTTTATGGTTTTCTGTTGCTCATCCTATGTATGTGCTGATTTTGGCAGCACTTGTGTCCTAACTAATATACCTATGTATATGTATATCAGTGATGGCACTTGGGTTTTGTGAAAATGTACTGAATCGAGACTTCAAATGTACTTTTAAGAGGCCGAATGTACTTTTTTGTCTTGAACACCCAATTTTACTAAGTTTTTCTTAAAAAAAATGTCTCTTCAAAAAAAAAGGACCTCACTTTTGGCATCTGCAAAATGAGATATATTCCACAGTAAATAACGAAATGTCCAACTACACATTGCGATTTACTATTTCGAATTTTTTTATTTTCATTTACTAATAAAAAATGGTCATTATAGGCAGTGCTGCATTTATAGGTAGGCACACTAGGCACAGGCTTAGGGCATCAGCACGGAGGGCGCACCAGACATTGAAATTCTGATATAAAATTATATTTTTTATCATAAAAAAAAGAAAATAGCATGTTACTATTCAACTAAACAAAAATTAATCCCTCACTATTACGAATGTACTAAATGCATTCAGATTTGATTTATTGTGAAACATAATTCAAAATAAGAAAAAATAAAATATGTTAATTTTTTTCAAAATTTAGCGAACCATAAATTTGTATGTTGTCGATATTCGCAATCTATTTTTTTTTTTTGTTATTTTAAGCGAACTATGAGTACACATAATAATAAAAACAATTGTTTACAAAAATTTTATAATCAAGCTATTTTATATAAAATAATGTGGGAAGATTAATTAACATCAGGTTTTTCAAACGTAGATATTGCTTTACGTACATATATTCTTGAGTTTGATAGTTTCAAATTGTAGGTACTGCAGAAAGATCATTCTCACAACTAAAGTGATTAAAAAATCCTTGTCGTAATGTGATGAAGCAGGATAGATTGGATGCATTATCAATAATTTGCATTGAAAGTGATCTAGTTACTATGTGAAACCGATTTGACGATATTATCAAGGATTTTGCTATTAAAAAGTCAAGGAAACAGTATTTCGATCAATAACGTATTTATATACATATTAAAAATTATAACTACATATTTTTCTTCAAATGAAAAATCAATATAAAATGAAAAACTAGGGCACCATTAACTTAAAAAGCCTTTAGCACCAAAATGTAAACCCGGCCCTGATTAAAGGTCATTATTATAAATTGTCCAAATGTACCGAAAATGTACTGAAAATGTGCTGAAAATTCGCAAAATGTACTGAAAATGCGCCAAATGTACCGAATGTACCAAAAACTTGACGAATGTATTGACCTCGTTTTTTCAGGACGCAAATGTACCGAAAAAAGTACAAATGTATCGAAAATGCCATCACTGATGTACATATGTTGATACTCGTATTAATACACAATTGGAAGTTAGTGTAGCTAAAATTTGCCAATGAAGTACAGTGCCAGGAATAAGATATCATAGAGATAAGACCTTTCGGAAGTTATCAACCGATATTCTATTTTATATTTTTTGAAAATTTGAATGAAATTGATTCAAGAAATTATTTCGAGACTATAGTGACCATACCTATCTAATGAACAATTTTACGAATATGAAGTGCAAAGCAATGCTCAAGAACATTATTTCTTGAACTTTTGAGCAAGGATATTTCAGGAATTGGAAGTTTCGTAAAAAGCCGATAATTGGAGGTAAAAAATGTTTATTGGAGCAAACATTTTTATTTAATATATATATAATGTGCGGCGTCATAAAATTTATAATAAAGATAGTCGAAATTGAATTTTTGACGCTTGAAGGTTAATATCTCAAAGCTCAAAGCCAATCCGAAATAGCAATTTGCACATTCGGATAAGCACCCTCTAAGACCCTCAAATCATTATTATTATTATTATCGTTATGTTAAGCCTGCTCTGAGGAGGGGACGTGCTTTATGGATAGCCCCTAGCAGTTGAGACTGTAAGTACTGAAAACAATTAAAAACGAGAACAATACCGAACAAAAATATTAATCACAGACAGCTGCAGAGTAACCTACTTATTATACAGTCGACTCGAGGTAATTCGACAAACGTTTTGCACAGCGGTGTCGGATTATCGAATTTGTCGGACTATGGAGCGTTGCCACCGACCCCTTGTAGTCCGGTACTTTTTAAAAAGTAGTACGTTGTAATCCGACAAATCATGAAAATTGTGAGGTAAAATCGGTACTTACGGTATACAATTGGCATGTTGGATCGGCAGGGTCTGGATTAACGCGAGTCGACTGTATTAGCAAAAATGGGAATATTTTTATATAATTTTTTTTTTGTTTTAATAAATAACATCTTACATTTAAGAGTTTGTTATCTCAACAAACTGTTAACATTTGGTAAGAATACGTGGGGGGAAGTTGAATTAATTTGATTTTAAAAAATTATTTAGACCTTTAACACGATCTTGCAGACAATTGAATTTCTTTGCAATAAAAGAAGAAAGTGCGTAATTCTAAATCACACTAGAAGTGAAAGAAACTTGATCTTAAGCTAAAAAATAAAACTTTAAATCAAAAAATAAAGTGCGATAAAAGTGCTTTAGTATTCGAAAATTATCCAACAAGAAAACATGAAAACCTTAAAAAAAATATCGAGAAGTCGATAAAATTCAGAAAGAATCGGATGGTATCGAAAAACTTGAATGGAGTAGATAGCAATCGAAAAGTATGAAGTAGTATTGAAAATCAACGAAAAACATCGACAAATCAACATTAAATGAAAATGGTCAGATTGCATTGGAAGTCGACAGAAGTCAGAAAACATCGATATAAGCTATACATGCCGAAAAGTATTTAAATATATCGAAAAGTAGTTAATTATCGAAAAATAAAATAGTCGATAAAAGTCAAATAGTTAAGAATGGCAGCCGTGTTTTTTTTTGACGTTATCCGTTAAAAAAATACTTATCGCCAACTAATTTCTCATACAAAATTTTTTTTAAGCGAGTGACTTTCAAAAAAAAAAAAACACGGCTAGTATTGAAACACGAAAAAATCGATGAGTATGGAATGGTATCGCTCAAGATCAAAAAATACAAAAAGTATCCCATAGTATCGATAAATATGTAGAAGTCAGCAATAGTCGAAAAAGTCAATGGAAGTTGTAGTATATTAAAATCATCGAAAAATCGGTTAAAGGTGAAAATCCGGATAAACGTAGCTGGCTTAAGATCTAACCGGAAAACGGCCCTTAGTGAGTTTCAACTATCTATGACATGCAGGGCTACCCAATGAACGGGAATTTAATCCATCTCAAAGCCGGAAGCCTGGTAGGAGTTCAAAAATCCTCGATATTTATGTTGTGAAGGGCTTTTTATTTGCTTATCACTAGGTAATATTAAATTTTTTTCAGATACTTGTAGGAAATCTAAGTTGTCGAGCGAAGGCCGAGAATGGTAACATTGTTAATAGTCAGAGAAACTTATTTTCAACTAATAGTCAGAGCCACTTATTTTCTGCATGGCTCACCAAGTTTTATTAGAATCTCTTTTGAAAACTTGGTGTCCCGAAAACTTATATCTCTAGTAGAAGTATAATCTTATACAGTTCCATTGTTAAAGTTTACTTAAATATTTAATTTCGCAATTTGAGAGATCACGATATCCGTCGCGCCGCGATCTGACAATGTTTTTCGATAAAACACGTCAAAATAAATCGAAAATTTAAAAAAAATAATCGATATCTCGTTTAGTTTTCGAATTATTCTTACGTAAAATTACTGAGGCTAGCAAAGTAGGTGTTGGATATATTATAGATTGATTCGGCCGCCGCGAAGTCGGATTTGGATTTTTTGGGAGTTTTAATTTCTGAGCTGCCGCCCACTTACTCTAGTTTTTATGTATAATTATTGTAGCTAGCAAAGCCGCTGACGTACTATAGGATGTAAACATTTTTTAGTATCGAAAACCAAACGAATTATGATTTTTTTATTTAATATTTTCGATTTATTTCGAGCTGTTCTATTGAAAACCATCCTTAACTTTCGTCGCCATTGAAATCGTGATTCTAATGGTATTATCAAAATCAAATGTTTAAGTATCGATATTTCGAAAACCAAACGAGGTAAAAATTTTTTTTATATAACATTATCGACTATTTTGAGCTGTTTTATTGAAAAAACCTAAACGAGATATCGATTTTTTTTTAATTTAACATTCTCAATTTATTTTGACGTGTTTTATCGGAAAACATCGTCAAATTGTGGCTCCACGGGTAACGTAATCGCGCCCGCAATTTCACAGAACAAAGTTCCATACGAAGGCAGAGAGTCAACGCATACATGCGATGAAATAGTTGTGCGACTGAGTGCCATTGTTACCTTTCGATAGAACTCGCGAATTTTTTTTTAATAGCTTACATTGAAAGTTCCAGGTGGTACTTGCACAAACATTTACATGCAGATATGCGCAGTCCCCAATAGTTACAAAATAAAGTTTTTTGCTAACACCCTATTATATATCAATTCTAAATAAATATGGCAACGCCATAGTCAATAATTGCGGCGATATCAGTTTAGTGCTCTCTTGCATTGGAATCATAGTTGTCAAAATGTTAGCAGTTTGTCTACGTTTCGTATAGGATTTTGACAACTATGAAACCACATACCCTTCAAGTTTTATTTGGGTAAATTAATATAACCTCTATTGTTCTTCAACGGGCAACGCAAAAATGAAAATTTATTTATGAGAAATACTCGTCGTTCGCATCAGTCATAGCAAGCGTGGCGAACTAAGTAGAGAGAAAAGCAAAAAAAAAATATAGTGAAAATAAGTTTTTTTTTGATAAGCAATATAGTATTCTGTGCTCTTAAATCAAATTCGCAGACAGAAACAGAAAAAATATAAGAAACAAAATCAAAGGAACAGCATAAAAATTAATTTATTAATAAAATTTGTCGCAAATTAAACGAGACGCTTGTGGCGAGCGGTTGTGCTTTTGAGAAGAAAATTGTGAAAATAGAAAAATTGTAAAGCTTTTGAAATTTAGCTAATAATTACAGAAATTAATGAAAATGAGTGAAGAAAAATTAACCAACGGCAATGCAACAGCGGCGGAAAGAAAATCAGCAACAATGAACGGTTGTGCAGTTAACGAGAACTCTGGAACTAAGCGAAAGGAGGTGCGAGTTTGGTGTGACGGATGGTGAGTTAAAAGCAATCAGCAACAGACACTTCAATAACAAATATTTTTTTTTTTTGATTCATGAAATTAAAATAAATGAATCTTCCAAAGATAAAAAAAAGTTGAATTGTCAGAAACTGTCTCTGCCATTGTGAACTAGCTCTGCGGTTTGACATTGATTTTATATATTCTCACTCCTCTCTTGCGGTAAATGCAATGTGTGCGCTCTGAATCATCTTCCGCAGATGTGTCACACTGTGGGAAATGCATTTTTATAATTAACCAATGGACATACATACATAGTAGTCATGACCATAAACAGTGATATCAAAAAATCATAATTTCGGAAACCCAATATCAATTTCCAAAATATGGTTGTCATGTGGTAGGTACATTTGTAAGCTGTAATATTACTTAATTGATAAAAGTTTTAAATTAATGTCAAACTTTTCGGGAAATGACGATTTTTCTAAATTTTTGACCTATTTTTAAAACTTTATTTTTTCCAAAAAATATATGATCAGCATATTTTATTAATACCTATGTATATTGTGAAATACATTAAGAAAGATTTGTTAATGTCCTTTCAATTTCATGCACAGAGTGTATGTTTTGGCGGCGTGACATATATAGAAAAGTATGTCGATTACGAGAAACCAAACAAGCTAATTGAATGAAATTTCGGACACAAGCCATATTTTCAAACAAGATTCGTGGGATTGAAAATGGGCGAAATCTCTTCGCGGACACGCCTACCGCCCATACAAGTATAACATTTAAAACGCTATATTGAATAGGAAAAATTTAGATAAGCTTTGGAAAAAAGTTGGTGAATTTCAAGGAGACGGCGTAGCACTTGCTAATCAAGCGAAACTTCAAAATGCTATACTTCGGAAATTATTTTACTTTAGAATTATTTAATACATAAGTATAATGAAACCAAATTTCACACAAATTAAAAATAGTTCCGCCAAACATCAGACAAAAAGTTGGCGAATTTCGAAAAGACGACGTGGAACCCCCATAACAATCAATGGCTTTAAAACACTACACAGAGAGCTATTTAAGTAAAAAGTCAAATACAATGTTGGCACGTTTAGTCAAACCAGCTAGCATTTAGTGGTGGAAAAAATACCTTTTTAATACAAATTTTAAACTTACTGTTAACGCGGTGTAGGGTAGGGTAGGAAAAATTAACATCTTTACAAGTTCTTTATTAACGCTATTTTTTCCGGAAAACAAATCGGTAACCGCGAGGAATAATAGCTTAACCTTAATCTTCGGCTGAAGATTTTTGTAACTCATTTCGGCTGAAGCAGTCACCCGGGTGAATATATTTGAAAATATGATAAACTTTGTATATAGAGGAATAATTTTTTAAGAAATAATTTTTTTATTAAAGTTCATTTTCTTAGTTTTACAATGAACATAATTTCAATTTTCTAGCTCCAACAGAACCGGAGTTATGAATTTTTGAAAGTAAGTCTCCAAGCCAAAAATCACAAAATTCTCAAAATTTAAATTCGCTCTATTTTGAAAAAAAAAATTTTTTCAAAAAAAATCATCGAACACGTATCTCTTCTTTTTCGATACAGAACTCAAAAAAAATTTCAACCAATTCAAAAATGTTTCGGTCAATTTTTGTCAAAATTCGTTCGGTTTTCCCATATGGCTGCTTCGGCCGAAATGAGAATAAAAAACTTCAGCAGGTAACAATTTCAAGTAATTTATGTTTTTTACACTTAAAATTCATTAGTTTAAGATGTCAAGGAAAATTGGTTAAAAGAATTGATAAGAAATACATTTTTTTGGATGAAAAAGTTGAAATAGTCACCCGGGTGACTGTTCGGCCGAATGATGGTTAAGTTGAGTTGCAATGACAAAGTGTAACAATGTACATATGTAAGTCAAATAGTTATGCACAGACTATTTTCTGGGCTTCTGATCACATGTCGAGTTTAGGTCATATTGCTTGTGAAAACAAAAATCGAAGTCCAAAAATTTTCGATTTTGTCGACCACAAGAACAACAAAAATATTTGTCTTCAGTGGCATTTTTCATGAAAGAATTTAAATTGCGAAACATTTTTTTTGGGTTCAATTCCTGGAACTATTTTTAATTTAGTTTTACTTACAATTTTTATTTAACTATCAAATGATTTGAATAACACAACATGATTCGACTGAGATTTGAACCTGTTTCATTTCAAAAATAGTTTGAATGCGACCCCGCTTTCCGCTTTTGAGGGCAGAATTATAGAATGAAAAAACAAAATTCAATTAATTTTGATTTTGAAAATGAAATTCTATTTCCATTAGAAAACCAGCGAATATGAGACGAATATCTAAATATTTTTCTATTGGCATTTCATCAATCTGTAATATCGTTTGTGGAGATTAATTTTTTGCAGAGATATGCATTAAAGTTGCATAAGCCTTACTATTTTACAAGGGATTAGTTTATTTTACAAATTCTTATTGTATAACGTGTATTTTGTATCTATTCAGATACTCTTAAAAAAATCCCTTAACCAAAATTTTACTGTGAAATAATATTAATTTTTTTTTTATTTAAATCACATACACAATTTTAAATAATATGTTTTATTTATGCACGTACTCTATTCTTTAATTTTGAATGACGCAAAACTATGTAATAACAACATATACTTGAGCTACATAAAAAAATCTATTAATAAATATTGGAAACATGTTTATGTTTTGTTATGTTAAATGAAGCCACAGAATTTGTTTTTCAAAATAAAAGGGACGTATTACTAGAGACACATCAAATGGAAAAATACCTTTGCTAAAAATAACTCAGAGGCTATGGAAATTTTCCTTCATAAGTATTAATAAGAACTAATAATTTTTAAAATGTTTTTATGTCGTGATGCTTACATTAGCATCGCTTTTGAAAAAAATATGTAGAGGTGTTACCATTTTTCTTATGGACTTTCGCATGCTAACAGTGAAATTCGACAGTACTTTCAGAGATGTATTCCATTAGTGCTGAAAATTCCATGATCTGTAAATGTAGCCTTTCGACAAACTAAATGAAAAATATTTCTTATAGACTTTTTGTGTTGAATTCAAATCCGATCATGTAATCTCTCTATTATCTGTCTGAATGTTGAGTTTACCCATCTCAAACTTGCCAATAAAAAAAAGTCGTTCGCGGTAGATCATATCGCTCATTTACTTCAAGAGTGGCATAACTCAAAAAACGTGATTTTTGAGTTAATGATGCAGAAATATCCGCCATTTCATGTTCTATTTTTTTGGGAAAAAATCAAAAAGGTATCTTATAAAGTTGCCTTGTGAGAAGAGTTTGTGTAGACATACTTTTCTTTATTTTCATATAACTTACTGAAAACTTTAAATGTGTTTTTCTCCCACTTTATGTTTTTTGAGTTATGCCAGTTTTGAAGTAAATGAGCGATATGTTGGCACTTTTTTCTGCTTTTTGTTTCCTGAATCTTAAAACTTCATTAGAATTACTTTATCATGTCAATATTCCGGTTAATCCCGGATTGTTATCAGACCAACCATTACTGGTATGTTCGACATGATTGTTACTTTACTAAATCAAAACCTATGGGCGGGAATTCTGATTTTAAATTATCAAAATGACATGTTATTCAAAGTAAATACATAATGACAGAACTTATTCTTACCTAAAAATATTATGGCTGATATTGAAAATCCCATGGTCTAAAAGGAGTTTAGGATTGAACTCCCTAGTTTGTAAAAATCTCGCATTGATTAGAAATTATAAATTAAATTTTTTTGTTGAAATGCGCAATAGAGTAATTCCACTGCCGAACTTATATTCAGCGTACTCAAATCAATAAGGAAAGTGTTGCTTATCTACCGCGCACTATACTTTTTTTATTCTCCATAGCAATAGTTATGTACAACAGGTCGTATGTGTGATCTTTAATATATTATCAGTGCATATACTGGGTAGGATCGTGCTCGCCTTTTGAGAAGTTCTCGATCTGTGATCTGATAGTGTAACCCAATTTCTCACAAGCGTGGCGGAAGAAATACGTTTTTAATAAAAAATTTGGACCTATGCGCACTTTTATTGTTAATTTGGGGTAACTATGGTATTTAACTTTTCGTGACATCAAAAATAACACGGTTTTGTTCACGGTAGAAAACGGTACAAAATGGGGTGGAAATAAGTACAAATTGGGGTTAATAAACTTCCCGTACATTTTTGTTTTATTACTTATTTAACACAATGTCGTATAGTTTTCAGAAGTTTTTAAATATAGAACGTTCCAAACATTTCTAAAGAAATACAGGTTACTAAAGAAATATTTGAACTGTTAGATAAATTATTAAGTGCACATCCAAAAACTTACTGTGAATTTTGAAGTTCAACAGGTGCTACAATGGAAAATTACTCTTTGTAACACCTGTTAAAATTAATCATAAAAATATACGTGCCATATTACCATAACTAAATAAATTTTTGATATTTTTTGAAAAAGAAAATATTTATAATCTTTGTCAACAAAAGACAGCAGCTCTTGACAATTGTTCACGTTCTGTATCTGAGGAGAAGTGGAAGTAATGCTACTTCACTATCTCCCGTTAGTCTTAAGGCCATAGTTTTAAGTTATTCAATAATGACACTATCGTCAAAGATACTGATATATTACTCATGAGCAAGAGTTGCATTCTATTAATTTTCACTATGTTAGTAGATATCCTTATATGTAAGTAAGAGGGCCATACTTTACAGCTCTCAGTTTGACAAATATAAATAGAGACTATTGTTCTGTTATTAATTGAAAAAGAAAAGACTCAATAAATTGAATTGAATTACCACAAAGCAAAAATTGCATTACATATATGTACATATACATACATACATATCATATCATATCAATATCATGTGTTAAAGAAACATCTAAAAAATTTCCTAATTGAATTTACCACACAAGGTAATATCAGTTAATTAGAAAAATCAATTTGAAGAAAAATACTTCACTTGTTACATTTTCTGTTTTCAACTAAATATAATTAAAATTGAAATTCACTGTCAAGTTAATTGTTTTGTTGACATCGGCTCCTTGTATGACTTGTTCAGTTTTTTCTGAACATTTTGTCAAACTTGTATTTTGGAATTTTTGATCATGCAACAGCCTTTTTTTTTCTTTTTTCGCTGTTTTTACTTAAGTAATTATTAATTGAAGTGAGTGCTTTTAAATTGTTTTATCAATAAAATGTTTTACATTAATGGGTATAATTGTTATAGTTATGTATTAAGAAAGTCTCCTCCTGTGGTAACGTGAGCACCCTTGGTTTTTATTATTTCATATTATCGAGAGTTCACTGTATTTCAATTTTGAAAAATTAATAACTATAGAAGCTTTTCATGCCAAATTATCCATTATTATCTATTATCATACATAAGTTCTGAAACCTTTGAAGATTGTTTATTGCGCAAATGTACATATTTTCTACTAATCAGCTAAATTGAACATTTTTTATTCCACTAATTACTTTAAATAACAAGTTATAAAAAAAAATTCTTCCTATATTTATATGAAGATGTTGCGAGTTAATGTTAATTAGCCTTTTTTTTTGTTATGAAGCATTTGGCTATTATATTACTGAGAATTTCTATAATTCTTTTTAAATATAGTAGTTTGAAGAAGACATAATTAAAACGTGTTTCATTTATTTATTTTATTTTATTAAAATTATTGGCCTGTAGTTATAGTCGTAAAATAAAATGCGGTTTAGTCAAAATCCAAGTTAAAATTAAAAGCAGATTTCGTTTATTTGACAATTTTGACAAGTTAATACGGATAATGCAAATGAAGTAGAAAGAAATTAAGATTATGTCTTATATTCAGTAGGTTTAAGGCCTTGAGATAAAAGTGCAAAAGATGTATTTTTTTTTAACTTTTAACAAGATTTTTTAACCTAATTGAAACTAAAAGTTTATTATAGATTTTTCGATGCTAGCGATTGTTAGCGAGTCCAATTAAGGAATCCCTTATTATAGTGATCGTTCTACGATGACTTAGGATGGCTTGTTGAACGTGGTTCGTTCATAAACAACACTAAAAAATTTATGACCATAAACGTCAAAATTTGTAGTTATTTTAACCTACAGCTGTTCTGTATTTAGCTACATAACGTATTTTTTCTTATAAATTTTTCAATACTAAATCCAAGTTGAGATTCCCTCTAGCACATCAGAATTTTACAAGATTCTGTGGCAGTAATAACATTTTTGGTCTATTTTTTTAATTTATAATAACTTTGGTCAATGTGATATGCACATAAGAGTGTATCACGAAAAGTTGTCACTACACCGAAAAAAGTGTTTACTAGAACAAACTTATTTGTTAGTTTATGAAATTAAGCCTATTTTCGGAGTAAGGGAAATAAAATTAAAAATAAGAAAATTTTATTATTCAAAGAAAAAAAAGATTAGAAAAATTTTGAAAGTTATTCAAAATGAATCGTAAAAATAAAAACTGGTAATTATTTTTGATCGAAAAATGTTCATATTATGTAATTGATATAACAATTACACATAATTGGCATAATCTTTGAAGTCTTATAGTTTACGTTTAATAAATTTGACTTAATTTAATTTTTTAAAATTTCTGACTGAGGCGCTTGTAAAGTTTATTGTGTAATCTTGATAGCATCCCTTACTCAAGTAATTAATCATACCTAAAATGGAAAAGTGGCATTAACAACTAAAAACATATTTGATTCCTTTTAAGCCAAAGTTCATAAAAACTGGTGAAGAATTCAGGGCCGGAGGTAATTTTGTCCAAAGCAATACGTAAATGCCACACTGTTCGTCGGCAGCAGCAATAACTGAATGTTTGTAAAGCTTATTGTGGATTTCCTGCTGTTTTTATTTTATCTAAATTAGAAAAATTCATCATTTTAAAATAATGCTAAAATTAATTATTTGTTGTCTTTAATATAAGATTTCCCTGAAGAAGCAGGAAATTGTTCGCGAAACAAGAGGAGTATGTATGTATTATAATAATAGAACAAAACTCTTTGACATGAGCACAACTATGATTTGATTAATTAGTTAGTGAAATCATGACCACAACTAGCAAATTTGAAAAATTTTTGCTTAACATAGCTATGATTCGAAGATTTTTAATTCGTTCGATCTTTTTAGATTTTGCCAAACTGCTTTGGCTTCAATTGTTAAAACTTTAGACACAATACCGATGGACGACGCTGGCAGATTATCCATTGTCCGTTGGAACTGTGGTCAACTATGTATTAGCCGGCAATTGAACAGCTGTGCTGAAACCTCATTTATTTTGTGTGATGTTCTATTGTGAATGTGCATTATGGTGTGACTTGTTGTTTTAAATTAAAGGTTGAACACGAGAAAGGAAATCAATTGAGGCTTGGGTTCGGTCATCATTATTTCCTTTTTGTTTTTATTTGTTTGATGAAGAAATAAAATCACGTGATTTTTCGGACTTTGGCAGTAATGCGCATGTCCTTATCATATGACGCATTTGTAGGTTTATATTTTTGTGTTTGGTTGAGGATATGGTTGCCATGTATGAGTTTACAACTTTTTAATACCTTCAAATTTTTTATTCTTTAATTTAGAAAAATGTATAGCTAGAGCTTCAATAGTTTATAAATTACAATATAGAATACAGAGGCGATTTGGGATGGTCTTAGTATATCGAGCTACAAAAAAAAAACGATAGTACAATCATAGTACATTCTATGTATATTAATTCATCGAAAAAAATCGATATGTATCTGTAGTTCATACTTCTGTGTACCGAACAAATCATGTTTTATCGCTTGATACGTCGAAGTTATCGATGTTTTTTAGCTTGTTGCATGGAAATGAATATGTTAAGATTTTTAGTTATTTGAATTGGAAATATCTGCATCTTAAAGATTGCTTTAGAGTTAATATTTTCTGTTATTTTATATATTATGGCATCAAATGAGCCTACGTTGTTTTGCAACCAATAGTTTAATATTAGCATTCCAATATAAAAATTGTCCAAAATAACTAATTTTTCGAAATCACCTCAGTTCATACATTTTTACTACCAAAACTAAGCCCACATACCAAATATCAAAAAAGCCTAAGTCCATCGCGGAAGTTGCTAGCTTTAATTAAAGAACATTTTTGTCTTCACTTATTCAATAAAGCTATACTGCCCTTAGAAGCGAAAAGGGCGTATCTATAAAAATGCGTTTTGAGATAATTGACGTTTTGTTTATGTCAATTTGTTGAAATGCATGTAAAATTGAGATAGCGGAAATTTTCCTAGGAGACTTTTTATAGGTTTGAACTTAGATACCGGCATTTGGTACACTTCATTAGATGCGTAATATCTAAAGCTATCCGATGCCAAAAGAATCACGAATATGTATTTTTTTGAAATACGCCCATTCCGCATCTGAGGGCAGTATAACAATTCCGAAATTGATCAATGAAAATTTATTTTTTAAACAAAATTTATTGGATGCTTGGCAAATATCTTTTGCTATCTTCTCATTGCGAAGTCTTTCTTTAGAATCCCAAGTAGGCGGTTCTAAAAAAATATAAAGAGTCATTATTAATCAGATTCTTATATTTTATATGCTTAAGAGTCCTTTTACGATCTCCTGAGGTATGCTATAAACTGCAAATTTATCCCGCTACATCTTTGTTTATTCGAGATTGTAGGACATATCGCCTAAGACGATCTATGTACATAAGCTAAAAACTAAATACAATAAATCACCAAAGCAAATCAGTAGGCTAATAAATATAACAAATGTGGATACTTTATCTGTAGACCGAAGTAAAAATAAAAACCTTTAATAATAAATAACTTTATCAAACATAATTGACGTCATCAACATTGTTGGTATATAAAAAAGTGGTGCCACCAACAGTGATTGTGCAATAAAAATTTTTCAAATCAAATTTTATGCTTAAATTCTTATAAGAAGTAGATGTGTATTGACAATATTTTTTCGATGATCGTACCACTATAATTTAGAAATTAAATAACTAGGTTTTTGATAGTGAGCGCAATGAACTTCATAACTCGTGCTTCGCATTATCAATTTAAATGACTGAAAGTCAATTTTAAGCAGCTGTTTTCTAGCCTTTCATATTTCATGCTCAGTGATTTTTTTTTATAAAAGTTCAGCAGGTTAAACATAAAAAATACGTAAAGTTGTATGAAAAATATAATATACCGTGCATGTCTGCAATTTTCTTATGGCTTTGGGTGTATTAAATTTAATTTTGGTAACTCAATTATCACATAACATCTGGAAATTGAAATATTTACCCTAACTGCCGAAAAAAGCAAAAATTATCAATTTTTGTGCTGTAATCCTTAAGCCTTCCGTAATCTAAATTAAAGTTGTGATATCTTGAAAAGTTTTTTGATGCTAAATTCAAACACCATCTCAGAAATTCTAAATTTCATTCTAAGCTTGCCAATAAAAATAAAAATGTCATACGCGATCCAAAATTGATTTTTTGCACATTTTTTTTTGTGATTGAAAAAAATTGAAAAGGATCAAAATCTCGAAAACCTGCCGTGCCAGAGAAGTTCTACCAGCAGATTCAGATTCTATACACCTTAAACTATTCAAAAAACTCAGCCTAGCATATTTGCTAAGCTTAGGATGGAGTGTCTCAAAATTCGCGTACAATAGAGCTTTGTTATACCATAACAAAAGTCAAACTTAGTTTTACCTAAAATAAAATTAATGTTTTGGGGCCGTTTTATTAGAAAATTAGTTTTTCACAACAAAGATTACGCTTAGCTATGAAACTAGGTACAAGTACATACATGCAAATAGCTCAGTTTAAAAAAAATGTACTTAGTGAGTTTTAATTGTCAACCGACGCTATATAATAAAACATACTATATGCTATCGCATTAACATATCAACACATGTTGAACGAGGCAAGCCAAACTTTGATTAACAACACAAAAATACCGCATATTTTCGTCATGCAGTACATTTTTAATTCATGATTCTCACTCAATACGAATTCTATGGGTTCAAAGAATCGCGTGATGTTAACTTGCAATATTTAATCACAAATTGTTGTAGCGCAACGTGAATATGATACTGGCGTTCAATTGATTAAATAATAAACGTTTTTGCTTTTTTCAAATACAATCACATAGGGGTATTTCAAGTTGTTGGTATTTTTTGAATTGAAGCTGATAAGATATTTTTTTTTTTTGTGAAATGCTGAAATATAACAAAACCTCCGGGAGCGAAGTTTTTTTTACTATCAACAAATATTTATTTTTAAATTTTTGTCTAGAAATGAATTTTCTTCATTAAGTGAGATTTGTAAAATTTCAACATTATTTCGAAAAATTTTCGAAACTCAAACTATAAATATACAAATTTTTCAAAGAGGTTTTCATTAAATTTTTCAAATATACATATACTCTAATAGTTGCAGTTTTTTAATTTTGCATGCAGCTTAAGTAACGATTAACAAGCATGATTATCGCACTATATTTTTTTAAATGAGTTTGTTTTTGCCTCTATTTAATTTTTGCCTACTGGCCACTTTATCTTGTATAAGTACTACATATTAAGTCTACAAAATTTGTATCGCTTTTCCAAGGTAAATTTTAATAGCCTTGATCTTTTTTGGTTGCGATATAGCAAAAACTACATTGAAACTTATCAGCTTAGTTTAAATATTCTTACGCCAATTGTTGTTATTTTTTAAAATTTATTGTTGCTAATTGAATTTTTTTTTACTGTCATATGAGAAGTACAACGAAGTGTAATACATAAGTTATTTTTTACGCTGTAACTATCATTTGTATTGAATAACAAATAAACTATATAGTTTTTTTCTGAAATCAACACATTAAATTTTTGCTATAAGGTTAATTATCGGGTAACATTACGTATTTGCTTATATCGTTTATATATTGTTTACGTAGCAACATACCTTATATTTAAAGCGTGTGTAAATAATTTTGTTTACATGACGTATTGTTTGAAAAATTTTTTGGAATTCTTTTATTTACAAATATTGAACCGTCAAATATTTGTTTTGTAATTTAAAGCTCAATCAAATTAAAGTGTTCACTCAAATTAAATTTATTCTTGTTGTCTTTCACGAAAGAGGAGAATAGGGCTTAATGTCTTCTAAGAACGCAATCAATTCGAAGAAGTATTTTTTCAAAACTTAATATTTTTACATCATAAACATTTCCTCAGAAATAAACTAAAACTTCGTTACGTTTTGTAAACATTAGTTAAAAGGAATTAGTTATAGCTGAACAGCAGGTTTTGCTTTAAAATTTGAATGTCACATGATATACGCTTCAAACCAAATTAAAAATTTCTTATGACAATTTTCTTTGGGCAATTGGTCACTTTCTGTTACTTTAAAATAAAATGATAAGTCGTACTCAATATTTCAAATCATATAACTTAAAAATCTTAGATCTTAAGAATAGTATAATACTTTAAAGCAAACTGAATGAAGTAAATTCATAGCAGGTTTTAACCCAAATCGAAAAATTTTTGTTTTAAATTTTGTAGATTTAAAAAAATATTAATGACTTTTGAAAATACTCTTCTTATTTGCGATATCCTTTTAATATTTGAAGATCGCTGGGGCTTATAAATTTTTATATTCGCTTCTAAAACATTGAAAGAGACGTATCAGAACTAGACATATTCTGATAATAGTTGTCAATGCTTAGCTCATTTAGTCAGTTCCCAGGGGCATATCTGCTTTCAAACTGCAATCTGTTTATATATGTATATAAAAACGGAAAATTTCTTTCACTGCATCACATTCAAGTTTTATACCAGTAAATGTATTAAGAATCATCTGAAACTTGTTTTAATTTATATTTTGAATAACTAATTAATAATATTTGCGACAGGTAGGTTTCAAAAGTCCAAATTATTAAATAATTTCGTTTATTCAAAGTCGCGCAAATACTGCTGCACTTGCTGTTTTCTTGTTATATACTTTTTCCGATTTTTAGCACAACTAAATATTTGCATAGATAAAAACGTATAATTATTATTATGCAATTGACGAGATAACTTTTTTAAAACTACGAGAAATATGTGCATGGAACTGTGCGCTCAAAACGAAAAATTATACTTATTTCGAAAGAAGATAAAAACTTAACAATAAGGGTATTCATCTAAATGCGCAAACTGTAAGCATTGCACTTTTGAACCCTGTGCAAACGAACTGTCAAAAATCGTATGGAAAGTTTTTTGAACAAACAGCGTAAGTTTGCACGACAATTTTGCTAATTGTGCAATTGTTTTCACTCTCTTTTCCCATACGATTCTCTCTGCAAAAATTTATTGTTTACAAATTTTGTATTTGTCACTCTCTTTTCCCATACGATTCTCTCACAAAAAATGACATGCTCATCAACTTGCACTGCGCTTTTAGATGAATACCATTAATGATTCAGATAAAATTACAGAAAATTCTCCTTGTCGGTTGGCGTTCCTGATTTTTTTTTAAAGTTATCGTTTGATATATTTTTTGCAGGAATCTTATAGAATACAAATGCATCACTTTGATGAACCTTGCTTGGAATTTTCCATTTTGTTGCCTTTTTGCATGAACTGCATTATTTTAAAGCTGATTTTTGATGGTACATGCTACTTTTTTTCGGAATCAAAACTGTAACAAGTGTAATTCAGTGATGTTCATTTTGAGAGTCCACTTCTTATATAAATATTATTCCTTCACTCAGGTAGTCACCTTATATATTTTTGGTAAGATGGTAACCCTTTTTTTATTTGTGCCGGCCAAAGGAATAAAATCAAATTTCTACTTGTATTGGAGAAAGAGAAAGAAAACTCATAGCACTGAGCGAAATAGTTGTTTTGTTTTTACAATTCAAAAAAACAAGAAACTTAAACGAGCTCTCATGAGTTTTAACTGCAATTGAGTGTTTAATTTATGAATACAAATGCATATGTGCGAAAGCACAAAAAAGCTTTATCTACATATGTAGCAAGGGTACTATCTAAGCGCGTAGTGTTTATGTATAATATTATCATTAATTAATGGTATACAACTAAGATCTTGAAGCCTTTTCTATGTACCAAAATGAAAATTGTGTTTTCGCTTGTAATTATTATTAAAGTTTGAAATAGTAATAAAATTATTTAACTTAATGCATTTCGTCAAAGAAGGGAATGGACTCAATAAAATTGTGTTTTAAGTAAGTTTGCCAAAAATATTGGCTATGTTTCAAGTAGTGAAACTTTCGATTAATAACTAAACAGAACATTCTAAGAGCCTAGTTTCGATTTGGTTTTTTCTTTATTTTTCTCCAAAAAATTTTTCTGTAAGAGTACTACTAGATGCTAGAGTATTTTGTATTATTAAAACTTATTTAAATCTAGCTTTGTAACTTAGTTTCTTGAATTTTCGCAGGTAGAACTGATTAGTTAGAAGTTAGTCTTAAGCAATTTCCTTACAAAAAAGACAAAAAAATTAAAAAAACACTGGTTGCAAAAAAATAAGCATCTGGTTTTTTTTTTGGTACATCAAATAAACATTTAGCGACGTCAACCAAAACAAAATTTTAAAATTTTCAAAAATTTAAGCAAATAGTTTTTGATGGGGAAGTTTAAAAAGCACTGCCATGAAGCAAATCTTTTAACAAATAATTGTTCTAAGCAAATTACCTTGTCATTATTTTAGTTTTTCTAGATTTTTTACTTTAAGTAAATAAAACTCATAATTACAGTATATCACAAAAAAAACACGTTTTATAAAACAACATAAAAAAAAAGTCCGCAATCAGCACGTTTTTTTTGAATAATTATTTTATTTACAGAAATCAAAAAGTCATTTAAGAAGTTCATGAATTTTAAACATTTTTACTATATGTACCCCTAACTCAGCATTTTTTTGTTTATTTTTTAGTTTTTTTCACAATACGGCATAAGTAGCATTACGCGTAAAAATGCTAAACATTTAATTTATTAAAATTATTTAGCTTTTAACTCTTCTTCATTTGTACTTTGTACCGCCACATATAAATAGCAGGTGTTTTCCTAAACGGTCTATTGTTTTTATTATGATTTTGTTTGCAGTAAGAGTTTTTTTTGTATACATTTTTTATGAGGTTTTCGTTGCTGTCACCATTCTTGTCAGTTGAATGTATTTTCAATTATTGGATTTATGTTTTTTTTTTTTTTGGCTATAGAATCATTTGCTTGGGTAGAATTTTTCAAATGATACTTAATTGAACATATGATGACGGCGCTATTTTACCTAAAACAAAAATAAATTTGCGCTGTGATGTGTGAACTCAATGATGTTTCCTTGTGTTAGTATAGAAATATTAAGTAGTGTCGAAAAGTTGCACAATGTCGATAACCATCGAAAACTATCAAGAAAGTCGAAAAATGTATCAAAAATCTACAGAAGCCGTCAAATTCGATGAAAGTTTAATATAGTCGAAAAAAATGTTGAGAAATTCAAAATATGCTTCAGATGTTAAAAAGATCGAAAAATGTTAAAAAAGTCGAAAAATGTTGAGAAATATTCAAAAATGTTGAGAACTATTTAAAAAGTAGAACAGAGTTGAAAACTTCAAAAAATTTTGATAAAGTCGACAAATGGTCATAATGTGAGTTTGAAAAAATCCGAAAATATTCAAAAAGTCGAAGAATGGTGAAAGTTCGAAGAATATTGAAAGAATTGAAAAATTTTTGAAAAAGTCAAAAAATATTGAAAAATACGAAAAAATGTTGCAAATATGGAACAAAAATTTTAAAAAAGGAAAAAATGCTGAAAAGTCATAAAATAGAGAAAATTAACGAAACGTTCGAAAAAGTTACATTGGCGTATCATGCCAATATTAATCCCATAGTAACTCACTCATCCGTGTCTTTAGATTGTAATAATTAGAACATTTTATAAATTATTTATATAACATCATATAACACTTGCTATTTCCAATTAAGCATTTTTTTGGCTCAAATTTCGGAATATACTCTTGTTGATTTCTTATTTCTTGGGATTTCGTATTAATAATTCATTAAAAACATGTTTACATTACACACTACTGGGCATTGCACTATTATACAAAGTAATACGTGTCATTTAAGTCATACGAGTACAATTCATAGATTAAAACATTTATTTAGCTTAGTGACCAGTGTTTTTGTTTTCTTTTTCTTGTTTGTATATGAAATCATGCGATTTTGTTTGTAGAATATATTAAGGAACAGTAGAGCGCATTTATTTATAAGACTGATAATACTTTCGCTTTATTTAGCAGTGTGCTAATGTAACTCGTGCCATATGAGATTTAGTAATACTCACGTAAAAGATAAGTTAAAAGGTACTGACATTTACAATAGATAAATAAAAATGTACTTCTTTATATCATATAACATGATGCTGTTATTGTCTTAGGATTCTGATATATCCTTGGGGATATATTTTTTTTTAATAATTTTGTATATTGCTATAGGTATGTATGTGTTTCATTTAAAAAGAAAATTTTTTACGTATTCATACTCAAAAAATTTTTTTCCTTAAAATTTTTTGTGTGGATTATGCAGATGACGCCAGAGTTATTCCTTCAAATTCGATATACAAAAGGACAGACACCATCTCGGGTGGACGTGGGTTTAAAAGCAAAAATTATTAGGCTTTTTGCCACACATATCACACTTTCACAAAAATTTTCCATCGCGTACGATCAATAGCGAGAAATTTAAATTAAATTCATGACATCAGATAGTTCTAATTTCAGCTTAAAATTTTATTTTTGGATATTTGCAATACAATGATGAAATAATGATGAATCATGAATGAAAACAAATTTAAAACGAAAAACATTTGCAAACTCAAAAGTTCTTATGTCATAATGCCAGCTTCAACCTGATTTATTTTGTTTTTAGTCCAATCGATAATTGATTTTTTCAATTTCATATTAATATTTATTTATCACATACGATTGAGTGAAGAGGATTAGAGGATAGTTGCATGGGAAAATAATTGAACAACATATGCATATGTATGTAATTATGTACCACCAAAAGGTGTCAGATATGCTCAGCAATGCTGCGTACTTGTGCATGTAATCATATGCATAAACATATGTGGCTATTGTTCGGCAGTAGATCTAAATGTAAAAATGTTCTTTTTAGTTTTCATTTGACTAAAACGTTTAAAATAACTAATTGATTATTGTTATACATATGAAGAGCTGAGATGCAAAAACTGCCAAGTCCATATTTTGCGTTTTAGAGAAAAACGCAAAAAATGTATTCCACTGAATTTAACACTATAGTAAAAACGTAGATTGATCCATTGTAATAGTTGTCAAAAGTTATTAAAACCCTGATTTTTCATTACATTTTATGTCCTAATCCATAAGGACTATTGTAAAAAAATGTTTGGACTTGGCGGGTTTTGAAACAAGAAATTTGAACTTGGCGGGTTTTGATAAAAATAATTTATCAGTAATTATGCAATCAAAAGCTTGTGAAGGGAAACATTTTTTTTTACAATTTAGAGTATGTAGGTTTGTAGACAAACATTTTTTCCGTCCCCTCCTACGATATCACACATTTTAATTTTTTTGGACTTGGCGGGTTTTGCATCTCAGCTCTTCATATTTACGTTCGATTTCGGTGGCAACTCTATTAAAATTTTCAAGCGCTTAAGCAAAATTTCTTGTTACTTCCAATAGAAAATTAAAAAATGCACTGACAGCGGGAGAGAATGAACTTTTTATGCATCGAGCAAAAGAGTGCATTTTTGAGTGGTGAAAATGACAGCGAAAAAAGTACCTTAAAAAATACTTCTTTCGAATAGTATCAATAAAAAAGAGCGAAACATAACACCTTTTTCAAAAACTCATTTAAAAACGGTGTAGAAAAATTAAAAATTTATTAATAAAAACTATGAACGTCAGAAGTTGAGGCACTCGTTTGAATTTTATCTGACAGGCCTCCACTCAAAAAGTGAGAGAGAGAGAGAGAAAAATTTATTGTTTGAGCGCGGGTAAATGCCTGCCATATGACCTCGCACTTACAAATTTATTCCATTTCAACATTTTTCTTCATGAAGCTTTGTTTGCGTTTGGAAGTAAGTACTGAGTGCTGACTCAAATGGGCGTGACACTATTAAACATAATTTGTAAAACTTTGTTAACCAAGTTTTTTAAAAGGAATATTCTGCAGCTTAGTTTTGAAAATGGCATCAACTATATCATAAGGATAGTCTTAAAAACACACAATATGAAAAACAAAATATAGATAAAATAAAAGCTGCAAGAGTTTTTTGAAACGCCATGACTAACTGTGGAGCAAATACTGCATAGCCAAAGAAATACATTTAATATGATGTCTCACCTTTGTTGCCACCATTACTCCCAACTACCTGACCTATCCAACGCCACTTAGAAGCTTAACAAAAATTTCACAACACGTGCCTGACATTTCACACTTAAGAAATTAACCAATCCCACTCACTCATCCTATCCATATATTAAAAAGGTAGTATATTTTTAGCATGGAAGCTAAATAAATAGAAAATAAAATCAATAAATGAGTTGTGTATTACGTGTTAGTTAGGTCAATCAGTATTTTTCTCATGCTGAAACGTAAAAAAAATTCCACTCTCAAAATAAATTCTCAGACGTTTTTTCATTTGTTGTTTTTAGTTTTTTTTTTTCTACGCCCTTGGCCCAAGCATTGTATTTGTTATGCATATTTAGTACGAGTATGACTCAAGATGTTTGTAGCTGTACTACCTTGATAACGTAAATTATGTTAACATTCTTGAAATTGCCTTATCAAAATTTTATTTCTATCTGATAAAAATACTAATATTAAGCCGTCTGGTATGTGGGAGATATCATAAAAGGACTTCTACACAAATTTCATGTGTCTTGTAATTGTTTTTTTATTAATTCTTATATAATGAAGTTGAAATTGCGCATTGATTGATAATAATATTTAGAACTAGAGTATAATGTATTTGTAGCTGATAACTGACTTTATAAATATCAGCGCATTTTATATTTATATATATTTTTTTCGAAAAACTTCCGTTTGAAGGCGGATGTTTGACATATATACCTAAAGTTTTTTCCTCCCTATAAATGTGTTCTGTTACAAAAAATTCAAACTGATAACTTTTGGCAGTTGATTTTATTTTTTTTTTCTAATTAACTCAACGTTAATTAGTTGTTTTTGCTTTTAAAATTTCTATATACCAAGTGACTAATTTAAAGCGTAGAATTTTGTTTAGATGCTTTTTGCTGTGCCAATTTAATACCAATGACGTCAATACTGACTTAGCTATATATGTACGTGTACAAATAAAAATCTATTGTGTATTAAGTAGTACCAAGCATTAATTAAAAGAAAAAAAAATATTTAAATAAATATACTGAAATCAATGTATTTTACTTGATTTAAAATTAAAGTAATCACTTGTATAAGAGCTACTTCAAATGATGCTTTTGAGAGTAAAAAATATCTAACCATGTTCATACAGGTTAAGGCCACTCTTGCTCTCATAGCAGCCCCATATTTTGCAACTTTCAATAAATAAAACAATATTTATTATCACTTCGTTCTATCATAAAATATAGTTTTCGGTATAACCAAAAATTTATTAACTAAATCACATGCGATAACAAAAATAATTGCGTGTGATAAAATTAATCGCATGCGACAAATGAATATTAATACTCCATATTTTATATAAATTGATTGTGATAAATGAATATGCCAAGTCTTATAATTCAATTTTCTAGCAATAATTATGTTTTACATTTAATTTCTTCTTGTGGAATTAGGTATACTTCTGACTTTATCACTGCAACAGTTCAATTCTACGAAATTGTAACTTTTGCCCAGTAAATGATTTTGCTGCACTTGCATTGGGTTACAAGTTATATCTAAAACACTATTTTCTATAACCTTGTGCAGGTTAGTGTGTTTTAGTTCCCAGTGCCAGAATTAAAGTAGAGTTATTCATACTTCAATCGCATATGATAAATGATCATATGCAAATAATAAATAATCGCAGTTAGTAATCATGTATAAAAATTGTTACATAAAATGTAATGTAAAAAATTCCAGTCTTATCACGTTTTATATTAAATAATAATTTCTTTTAAATATTTTTTTGGTTTTTTTATATTTTCAGTTACGATATGGTTCATTTCGGCCATGCTAATTCCCTACGACAAGCCAAAGCACTTGGCGATAAAGTTATTGTTGGCATACATACTGATGAGGAAATAACAAAACATAAAGGACCACCAGTTTTTACACAAGAAGAACGTTTAAAAATGGTCAAAGGTATTAAATGGGTGGATGAAGTTGTATTGGGTGCACCATACGTCACAACATTGGAAGTACTCGATGAACATAATTGTGATTTCTGCGTACATGGTGGTAAGATAGCAATAATTTGTTTTACATAATTGATTTATTAAATAATCTCAAATAATTATTTTCTTACTTAAAGATGATATTACAATGACTGCCGAAGGTGTTGATACATATCATTTGGTTAAGTCAGCTAATCGTTACAAGTATGTTAATATATAAAATAATATCAAAAATGGTTTCTTTACTAAGAATTTTTTTTTTTGCCAACTTTTAGGGAAGTTCGTCGTACGGCTGGTGTTTCAACTACAGATTTGGTCGGTCGTATGTTACTTCTAACAAGAAATCATTTTCATCAAGGTACTGCGGAGTATGCCATTGAAAAAGAAGGTAAGTTGTTTGCTTTTTTATCTTTTGAACAAGTTTTCGCTTTGAGCTTTTATTGCTTATTTTGAAAAAAATAGTTATAAGCATGATTTTTAGCTGTTAATTAATATTAAATTAGTAAGGGGTTTTGCTTTTAAGGTGCTTAAAGATTTTTCCCTTACCTTTCCCTTTCATATACGATGATAGACTAAAAAATCACATACTTTTTGAATATAGATTTTTCTTTTATAGAATTTTTATTTATTCCACAACAGTCAGCTTTTAGCTTTAATCACTTTGCCCAACGATTTTCTAACCATTTAATTAAGCCCATAAACATTTTTATTTCATCTACTTCGACGATGAGACATACTTCCCTGTTGCCAATTTCTTCGTGTTTGGAAAGGAAAAGATGTAGCAAAGACATAAATCTGAAGAATAAGGTGATATGGCACAATTGCGTAGCTTATGTCGACTGTTTTCACTGTTGTAACTGCGAACGAATAGACGAATCCGTGAAAAGCATTTCTTTCTTAGTCTGTGATCGTTTTTCCAAATAGCCGATAAAAACGATTCCTTGCCATCCTATAAAACATTGGTCATGACTTTACTGGCATGATGGATAGTTTCGTCTTTGCCTTTTTCGGGACATGTTTTCCTGGTGAAAACCACTTTTTTAACTACTCTTACGTTTATGGCGTGTAGTGATGAATTTAAGCTTCATCACGAATTCCATTTTTCCACAGTGAGTAGACGCGGCATTTTACGCGCTGATGAAAGCTTTTCCGAGATATTTACAATTTCGAAAAAACACTTATGGACCATATAATCTGAAGGAACAGCATCCTCACAATACTTTCTCATCTTAATTATCTTATTTCCATTATTGTATAATTGCTCGTATTGTTTACTTTTAAAGAAAAGAAGCAACTAAAAAAAATATCCTCATCCATATCGCCATCCAATAGAAAAGTCTCTAACTTATCACTCAACCTTCGAATGGGTTTCATTAAATGGAATTCTTTCTTTTAGGTAAGTTAAACCATACAACTATATCTTGAGATTGCATCAGTAAATGTTTCAAATTAATTAACCGAAATCTAAATGATGCAAAAAACATGCATTACGAACATAATAGATATTAACGATCAATTTCGTTTTAATGAAAGGTTGTATAATTTCTTTGGCAGTAAGGCTACAACTAAAACAAACGCCAAATAATATTTATAAAAATTGTATTTTTATTGCGAAAGGAGCAAGTTGAGCTATGTTTGTCTGCGGCATCACAGCTGTAGACTGTTGTAAAGCTCTATACGCTCTACATTTCTCTCAAAAGTGTCTTGTGTTTATGTACAAGTATAGATATTTTATTAATAATTAATTTGTTTTTTTATATTCCACAAATTCACATTAAAATGATAGCCAGTATGAGAGGAAGTCAGTAAATGACTAAAAAAAAGAGGAAGAAATAACATACATTTCAAAAGTTGAAATTACTTAGTTTTAAATGCATGCTATTTATATCTTTTTAAATGCTTTTATAAAAATTAATATTTATTAAATATTTTTATAAAGCCTTACAACTTTTTAATTTTTAACAACATTTTTGAAACATTTTGCTTTAACTTCCTAATTTAATAAATTTCATGCTTTTATTAAATTTCGTTACTTTGTTTCTAAATGTTGAATTTAAAACTTTTATTTATGCTTTCTTTACCCTAATTTTATCCTTTTCTTTTTCTCTTTTCTATGTATGTCTATTAAACTCTTTGCCTCTATGTTATCACTAATAAAAACTAAAAAACAAAAAATAATAATAATGATATGCCTAAAACTATGCAATGCAATATCGCACATTCAAATTCAATTTAAATCCCGTTCTGCTCTCCTATCAACTAACGCTGTGCCAAAAAAAAAAAAAAAAATCAAAAATGTATTATAAAATGTAAAATTACTTTATCTACAATACAAAAAAAAAAACTTTACTCGATAAAGTTTTAATCAAAAATCAACTTCAAAAATCCAAATTTAAATCAGGTTCATCAAATATGGGACAAGATTCACAAGCAAAGAGTCCATGGACTGGATGCAGTCAATTTTTACCTACTACGCAGAAGATCATACAGTTTAGTGATGGTAAATCACCGCAGCCGAATGATAAAATTGTAAGTTTATAAAAGTTATAATTTGTTAAGAAATTTTTTTTAAAAAAATTAAGAATTCATATGAATGAACTTAAGTGGCGCAAAAATATGTTGTTTAGGTTTAATAATTAATTATCTTTTTTCCTCTAAAAATAACCAGTTATCTTTTTGAAAATGCAAAAAAAAAAATATTGCATAATATATTGAAACCACATTTTTCCAGTGTCACTCAGTTTTAAGTTAAGCACATATTTGGTGGTTACAATAAATTTTATTTTCTGTTTACTAGGTCTATGTTGCTGGCGCATTTGATCTTTTCCATGTTGGCCATTTAGACTTTTTAGAAAAAGCTAAGGAGCATGGTGATTATTTGATTGTTGGCTTGCATACCGATCCTGTAGTGAATTCCTACAAGGGTAACAATTATCCAATAATGAATTTGCATGAACGTGTCCTTAGCGTGCTGGCATGTAAAGTAAGTATAACAAACATATTGATCGTTTTTAGCAAAGTTATCATAAGCAACAGAGATTACACCATTTACTATGGTTGCATTGTTAAATTTTATATTAATGGCTTGCTACCTGTTTCTAGTCTAGCCTACAAAATTGCGTACTTTGATTTTGCTGTTACTGAAATTAAACCCGTGTCATTTTAAAATTTTTTGAATGTCTTACAATAATTTTGCGAAAATTGAATATAAACATACTTTTAGTTCTTTTGTACATGCACATATATATTTCTAATTTTATTCTTTTTTTCTTTGTACTTCTGCTTACAGTATGTCAATGAAGTTGTTATTGGTGCTCCCTACTGCGTTACTGAGGATCTGCTTGATCATTTCAAAGTTGATGTCGTCTGTCATGGTCAAACACCAATTGCACTTGAAAATGGAAAAACTGATCCCTATGCTATACCAAAGACAAAAGGCATTTTTACATTAATCGATCCGGGCAACACTATGACAACAGAACGCATAGTCGAGCGTATTATTTCACATCGTTTGGAATATGAACGTCGAAATAAAGCCAAAGAAACAAAAGAAATTGAAGCATTCGAAGCGATGCAGCGTGCTAAGCAAACGCAAAAGGCAGGCTAAATCGATTGTACAAGCTGCTGCATGCGCCGCCATTCCAAACAAATAGTAATACGTCCCGCGCAAACGTTGAAAATAAGAATTTCATATTTTTAAAACACAAAAATCATTGAATATTGATGTTTGTATTAATTGTATATTTTGTAAATTTAAATACCATGTAGAAGCTTCACTACTCTTAAAAATTATTTTCATTATCGTAGTTATTGGTTATTAGCTTTTAAAAGTTTTTGCTTTGACTACTTTTAAAAAGTTAAGAAAAATTGGCAAATTAAAAAATAGCAAAAAAAAAACCAATAAGTAACAGGAAAAGGTGAACTTTTACCAAAAAGCTGGGTCGGTCTTTAAAGGGCCATAATCAAAACGTTTTAATTATTTTATAGTGGTCAGAACTAAAAAAAACAATGTTTTGACATGTAGACCTTAAATTGCAGCAGGTAGCAACTAATATGCTATTTAGAAAATTGATTACGTTGTATTGGTATACAACACAAAATTTAAAATTGATGACTTATTTTCAATACTTTTAATATCCTATATGTTAAGTCATTTTCTTTACTGTGTCAGATCGAATGCGTTTTATTTATGGCTGCTTTGAAATAATTAACACGCACGTCCCGCTCAATCAAACTCCTTGAATATAGCTTTTCTTTATCATTAATAAGTGCTATTCGTGATAGTGTGTAGTAAAATAACAGTCTACGGCGATATAAATAATAAATAGTACAATTTATCAGTTTGTTGAATAATGAACAAACATCTAAAATTATTATGTAACTGTAGGATAAACACAGCTTAGCAAAAATAGTTATGTATGTCATTTACCTGATTATAATGCCAAAATGGTTTTTATTTGTTATCTGTAATTTATTAGCCCATAAGTGTTTTTTAGTTAATTTTAATTTTTATAAGCCAAATTGCCAATAAGCTAAATTTATCGCATGAGATATTACTTTTGCAAATTTCCTTGTGAGCGTAAAATTTTATAACATGTTTTGGAAGATTTAAGTGTAGATTTTTAATTAAATTGCACATACTTTATGTGATTTTTTTTATATACATATTTATTGTGACACTTTCGTGTTAGTAATGTTGACTCTTAAACGAATACAAATTACAAGATATCTCAATCGTTTTTTTTTTGCTGTAAAAATTAACTGTCAAAAATTGTTTTTTTAGCCACATTATGTTATAATATTTTTTAAATGACTTGTAGTGTGTATAAAATTATTTATTGTTGTTTGCCGTTTTAGCGCTTAACATTTTTAAAATATTTTACAGCAATAAAACAACGTCAACTATATATTTTTTGGTTATCTTTTTTTTTTCTTTTCTAAATATCCTATTAAATTAATTTTAAATATTTTTTATTTGTTCGCATACCAGTTTATTTTATTCATTATGAAATCTAGCTAATATTATTATACCATATACTATTATTGTATTTTATTTGTTTCAATCAACTATTATATTGTATGTAAACAAAACTTTAATGTCTACATAAATTAATTAATTTAAATTTGTATTAAATTAAATAAAAATCTTATAAATTAATCTACAATGTTTTCATTATCGTTGCTTCAAAAAAATGTTAAACCTAATTATGTGTATCATATCTGGGAAATTGTGTACGGGGGCTTTTATAACGTATCGCAAGAGAATTTGCGATCATGAAATTGCTGACCAAATTTTTTTTTCGAATATATCCACATGAATTTTTGATAATTGGCTGGATTTTGTAAATGTACTCATACTTGAAGTCTATTATCTCCAGTTCTACTGATCCGATCAATGTTTGCTGTCAACAAATGAAAAATAATAACAATTTAATTGTTTAAATAGTTTTAACATGATGTCCCCCCAACTCGAATACATTTATAAAAAATAACACTTTGTTCCTTATTCTTTTATCTACAAAACTCATTTTACAAAAAAGTGGAGTCTCTGTTAGATCGGAAGTTATTAAATATTTTCGACTGCAAGTCATGAATTCCTGAAGGAATCCAAGAGTGCAGCGTGCGACGAGTCACAACAAAGGAACGACTATCTGACACTCGTTAAATTTTGATTAAATTATTATTTTTTATTTGTTGACAACATAAACATTTTTTTTTAATTTATTGCAGAAGCTAACGTTATAGAATATTAAATAAAAAAATCCGACATTGATCGTATCAGTAGAACTAGAGATAATAGACTTCAAGTATAAGTGGATTTGACAAAATCCAGCTAATTATCAAAAATTCATACTTATGTGGATATTTTCGAAAAAAAAAAAAATTTTTCAGCAAAATCAAAAAGCATAGGTCAACTGAAATTTGAATTTGTTAGGAAAAAAATTTTCATCGCATTTGGAGAAGTCGAGATTTTTTTTCCTGAATTTTGTGCGGTTTGTAAAACAACGACCGATATACGTATTTGAACTTGAACAGCAAATTAACTTTTAACTTTGTATGAACAAACTGAAAAATTACACACCTCTGGCATTACTAGACACATTTTCTCTTTGTTTCTCAGATGTTGCATGGTTTTTTAAAACTTTGAAATTATCTAGTGTATTGTTGAGGCCGTTGGGGGGATTGGTGGGAATTCTCCCCCCCCCGTACATCCACCCTTGTTCGGCACAAATAAAACAATTTTCATCCCAATCAAAAGAAGATTCTGAAGATTTTCTTAACCTTAATTTTGGTGGGCTTTTTCACACACTTTTTTTATTTCAGCTGCAACACTTTTACGCTCAGTAAATCGTTTCCGACAACTGGAATGCACAAACACTTTTTTTCCGCTATTAAGAAAATTAATAAGTTCATTATTTAATTTATTAATTTAATTGCGATTGTTTTCAATGTTGGCAGTCCCCGAGTCACTTGAGTCAATTTTTCATTAACCTCAATGGAGGTACTTGGAGCATCTTTATTTTCAATACAAATACAACACGAATTTTCTGTAGAATCTACACCACCTTCTTCTTGTTCCTATAATGTATAAATGTAAAAGTCAAAAAATTTATTAATACTTTAATATACTTTTAAAATACTTTGTTAATAAGTAATATATATGGTAAATACCTTCTGCATTATACTGGTCTGCATTGATTACTTAAATGAAAATGGATGTTGTTATAAATAATTTACACTGATAAATTCACTTTACATATAAAATAATATTCAAAAATTTACGAAATATACATTTACTCCGAAAAGCAAAAGAATACTGAGTGGTGTGAGCAGTAGAAATATAAAACAAGTCGAACAACTGCACCTGGCGTTGAGCCTTGAATTCTTTTACCTTGTAGGGAGTACCTGGACAACAAAAGGCCCATTTTTATTGTGCGTATAATACTAAAAGTCAGTATACTTTATAATATAACACGAAGTATTCTGTCGTACAGATGAAGAAAAGCACGATCTACATTTTTATGAAAATTGAGTTTTTTATACCATTGGATTTGTCTTTTCGAGCTCTATCAATCTGTTAAAAAAAAACGGATTAACCTAATATTTTCCAAAATAAAAATGCCTATCTACATTTTCTGTGTATATGATAGAAAATAGCAATAAACGGAAACATACATGAATATTATGCCTATCTACGTTTTATTGCAGATAGTGCGTTTTTTCATCTGTTTTAATTAGAAATATTCTTAATTTATACACATAAAATATGCCTATCTACGTTCTATTGCAGATATAGTGTTTTTTCATCTGTTTTATTAAGAAATATTCATTTTTTATACATATGAAATATGCCTATGTACATAGTGCGTTTTTTCATCTGTATTTTTCGATAAATCAGCATAGGAAATTTGCCCATCTGCATTTTCTCCGGGAAAATGAAATAATTTTCCAAATTTTTTACATCATTGGAAAGAGCACCCCCAAAAGTCCCTAAAAACATAAAAAAAATTCTAAAATGTTGAAATACCGATGTTTTAAAGGAAAATAACTTTTTAAATGTTTTTCTTATTTATTCGATTTTGATTAGTATTAGTATTAGTAAAAATATGTATATAGATGTGTTCGAAAAAATAAATCATATACATGTAACGTATATACGCAACACATACATATTTCTGGATCCACTCGACGAATTGTTATGATGTAAATACTGAATTATTACTAAAAAATTTATTTTAACAACTTTTTTTTATACTAAAATTACTATAAAAAATGAATTTTCAAAACAAAATAGAGACAATACTCAATTTTTTTTATAAGTATAATAAATGTTGCTTAAACCATATAAAAATTTATTTGCCCCTCCAAAAGGTTTCTGATTTTGAATAATATAAAAAAAACAAAATTAAAAAAAATATATCAAAATCGGAGCTGTTCTTGAGGACTTCCGACGAAAAGGCTTTATTGACGCTACTATTTAGCTATAACTTTTACTTCATCAATTTTTCTATATCTTTTATATATTTCTAGTTATTTGCAAAAAAAAAACAATATTTTTTAGCGTTTTTTATGAATTTTAAAATGATAATTGGCAGCTTGAGATTACCTTGTACAATATCCATTTTTATTCAAGACATTAGTAGCTACTTAAGGCAACTTTTTAACATATGCCAAAAAAAAAAAATGTATTTTTTACACAATTTTAGTCCGTCCTAATGTACTCGTAGAAAAGCAGTCATGCCAAACGTATATTGCCTATCAAACTGTTACATCAGGTTAAAATTTCAATTGAAATCATTAAATTCTAAAGTTAAATGACCATTTAACTGATGATTTTTAACGGTAGTCAACATTTTTTTTGGTATTTTTTTTTTTGTTGAACCTAATAACACCATATTATTGCAGAAAAAAAAGAGTCCAAATTATCAACGCAATATAATAATTTTCTATGGCGCATTTCATGGCAATTTAAACACAGGTTTTTGATATAACTAATTATAATATTAGAACAAATGATTTCTAATGCAATCTTTTTTTTCCACAGTTCTATAGCATGAAAGTCTAATGAAAAAAATTAATATTTTTTCAATTAATGCGGAAACAAAATTGCACCATATATTATGACATAATATTTCTTTGATTTATTGTTAGCTAAAAACTTTGTCAAATTTTTCCAATTGAAAAGTTCAACATTTTCCGCATTTTTAATTAGCCTTTTTATTATGTCAACTAAAAAAAAAAGCATAATTTTATTTGCACAAATAACCAATGTAATAACAATAGGTTTTTTTATAAATTCTCGCAATTTACTAAGTACATATTCACTGATTTGTCGCATGCTATAAATTAAACTATAATTATGTTATAACAATATAATGCGTAACAATACTTTTTGTTTGGAAAATAGTCGCAAATTCGTTGGGTAAAACCAAATTAACAATTGAAAAGCAATATGCAATTTTAAGTGCGTTATTATGGTTATGGTTTTCTGTAAGTTTCGTTACAACATGTGTAGGTATATAACAATAAATTATGAAATGATCGATTAGTGGAAATCAGCAAAAGTCTTGATTTTTCATATGATTACTATAGATAAAAGTGTCTATGTGAAGCTTCCAATCCATATCATTGCTTCAAGATCTAGGTGTCATAGCACCACTCATTAGGATCCAATTTTTTATAGAGTTTCCAATGAAAGTATGCCTAAGAAGGTATAGGAATAGTTTTAACGAGAAGTCTTTAATTAAAATCCCTAAAACTCTTGAAGAGGACAAAAATATAGCGGAGCCGGTCCTCTGCAGGATGTAAGATCACATTTGGTACATCTTCTGCTACTAAGAGAGAAATGCGGGTAAGTGCAAGCACTCGCACTGTGAATTGCGAAAAAATATCGATGAATACCAAACACTTTTAATTACTGAAAAATTCAACACACATACATAAATATATCGAATGGTATCGAAAAGTTAACAAATGTTAAATACATAGTTTAAAAAAATTATCGAATAATTAGATACATATATGTACATATGTATGTATGTATGTTGAAAAATATCATAGTGTTGAAAATGGCGAATATTTTGCAAAATGTTAACACATTTTGTCGGTCAATAAAATGTCGGAAAATTGACAAAGCGCCGAAAAATGTTGAAAAAGTCGAACATGTTCCTAAAATTTAAAATTTTTTAAAAAATTCAAAGTTAAAAAAAAAAAAAATTGGAAATGATTTGGGAAAGTCAAATATTGCTGATTAATTTGAAAATTGTTGAAAAGGTGGAAATATATTGAAGAAATTTAATACATCAAAGATTGTTGAAAAGTGTCGAAAATGTTGACGTCTAAAAATGTTGTAAGTGTTGAAAAATTTTGAACAATACGAAGTGTGATGAAAACATTGGATAGCTGATAAAAGCTGTAAAACCAAAAAGTTGATAAAAGTCTAAAATATAAGATATCCGCCGGTAAGGTATACTACTTTCTTTTGCCACCATTATGGTAAAATTTAGATTTAACACTCATGCCAATATGAGCAGTCATGGAATGAAGGCATGGATAATTTATAGTGGAAAAATGTTCGATATACCATTAACACATTTGAAGGTATAATCTCAAACCATAAACTTTTTTCTGCAAAAATTAGGTCCAAATACAGGTGGCAGCCCACATTTGGGTCAGGACTCGGCAAGGCAACCCTATATATTTTGTTAGAGAACATCTAGGTCTATCATTTGACACACATTTCAAGCTGAAATCTCAAACCATAAACATTTTTCTGAAAAAACTTGGGTCAAAAAACAGGTGGCAACCCATATTTGGGACTGGATTCGGCAAAGCAACCCTATATATTTTATTAGAGATTATCAAGGTTTTTAATTTGACACACATTTCAAGCTGCAATCTCAAACCATTAACTTTTTTTCCGAAAAACTTGGGCCAAAAAACAGGTGGCAACCCACATTTGTGACGGGATTCGACAAGGCATCCCTATATATTTTATTAGAGATTATCAAGGTCTATCATTTGATACGCATTTCAAGCTGCAATCTCAAACCATAACTTTTTTTCCGAAAAACTTGGGTCAAAAAACAGGTGGCAACCCACATTTGGGACGGGATTTGGCATGGCACCCTATATATTTTATTAGAGATCATCAAGGTCTATCATTTGGCATACATTTCAAGCTACGATCTTAAACCATAAACTTTTTTCCAAAAAAAGTTTGCCCAAAAAACATGTGGCAACCCACATTTGGGACGGGATTCGACAAGATTACTCGAAATATTTTTTTTAAGGTTCATCAAAATCTATCGTTTGACATACATTTTAAGCTGGAATCTTAAACCATAAACTTTTTTCTAAAAAATATTGGCCCAAAAAACGGGTGACAACCCATATTTAGGACAGGATTTGGCAAGGCAACCCTATATATTGTGTTTAGGCTCATCGAGCTCTATCATTTGGCATACATTTCAAACTGTAATCTTATACACTCGACTTTTCAACAGCCGGCTCTCCGCCTATTACAGAAAGCTTTCTGAAATGGAAATGAAAATATTACTAAACGAAACTTTACTAATACTTTCTAAGCTTTCATGTGAAAGATTACTGAAATGTTTACGAAAGCTTACATTCCAAAGGGTACACTGTAGTAAAGATGTTTTTTATTCCCGCTAGTAAAGATGTTCACACATCAAAAAGTGATGCTTAAAACTCTCCGAACTCTCATAGGGAGTAGACAAAATAGCTTACTGAAATACGACACAATGCCTGAACGTATGTTGACTTCAACATAGCGATAAAATTCTCCAAAGCGCCTCTACGTTGTAACGCAATCTCTATAAAAATCGTTGAAATTATACTCAAAGAACATTGGGTGAGGGTCAGTTATGCAAAATATATAAAATAAGGTAATCATACAGCTTCAATTTAAAGAGCAAAATAATAATGTCATCATTGCCAATGGCCAATATTGTTACGAGATTTATTAGTTAAATGATCGTTGTCGCCTTTTAAGAACTCGATCTCGAGAATAGTTAGTTTTACTTAATCTTAAAGATTCATAAAAATGTAAAATCTTTAAATCGTGTGCGCTACCAACTGATGCAATCCCATTCACTCTTGATCCAGTAAAAGCTTAAAAATTTCCGACCGCTTTTACTTTTGATACAGTAAATTATATTTGTGATCAAATTTCATCTATATATCTTCAATGACTTGCGAGAAATGACATTAAAAGGTATTGCCACAACCAGGGCCGGCGGAAGGTATGGGCTAAGCGGATAGAACTTGAATAAAAATGTGTTTGTGAGTATAACTTTTTGGTGTTTTCTGTCTTATAAAAATTGGAGCGCCGAATCAAACTTTGCCCAGGGCGCCAAAAGCACTAGCGCCGGCCCTGGCCACAACCCTCTTAGAGTTTTAAAAAACTTGGAACCTTAGAAGCACAATCTTAATTTTCATTTGAGAATGATGAATATAGACTTCTGAACAATGTTTTGAGCCAATTTTTCAACATATCGCTTATTGCATTAGTTTATTGGAAAATATCGGTACTGATCAGTAGAATTGCAACCAATCAAATGAAATCAATAAACACTATGTGATAATTTGAATAAAAATTAAAGACACTTTAGCCATATGCAATAAGCTAAACGTACGACAAGTTACAGTGACCTCTTCACATCGAATTATAAGAGTTCACTATAACAGAGTAAATAAACATTTAAGTTATCAATTGGCTGTAACTTAATAAATGTAAGCACTTAATTCGTATTTACAATACTAATTTTACGACTGTTTCGTGCTTGAAATTATGCCATCGTCAGTCATGTTGTAAAAATGCGTTAAACGCTTTCGTTTAAGTCATACCGACTTCATATGTAGTACGAGTAGTTCAAATGTACCGCATGGATATGAAAGTAAAAACTGTTGGAAAAATTTTAATGTAATGAAATTTTTCCCATTAACCATCAAATCAGTCGGATGTGAATATCGCATATAAGCGATCTTTTATTATTTCTAAAAAATTCAGCGTATGTAAATAAACTAAAATAAACAGTAATAAAATTGTAAAAAAAATACAATTAAAAAAAAAAAGTTAAAATCTACTTTTACTCAAAATATTGTACCTGGTTCTAAAGTACAATAAAACGCACTCACTTTCAGCGACATTCATTCAGATATTCGTGTGGAAATATAAAATAGCAACAAAAAAATAAAGAAAAAAAAAAAAAAATTAAATAGCAATTTAAAAAAAAAGTATAACAACATTAAAATATTGTCATCATAAAGGTTGGAAAAAGAGTTTTAGTTAATATTTAATTTTAGTTTGAGTCTTTGTAGCTGTGTTTTTTACATTTGCTTATGTATTCGTATGCGTTTCTGCTCCATTCCAGAGTAATAAATCCAATTTATTGACCGCATGAAATGATTTCTGATGGATTCTAATTTTTGCTGTCATTCAGTTTGCCAACTTAAATCAAACGCTCTGGACGGTTTATTTGATTTAGCGATCGGTTTCGAATTTAATTTAAACGGCATAAATGGTATTTAATTATTTTTTTTTTTAATAATACACTCTCGCTATTTATTGCCATAAATCAGAAAAATATAATAAGTTTAAATAAATCATCTTTTGTGTGGTATTTCTTTAAAGTGTGCTGTATTCTTTTATGAATAAAAAAATATAATCATTTTGGCCAAAAAAGTAACATCAATTTTTAAGTGCAAAAGGTACTGCTTATACGTTCCGAAAATGTGTATAAAGAAAATTTCAACAATTTTCGTCTTGGGATTGTTATTTGAGTTTGGCGTTTGTGAAATTGGGAAATTTGGTAAGTTTTTATGAATATACACACATATGTATGAGGCGTCCAGTTACAAAACCGGTCAAGTCCTTTTTTCATACTTTTGGAAAAACAACGAAAAACGTTTAGCTTCATCTATAATTGTGGAAAAATTTAAACGTATTTCCCACATAATTAGCTTATAAAATTTCTTACTCAAAACACGTCAGTTCAAACTTTTCGAGTTTCATCTGCCTATGTTTTTGAGAAAACAATTTTGGACTTGGCTGGCTATGATTCATGTAACATGGACTTGGCTGGCTTTGAAATAGTAATCAACAGATTTCGTTTGAAAAAAAAAAACGTGGACTTGACCGGTTTTGATATCAATATACTGAATTTGGTTTTGAAAGCAAGTTCTTGGACTTGGCCGGTTTTGATATCTGCGCATCAAAAATAATTTTAAAAATAAGTAATAATTTTATTAAAAATTTTTTTTTAATCTTAAAATATAATCGAAAGATAGGTTTAGATTTTGATATATGAGAATATCTCAAAATTTGATTTTTTTTTTAACTTGGCCGGTTTTGCAACTGGACGCCTCATAATTTTATTTTAAAATTTGCATCTTCTTAAATGAGTCAAATTTTAAGTAATGCACAGTGTTAGCCAAATTGAATTTCTATCGACGAATTTTATTTCACAACTCAAGACGTAGCATAGTGCGGCCCATGCCTCTATGGTAAAAAATTAAGTATCACTGAAACACCAGATTTCAGGTGATAATACCTGATAGGCTGAGCTGAAAATCTTTAAGTAGCTCCGTAGCGATCTATACTGATGGGCCAAAAATGGAAAACGGAACTAGTTCAGGAGTTTACTCCAAAACGTTACGCGTGAGCGAATCATATAGGCTACCTAAACTGGCAAGGGAAGCCTCAATTATGAGCAGTGAAACTATTGATCAGTTCATAAAACGACCAATAAACACAGTTAAATTTAAATTTGCAGTGTCTTCACCAGGCTAATTCTAGATGGTCTTAATTGTTGACGTGTATTACATCAAGATTAATTTGGCCATTTTATGATGCTTCTCGATTGCAATTTCACTGGACAGAACTCATCCGAGAGTCCTGACTTGTGTAATAACTGGACATTATTTTATTGGCAAATACTCCGCCAAGTTTGGTCTGCCCAACATTGGAGACCTTTGCAGGGGCTGCAGTGATCCCGATGTTAAAGAAACTATTTTTCATTTTCTCTGAGAATGCTCTTCGTTAGCGCAATGACGCTTTAAGGCTTTCGGCAGTTACTTTTTCGACTCTTTAGATGAACTACCATCAAAAGAACTTAAATCTATTGTGAAATTTATAAAAATATCGAAATGTTTCAATTAGGTTGAATGACTATACACAAATCGGGTATATAATGGGCCCATCCGTGGCCTAAGTTATGACGACATGTCATCTCCCGGAAATAACCTAACCTAACCTAGCTTAATGGAGTAAATGTTTTTTGTGAAATTTTGTTACTGTGGATAGTGATGCCCAAGGGACCTTTACTTTTAAGAAAACATGAAAATAAAGACTTCAAAAGCAAATGCTGTAATTTTAATCAAAAACTTTTTCCCTTTTTTTATTACGTTTTTAAACATAATTTCAGTTAATCTAATAAATAGTAATTACAAAATTACTTTCTGAAATATATAAATTAGCAATTAAATATTTCAAAAAATATCATAAAATGATACACTTTTAAAATTGAGTTCAAAACTTTCAGTCTCGTATATGTTGAATGAACAATTTCTATTTTACTCTATGGTATGGAGCTTATTAAAGCTTTTGAAAAAATTTACTCCACTTTCTGCAGTATCATTCACAACATGAACCTGTCCCACATACATTTTCCCTGGATATACCCCTTCTAAGGTAATTTTATTTACGCTATTGGTTCTGGGAATGTCGGAGCTTGCACGTACATTTCGTGACTTATCAGATTTTATAGTCAATTTGACTACAATTTATTCTTTCTCTGACGAAAATGATGTCAGAAAATAAGTGGTTGCACATCATTTAAATATCATGAGTTCCTTTCTAAGACGTCCTTATATGCTTTGCTTATTTCGATATCAATGAACTCATATCTTTTTCAATCCTTTCAAGAGCTGCATGCCATTGGCAGGGGGTTCTGTACTTAGAGGTCTTCAATTTGAGCTTTTTTGTACAGAAAGGCACTTTTTTGTCCGCTTGAAATCATTTTTCTGGTTACTGAAAATGTATAGCTTGATATCAAATATTAGTTCTAGTGATTCATCTTATTTGACGAATAGCGACTTGCTGTCCGTCAGTGTCTTTTTGCAGGTATTTTTCTAAGGACAATCATTGTAAGTTCTTTGTAGTCATCTCTAGGCCAGCATTTTACTGCAAGTGAAGTTTAAGTAAGTGGTTATTATCTGAAAGAATCTGTATCAGCTGTGAGCTCCAAGGTATAAAACTGGTTTCTTTCAATTTTATACCATACAGTTTCAAAGCTATTATACCAAGAAATTTCTGGAGACCTTAAGACCTTAATGACACGTCCAGCTTCAAGCAACTCTAAGGTTGGCTTCCAATTAATAGCTAGTGAAATTATTGCGACTGCTGACGAAATTGTGAGCTCCATTGCCGCAAATAAACTTTGGTTTCGATCCTAATGTTATGTAAATAAAGTATTTTAAGAAAAAGTTGGATTTTATCATATTAAATGGAAAAATTAACAGAATTATTACAAGACACGAGAAAAAATTTTAAGCTTAGGATTTATCTCAAAATCGAATAAGGATGCAAGAAAATATTGAAAGCCATATTCCTAGATCTAATAATGGTAAGGTAAGTTCTATCCTCCTGCTGTGAAATTTGCTTACATGTACCATAAATGTTGTAACGTAATTCAGTCAAATTAAAGTCTTTAGCTTTAACTAACTTTCAGCACATACTTACATTTATATCAGCTGATCCTTACTTACGCACAACTTTTAAATATTCTCTAATAATCCTGATGTCGTGGAATATTTCGTTCACTAGCTTCTCGCTCTTTTGAATGACTTAGCCAATTTGTTTAGTTCTTACATTAGTTATTGATTGATTGCTTGCTAGCTGCTATGAAGCAGGTAATTTTTAATCGAGGTGCCGCTTCTCTCCTCAAACTCTTAGCGGATATAGTAGAATATTGGGTTAATTTGTTTATTTAGCTATTTACTTGAGTTTTCTATTTCAGTGCAGTTTGTAGCTATTTATTCATTTTTTAGGGCATGGATTTAATTTGTTACGATAAGTAAAATTAATCAGCTGTATTCCCATTGGGTCGATCCCGATATGAGAAAGAACTATCTATAGTCATTGGTAAATTCTATATTCTCTGATGTAGATCAGAATGCATATATGTATTAATGTTAGCACATACAAACATAGGTACACACATGTGTGTATGGTATATATTAATATTCTTAAAAAGGTGATTTTCTTCTTACGTATAAAAACGACCGTTAAGATAATAATTTTAATAACTTCTACTGTACATATTTAAATCAATCATATATATAGCTTATCCATTATTAGGTATATTCAAGTTAAAGCTCTTAAAATAAATCTCAGCTGAGACATTTCAATCAGTCTTATCAATTGAAAACAAATGCACTTCCTTAACTTAATTGGTTCGAAAAATCATGACGAAGGAAAATAGAAAACTTTCATATAAAAACCCGAAATTGGTTCGAATTCAAACAGAAATAAGTATTTCATCAACCATGTCGTTAAAATTTTACCTACTACTGGGACTCTGTCTGTTGGACTCAACCCTTGGTTTCGAAGATGGACGTGCACGTTACGATAACTATCGTGTTTACAAGATGACTCCATCAAGCCAAGCAGAACTAACACTCCTCAAGAACTTGGAACGTAACACAGATTCGGTAATATTTCTACAAGGCGTACATCTCGTTGGTAAAGCTGTTCAAGTTATCGTAGCACCACATAAATTGCCTGACTTCTTACAACTGTTGGAGATCAATGAAATCAAAACCGAATTGATCGAACGCAATTTTCAGAGTCAATTGAAGAGCGAGCAAGTAACGTATTCACGCGTTGCTAATGACTATGGCTGGGCTAATTACTATAAATTAGATGAAACATATGATTGGTTGAAATCTCTGGCCAAACAATACCCAAAAATTGTAACAGTCATTGAAGGTGGCAGAACCTATGAGAATCGTTCCATTTTGGGTGTAAAAATATCCCATAAGCCAGGTAATAAAGGTATTTTCATCGAAGCTGGTACTCATGCACGTGAATGGATCAGTCCAGCAACTGCTACATTTATTATTAACCAATTGTTGACTTCAAATGTTAGCTCTACTAAAGATATTGCACAGAATTACGATTGGTATATACTCCCGCACACTAATCCTGATGGTTATGTTCATACACAAATGAATCGCAGGTGGCGCAAGACTCGTACTCCTTATGGAAGCTTCTTTGGTGCTGATCCCAACCGCAACTGGGGAGTTCATTGGAATGAAGTTGGTTCTAGTAGCAACGCCTGCTCCGACTTGTATGCCGGTCCAAGTGCTTTCTCTGAAATTGAAACAAGGACTTTATCCAATTACATTTTCTCGCTGAAGGAAAAGATTCAGTTATATATCTCGTTCCATTCCTTTACTGAAGTTTTATTGTATCCCTATGGATATACTGAAAAAGCGCCGCCAAATATTAAGGATTTCGAACAAGTATCTAATGTTGCTGTCGCTGCTATTAAAAAACGTTATGGCACTGAATACAATGCTGGTACAACTATAAACGTAATGTATGCCGTTTCCGGTAGTAGTATTGATTGGGTCTATGATAAGGCTGGAATTAAGATGGCATTCACTTACGAGTTGCGCCCAAAATTAGGTGACCCAGCCCAATTCGAATTGGATCCTTCCGAAATTATTCCAACTGGTGAAGAAACTTTTGACTCCATAACCGCTATGATTGGGGAAGTTAAGCGGTTGGGTTACTTTAATTAAATTCTTTTTCATCGATTTGAATATATCATAAATAAAGCATTACAAATAGAAAACTTAGCTTTTGTACAATAATTTTTACCTAATGAAGCTTTATAAAATAGGTTTGTTTTGATATTATTAAAGATACAAACATGAAATGTCTTCATCAAAATAGTTTGACGTTAAGTTAATGGATCCAGTGGTTTGATTTAAATCAAGGCTTATATTATATATATTATTTTGTAGAAAGGGAAACTAGATGTTCGTTTTAAGTCGAGTACGCGATACGAAATTAAAAATTTTCAAATTTCTGTGAGTCCAGTATATGGGTTTAAGTCAGCGATAGGCACGTAGTGGCACTTTCCGCCCTCATGGCCTGAACCGTTATTCGACGCACAAGGTATCAAAAAACAATTCGCAGAATTTCATCGCTATCGATGGACAGCATTGACTTGAGTTCAAATGAAAACAAAAATAGTGCACAAATGCATTAGCGACAGTGCCGCATTGTGTCTCGACGAATGTAGCAATTGTTTTTGTTTGTGCTTTTGGTGAATTTGAAAATGAAAGCAAAAAAAACTTTAAATTTCGTTTTTTGTTGCTTGACTTTGTTGCGGCGCAATTTTGCTAAATTTCCATGCCCACCGCTGGTTTAAATAATGACAAAAATCAGCAAATTCTCAAAAAATCTGATGTTGTGGAGCCTATAATAATCAGGGTTGCCAAGTTGAAAATGACAAAGACATTACACACAAAATGCTTTGACCATTGACCAGACAATGACACAAATCGTTGAGAAATGCTCCCAAAGCGAACCCTAAGTAGATCCGGGAAAATCCCATCAGTTTGTGAAATAATTTGTTTTTCTCGGGTTTCGCATCGGGTCCTTAGAACCTCCGTCATGCTTCTGGTCACATGCGAAATTTATTTTTAGATATTTCCTGTAAATTTGTGAAATAGAATGTTCTTTAAAGTGACTTTAAATAAGACATTAGAGGACTGGAGGATGACGATAAGGATGATAGGATATAATTTATTATTATCTTATTATTTGTATACATACATACAGTATTCAATACATTTCAAACTGGGAATGTAGTTTATATATTAAATTCTTTGTAAAAACTACAGTCAGCGTAAACTCTTTCCATATGATAAAAATCGAAATTCTTTGTATCTCAGCAACTATTTGACACATATTGATAATATGTGATGCATATATTTCTTATGGTATGTGTAAGGTTATTAGCATATTTTGGTTAAAAAAAAAGACGATGCCACGTACCGTAATGTAAGAGATAAATCAAATTAATCATATATAATCAACTATTTAACGCAGATGAATAAAACTTGCTGTGCCATGCCTACCATACGAGAAAAATCGAATTTTTTGACACAAATAGATAGCATTTGATACATATGAGCCGTTTATTTTGAAAGTGGCATAAGTCACTTTGTTTTTAAGTCGAGATATTTAAGTTAGCATCCATATTTTTAAACGTGTTAAAACGCAAACCCTTAAATGAGCCGTTTATTTTGAAAGTGGCATAAGTCACTTTGTTTTTAAGTCGAGATTTTAAGGGTTTGCGTTTTAACACGTTTAAAAATATGGATGCTAACTTAAATATCTCGACTTAAAAACAAAGTGACTTATGCCACTTTCAAAATAAACGGCTCATATATTAATTCGCAGATGAATGAGACTTGGTACATATTGAAAATGTACAGACAAAAGGAAATTTCAGTGTATTGTAGAGCAAATGAAAACACATTGATTTCATGTCCAAAAAATCTCCATATGATAAGATTTGACCGACCTTCACCTTTCACAGAGATTCATAAAACAATATTTAGTTTTCATAAGAAAAATTCAGTAAATATCAAGTTGGAACCTTTCAGCAACAGTTTAGAATGATTGCATGTGAAAGATTACATGTTAAATATGTAAGATTTTTATAACGATCCATTAAAAATTATATGGTAAGTCTTTTGTGAAAGAAGAGATGGGGGGTGGGTCTCACCAGACTTCCCCAAATCTCATCAAGGGGAACGGGATCCGAATTTAAAAAAAAAAAACACGTAAATAATGAACGTTCCCTTACAGTGAATAGTTTGGGTTACAGCACTCGACTACTAGTTAATATTGGTCGGAATTAATCAATTTATATTTGGAAGACATGTGATTCCAGCAGGATGGTTCAACATAGCAAACAATTTCCAGATCGCGTAATTTCAGAAAAACAGATTAGAATTGGCTACCAAAATCGTGTGATTTGACACCATGCCGTGTTTTCCTTTGGAGTTTTTGTAGTCATAAGTATATACAGTAGCGTACTTATGAGGAGGGAGTGGGGCGAGAGGGCGGTCGCCCCAGGCACAACACTTGGCGGGAGTTAAAATGGTCGTGATATGTATCTCATTTTTCTAGGGCTTTTGAAAGTCAAAAGTAAGGGACCTTTTGGTTTTTAGTAAATGAAAATAGATGGATATAGTAAATTGCAATGTTGTAGGTGGAGATTTTGGGAATTTAAAGTAAAATGGATTTCATTTTGGTAGAATTTTTGAAAGTCAAAAGTGCTGTCCTTTTCTCTTGGTAAGGTAAATAAAATTTTGCATGAATGTCAAAATTTTCTTTTGGTAAGGGGCGGCAAATAACTTGTTTGTCCCGGGCGCTCGATGTGCACGGTACGCCTCTAAGTATAAACCAATAAGAATCTATCAGTTCTGCAGTTTAAGCTTGAAATTCAATGAACTATAGCTACAATTAAGCAAAGATGTCATTGAAAATTTTATCAAAAGAGCAAATGTTTACCAGTAAAATCGAAATGTCCGTGCTACCCACGGGATTTGTCTGACATTTTGTGCTATACCTAATCACAACATTTGTGTATTACAACAAAATTAATGTTTTGTCACTTTCCGAATAACTAATGTGTTAAATTCAAATAATTTTAGCAAAGAAATTTAAACTACATATGTATTTTGTTTTGTTTTATGAGGAAATAAATAATTTCTAAATTCTATTTAATAACTTTATATATTGCAAAGGAGGTATTTTATATCAACAAAAATTTACATAAAATATCTGTGCTATATATTATTGTCTAGTTCGAAAAGTTACCAAAAACTAATTGTAGTAAAATTTTAAAGAAAATACCATTAATGCAATTTCAGAAAATATTATCATATCTGGTACATACTCAAATCCTACTCTAATATCAACTGATGCTGCAGCACCACAAGGACGGTCTTTTGCACGAGATCCGCTAAAAGTTCGATCATATTACGATGCAGGAACTGAATGTTCAGTTGGCACAGAATGTACACCTTTGCATGATTGTACGGCAATGATATATGAAGTAGCCAAAATGTGTTATTACGGGGATAAATCTCTATTTTGCGGTGGTGGCGAAGAGATGCCCTACGTGTGTTGCCCTAGTAGTCCACTGGAGAAAAATCAAGTGTGTGGTAAATCACTGGTGCAAGGGCATTTCTATAAAGGCCTGGGAACGTATCCGTTTGTGGCACGTGTCGGCTTTAAACGTAAGTTTTTATTTATGGAGTATATAAAAGGTTGAAACATAAACACATATTTATATGTATTTTTTTCTTATATATATTTGCAGATATTAATACTGGAGCTTTTGCATACCCATGTGCTGGTTCAGTAATTGCGCGACGCGTTATTTTAACAGCGGCACATTGTGCGCTCGCCAAGGCCGAAGGTCATCGACTGTATGTAGTGATATTCTGATTTTCAGACATTTCAGAAATGAAATGAAGAAACATAAACAAATGTGACAGAATATACATATATGATATATTTAATATATTATTATTTTATATATGCGGATTAATTGTGCTAAGTTTCGCAACATCAGTTTAGTTTCTACATTTCAACATATCATTTATATTATGATATTTTTTAAAATGATTAAACTTTCACACTTTCTAGTTCTTCAGTACGTGTCGGTGAATATGATACTTCCAATGATCCCGATTGTGCTAGCACTGGTTTTTGTGCTCCTCGCTCGGTCAATCATGCTATCAGTCATGTGATTGTTCATCCAGATTATAAACAAGGCCAATATCATCACGATATTGCATTACTAGTGCTGAAAACTCCGCTCAATTATTCAGGTTAGTGAAATGAGAGTAAAATTAAATTATAAATTTAAATGATTTTTCATTGGTAATTCTCGTGTTAGCTAACTTTGTCCATTAAATTGTAGTTGGCATGAGTCAAGTTCACTTTATTTGTCAGATACAGTTTGCGTGTCCATAGAACATTTAAAAGTATGTTAACGCTTTACATTATTTTTAAAGATCTTTACATTTGCAATAACAGAAAATTTTAATTTATCTTACAAAATCAGGTTATCTCCAGGTAGTCCTGTTCAGGTAGTTAAGCAGCGATCTGTTGTCATTTTCGCTGAGGTTGCTTGTCCTAGATATTTGGGTCGGATAGTTATAGAGAAATGTTCGACAGAATCGTTCTCGTTTACATTAAGATAACTGCGGCAAAAAGGAGTGAATGGAATACCTAATTTTTCAGCATGCTTGCCGATAGTCCAGTGTCCAGTGCATGTCGCGGTGATTCTCACAATGTCACTTTGGCTCTTGGACAGTGGTTTTTGAAGTGTTAGAGGCTAACGAAATTGCTCTGGATGTTTCACAGGTTTTTAAGATACTCCAGTACTTTGCTGTCTCGGAAAGTAAAAACGAGAAGACTATACCAAGCGGAATGTGCACGCGCTCGTAAGCTCTAGTTTTGTCCGCCCTTTCATTACCCTCAACGTTCCTGGGACCTGGAACCCATATGAGAGCTACGCCAAGCTGAAGCCCCAGCTTAGTTAGCTCCTTACTGCATTGTTCTCCTAATTTCAATTTTATCTTCTCCGAGTTCAGATCCTTGATATTGGCCTGGCTATCGGTGAAGATTGCTAGGATTCCCATAAAAAATTGCCCATTAACCAGCAGGCGTCTAGAATAGCAAAGACTAGGAAGACACTGACTGAGTTAGGTAAGCGAAAAGATTGAGAAATTTCTCTGTCTTTTGATTAGACACCCGCACCTACCCCACAGTTCATCTTTAAACCATCGGTGTATATGGAGGTTTCAAAATTGAAATGGATAGTGCCTTCCTCCCATTGAACACTCTCTGGAAACTACACCTGTAAGTTTTTCTCGAAGTTGAGTGAGGGGCAGATGTAATCAATTGGAAAGGTAGCTAGTTCATTTGACAGTGTGTCAAGGATGAAGCAGTTCCCGTATTGTTTCGCTGCCCAACAACCAGCTTCTCTGAGTCGGATCGCACTACAGCACGTGGTTGCTTTAATGAATAAATTAGGAGGCACCAAGTGTAAGAGGATGTTAAGGGCTTTCATGGGGCAAAATCTCATTGCCTTCGTCACTCCCACGCAAACAGCCCTTTGCACCCTTGCTTACTTTTTCTGGTTGTAGGCCTTGCTAAATGGACCATACCAAACAGCCATAGGTGAGGATTGGACTCACCACGGCTGTGTATGTACATCCAAAGTACCATTCTTGGTTGAAGCCCTCATTGTTTGCTAAGTTTTTTTAAAGGCATAGAAATCTACTCACGCTTTCATTGCTCTCTGTTCGATGTTGTCCGTCCAATTGAGTTTTGGATCTAGAATGACTCCTAAGTAATAAGCTTTTTTAGAAAGTGAAAGAGTTTGTCTTTCAAGCCGGAGAAGGACAAAAGGTTTTTGTAGTGAACATCATCAAGTCTGCTTTTGCCACCTAGTGGCCCAAGAACAAATTTTACAAAACAAAAAATGTATTTAGGAAAAAGGACTAAAAGCTTGGATGACGACTGAGTTATTAAACAAAATTAACAGAAAAAATAAGTAATTTGTTCATGAGATGTAAACATTTTCCAAATAGTAATAGCTTAAAATCAAAATATAAAAATCTTTGCAAGGAAATATCTGTTGAAACTTCAACTTTCAAAAATGATTTTTATGCAAATGAATTTAGTATGGTCAAAGGAAACAATAAAAAGTCCCGGGAAATATGATGAAATCACAAACTTTTTGATAAAAATCTATTTTATTCTTCAGCATAGTTCTCTTCGAGGGAAGAGATCCAACGATCCCCCAACATTTCGATACCTTTTTTATAGTAGTCGACGTCGAGGCTATCAAAATAGGCATCAGTTTCAAACTCGATCTCTTCATTTGAGTAAACTCTGTTTCCCTGGTCGCTGGGGGCCACGTCTGGAGAATACGGAGGGTGGGGCAGCAATTCATATCGCAATTCGTTCAAATTTGCCTTTGCTTTGAATCACCGATACGATGTTGCTTTTGATCAATTGTCAGCAAATGCGGCACCCATCGCGCGCACATCTTTTTCATTTCGAAATGCACATGCAAAATATTAAAAGTACTACCGATCGACAACTTTATTATATCTGCTAGCTCTCGCACTTTCACTTTGTGGTCTTTCAAAACGATCCTCGTAGCCTCATTTGGCCGGCCCGAACGTGATGCATCACTGGTGCTCGCAAAACATCTGTAAACAGTTGTTTTCGACGGAGCAGATGTGCTGTGATATTTTTAGAGCCATTCAAATATTCGCTTCTCGTTTTTTCCGATCACAAAGGAATTTTTTTTTCCAAATTCGAAATTCATTTTCATCATTGTTTACGAAATACCAAAAGTAGCGTCACTCATACAGCGATAACTTCAAAACTGCCACTTCCGAAAAATTATATCGATTTGAGAGTGGTGGTGCCATTTCACCAAAATTCCCGGGAGTTTTTGAGCCATGTGGAACTTTAAGATTTTGTTTCACATTAGCGAACTCAGAAGAACGTGTTTATATAAAAAAACAATTATATATTATTCGTCGATCTTCATGGAACTTCCAAAAACCTCGATGACAGGACTCCACTTATTTTGATTTCAAGTGGCAATAGATCCGTGCAGCATCATTATCTGAAACAAAAAAACCATACATAGTCCTCTGTACCGGTCGAGTTCTTTCCAATTTTTTAGCACAAATGATCACCGCGACAAAGGACATAAATGTTAACTAAGTACATAAGGAATCCATTAATTTTCTAGATCCTCATAAAAAAAAAATTGATAAATATTGAGAGAATGTTGCATCGATGGTAATGAACATCATGAGAAGCTTGCGGATTGGCTTTTGTACAAATGGTATTTTTACAATAGCAACTAACACCCAGTTACTTTTGATTTATGTACGAACTTGGAATAAAGAAATCTGGAAATTATAGTAATCAGCAGAGCTATCTAGGGCAACAAAAAAAGAAATTAATTTTGTTGAGCTGAGTAATCAAAGTGCTATACTGCCCTCAGAAGCAGAAAAGGCGTATCTCTAAAAAATTCATATTCAGGATTCTTATGGCATCGAATAGCTTAAGATATTGCAGATCTAATTAAATACGCCAAATGCCAGTATCTAAGTTCAAACCTATGAAAAATCTCTTAAGAAAAATTCCTCTATCTCAATTTTAAATGTTTTTCAACAAATTGATATAAACAAAACATCAATTATCTCGAAACGCATTATTTTGAGATATACCCTTCTGAGGGCAGTATAGTTCTCAGAAAACACGCGTACGTTACTTAAAAGGTGGCTCAATATGATATCAACAACAGCACCTTTTGACAACAAACTGCCAATCAGTTAGTTATAGGTAATGATGCATAATTGCTATGTTTTAAAAAACAATACCAGTAATAACTTACAAGCAACATCCATAGTAATCGGTGATTTCTCGTTACGCAGGTTACGCTTTCATTGTACTATACATGTATGTACGTAAACATCAACAACATCAATAACAGCAACAGCAACAGCGGCACAAGCAGCAGCAACAGCAACAATAAATAACTTTAGTAGGAAGTGCAAAGAAGAAACGTGAGAGCAACAATGTAATGTAATGTAATTTCTGAAAAGGATTCCTTTGCTCGAAAATCATTAATCTGATGAAATAATCAATCAACGATTAAGGCGTGTCCTTAACAACCTGAGCCTTCAGCAATAAAGTTATAAAGGAGGCATATTAATGATGGCGGCAACATGAAGCACACCAGCAGGAGTTCCACTTCTGTTCGTATGTTGTCCACTGTAATTTAAAGCACTAGAAATAACAACTTAAATTTATGTTATGATGTGCTTATTATAGCCTGCGGTACATAACAACAGATACAACAATGTTGTCATATTAATTGGTGTTGCCATTGTTGCTCTTAATGGTAGTAGCGATATGTTCGTATGATACGCAATATTTATTTGCTGGCATGGTTGCCATCTCAAGATTTTCAAAATGTAAGAGTAAACTTATTGTTTTTCATATTCCTGATGTGTAAACATATGTATTTACTGGATGATATGATAGAGAATCTGTGCTGGAATGAATAAGCTGAAATTTAACAGTAACGTTACACTGGACAGTTGCTTTACATTTTAGACTTTTATCCAATTTGTTGATATTTTCCGAAGTTTTTGACACTTGCAAAATATTTCAATATTCTTCGTTTTTCTAATATTCATACATATGTACATATGTATGTATGTATGTATATCAACTGTTTTCGATTTAAGTACGTTTTTAGACATTTTCGAGTTTTTCAACATTTTTGAGGTTGATTTGAAAATTGGGCTTCCTCAATATATCTGGAACTTTTTTAAATTTTTAGACGTTTTCAACATAATCCGAATTTTCCAAAATGTTTCGAGTTTTCCAATACTTAGAACTGAATACATACTTTCAAATTTTTCGTCGTTTTGAACATTTTTCAATGATTTTGTTAGTTAATTTTTGCGCGTGGCTAAATAGAAAAATTCATATCTAGAGAACCACGACTCTGCCCACACTAAACTAAATTGCAAAATGATTGCTAAGATTTTATTTTCTCTCTGAAAAAAAAATCAATAAAATTAAACATACCGTTAAAAGAAAATTTTCGATTTTAATTTTTAAATTGCAAAATTTTTGCTTATTACTTAAGAGAAGAAATTTTTCAATACAACAGTTAGAAAATAGACATAAAATGCTAACTTTTATGCCAAGACAGTTTTTATCTCTGACGTGTGCGTTTTGAAATACAAGCGTCCGAGTATTTTTAAATTTTGAGATTTTCAAAAAATCGTATTTTCGAAAATAAGTCCGCAAAAACTTTTTCCAAAAACACGTATCGAATATCTTTAGACAAAGTATCGAAAGCAAATTGATTTTGAGGAATCTAAATTTTGAATCTAAAAACGAGGTAGAATATATGTATGATATATTCGACTTTCTCAAAACTTTTCGAACATTTTGTAAATGTTTCATCATTTATTGAACTTACGAAAATGTTTAACCCCAACAACATATTTCAAGATTATTTATTTATCGATCTATGCGACATTTTTGTATATCATTTGACTTTTATCAATATTTCTGGATGTATCGATTTTTGACGTCCTAGGCTAACTATGACTAGCGCTCCCTAAGTACGAAAAGAAAAATTTTGACGAGCAAAAAAATAAAGGTCCTCATGTCTCTAATGTGTCAGTTAATAACATCTGACTAAGCTAAAATAAAAATTACAATGTGAGATTGTAATTCCCAAATTACAATTTAAAGTCTAATAAGTAAAATACTTGCGGCAATTGTTCTATGTCAAAATCGTAGGCAACGAGGCTAGAGACTCACTTTTGACAAACGAGGGAAGGAAAATTTCATGTCTCAGTTGTATTTGTGCAATCCTTTTCTTATAAAATATTTTTCAGCATAATTTTTTTTCACTTGTTGAAAGATTGTGTGAGAAGGTCCAACATAACAAAAAATCTTAATGAACGTTAATTCTCAGCGCCCCCTCGGACCTTCCGCCCAATGCTTAAGCCTAAATAGCCTGTCGGTAAATCACGCCCTGCAGCTGTTCATAGATGAGTTTTGCCTTTATTGGTCCCACTATCTGATATCATGCCTTCGTCTAATTTATACAGATTTTCAGTGCTAGACTCAAAAAGATCTGCGATTTTTCAGTTAATGAGGTTACCTATCTTCGGTGCTATATTCCTCTAGTTCAGTGCATCCCAGACGCAATTGCAGTCAGTGAAAGCCTGTAAGTTTCCGATGAAGAAATTCTTGGTTGTTACAGACTCTGGCAAAAGATATTCTGGTTGGAGTATTTCAAGGGATCTATAACATCATAATGTCGTTGTAGGACTAACAGCGGAAAGTAATTATTTTCACAAAGAGTCATAGGAGCCAACCTTTAGGTACGCGTTCTTTTCCGAAATATGAACAAGAATAGGGTAGATTCCAGAGAAGCTCTCAACATTTCGGCAACTATTTGATATGCTCCTTCTGATGTTTTGTTTTAAAGTGATGTTATTGTCTCCGCAATCTCTTCTATTCGTCTATTAGCTACTACAGATGACTTGCTAATCCGTCGAAAAAAACATTTCTGGGAGACTATCAGCAGTCAACCTCCACCCTTAAACGCTCCCTATCTCATTGAGGGAAGAACACAGCGTGCCCACCTTCACTAACGGAGATAACAAAGGCAGTCAACGCCGATATAGTTTCCGAAATGTTAAAACCTTCCCTGGAGCTCAACGCTGAATTTATGTACCCAGTTCTTACCCAAATTTGAAAGGAAGAACAAATACCTCAAGACTGGCTCATAGGAAGCCCTCAAAAATTGGAGATTTATGCCAGAACTACAGGGGCATTATGATAGTGCATACTTCACCATGTTCTCAGCGGAGCTCTAGGCACTACAAATCGTAACATTCAATGAACTTTTAACGAGCATCTGGCAGATCCTGCTTATGCCGTTGAAATATGCCTCCTCGCGACAAAGCATGCAAGAAAAACTTACTGCGTCAGATCTTCTTTGGAAAAGTAGGTCGTAAAATCAACATTAATGAAACAAAGAGCAGTGGAGGCAAAGTTTCATGATAGTATTAGTGGATAATTTTACTTACATACATTTGATAGCGGTATAAATAAAGACATCCTTGCTAGATTAAATAAAGAGAAATGTGCAATCTTCATTCCTGTCAACAACAACGAAACTCAAAATGTTTGAGTCAAACGTGAAACCACTAGGAGCATTTCCAATGCCGAACTGTTCAACAGATGCTGTCAAGATCTAATTTTCATACAAATCAAACGGCGAAAGTCGAAATGGTTCGGGAACACGTTGCCAAAATCACCAACTGAAGTCTCCGGCAAGCATTGAAGTGGAAGTCTCATGGTAGCAAAAACCTAGAAACTTTTGGTAAAGCAAGAGTTATATGAATCGGGGAAATATTGAAGAGAATTGAAAGCACTCGCTATTTATGGTGCACGTTGAAAGAGTTTTGTGGATTCGCTACTGTTGTCTTGCTTGAGGAAACGCTTATAGAGAATACTAACGAGTGGAGGTAGTAAGTTGAATTTTTTCAAAAATTGTTTTCTTAACTGATTAGCGGTTCATATGGTGTTGGAATTGGTGTTTCTGCTGCTGTTGTTTAGTCATTATTAAGTTTATATAGAGCAAACTTTTTGATTGTTTTAAATCTCAAATTATTTGATTTGTGTTTTGATCGCGGAAAATTCACTCAACATCTGTAGCTTTCTGACAGTAGGTACTTATTTTTCATCGAATATATTTTTTAATATTTCCAAACATTTTCGCAATAATTTTGGTAGAAAACAAAATCCTTTTTGAACAAATCGAGTTTTTTTATGAATTGTTTTTTTATGGCAAAAATAAATTTTTTGAAACGATAACACTTTGGATGAATTTACATTCTCCTTAATATTTAAGCATTTATGAATAGCTAATACTATGGTATTTAGTAATTTCTCTCTTATGCCTTACAGTGGCTACACAACCTATTTGTCTACAAAAGACACGCACAAATCTTGTTGTTGGTAAGCGTGCCACCATTGCCGGATGGGGTAAGATGTCTACGTCAAGCACACGCCAATCGGAAATGGCACATTTAGATGTTCCACTTACAACTTGGGACTTGTGCTTGAGAAATTATGGTTCGACTGGTGCATTGGAGTCTCCAAATTCCATTGAGGGTCAATGGATGTGTGCCGGTGGTGAAGGTAAAGATGTTTGTCAAGGTTTCGGTGGTGCACCATTGTTTATACAAGAAAATGGTATATATTCACAGGTAAAGGAAATCCGCAAAATTTAATTAATCATTGAAATAAGCAGTATATTGATTTTTTTTTAGATTGGCATTATGTCCTTTGGTTCTGATAATTGCGGTGGTTTGCGTATACCTAGCGTTTATACATCAGTGGCACATTTTGCTGAATGGATTCATGACAATACACCACCAGAATAAAAATTGAGTGGAATGAAGTTTCGATACGTTGGAATTTTTTGTAACATATATCCGTTTTCACTTTTCTAAATAAATATGTATAATAGAAATTTTAGTTATATATAAATTTTTTTAATACTTTCTATCAGCTTACAATTTTTGGTGTGTAACTTTGCTTTTATTAAAAAAGCTTCCTCTGAGCAAATATCTTTTATTTGGCGTTATTCATCTCAGTTTGACAAAGCGGTTCTGGCCGACAATTATATTACGTGGAAAGTAAGATATGTACCTATATTGTTTTCAATACACTTTTAATTGACATTCAGCAATATAATATATATATAATATAAAATAAATATCGATGAATAATTCCACCGCTCAAAGTTTAAATAATAATCGATGAGTTCATTTATCGACTTTCTTCCCGCTAAAAACGGACCATGTTTCAAAAATGCCTGACATTCTATGTATGTGATATAAGCACTTATCTACGATCCAGACCTTTTGCAAACCCCAATTTTAGTGCAGAAGTATTATGTTTATATGGATAAACTAATTTTGAGCAGCAGTTTCCGGCTAAACCAGTTTGGCCTAGACAAAGCTAGTTTTTCCTGAAAACCACCCATGCTAGCAACCAGTGGCGAATAAGGGATGTGACCATGGGGCTTACCATTAACATTCTTTATACCACTGAAAGATTAGAATGTTCCTAATCTTCATTAATGTGAGACACAGTCCAGACGTCTTTTTGAGGCGGTTTGAACTGAACTATCCCTTACATTCGCCACTGTTGGTAACATAGCCTATATGTATCCATAGGCATTTCCTGGATATATAAAAATTATCATTTATTTATGTTACTCATGTGGAAAGCGCCATACTACTTCAAATCCGCTCACTAATGTCTAGATCAGCGGTGGGCAAGTACAAGCACTTTCAGCCCTCATAGCCCTTTCCGTTATTCGACGCACAAACAAGCAACCAAAAGTTCGCTATCGGCTCACAGCGTTGAGTTGAGTTCTAATGAAAACAAAAACAACACACACATAAGTTAGCGACGGCGCCGCATTGTGTTTCGACGAATGTAGCAATTGTTTTTATTTATAGTGCAATTTGGTTTTTTTTGTGCTGTTGGCGAATTTGGAAATGAAAGCAAAAAAACTTTAAAATTTAGTTTGTTGTTGTTGTGCCCTTTTGCCAGATCTCCGTGCCCACCACTGATCTAGAGAGTTTTTCTGACGTTTTGTGGAAAACTTTACTGGCGGTTTTTATATTTTGTTGAAGGTATCACGCCCACTTGCTCAAACCTTCCATAGCTGACATTTCAAGTTCATGTCAAAGGTGTCACATCCTTTCTTAGTTTGATTTCTTTGTAGATGGAACTTAGGCCAAACTAGTGATCGTTAAGCCTAAAAGTATGCAATCTAATGCAAAAGCACTGTGGCTTGTGAAACCTAAAACTATAGCAAATTAAGACAATAAAACTTATCAATTTAATTGTATGCTGTGCAATTGCTAATTTAGGGTCATGATTTACATCCTCCTTCTGGGTCTCTTTATCTATTTAAATATTCAACAAAATATAACATTTTTTTCCACGTGGAATAAATTTTTCTATGCTTAGCAGTCAGTCAGTGGATAAAAGTTTAACTGAAAGATCAGTCTTTAATACAAACTGCGGCTTAATTTTTGTTGTTGGAAAAAATATATATATTTTCAAAGCAATTATTTCAAGACATTTTAATAATCACCATCAGGACTATTATGAAATCGTACTGTTTCAAAGCTATCCACCAATATCTGACGATCTTCAATGGTATTATCATGCCGTGCAGCTGCTCGCCAATAACAATGCAATGGCGAATAATGACGCCACACATGTAATAAACGCCAATAACGACGCTTATAACAAATCCACAACAATGTGCCACCAGCACCCAAAAGAAAGCATATGAGAAAAACATTAACTCCATGACTATTGCTTTCTGAATCCATACCGATTCCGGCAACTTTTGTTACAGGTATCATCATACCAACACATTGTGATACATTAACCCAATCGGTAAAAAAATCACCAGCCAATGAATGTACCCTCACAGCTACTTTATTATACGTTGCATTCAGTTTGCCAATATATCGATAATTTGCGGCCTCATGTTGAAGACGTGTCACACAACGGAGATGATTTGGATCAGACTTAGCTTCCGGTAAATGATTTCGAAAATGTATCACATATGAAACAATGGCACCATTTGGATGCAATGGTTCAGCAAAACTAATATGATACTCTGTAGTGGCAGGCACGTGACAGGCGTGTAAATTCCGTAGGTTATCAGCTTTCGCCGAATAATTTGTGCGTACATTAAGTAGCGTATAAGAGCCACAGCCCACTTCGTTATTACAGGCCCACAATTGCAAAGTATAAAAGCTATATAGTTTCAGTTGAGAAAGCGTATAAAGGGTGTCGTTACTTTTGAGCCGCAAATTTTGTAGCGGCGCATTTTGTATGGTCTGTTGGCTTTGCTGAGCACAATTTTCTTCAGCATTTAACTTGCATGCGTATTTTTCACGCATGCCGCGCATAAAATGACGATCCTCATTTGCTTCTTCCTGACGCGCACAGCAATCTTCATAGTCTTCGTTGTGCTTATTGGCTGCATAAGCTTTTGATGGTATATCCAGATAATAAATTTTTGATGGCTGATTGCAAAAGTTACGTTTATCCAGCAGACGTTGATCGTATGGGTGTGCGTAGACTTTAAGTGTGTAATAGTCAATAAGCTCCCAGCTAGTATTTTGAGCCACCAGTTGTAGCATTATGCTTGTTTCCGTGATGTTTTTTATCGTTATAACTGGTGGCGTTGGCTTATCAGCTGTGGTACAAGCCAATTCTATCATGGAGCGTGCATTCATGGCTTCATCAATGCCGAAAGTTTTCAATAGACAAGCGTATTGGGTAAATTGTTTAAGGCCTGTAATATTGACGCTGTAGTGAGTTGCATTGCCTTGTGAGAGTAGCTCACTTTTAAATATCAATTGACGTTGCCAGTTTATTCTTTTGGAAAAAATTATTAAAATTTATTATTTACAAACTTAAATTGACAATACATTACCTTTTGCAAACATTGCTATCCAATTCACTGTCTTCTAAGAATTTTTCATTTGGAATTATGGGTCTGTAGAGAATTTCAACCTCATTTGATGTTTGGTTTTTAAGCCATGAAAATTTTAAAGTATTTGATGAAATTGTCTAGAAATAAAAATATTAGGATTATCAAAATATAGCAAGCTAAAAGCTGATTTAGTTTCATTAGTTGAGCAAATTTAATACCGCTTCTATTGTTGGTACAACATTATCTTAATTAGTTACCTTCCATCGATTATCTTACCTCAATTTTCAACGCAACTTTTGCTGGATCGCATAAAACCTCCTGATCATTTGTTTGTAGAGAATCCTTTGATTTATCATGCACAACAGTATCACGGAATTTCCCCAGATATCGATTACAAAGCTTATTATTTAGATGTATAAACATGCCCCCATGTACTAGTTCTAAGTTCTTGGCATTCCATAGTTCTTTTAAATTTTTGTTATGATATAAAATCATTGCATATGATTCACTTTCCAAGGGTTGTCCAGATATTTTTTTTAAGTTTTGTAAAAACATCAATGAGGTAAGATGTGATGACCTGTAAACAAATATTACTATTAGGAAAGTAATAAGTTTTCTTAACTCTCCTTTACCTATAGATTTTCAAGTGTCCTTTTATTTCCTGAAGACTTGCCAGACTACGTTGCAAATCGCGCTCACTTATTTTGTTGCGCAAAGCTATTATTAAGCTTCCATTCAATACTTGACAGCCACTTAAACGATCAGCGTCAGCTAAATGGAAAATATTAATAGTTTCAGATTGTGGACATTTTTTGATACAAGTTTGATTTTTGGGACAAGCAATGCAGCTGGAATTGCTATTCTAAAACAAAAAGTAAAGTTTCAAAGAATATTTTGATTAAGTTGCTATAAGTTACATCAGCAATAAAATGATCTGGACATTCGGCGACGCATGTCGAATCATGCGTGTACAATCCAAAAGCAGAAGAACATTCCTCTTTTGTATAGCATCTTTGATATGGTTCGTGCAGGTATCTGAAGAAATATAAGAATTTTAATTTCTATCTGCTATGCGCTTTTCTCTCTCATTACACTTACTTATCTTCTGGACATTCTTCTACGCAAGCACCATGATCTGTCAAATTTCGGCAAACCACACAGCCTTCTTTGGTCTGATTATAGCAACCACCCAAACATTGAGGATGGCAATGAGTTGAACCTCTAAACAGAAATGCTCTTAATACACGCATTTGTCTGATATAAATTTCACTTACTGTCGCAGGTTTAATACATTATCGTTTTCAAATTTTTGACATGTCATATTCGACCAACAGTATTCAGGATTCGGACAGCCTAAACATATTTTCGCCTTACAAGTATTAGATGCTATAGGATTTATATGATTTTCACCAGGCGCAAGTGTCAAACGATTCCAGTTAATCTGTGAAATTATATATAGAATGAAATATATAGCTGAGCTATGATGGACGTAGAAATTTACCTTTTCTAATTGACATAATCTTGGACATGTACCAATAAAAACATGTCCACGTTGTATTGCTATAAGGGACTGGAACTCGAGCTGAAAATTTACATAAAGATGATTTAATAAAGAAAACCTTTTTTAGCATAGGATGGTGCAAACCCTCGTACCTTTATAGTTTGATTTCGATATATTTTGAATTCAGAGCTGAATAATTGCCGTTATTTAAAACTTTCAAACTCAAACCAAAAAGTACATTTTGCGACATCCTGTACATCACTATAATTTTTTGCTTGTTTGGAACGTTCTTTTGTTTAAGCTACCAGTCATTTTTCAAGTGCTTGCTCGCATTAATGTGTTTTATTACGCAGGATGGTCCAATTTCACTTTCTTCTATTATCACCCCATTAAATCAAATAGTTGTCAATAATCACGCGCGTTAAAAGTGTCACACATTTGTGATTTGATAGCACTTACTGCCGCGGATCATGCACGTCAGAGATTTTTTTGATTTACCTAATAGCCCAGGAAAATAAGTATTTTTTGAGCGTTGAGTGAATTTTTCTCAAAAGAGATTATCTTTAGTTAGGCGTAGAAAACAACGCGTGAAAGTTCATTGCAAAATTGAGTGCGCTAAAAAAGTTATTGAAGGTCAAAGGTCGTGAAAATCGGTTTTTCCAAATAAATCGTATACTATTGGTTCTAGGGTAATTTAACTATTGTAAATTTGTTTTTTAGCTAATTTTACATAAAAAAGTCCTAGTAAAATTTTCGTAGGACCAATAGTTCTCGAGATATACATACATCTGAGAAAATTGTAGTAAGTCGTGTTACGTACAATAGTAAATACGAGGTTTGATTAAAAAATTACGGGAATTTTAATTTTTATTAAAGAATTTTGATTTATTCATTAACATCAATTTTGTCACCTTCAAAACTAGTTAGTCAATTTTTTTCTACAGATATGGCAGATATAGTACATTCAGCTAGTCTTGTGACAATGATAACTTATTGATGGCATTTACAATTTAATCAGTTTTGAGTAAAAATATGAATTCTGTACTTGTACTTTTCAGGGTCTAGGTTCATCATATAATATTTGTGCTAATCTTGGAAACATTTTTGGAATTCTCTTTTTGCTATGTCCTTTAGCGATTCTGTTTAGGTCAAACAGCTGTTAAAACATTGTCAGCCTCTGGAATAGAACGAAGTCACAAGGACCCACGGCAAATACGGTGGCTGAGGCAACACAACATTGTTGTTGTTTTTCGTAAAAATTATCAGTAAGAAGTAAATCCGATCACACCAAAACATGTACATCTTTTCGACTGTCTAAGCCAACTGTCACTCACATCTTTTATTACATAAAAAATCATGAGGATTGTCAATTTACTCTGGATTTACTTGACTTTGACATTGTCTACAACAATAACTTTCTAACAAGAGAAGACTGGAACTCTGGCACCGTTCTGGAAGGCTGGGACCTAACCATCTTCACGGATGGATCCAAGATGGAATTTGGCACAGGAGCTGGTGGGTATCTTTCAAACTACTAGGTCATATGGAACAGGGAGCTTACTCCCATCACCATGACCAGATGTGATGAACGCCAAGATCGTAAAGTACATATAGGTGTGTAGAACACTGCAATGAGTCACTACGCTCAATCCCACAGCATACTCTGCTGGGTACCCGGTCAGAGGGGTATGAGAAAGCTGACCAATGTGCCAAAATAGGATCAGAGCAATCGGAGAATCAAAAAATTGCAGACTTTTTGATACCACTGGCTAAACTTCACTATCGGATAGAGGATATAGCCAAGAAACAAACGAACTGAATGTGGAACCTTACCGCCGGGTGCAGAACGTCTCGAAACACTTGACCTAAACTCAATCTAGGAAGGTCACAAAGTCTCTTAAGGTTCAGCAGAGGAGAGCAAAGAACTGTTGTATGAGTGCTGATGGGTCACTGTGTTATTGGCCCCATTGCCGCCAAATATGATGCTTCTTTCAAAGATTTCTGCTGGTAATGTGAAACCGAAGAAGAGGCTGAAACGGTTAAACATCTACTCTGCAAATGCCCGGGGCTAATGAAGAAACGAACCCAATATTTTGGCTCTGCATTCTTTATTGGTCTTGAGGAAATAGCCGAGCTCACCAGCATCCTCCACTTCAACAATGCTTCTGGGTAGTTCACGCCTACTCAATTAGATCATTTAAGGAGTAAGGGGGGGGGGAGAAATATATATATATATTTGTAGGGTATCACAATGGGCAAAATGGGTATATGTAAGCGACTCTTTTAACCTAACCTAACCAATTGGTTTATTTGTATTTATTCACCGATGGCTCAAGAGGATTGCTAGATACTTTGTCGGACTTAATTCTGTCTTATATAATGATACCATCTGATATAAAATTTCATCTGAATGTCATCAGGCCACCATTCAACCACCTACGACAGGTGCTATGATTCAATATGCTGCAGATAATGCAGATGTTAACATCTAGGACATTTGAACTGCAGTGTTTAATAATATGTGGCTTTTGTTGACGTCAATCCGATGATGCAATATTAGAACTGGACATACATAAATGACGATGAAAAAGACTATGTTACCTGCTGATACGATTATAGATGATAACAGTCGAAATTAATAAAAAAGGAGAATTGGAAATGAGAGAAGTGGAAGACGAGATCGACGTAGAAGTAGAAATAAGAGAGCAGAAGATGAGAACGAAGAAGAAGAAGAAGAAAAGGAAAATTACCAATAATTAATAAAATATTGTAATTGTTTCAAGTAATAAAATATTACATTAAGATTGTCGAGATATTTAGAAAAAAAGATTTTCGCGACCTTTGACCTGGAATAACTTTTTTTTCGCAATGGAATGTTCACACGTTATTTCCTATGTGCAAATTAGAGTAAGAAACTTCATTTGGATTTTTTCCACACAAGGGCTGTTTTTCGCTTTATTTTTGCCTTATTTTCCTGCGCTATACAGAAAGCAACGATAATTAACTGTTTGGAGAGCATTGTGGTCAGGCGACGTCATAAGGCCTTACTTCTTCGAAAACGTTGAAAATTATATCCGATCATTTTTTCGCACGAAGTTGAATCACCCTTTTTTTAAAAAGTTTTTATTTACCACTTCAATATCAGGCATTGCTGAAATACCGAGAGCATAATTTAGGAACAGCCGTTTGCCACGTATCACAGTTAAGCTAGGGAACATTCCACGTATTGAGGTTAAGCCTTCGACACCATAAAATAATAAATATTCAGTTATTTCTCTGTAACGATATGTATAAGAAGACTGAGGTAATCCGTTCCATGGCTAAAAAGAAAGCATGCAAGATTGCGACCAGAGTAAATGCTAAAATATTAAATGACCGCTGTAAAGGAAAAACGCTCACTTAGGTTTAAAAAGTAAAAAAAATTTACGGAACAAATTTAGAAGAACTGAAACTTAGCATACAGCTTCATATAGTCATAAAGAATGACATGTGAAAAGCTCCAATCAATCATTTTAACTGTCACAGATGTAAGTATTCCTTTAATATTTCGTTCTTGTATATCCATCAGTAAAGATATTCAAAATTAAAACAGTTCCCCCGACCTCAAAGGTTACATTTCGACTCTAAATTCAGTACATTCGCGAAATGTCTTAATGTCATCACAGTTCTGCTCATGTCCAAAACGACCTTTCTTCATCGAATAGTGTTAATATTTTTTACGTAAATTCAGTCAAAACACATGCCATTTATTTAAAGTATGCTATTATCCCTCCGATGATCGTATGATTGTGGAGGCCAAATCGGGTATATGCATGTAAGTGTTCTTCGTCCAACAGTTAATGATGCGTTTCATGAATCATGCACTTAAGGGTCTGATTAGACCAAACAAATTTCGTCATCCAATATTGAACAAGAGATTGAGTTAGAGGTCATTTTGAGTGATAATCATGATGACAATGTTGAGGAATTATACAGAGATGCCGTACTCGCCACTGCTAGTCAAGCCGAAATGCAATTCCACCATTTAGTGCTATTGCAGTCACCACCTTCTGGAAGGCCACGTTCGCATAATATACCAAAGTTAACTCGATAAGGGCTATTACGAGGAACATTGCCGCATCACAGAGATCATCACACGTTATTTTTCTCCAATGTCGTGAACATTATCGAGCGGAAAACTAATTGATAACCCCAATAAAAAATATCTTTATTTGGGATGTTGCTATTTGCTGGTGTGCTACATGCCAATTTCCAGCCAACGAAAGAATTGTGGCCGGGCTGCAATATGTCAATCTAGAAGCCACCATATCCTCAATCGGTTTAAGCACTTTATCACCAACATCTTCAACCAATCACCAAGGCTTTAACAAATTAAATCTGCAGCCGTGTACTATATATCCCGCAGAAAAGGCACACACCCCGGACTTTCAATTGACCGTCGATTAGCAGTTTTATTCGTATAGCGTACGAACTCAGTTTACTCAATATATTCTGAGTAAGCTCGCGAAATTCGGCATAAAAGTTTAGTGAACTTGCGTTTTCGTTTCAAATTATTCCTTGAAAAGGATAATTTATACGGGAAAAGCACAAGGTGGCCAACGAGAGACGAACCGAGGCGAACGGGTGGTTATGAAACTGATTGAGAAATATAATTTGGGAAAGATGTTGATGGAGCAAAATTAACCGTTGGTGGACACCGTAAGAAAGACCAACAATACCTTTATCCCACCTCAAATGCTTGACTTAAAACGTGCTATGAATAGCGCTATTTTTTGCTTCCACAATAACACCGTTGCTCTGTGTTCTGCATGGAATAGCCAAAGAAGCCCGAAATCAAGTTGTTCCAGCACCAATGGTCTGGCGAAACCCATTACGCTTCATTTAACTTCTCATACTCATCCGCTCTCATCGAAGAGGCTATAGATGTCCAAATATTTTTCAATATATGGAGACAAAACCCTTAGAGGGATCACTGTCATGGTCATGTGTACAAATGTTGGTACAGTCTAACAATTTTGAAGGAATAGCGTAACTTGTTAGCATTACATTTAGCTTTAGTGTAATATATCCTAAATTTATTTCAACCTAAATTGTTTTTCATACCCGCCAATATATGTAGACGTTCACATATCGAAAATTTCTCATGACACCCTAAACGCGTAACATCGTCAAAATTCAACTTAAAATTTTCAGGAACACCTACGTGTTACATATCGTTCAAAAGGTATTTCTTTAGTCTAAGTTGTACACATGAGAAGTATCAGTAGTCAAAATGGATTTTTAGTAATTTTCATAACCAAATTTATCACGTTTCGAAATAGACAGTTTTAAAAAAAAATATTATTTTTTTAACCTTTTACTTTGGTCGCAACCTCACTTCAGAATCATTTAATTTCTACTGCACTCACCTTAGTTCTGGAAATGCATACTTTGTATAATTACATATTTCTCTAGTATTATTAGTTAATGTGGGTATCCGGGAAATTATCAAATATCCTTTGATTACCGTACAGCCCTGTAGTTGCAAAAAACTGTCGCAATTATTGGTAACATCCACGCTTCCACACTCGCGTTTTGCAACTTCATTTTTGATAAGATCGACAGTTTTAGTGCCACCCGTAGCTGCTGTGTGAGTTATCAACAACAATAGCAGCAATGTTGTTGTTGTTGTTGACAAGAACTGATTTCTATATGTGCATATCTCTTCCGAAATTTGTTTGCAACATGTTGCAGCAACATAACGAATTAAGGCACTGTACCCAGCAATAACTCTATATGGCATAATTGTTGTTACCGTTGAATTATGGCAGCACTTACTTACACTTTTAATGATAATGACAGGTGCCATCGCATTTAAAGCGCCAACAAAAGGCTACGCGTGCGCCATTAAAAGGCGTTCGTTCACTTGAAAATCACAGCAATGTTTTATCACTTACACGTCAGTTGTTATTGTCCTTGTTGTTTTCGTTGCTTGCTGCAGTAAGAGATATTTTCATTCAAATTTTAATTGCTTCAGCAGTCACGTGGTTATTTGTTTCAATTTCACTTATAGTCCGGGAGGCAGCGTTTTATGACTGATAATCGAAATAAGCGTCAAGTTCTAAACTCAATTGGAATGAGATGCGATAGCGAGAAAAAAAACCAAAACGAGATAACTTGATTTTTTCTATATGTTAGAGCAAACTGCGCATTGAAAGCTCAAAAGATATCTGCTGCGTATCTTACTCCAACGTATAGGAAAAATTATGTTATCTCATTTTGTTTTTTCTCGTTATCGCATCTCGTTCCAATTGTGTTTAGAACTTCAGTCGCCAGAATGGTGGTGAACCTGGTAGTGGCAGGTCGATGAAAAAATTTCAATCAATTACTCGGAAGGCAAGACATAAGTAACAAAATATGTTTAGGTCAATGTTGTAGAGGAGATAGAAGCACATCGATTTCATGCCCGGAAAATGTTCATATGGCAAGATTTAACCCAACTTCCACTGTTTTAAGGTAATTTTGAGCAAAAATAGTTATTTTGGACCAAAAATGCTGTTTTCAGATTTGAACGAGTATCTAATGTTAATTTAAGACTTTCAATAAAAACCGTATTTTTTTGAAACTATGAAAAGTGGGTCAAATCTTGTTGCACTGAAATTTTTCAGGCATGAAATCGATGTGTTTTCATTTGCTCTGCAACATTGTTCGAAACATGTTTTTCTACTTGTGGCTTACTTTCTCACAACTGTGCCAACCACGATTCTGTATTCTGATTCGAGTATCAGCTATACTTAAACAATTTATTTGAAAAAAACAATAAGTGCGAGGAAATTTCTTCGAAGAATGCAACGCTACCTCCCTGAATATTATATTTCCATGCTATTTTTTTTTTATTTATTATTTATTTGCGAAATATCTCCATTAAACTATAGGTCGCAACCTCGGGTCCTCGTGTGGATTTAAGGTCAAACCCCTCAAAAAGCTAGATTGTTATACAATTTGATGAAGATCAGGACTTTTAATCGTTTAGTGGTAAAGGGAATACACATTTAAGTTTGAAAATCCTTCCAAACATGATTAAATTGTGCCATTTCTGTAAAATCCAAAAAGACGCGTCGGAATGATATTGAGAAAAATGTTGAGTCAATACTCTTTATGAGCCTTGCCATTATTATTGTTATTAATTTTGACTTCCACAGGATAAAATTACCCAAAAAGCTTAAATATTCGTCTAAGGTTCAGGACAGTTTCATAAATTTGTGCTGAAAATTACAAATCCTTAAAAATTCTATTTAAATAGAAATGTCAAAAGGTCTAAAGTCGATATGAAAGTTAGTCTGAAATTTTATGGAAAAATGTCCTAAGAATCATCTGCAAAAATCTGCATTGAAAGGGATGAACAAAATAATCACTAAAGGTGGATACTTCCGAACAATAGAATCAAAAATTTTAAAGGCAATAGTGGAAAGTGTGGTACCTTTGACACTTAATTTTTAAAGGCCTACATTTTCCAAAAGAATTGAGAGATTTTAAAATTTTTTACTGTTTTTCAAACATTAACCTTTTGCGATCAAACCCAAAAAAAAATTAAATAAAAAAATGCGTCATTGTTTTTTTAAACTTTTTCCAAAAATAGTTATTTCTGTCAAATGTAAACCGACACGGGGCTCTTTTGCCTTTTTAAGGGGCACATTTGACTTCAGTCTTACAAACGTGTGGACTTAATTCAAAACAGAAATAGGACTTTTTAATACAAAAGTAAGTGATAGTGATAGTTTTCTTAGATAATTTTTATTACAAGTACAATAATTATGCACTTCTGTAAAGCCTCCCACATAATAAAATAGATTTTTTGAATCTTCACCAAATTTTGCAAGGACATCTGTAAGCTTATATATAAAAAAAAACAGTATTCTATTTTGAAATTTCCCTTATCAAATCAAACCGACTCTTCCAAGTCCGTATAAAAAATGCTTTTATTGCTTTCGGTGGAAACTTTGTTTTCGCCTTTATAGTAGCGCTTAGCGATAGTGCACTTTTTCTAAGTTCTGCTCGACAGCTTCAGGCGAAAAGCTTCATAGACTCTTTTTCATGGAGCTCGATAAGATTCGCAAAACTCTACTCTCGGAACTTGTCTTTGAATATCAGAATAAATAATGTGCACATTAGTTTAATGTTAAATGTACCGCTTTAGCAAAAGTCAAATGTGACTCAAACGTTCTAGAGAATTTTTTCTATGATTTTTAATTATTACCGCATTATTTCCACAAAACACACTTTTATTTTGTTAAAAAAGTTCTACAAATTAATAAAAGTGTAATTAAATTATTTGTTGAAAAACTGTCGATTTTTCATTTATTTTTTTACGATTTTTCGCAACTTTAGTTAAATTTTTTTAAAAATTTTTTGAATCAAAATTTGTTTTCCTCGTGGATATCACTTACAATCACTTATCACACAAATCTAACAATTTTATTATTTCTTAATTAAAATTTAATTCACTACTGCAATGTTGCATGCAACATTTCTTTAAAAAGTAAACTGTTTAAGCTTTTTCTGAAATTTTTCTTTCTAAACTCTTATTCTGAATGTGTTTTTTTTTCACTAAGACAAACTTGACAAAATATTTAAAAAAAAAATTACCAAGATTTTTAATACATTTTTCATAAAATAATGATCACTAAAACTTAAATATTTTTTAAATTCTTCAATTTGCTACTTAAGGCTTCTGCTTGTTTGCTAAGCCACCACTCTAACCACTCAATTTTAAATCACGTTTTTTTCTTTTGTTTTATTTGGAAAAATATGTTTTACTTTTAAAATTAAAAAAAAAAAAATTTTTTCGATGCTTTTTCACAAATTATCCTTGTTAATCCTTCGAATTCATATGTAGCATTTTTGAACCTTACGAACGATTGATATTTTACGTTAACACCAGCACCGAGCGCGTTCAAAGAATGACTGCCAAAGTTTTTACCAATGATCTTGCTAAACTGACTGACTGAATGATATTCAACCAACAACTCAGTATACAACTGATCATGATGATGTTGATTCTTTGCAACTCACAAAGATACATCATGTACTTAATTTCGATCACATTTGTTGATCGATATTGAACAGTAGAAGATGGATGCTTCATTCAATTGTTCATTTCAATTTCACTTAAACTAAATGAATTGAATGTTGAAAGTTGACATATGACTTTAATGATAGTAAATTCTGTCTATGCTATTTCAGACCCCCACATACTTCTCCATTTGTTATATAATTTGTTTTCAATTACTATGAATGAATCTTAAAATAATTTTCTTTTGCCAAGATCGTCATTTGTAGATAAATTTCTACGTTTAAAAAAATGAAAAAAAAAAAAAAAAATGACAGAAGTGAGAGAGAGAGAGAGAGTATAGGCTGGGGTAGGCATGTCTTGATAGGTAAAATTGTTATTTTCTTATTTCAATTAAATAAAATGACTTTAGATAGTATCGGTCATATAAGTAGAATTAAGAATTGTATTTTGATGTTATTTTAATCGAAGAAGTTTTTTTTTTTTTTAATTAAAACATCTACCTCAACAATTGCATCATTTAGTTTCCCTTAATACTGCCAGATCTTTCCAATATGGTAGATGCATATTATCTGATGTTGATAATCAGCTAATATCTACCAAGTGAAGGTTTGAAATCTGACATCTGCAATTTGCACACCCCCTTAAATATGTGGAGCTTTGTATTTCTTCACTTGATGTAGTAGTACGTGTGCAGTACAGTCAAAGCCTTTTAAATCTACAATCCTTTGTTTGAAATTTCTTCCCTCACAACGTAGAGGTTTTTTAGTTGAGAAGTTTTCTTTCAGAACTTTGAGTCTGATTTATTTAATGAGGTATTTTTTGAACGTTCTGACATACTAAGCATCTCCTTTGTGTGTTTTTTTGAAAATTCTGACCCCTCCCCTTTGGTGAGATTTGGTGAGATCTGGCGGGACCCCTCCCCCCCTCCCGTGAGATTTAAATATTAATTTTTAATGTAAATTCTATGCATTAAAAAGTTGACGTGAGGTTTCCTTGACCCCCTCCCCCCCCTTGGCGAGATTTGGTGATATTTTGCCGGACACCTTCCCCCCCTATTTTAGCTCACGTAATTAATGGACGTCCCCTTACCAATCAAACTTTCACATTCTCCAACGAACTACATCTGTCCTACACTAAGCTTTTAGAAAAATTTTGAGGTGAAAATACCAGAGCGAGTTCAGTGAGAAGAGGGCACTCTCAACTTAAATTTTGAAACCGCTATATTTACCGATGGATCCAAAATGGGAGTAGGCGCAGGAGTCTACTCAAAAGACTCGGAAATCTCTCAATATTTCCATTTACCTGATTCAGCCAGCGTTTTCCAGGCTGAAGTTTTTGCCATTCTTGTAGCCTGCTGTATTAATTCAGAGAAAAAGATAACAATTTTCTCTGATAGTCAAGCCGCAATCAAAGCTTTGAGCTCGGTAGACAATGCAAAAATTAACTTTTCAGGCTACACAGAAAAAAAAGATTCGCTCAAATCAAACAATTCCGGGTCTGATTTCAACAAATGTTGGGTATGATTTTCAGTCAGCGAATCAGTTTCGCTGATATAACAAAAGATGATTTGTTGAAACTTAAAATAAATTAGTTGATTTCATAACTACATTTGTTAATTTTCCTAAAGTTTTTGTTGAAACTTAGAATAATTCGTTGATTTCAAAAAAACATTTGTTGATTTTCCTAAAGTTTTTGTTGAAACTTAGAATAAATTCGCAAAAAAAAATTTTCTTTTTTGATTTTGTAATTTCCTCTATTTCTTTTTTTTTCTATTTCCTCTATTTTCTTATTTGTTGGTACTTATTGTCAGTCATTCTTATTTTAATTGTAATATATGTATTTTTTTAAAACTTCAGAGAAATTAACTTTTATTTTACCTGTCACCCGATCAGAGAATTGAACCTGTGTGTGTTCTCAGCGCCATGCCACTGTTCAAAGATGCTCATCTTACCCAACTCAGCCACCGACAGCATTTTTAAGACATACTAAAATGATGTGGTTAAACTGCGTAACAAGCATTGTCTAATCAAGGAAATTCTCGGTTCAAATCCCGGCGACGACATAATTTTTTTTTTTATTTTTTTAATTTTTTTATTTTTTAATTTAAAAGTATTTAAAAAACAAAAAAAATAGTTTATTTATTTATTTAATATCATTAGTAAAGTAATAAATTACAAATACTATAAAGGAAGAGTACTAGCTTTTTAAACACCTTTGTATAAAAAAAAATAATAAAAAAAATTATGTCGTCGCCGGGATTTGAACTGAAGTTTCCCTGATCAGACAATGGAAGTTAACGCTAACGCTAAAATATTTTGTTGTAAAATCAGATAATTTGAATATGCAAAATCAAAGAACAAAGGGTTTTGATTTTGCAAATTTTTTCTTTGATTCAAAGAAATGAATTGTTGAATTCCACAAATTTTAATCAACGAATTGCAATTCGTTGATTTTACCAATCTTGTTTTTTCTGTGTAGGACATCGATTTGACATTACTCTCATATGGGTACCAGGTCACAGGAAAATTGAGGGAAATGAAAAGGCTGATGAACTAGCAAGGCGTGGTATCTCTCTTAATGAAACCGCATCAGAGCGTGTTTTCACTTCTCTCGGCTTAGTTAAGAAGAGGATTTTCTCGCATTTTTTTATCTGTAGCCGAAAACCACTGGAAGTCTTTACATAGCTGTAAAACAGCGAGAACAATCTGGCTCTCTTACAATAAACTGAGAACCACCTACTTACTGTCTAGGAGCCGGTCTGACATCGCAAGAATCACAGCGACCTGCATTAGACACTGGGCAATCGGTAAGAACGTTGAAAGATTAGGCATTCCATTCAATTCTTCCTGCCGCAGTTGCTTGAACGCAAGCGAGATTGAATCACTCCAGCACTTTCTTTGCAGCTGTTCAGCTTTAGCAAGACATCTGGCAAACCTTTTTTTAATGACCTCAGCGAATTTTCTGAAGTTGAAATCGGAGCTTTGCTCTACTACTTTAATAAAGCTAACTGGATATAGCTATGTATATTAACATACATCAGTGCTACTTAAGGCTTCAAGCTTGTTTGTTAAGCCACCTAAACTAAAAGAAATGGTTCTCTTCCATTTGCGACGAAATAAAATCATTTTTTATAATCACGGGGCGGATATAGAGTATCAACCGTTCTTCAGTCGAGCTTGAAGAAAAAAGTAATGCCTTCTTTCGTACTAGGATACATTCAGGCCCGGATTTAGAAATTTGCCGCCCCTAGGCAGTTGCAAAAATGGGCGCCCCCCTCAAAACTTCTTTAATGGTGGAATAAGTTTGGTTCAATCAATAAAATGCACCTTTCTCAGAGCAAATATTTTATTTTATTACAGTCAGTAGCATCAGGGCCGGATTTCCGCCTAAGCGGGAAATTAAATTCCCAAGAATAAAACAATTTTTCAAAGTTTTCGCCAATATTTGCCGCCGTAGGCACGTGCCTACTCTGCCGGTATGGTAAATCCGGGCCTGGATACATCGACATGGAAAATAGGGTTTTCAATAAGAAAAAGATATCACACCATTCTGTCGAGACATGAACGAAAACAATTACACACTTCCATCGCATTAAGGTAATATGTATCCCCATGCAATATTCGCGTAGAAAAATAAAACAAAAGTCCTCTTTCTTGCTAGTGACGCCACTGGCTGAAAAAATATCAATATTTCGATATGTTGATAGAAAATATGAAATCAGTATTTAATGAACCTGAATGTCCCACGTCATCATATACCATAGTATATAATTAACTAACAAATTAATATAAAACAGAAAAGTAGGCTTTCGTTGAACAAGACTGTAGAGCTAAAATCCAACTTGGAGGCTCTACTGTTTTATTCTTATAAAATGCATATAACGTAAAATTTTTAATAGTTCTTAAACTCTGTGGCCACAAGGAATAACAGCTAAACTCGATATTTGATAGCAAGGCGAAACAGTATAAGTCATATGAATACACACATAGCTTATGTTGTTTCGCCTTGTCTTCAAATATCGAGTTTAGCTCTTATTCCTTGTGGCCACAGATCCGATAACGTGAGTAATAATATTTATTTTTTTGTTCTTATCATTATGCATTCTATCCTCATTTTTAACTTCATTGGAATTGCAAGGATTATACCTACAATAAAATGCATACATATGTATTCGTCAACATGTGTTTGTAAACCAGCTGTTTGATGTGTTACCAACAAAATCAGCTCGTAAATAATTGGCAGCCAGGAAAACGTCATTTAAACAATTTTAATTGCATGCAAGAGAAAAAAAAACACTGAGAGAAAAACTTTTAACTTTTCTATATGATGTCTCGAAATGTAGATAGGCAGATAGACTGATGGATCGATAAATTGTTAGATAGAGGTAGAGTTTGTGATGCCTGGGGCGAACGTAGTAAATTTTCTTATACGTTTTGACATTTATTTCTATGGAGAATCAGTTTGCTAGACAAATAAAAGATTCAGTAAGCGAAGGCTCTTTTCAGATTCAGCACAGTTGTTGCCCCTTTGGCACAATCACACTTACTTCCCTTTAATACCTGGAACACAATTAAACCAGCTTGTGTTTCAGGCATTAAAGGAAAGTAAATTAAACTCCTCAAAAAAATAAACACAATAAGTTTGACGTAAACATGCCTTAGACAAAATATTTGGGAACTTCTTTAGGTGGGCGTGGCACCTGAAACTGAATTTAACTATTATATGTTTTTATATAGAAGCACGTAAGACACAAAAAAGTGGGCTGCCTTTTTAGGTTGGGTGTGGCATTTCTTATAAGAAAATATTTTATTCTGGCACATTAACCAAGCCATGAAGAGAAATAAAGTAAAAGTTTGTGTCACTAGCGTAGCCAGAGTTGGGCAAATTGGGCCGTCGTGCTGGGCGCAAGGCTTAAGGGCGGCAAAATGGTGCTCGTACTATTAACTCAAAACTTTGTATTGTTTAAAATTTTTATGTAGTTTTTTTTCGTTTTTGTTTTAAGTAAAAAGCAAAAATTCTGAATGACCTTCTCAATAAATTTATATTTTTGTTGTATTTGGATGCATAGCATGTGACACATTAGTTATTCGCCCCGGCGAATATTTTGTATTCGAATTGTTTTCAGTCTTTATAAATATTTTTTTTCTGCGTGTACAATGTATTGTATCCCACAAAAATTGACTTTTCTTGGCTTTCAGCTGATTTTACCATTTATTCTTATATAACTTTTCAATGTAAATGAAATTCTTGTTGCTAAGGAAGCATTTTATAGTTTTATAATGATTTACGATGTAATGGCAGTTCTCATAAGAAAGAGTTTTTTTATAAGATTCTTAGCTGTTGAACTAAGTAAAAGAAGATTTCTTGATTTGGTCGTTGGTGCTCCATCCAAATATTTTGCGCAGTTCTTTTTCAAATTTGCTTCCATTTAACTCAAGCTGAGCTTTTGTGAAATTTCCATTTTTCGTATTGGTACAACAGAGTTCAGAGATCAATTAAATTAATTTAATTACAGTTGTTGACGATACTAATTGTCAGATTCAGTGAAGTTATGCGCATTTCATGTTATTGAGCTATTTTGAATATTAAATGTAAATACTTGGATGTACATGTTTGAACTTGGCTGATGTGAAGTTGATAAAATCTAAAAGGGAATTAAAAAAAACCTTAAAATTTTGATTTCTAAATTTTTATCAAAGAGTGGGCGATGAAAATATGTGCAATATACAGTGGTCGGCATATATATTTTGACAAATATGTGCCTTTTAGTGTTCTTTCTGCAATGGCTAATTGTCAATGCTAACGGTACTATATACTAATGTAAAAGAAATAACACATGCTAGGTGCCAAAAAGAACAAAAAAGCTGCGTATTTTCTCTGCTGATTTAAGTGCTGCAGTACACCCATCTCTCGATTTACGCAGTAGATAGGTTTTTGAAAAAACCGCGTAATTCAAAACCGCGTAAATCGAGACAAGAAGTCCATACAAATTGAGTGGATTGGTTTTCAGAATTTAAAAATCGCGTAAATCGAGCAATAGAACTCAAAGAAAATAGCATAATTGGTAAAAAAAATCCGCGTAAACTGAACCCATAATGTACATATGTACGTACCTACCTAATGAAAAATTGGAGATTATATAAAAAATAATAATTAAATAAAATAATTAGATTTTATGGAATTAATTTTTATTTTTTAAATTCAATCACATATCCAAAGTATTAATTATAAAAAGTAAGAAAATTAAATAAAAAAGTAACATGAAAGTAAAACCAAAATATTTCCAAAAAATATTATGTTGACCATGGTGTAATAACAAAGGTGAAGTAATTAAGGACAGCCATAAGTGTTGAAGCCATTTTAAGAGCGTGAGAGTATTCGCTGACTTGCTTTAACTTTGACATTATAACATTTCAATTGCCCCTTCAACAAAGTTAAGCGCTTTGATAAATTGCAGAGCTTAAGCATAAAGTTCTAGAAAACTTTCTGAACGATAAGCTACTAATGTTGCGCAAAATACTTTAATTGTGACAAATTTGGTCGCTGTTGTTATTCAATATTAGAAAAGACTTATTAGGGTCAGATTGAAACCCGATGCACGATTTAGCATAATTATTTATTCGCAATAGAATTCTGAAAAACCTAACACAAATACCACTTAGTAAAAAGTTGCTTCAAACGCTTCAAAAATGTAGGAGTTGCTAAACGGGACCAATAATGAAAAACAACTATATGTCAAAAATAAACGAAACACAATAAAGTCGAATTGGTGATAAATGTCAATGTGAGTCTATTACTGGCCAATATCCAGAAAATGATGAGAGAAGTGTCATAATTACTCCACCTTTGTTATTACACCATGACTCCACCTTTGTCTTTACACCCTGATGTTTACTACATATATACGAAACTTCTTCATATTATTTATTTTAACTGAAAAAATTGTCTTATACGTGCTTTTAGCTGAAAAAAAAATTTAGTCAAATAAAATTTTGAAACCGCGTTATTTTAAAACCATTTTGTGGGTGGCATAAGTATTTTGACAATTTTTATGGCATAAGTTTACTTTGGGAGTGCCGCTCATATTTCAATACAATCCTACTTTCTTACGAAGCTTTCAATACTGAACACGAATATGGAATCAAAAGTTGGGTGACGCATCTATTTTCGGAGATATAGCCATCAGAAGTCGGGGATATAGCTTTTAATGAAATCATTGTCATAATTTGGGAACCCCTGGATCAACTTTCAAAATATGGATGTCATATGAAGGATAATTTAATGAACTATAATATAAACTCATAAAAATTTGAAATTTCAGCTATAGTTTTTGAAAATTTTCGAGATATTACAATTTATTTAAGTTTCTGCTCAATTTATTTTGTTAAAAAGCGTTATTTTTTGGAAAAGGTTTTCTTCAGTAAACATTTGAATTAAAACATAAGAAAGCGCATTTTATGTCCTTTTAAATGGTGTGCTATTCTAAGCTGGTTTTCTTGGATTTCCGGATTTTTTAAGGAAGGAAAGTGAACGAGCTCTAGAAATTTACTTGAAATTTTGGGATTTGTTGAAAACACAAAAGCAAGAACACCAACGACAATAAAAGAGCAACTTCAGCAACAGTATCAACAATAACAACAATAAAAACAATAACACATTTGTTTGCGGTGTTATTTTTCAAAAAAAAACTAAAAATTTTAAAAAAAATTAAGCGATCCAGCAGCTTTTTTGTTCTTTTTGACACCTAACATGTGTTATTTCTTTTACATAAGTATATAGTACCGTTAGCATTGACAATTAGCCATTGCAGAAAGAACACTAAAACGCACATATTTGTCAAAATATATATGCCGACCACTGTATCTTAATTTCAATAAAAAAAACAGTATTTACCGTCAAAAAAAATCTTGGCCAAAGATCTAGGGAGCGAGGGGAGGTGTTGCGTGACCTTCCAGAATCATATATAGTTGTATTTCAGTATAGCGAAGTATATAATCCTCATAGTTGATCATTATATTGAAAGGTTTGTTAAATCGGTAACACTATCAAAAAGGTAAAAATGTTGTTTAAGCAAGAAAACACCCAACGAGAAACGGAAGCGCGTTCAAAGCTCCCAATGCGCTTCTTACTACTTATATTTTTTAACACACGATGTCATTGCGGGGATGCACATCTTTGGAAGCATATTGGATGCTGAATAGAAGCACATCTTCGGAAGCATATGAAATGCTCATCCTTGGATGTTGAGTAGAAGAACGAATAGCAATTCGAAAAATCGATGAGGGGTCAAATTTATGGAATTCGACCGTTGATGACGTTTAATTTCAAAACTTGACACATGGGTTCCACATGTTCTTATAGAAAGAAATTTGCTTTTTCGCATTGACGTCTGTGATTTGATTCTTAAACGTTAAAAAAATTATCCATTTTTAAAGCAAATCATCACTGAGAACGAGAAATAGGAATCTTCAGCGAATTTACTTTTACGGCTACAACCGAATTAAAGCGACATCTTCGATGTGGTAATTTTAATGAACTCTGATTATGCAAAATTCTATGCCATTATTATAGGTTCCACGATATCAGATATTACGCAAATAATTGTTGATTTTTGTCGTTATATAAAGCCATATAATGAACTCAAAGATTGAATATTTAAGTATTTATAGTTCCATATCAAAAGCTTACTAGATCTTAAAGTTTCCCTTTTTATAAGATAACATGGAATATATCAAATTCATTTTATTTTATTTCTACTACCACCTTCAAGCCTTGTTCCCTAAATTTCAATTAAAACGCTTAAAACATATTTTCGATAGATAGATAGATACTTTATTTATGATTCATTCAAATCGATGAAAAATAATTTATTTAAAATATCCCAAACGTTTAACTTCACCAATCAAAGCGGTTATGGAGTCCAAAGTTTCTTCACCAGTTGGAATAATTTCGGAGGCATTCAATTGGAAACCACCATGGCTTGGATTGTTTGGGCGCAGTTCGTAAGCGAATGCCATCTTAATTCCAGCCTTATCATAAACCCAATCAATACTGCTACCGGAAGCGCTACCCACTGTTTCTATAATTCTACCAGCTTCGTATTTAGTACCATAACGTTTTGAAATAGCAGCGACAGCAACATTAGATATTTGTTCAAAATCCTTAATATTTGGCGGCGCTTTTGCAGTATATCCATAGGGATACATTAAAAATTGAGAAAAGGAATGGAACGAGATATATAACTGAATCTTATCCTTCAACGAGGAAATGTAATTGGATAAAGTCCTTATTTCAATTTCAGAGAAAGCACTTGGTCCGGCATACAAGTCGGAGCAGGCGTTGCTACTAGAACCAACTTCATTCCAATGAACTCCCCAGTTACGGTTGGGATCAGCACCAAAACAGCTACCATATGGAGTGCGAGTTTTACGCCACATGCGATCCTTTTTGTGTGTATGAACATAACCATCAGGATTAGTGTGCGGTAGTATATACCAATCGTAATTCTGTGCAACATCTTTAGTAGAGCTAACATTTGAAGTCAACAATTGGTTAATAATAAAAGTAGCAGTTGCTGGAGAAATCCATTCACGTGCATGAATACCAGCTTCGATGAAAATACCTTTATTACCTGGTTTATGGGATATTTTTACACCCAAAATAGAACGATTCTCATAGGTTCTGCCACCTTCAATGACTGTTACAATTTTTGGGTATTGTTTGGCCAAAGATTTCAACCAATCATAGGTTTCATCTAATTTATAGTAATTAGCCCAGCCATAGCCATTAGCAGCGCGTGAATATGTTACTTGCTCGCTCTTCAATTCGCTCTGAAAATTGCGTTCGATCAATTCGGTTTTGATTTTACTGATCTCCAACAGTTGTAAGAAGTCAGGCAATTTATGAGGTGCTACGATAACTCTAACATCTTTACCAACAAAATGAACGCCTTGTAGAAATATTACTGAATCTGTGCTACGTTCCAAGTTCTTGAGGACTGTTAGTTCTGCATGGCTTGAAGGAATCACATTGTAAACACGGTAGTTATCGTAACGTGCACGCCCATCATCGATGCCAAGGGCTGAGTCCAATAGGTAAAGTCCTAGTAGTAGGTAAAATTTTAACGGCATGGTTGATGAAATACTTATTTCTGTTTGAATTCTAACCAATTTCGGGTTTTTATATGAAAGTTTTCTATTATTCTACGTCATGATTTTTCGAGCTAATTACGTTGAGGGAGTGCATTTGATAAGACTAATTGAAATGTCTCGGCAGAGATTTATTTTAAGACCTTTAACTTGAATGTACATAGTTCTGGGTAAGCTATATGCATGTATGATTGATTTATATATGTACAGTAGAAGTTATTAAAATAATCATTTTAACGGCTAAGTTTATACTTAATAAGAAAGACAATCTTTTTAGAATATCAATATTTATATGTATCTATGTGCTTATACTAATATACATATTCATTCTGACCGATAATAGAAAATATACTCAAGAAAATAAGAAACTCAAAAAAAGTAGAGAATTAACTGAACGAAATATTTCACGAAATCAGAAATGTATGGATTATAAGAGAATATTTAAAGGTTTTGTATAAATAAGGATCAGCTGATATAAAAGCAAATCTGTACCGGAAGTTAGTTAATTGACTGAATTACGATACCTACAACCTGGTGAATTTTGCAGCAGTGGGCTAAAACTTATCTTATAACATTAAGTAGGGTTACCAGATGACATACTTTAGTAGTACAGTGACTACTTTTGCGCTGTAGAAATACTTTACTACTTTCTCTCGAAATGTACTACTTTTGGTGACTACTTTTCAACTAAAATGACTTTTTTTAAATTTTTTCAGATGTACTACTTTTGCAAGCAGGCCATCTGGTAACCCTATTATTAAGTCTAGGAATAGGGCTCATTTTATAGAGCTGCGTTGCTGAAGTTACCTAAGCATAACATGCTAATATGTACTTTGACCAGCCTCACTAAAATTTTTGTAAGCCACAAAGATATTCTAATTGGCGTATACCGTAGCGATAAAATAAACTTCTATCTTCTTTCATTTTTTGGGGAGTATAACGTGAGTTATACAAAATATACACTTCAATTTCACAACTTCGATTCAATTAACGAAATTTGATGTTCTTAACAATTGAAACAAAAATGAAGATTTGTAGTATTCTCTGTTTTTTTTGTTTGTTTTTGTTTTTAATAGCTCTTACGGATTTCACCTATGAATAAACCAATTCGATCTACGTACTTAAGTTTTTTTCGAATATTGAATCTTGGAAAAGTAGTACACTCTGTGTAAAAGGTATATGGAATTGTTAAATAAAACGAAATAAAATATCTCCTACCATCCTCCCCAAAAATTTTTTTTTTTGATTATTAAGGAATAGTCCTTAATCTCTTCAGCGAATTTGATTTTTATGGGTTCGGGCTCGTTTTTGAGACGTTACTCCGAAAAATCTATTGAAAATTTGAGCTTCAGATTACGCTATATTCAGGCCAGCCAGGTCATTTATACAATATTTTTTGTGTTTTACTACAAACTACGCCAAAACGAATCGCTAGGATCAAACATTTTCTTTTGAAAAATCAGGAATAGTGCGTTGCTCCATTTTGCTTCATGCCATAAGTCAGGACATAACAACCCGTTACTGCGTTATGGCCGACCTCAGTCACTACAAGCCTGCTTAGGGTTTCCTCGGCCTGGTTTTTCCATCGGAGGCATGGTCTTCCCCTTCTTTGTCGTCCAGCGGCTTCCGTTTCAAACACCTTTTTCACCGGAGCTTCTTAGTCCATACGCACAAAATGTCTTAGATTAAGGTTAAGCTTTAAATGTAATTCAAGTGATAGAGCTCGATGAGTCTAAATAGAATATTTAGGGTTTCTTTGTTGGATCCTGTCCTACGCATGGGTTGTAACCTGTTTTTGGGCCAATTTTTTAAATAAAAAGTGTATGAGATTACAGCTTGAAATTTATATCAAACTAACAGTCCCGGCAGACGTTGTCCTGCCCTTTCCGGTAGGTGTTCCGGATGTTGTATGAACTCAAGCGATGGAATGTATAAGCGAAACAGCCCATTTTTTCAATGGAAATTACTTTTGCCCGTACTTTTTATATCAAGTCCCATTCACCTGCGTTCAGTACTTGATGAAATATGATTAATTTGATTTTGGAGGGTGTGTCAATGCCCATTTTTCTAAACCAAACTTTGCAAAAACCTTCCAGAGACTATTAGAAACATTTAAAAAATAATTATGAAACCTTCGTAAAAATTCTGTTACAAACCGCACAAAATTCAGGAGAAAAAACCTCGACTTCTCCAAATGCGATGAAAATTTTTTTCCTGCATCTTCTAACAAATTCAATTGACCCATGTTTTTTGATTTCGCTGAAAAAATTTTTTTCGAATATATCCACATATGTATGAATATTTGATAATTGGCTGGATTTTGTCAAATCCACTCATACTTGAAATCTATTATCTCCAGTTATACTGATCCGATCAATGTTAGATTTTCTTTATTTAATAGTTTATAACGTTAGTTTATAACGTTTTGTTGTCGACAAAAAAAAAATAATAACAATTTAATTGATTTGACATGATGTCCCCCCAACTAGAATACATTTAAAAAAATAACAATTTGTCTGCAAATCCCATTTTACAAAAAAGTGGAGTCTCTGTTAGATCGGAAGTTACTTATTAAATATTTTCGACCGCAAGTCCTGAATTCCTGAAGGAATGCAAGAGTGCAGCGTGCGACTAGAAACTATCCTGTGTCCTAAGTTAAGCCAAATTACAGACATAAGCCAAATTTCATAAAAATTGGTTGAATAGTTCCAGAGTTTACCTGGGACAAACACCGTGACACGCTCTGAGCTCTAGACTCATCAAGGTCTATCATTTGACACACATTTCAAGCTGGACTCTCACACCATACACACTTTTCTAAAAACAAATTACTGTAATGTAGTTTCAAAGTCCTAAACAGGTGGCAACCCTTGTTTAGGACATGATCCAACAAGGCAACTCTATATATTCTATTTCGGCTTATCGAGCTCTATCATTTGACATGCATTTTAAGCTGTTATCTTATACAATGTTTATTAAAAAAAATTTGCATAAAAAACAGGTGACAGCGCGAGTATAGGACAGGATCCAACAAGGCAACCCTTTATATTCTATTTCGGCTCATCGAGCCGATATATATATATAAATAGATAAATATATATCATTTGATATACATTTCAAGCTTATACACTTTTTATTTAAAAAAATCGGTCAAAAGTCGGTTTTTTCAGCCATCGGGACAGGCTTCGGCAAGGCAACTCTGGTGGGTTAGTTTCACCAAAGTACATTACTAACTATCCTGTACACTATATACTCAACTTTTCTGCAGCCGGCTCTTGGGCTAATAGTTTTTACACATATTAATTTATCATCTTAGAATTGTTCTCGTACTTTAGGGCCGTCCATTAATTACGTGAGGTGTTTTTTTGAATATTCGGATCCCCCTCCCCTTGGTGAGATCTGGCGGGACCCCTTCCCTCCCACCCTGGAGACTTAAATTATAATTTTTAAATAATAATGCTATAATAATGTAAATACTCTGCATTAAAAAGTTGATGTGAGGTTTTCCTTGACCCCCTCCTCACCTTGGTGAGATTTTACCGAACCTCCTCCCCCTATTTTGACTCACGTAATTAATGGGCGGCCCCTTTCGATAAATTTCAATAACACCACTGTTTCAGTGTAATTGTCATTTTTTCAAACGCGTTTGATTTAATATAATTTTTTTACATTCTGGTAAAAATGGGTTAGTATTACAGAATTGATACATAATTTTAAAGCAAAATCAGTGAGATTTCTAGTAATGCAAAGAAAATTAATCGTTGGTAATACATTTTTTGGAAAAAACAACGGTTTTTTTCAAAATATTACGAAAATACAAATGGTACCCTAATTTTGAAAATCTATTCAGGGGTTCCCAACTTATACTTCTTTTTATAAAAGCTATATCTGCAACTTACGATGACTCTACCTCCGAAGCTAGACCTGACCGACACTTTTATTTTGGAAACTTATTTTTTATTCTTATAGCGCTATTTCCCAATGGTTGCGACAATCGATAGTTTGCGAACTCTACTTATCAGTTGAGTCATTTATTCTGTATAACATATTTTGATTTCTAATTTAATTTATATTTACGTTACTGATACAAAGAAATATATATTTCTTTGACTGATATGCATAAAACACAGCTATAAATTTAGTAAATATCCGCACCACAACAAGACAGCGCCATCTAGCAATGGCAACAAATAAAACAAGTAGCCTTTTGTGACAATCAGCAAAGAAATATATATTTCTTTGCAAGAAGCTTCAATTTGTGACAATCAGCTGCTGTTTTGAGTTGTTGCTTTAGCGAATGTCAAACAAATTGCCGCAAATTACAAAATCGAAAGAAAAATGAAAGCATAAAAAAGCAACAAAAAAAACCCACCTGTTTTGTTATTCTCTGTTTTCCATGGTTTCTTATGAAATTGGGGGTGGAAAACTATAAGAACGTGAAACGACATTGGTCGAGCAAAGAAGAAAAAAAAAACAGGACTACGCTGGATTTAATGTCAGCTGGTGAAAAAAAAAACTGCGAGAAGGAAATTGGAAATTTTCAAACGGAAAAGTTAGTCAAAGGATGTGGACGCATTTCTAAAATAGAGTTGCTAGTGAAGTAATCAAATAGCAACGACAGCGATAGCATAATTAAATTGTGTGCGCGGTATACACAGTAACGTGAAAAATCAAGGTAACGCTGACAACAACAAACTGCCCAAAAATAAAAAAAGGGAATTTCATTAAAAGAGCTCGTGGCAATACAGCGTCATCCAACATAAATAAATTTTGGTAAATTTGTTTTTTTTTTTTTGTTATTTAAAAATGCGCAAGTTTTTTTAATATTTCATGAAATTTTTACACAGAATCCATAAAACTGAAAATGGATCGCCAATCCGCTACTTCAGCAACTTCCATCTCTGTTGCTTCACCATCCTTACAAGGTACTGTGAAAACACAACGCACTGCAACTGTTGGTGGCGGACGAAAAAAGTCCGGTCCTAAATTTGAACTATCTGATGAGCAGAAAGCCGACATTAAGGAAGCATTCGATCTTTTCGACAATGAATGTACCGGCTTCATTGAGGTCAAGGAGCTGAAAGTTGCCATACGTGCACTGGGTTTTGAACCAAAGAAAGAAGAAATTAAACGTATGATTGCTGAAATCGATAAAGATGGCACTGGACGTATATCATTTAATGACTTTCTGATACTCATGACTATGAAAATGGCCGAAAAGGATACTAAGGAGGAGATACTCAAAGCGTTTCGTCTTTTCGATGATGATGATACTGGAAAAATTTCATTTAAAAATCTAAAGCGTGTTGCTCGAGAGCTGGGTGAAACACTGACGGATGAGGAACTGCGCGAAATGATTGATGAAGCAGATTTGAATAATGATGGTGAAGTGGATCAGGATGAATTTTTGCGTATTATGAAGAAGACTAGTTTGTATTAAAAGATCACAAGTGTGAGAGAAGAAAAGCTGAACAAAACATGCATTAAATTGGTAACTCTAATAGAATTTAAACCAAAGCATCTAGACATTATACTTATACTATATAACAGTTTATTTTTTTTTAATTTTTGTTTTTTATTCATTTGATTCGTTCTATGTGAATTTTATCTAAATTGTATTAGATGAGCCCCTGAAACTATCGTCGGAACTACACCAAAGTCACCTCAGGTTTACATACTGTATATGGCTTTTAGTGGACTTGGCTTAGGACTGACGATATAATAAAAAAAATATATTCTACGAATAAAAGACAAAAATTTCAGCATTTTGCATTGCATATTTGAGCTCACTTTAGTAAATTTTATTTCATGTAACTATGTTTATATGCATGTAAATTAAATAAATTATAAAATGTAGAAGAAACTTACCGACAGCATTAAAATTACATACTGGAAGCTCAGAAAAATTTTAAATCCTTACCACCTCTTCTCGAAAAACTGTTTTCTTTCCCAAAGTTTCTAATTTCATGAACACAAAAATAAAAAGAAAGCTCTAATACATTGCATTTTCTAAAAATCGAAAATATCCCAAGGTTCAAAGACACTATGTTAGTACTAGAAAGAGCGTCATACATTACAGTCTTCAGTTTTGATGTTTGTAGTTGATAAAAAAAAAACTCAACAAAATTGAATTGAAAATTTATTTCAGACTTGAACAAATTTGTGTAAAGAATCAGCAACGAAATGAAACATACGTATGCGTGTTTAAAGCTTTCGAGTAATTTGTTAATTATTTGTTATCGTAGATGGGCTCAAAGTTTTGCGACCCGATAAATAACAAATTATTAGAATAGTGTAACCCCCTAAAAATCCACGGTTTATATTAAGCTTAAATTCGATCTCATTAGGACATCGAAATAAAAATCTCGGATTTTTTCGTAGGTTTGTCCTTTTTGAGTCAAATTTATTATTCGAATAATTCAAAGTATGTATTTTTCGAAATATGTAATCCGATTCTAACTTCAAAATGTGCACAAACTTTTAAAAATAAACGAAGTGTGGATTCTACTTAACTATGTATTTCTGCATTAAATTAATCTAATAAAAATAAAAACAAGTCTTAACAAAATTTTAGATGGTAAGGCTTAAAATCGAAAAATTTTTATTATTAAAAATTTTAAAGAGTTTTTAATGAAAAATTACTTAAAAACAATAAATAAAAATTGGGAAAGCAAAATCTTTAAAAAAGGATTCAATCACAATACATATTTTCTTTGATGATTTTCCTTTAAAAAACTCGCATAAATTTGGAAATTAAAGAAACTATTAATTAAAAAAAATGTTGAGCGATTTTTTTCTTTTTTAGGCTTTCTTCAAATGTTATCTTCCTTTTTTAACAACTTTTCATTCTTATTTAGACCCGACTTTTTCAGCGTTAATTTTCTTTGGCGAAATCAATCACTTTTATGGAAAACGATAAAAGAATTTCGATTTTGGGCGTAACAAAATCTTCTTTTTTGGATTTTTCAGTAAATTTTATTATTTTCAATTAACTTAAATACATACATATGTAAATAAAATGAAAAATAAAACGATTATTTTAACATAGCGACCAATCATCTTATTTAGATGGAGGGACTGTGATTGTACCATACACTGCTTCTCCCAACCAAACCAATTTTTTAAATATTTTTTGTTCAAAAACTTACATACAGTGATTCCACATTTTTTCTCATAGCAAGCTTTTTGTGAATGTCGAAGTTCCGATATGTGTCGGACAAATATCGGCTGTGCTTTATTTACATAGATAAAAAATTTAATATATTTTTGCTTGAATGTTTTTTTTTTTTCATTTGAATTTATATCAATAGTAAATTCAAAAGTGAAAATATATTACATCAACAAATTGAATCATTTCTTTTTTGTCAGCCTGCACTGTTAGTCATTTGTAACATTCCTATTATTAAAATGAATACGTTGTTTCCATGACGAGTTGATTATGTAGAACCTTCGTAAGGAATTGTTTGTTAAATCTCTGTTTTTTTTTTTTGTTATTAAACCATGTTAATTAAACTTGTAAACAATGTAAAGACATTTTTGAAAGTCATGTCCTCAACTTATTTTGTTGCAAAAAATATAAGGTTGATAAAATCAAACCATTAATTATTATTAAGCTCACAATTTGTGTTTGGCTTTAAAACTTTCAACAAAACTTTTTTGGAATATAACAAACCGAACAGAAAAAATTTACAAAAAGGTCATTATACAAACTGCAATACTTACATATGTATGTGGTTTTCCTGGTAAGAGTTACACAATTCACACAAACTAAAAAACCGAGCATTATTATTTTGAAACTTTCATGCTTTTGTGGGTTATAAGTCAATTTTGTTTAGAAAGCTTCACGCATGATCTCTGTGACTTCCACTTATTTGCTGATATATAATATATTTCCTAATTCAACTTAAAATTTTGCTTACAGAATTTATCCTACTCCTGTACAAAATGTTTTTACACCGTTTCTTAGCTTTGAAACCCATTTAAGAAAAATGAAGGATATTTTGCCACTGGGAAATTATTTGACATAAAGACAGTTGAGAGTAAAATCTAAAATTGGGCTTACAACTTAATAAAATACCGAATCTGATTAAAATTTTACTTTTAATGCTATGCAAGAAATACAATTTGTATTATATGTTCCTAGTGATTTGGGTTTTCCAGCGACGGCTTGATGTTTGGGGTTACAATTTGTGAGCTTATACAATCAATTTTGCATTGAAATCTTGAATTCCTCGAGCCTTGAACTTTGCTAAACCTATTAACGTTAATGTGAGTGTTCGCATTCCGTGGTATATAAGTATATAACGAGAAGATGGAGTTGGCAAACGATCTAAGTGGCTCAAAATTTTCTTTGTCGCAACTTTTTGAAACATTTCTCCCTTTGCCTGTCAGAGGCTGTCTTTGAATTTAATTTAAAAAATTTAATACAATCTTTAAAATCATAAAAATAATAAATGCAATCATTATTTTATTATTGTTCACAACTCTTAGAATTCTTTATTAATTTCTTTAAAAAAAAAAATCTTGTTAGTAAGAAATAATACATAATAATAACATAAATTCAAATGAAAAAATTATTAATAGGTGAAATTCAATAATAATATTAATTTTAAGAATAAAAATGCTATTATATTTTAAGTAAGGAAAGAAAACATAAAAAATAGATCACTTCTGCGGTCTAAATTGCTTACTATCAACCTTTTGCTCTTTCTTTATTATTTGAAATATTGATAAATTTAAGTTTTATGTACAAACTAAAAACATTCCATTTTATTCCATTGAATGCTCTAAATTTTTATAAGAAAAGCTTTGCGTTTAAAAATTTCCTTGTTTAAAACTTTAGCTGATGGCGAAATTGTTTTACTGTAGACAACAAAATATATTATAAAAATACTTACTCCATTGAAATGTTAAAAATGTTGGCAGAACGTTGCATTTTGTGTAGGACAAGACTTTTTTTAGTGTAGTGTAAAATCAAAATCAGGTATTGGAGCTTCACCTGCATATGCATAAGGACTATTGATACTATGGTGACGAACGACATTATCCGTTCTACTATCTTAATAATGTTTATAACAATATTCATTTAAGTTTACCACAGATACTGTCTGTAAAAATGTTACATGATCTTTAAAGCCCTTGTCAGTCATTCGATCAGGAGAGGTATTCTGTAAGGTGATAGTTGACTATCGCTTTTTTGATTATCGTTTTAGAAAGCGACACCTAAATAGCTATCACATAAAAGCAAGCGAGACAAAAGTGCGATAGTGGATAATCAACTATCACTATCACCTTACAGAATACCACTCCAGGTTAAGATTTTACTCTTCTTGCTTTAAAAATAATTAATTGATCATTAGTCAAAGGTTTTTTCACATAAGAAACAGTCACTCATGATAGAAATTCACTAAATATATGCATTGAAACGTATGTAGAATGGCTTTCGTCAAAATAAATACGTCCGAACACTGCTAAATACTTAGCGCTACTGCTTGACAAAAATAACTCACATTTTCGATTTTTTTGGCTCTAATTTAATTTCCGTCAAATTTTACGATCTGGCAATATATGCTGCATACTTGGAAAATTTTATAAATATTTCCATATTTTAGTCACTTTACATGTAAGGTCTTAGTTTGATCCCTTTACAACGTCCTATCACCTCTCCAAATGAAAGAAAATTTCAAAATGAAATGATCTACAAAAAACATCTGATGTGTTTTTTTAATATAATCATTCAATATAATCATTACAAAAAAGATATAATCCTTAAATATTTTCCTCGAAAATTTTAGACTATTTTTAGTATTTTACAATAAAAAGTATTTTGATCAAAATTGTAAAGAATTAAATTTTCTACAAAAAACGTCTTATGAAATGTTTGTGAGACATACGGCTCTCAAAATATCGCGGTAAACTATTTACAACCAGTGGGTGAACCCCGAACATCGAGTCTTAAATTATTCACCCTAACAACCCCCAACACATAAAAAAAATAATAAACTTGTTATACCCAAAATACAAGGCCAATGTAACATTTCAATGGACTAACTAATAAATTGAATGCTTGAGTCGAATTAATTGTCTTTGATACCCCCGTCAGATAGATACTATAGCGTTCAGACTATCTAAACATGTGCGCTTTTTAGTGGTTAGCTAATAAAAACAAACAATTTTGTTGATTCCATAATTCTTAGAATATTTTATTCCACATTAAGCTCAAGTACTTTGAGACCACAAAGAAAAAAAACTTGGTTCGTTGCTTTTTTAAGGTAAAAAAAAACGAATTTGTTTGAAATATACATTTCTTATTATATATAGCTTTTAGACATTAATTTAAAGTTGCAGTCATTACAAAGACTTTGTACTCGTATTATAATTTTACAAATCATCCATTTATAAGTAAATTAGAGATTTTTTTTGAAATTTCAAAATAATTCTCTACCCGCATGAGATAACAACTTAAGTTAACTTATGAAAAAATCAAAATAATTACAGCTCTTGTTTTATATTAAGGATATTCACAATTATGTCGTATCTAGAAGATTCTATTGAAAACCTTTAATATCTTTAGTCGTGTTTTTTAAGTCACAAAAACGCCTTCCATAAACTTGTTTATCTTTTTATTGTTATAATGAACTTAGGATTTTTAAATTCATTTTTAGTTTCGCTTATATGTAAACATCTATACTCAATGTAAAATTTTTATATTGATTCAGTTTAGAGACGAAAAATTTAAGAGAACTTGAAATAAAAGTATTCATGCTGCCTGATGTTTCAGTGGAATGTATTTTTTTAAGACTGCAGTCTTACAAATTTATCGTCTACGATTCAGAAATAATATATCTTAAGTTTCCGATTCAGAAATAATATATCTTAAGTTATATATAGGGTTCAATATTTTTTTTAATGGAATATTACCTTAAGTAGTGAAGACTCCGATTGTATAAAAGTTATACTTCAAACTTTTATAATGTATTGTTTGCTATTTAAGCTGGGTTCGTTTGTAAACTTTAGCAATTTAAGTTTTCGTTTGCTTTCCTAAACAAAAAATAAATAACCGACTTAAGATTAAGTTTTTTCTATGGGTAGAGAATTTTAAAATAGAAATATTATATATATAGACGTAGAACTAGCGATCGATTTACCTTTGTCATTTTTAAAAGTATGGACGACTGGTAGTCACAGTGCTTTTATGCCTGCGGTATAAGGAATGTTCAGTCTGACAACGGTCAGAATATCAAGATATTGCAGATCAATGGTCAAAAATTTCAGTTGTATTAGAATTTTTTAATGCACACACAATTAACTATTTTTCGTTGTTAGAGACAAGCTGCAAAAACTTAAAATCACGGAAGTATTTCAGACACGACAAATTCGGGAGACTTTGCAATCTTACTTAAAATTTACATGTCGTGGAAACATCAGATCCTACTTGAAGTATCAAATAAAATATATCTCTGATTTCCCTGAAAAGAATGCGACTGATGTTTGCATTAAATGAACTTTTGAGACTGTAAAGTCTCGGAAATTTTTCGTCTATATGAGCCTGTCCTTTATATCTTTGAAATATTAATCAATAAAACTTAATTTACATTGTAACATTGACTATTAGTTTTAGCTAAAATCACAAATGAAGCAAACCCACTAAAAACCAATATAATTACTCAGCTAAACTAGATTTATTATGAAAATGTAAACTCGCTTTAAGTTAAACTATAAAATCTAATGCTAAATTTTTTATAATATTTTCTAAAAATTTAAAATTTTTTTCTATACTTTTAAAGTAGGATTGATACATATAAGTTTATAAATTTAACTGAAGTTAATTCGTAAGGACAACATTTTCTTTGCGTACATAAAACAATTTCATAAAAAAACCTAATGTTCTAAAAAAAAAAATAATAAAATTTTGTAATCACATCTATTGCAAATGCATATATTTGTAGATGAACACTGTAGCTGTATTTTTGCACAAAAAAATAAGTAAAAAATTTTATTATAAAATGCTTAAAATTAAAATAAAGTTTAAAAATATTTTAAGAAAAATAAACAAGTAATTTAATGTTTTTGCAAATAATTTATGTCTGTATATCCCATGGGTACCATGATACTATTTGCCTGTCAACCTAGCAGAATTTGGCCCTAAGTGTCATTTGTACGACAGCATTTTCCATGGATGCCATGATACTATTTGCCATGCAACCTTGCAGAATTTGGTCTACCACAGTTCAAGGTTGCTATTTGCCGCAACACGTGAAAAAAAACATGCAAGGTCCTTGATAATAGTTTTGTTCTGCACTAAAAATAGCGGCAAAGAATGAGCAAATTTTCAATCAATAAGCAACTGTTGCATGTGAGTCAAATCCTTGATGATACCAGACAAAGTTTTAATGAAATCAAGGTTTTTATATTTTATTTTTTGTACATTATTTATACACTAGTTTACAAAAAATTCATATAAAATGACTCGTTGAGCGACTGATTAGCTAGAGCACTATTTAAAGAGTTTTTCTGTTTGATAAAAAAAAAATTAGTTTGCATATTTAAATATATACAAGATGTCCAAAAGGGGTAACTGGTGTTTGATGATAGCTGAATAAAACAAAAAAATAACTAATCAAATAGGTTGCTTACTTCTTATTTATGGACACTGATCTGGAAAATTACTTAGAAAAGATTATGTTGTCTGGATGTCGTAATTCACGCTGCTGGCAATTCTCTTGCCTCGAACGAAGATCGAAGGCGTCCATAGATTAGGTGTGTCGAAATGGGGGGAAAGGGGGTGCGGTAAATTCACATCAAGTCTTACCAAGAAGAAGGGGGTATCAATTAAAATCTCACATCAACTTCGTAATTCAGAGAATATCAATTATAATAACAGATACGAGTAACATCAATCCTTGCTGGCACGTTTGTTTCGCCTTGTCGGCATGTCCCTCAACATACTCATTGTACAAGATGCTGTGCAGTGCGCAGTGGTCGATAATCTGGAGTAACTGCACGATGAGGATGTAGATACATATGTACATCTTCTTATACTACCAAAAGACATATAGGAACGTCCCAAACCAAGCGGACTTTGACAAAAATTGATCGACACATTTTTGATTTGGCTGAAATTTTTTTTTATGGGTTCTGTATTGAAAAAGGAGATATACGTATTCGAGCATTTTAAAAAAAATTCAGCGAATTCAAATTTTGAGAATTTCGTGATTTTTTTTTTTAAAAATCCTCGATACAGAACCCATAAAAAAATTTCATCCAAATCTAAAATGCGTCCTCAGAAAAGTGTTCGGTTTGTAAAAGAACGTCCCATATATGTCATGTTTCCAATCACGGCAATAGAGGAAGCACTTAAATGCACATGAAGTGACTGCTAAATTTGTTATAATGTACCTAAACGTATTATAATTTCCCTCCTCTTATTTCCAACTCGACATGTGACGTTTTGTAAACCTTTCAGAAATCTTTCACATGAAATTTATAAAGTTTCAATTACATTTCAGAAATTCTCTACAATTTTCAAAACACCACTTCACGTAATTAGTGACGGCCCCTAACAACGCGTTGATACATTGCACTCGAGACTGCCGCTATTTCTGTTGTGATATTGCGATACCTTATATACCTAACCATGCTATAAATTTTTCAAGGAAAAAACAGGAGAAATTGGAGAAAAATCAGGATAGTTAAAGGATAATTACGGAATTTTAGACAAAAATACAGGATAAATGACATGATTATGTTTAACTTATCTTCTAGGTATCCCCATAAATAATAGTCGAGTGGACTGAGATTGGTGCTCTTTGGCTGTTTTGCTAAAATAATGCATTTGGCTTAATCGGCAGAGTCATTATCTTTTAGTTTTTGAACTTACTAAATTAAAAATAGGCTTTGAAATGCAAGTCTCTCTTCAAAATTAACTACAAGGACGATTTGTTGATATTGAGCGCTTGACTTCGTTTGCAAATTGATAGAGATGAATTTTGATAAACTGATGCCCTCACTTCTTCGATCATCTCTAATAGAACGCGGGCGACCTGTATTTTAAATTTTTACTGTTGAACCGGTATTTGCAATATTCCGAATCTATTTTATAATGGTCGGTTGGTGCGTTACGTGAATGATATTATGCACGGTCAAAACGCTTATAATACGCAAAGTTTAAAACTGTTTACACCGGAACCCCGATTTGCGGCGTTAATAGGGACCGAGGAAATGCGACACAAACCGAAACAACGCAAATCGAATCACTTTTGTTTTTGTATAAATGCTGATTTTTATTGATCGGGTCAAAAATATAAATATTTAGTAGAAAAAAATGATGCTTTGATTAAAAAGTCATATAGGGACGTTTTTTTTCAATTCACATGTGATTATCAGTGAAAAAATCCAATCGTATGAAACGACGCAAATCGATATAGGATCGACGCAAATCCGGGCTCTAGTCTATTAAAATATTTCGCTTTAAAATGGTTCTGATGATATCCATAAATAAATTTGAAAGAGTAATCGCGGTTTGTCTCAAAAAATTTATGAAATTTTTAAACTATAGCTAGTTGGATTGAAAATGGGCGAAAACGCTTCACAGATACGTCTGGCTACTGCTCATACAAAATAAAAAAATTTAGTACCTTTTGGAAGCTTACGCGATTTGAGGCATTTATATTTTTATATGTTAAATATCTTAATAACGCTCTATCAAACTTCATACAAGTACTAAAAACAATTAAGATAAATTAAGAAAAAAATGGGCATATTAAAACCAGAGGGCAGTGGTATCTTTCATACGAACTGAAACTTTAAAAAACTATACTGGAGGGAGTTATTTAAAACAATGCAGTCGAATTTTCTATAAATGGTTGAGAATGTACTAAGCAAACATTTTGTCTGGTCCCTCCCTCTCATCCAAATATACAAAATTTTTGATTCATCAAGATCCTATAAATGGTTTTAACTCATGACAACTAGTAATGAAGCCACGACAGTAAATAAATTTTTAAGATTTTATTGAAATGTATATCTTTTTAATACGTGTACATTTAAAGTTTTTAATTTTTTTACTTAAAATTTTACTAAATTCTTTAAACAATATTATAAAATACAATAGTTATCTATAAAAATACAATAAATGAAATAGTATGAGCTACAATTATTGGAAAATTGTATTATCTACAGTTAAAATTTTAAATGAGAAACAAGAGGCAAAAGTCTTACAAGAAAATAACTTTAATTTCTTTTTTTTTACAGATAAAGTGGAGAAATAATCTCACTGGAATGGGAAATTCAAAGTCATGCTAAGTTACAAATAAGTTACTAACTTTTTTTTTGAAATATTCTCAATTTTTTTCATGCAATTTTACTTAATATATATAAATTATAAATAAATTAAGGTTTTAAAAAATAAAAAAAGATCATCTTTAAGTCATAGTGTAAGTTGGACAAGTGAATAAGACATTTCATAAAGCTCTCAACATTTCAATTGTATACAAACTCTCCGCTTTCAATAAGTCACATTTCAGTTTCATCATAGTACTCTTAAGCCAATCTCTTCAATTCAAACAAATGGTCCCGCAAAGTATATCTTACGTTTGCTTGGCAACGTCTTCGTACTCAAACCGGAACCTTCTATGAATTTCTCAAAATTCGCTAAATTTTTCTTCATCTTCTTGTTGTTAACTTTATCCGAAGCCATTGCTGATCCTTCTGGCGATGAATCACTAAAAAGTGGAAATTTTACAGTTTCACAAATGGCGCTCATATAGGACTCGGCTTTACAGAGTTGCTCATCTCTAAGTGAACACATTTCTACCTGCTCGCCAAGCACCAGATCTGGTTTATCAGATGTTAAGGAAAATTCTTCATCCAAATTGTATTCATCCGCAGCAACTACCGATTCATGATCTTCATGTATTTCCTCAAGTAATGTGGGCACCACTGCACCGCCAAGATTATCGGTGACCTTGAGGATATCTGGCGTATGCTGTAAGGATCCGCCATTTGTAGCATGTGATGGTGATTTACCATATTCGGCATCCAAGTTATACCAATCGAACTCAGCTTGCAATGATGGTAGACTACTTGGTACACCGGCTTGTGGAGAATGCAGTAAGGTTGACGGTTTAAGCTTTGGGCTAGGTAGCATTACTTTTGACGTTGGCGTAGAAGGTGAATTGGGCGGAACCGCTGTGTTATACATGCGTTTGTTAATCTCTGCCAATATGTTGGGTACATGCTTGCGTTTATATTGACGTGTAATTGCAGCATCAGCGCCGCTCAATTGCAGTGACAATGGTATAGTCTCCACCTTTGGAGACTTTTGCATTCGCGGTGAACTGAGCAAATAATCGTTGTTGCTGTTGTTTGACAGATCAGCTAAGTTTAGCGAAAGCTTATGTTTCATAAGCGTGGCAGCAGCAGTACTCTCCACTTTTGGAGACATCAGCAAATAATGATCGTTTTGCTGTGGCATGTACTTGGGTGAATTTTTTGGCGCTATAATGGCGGCAACATTTGGTAGCTTTGGTATATCAGCAAAAATCTCTTCAATTTCTTCAGTCTTATGCGATTCAGCACCGCATGTATCAACGTGTTCAGCGTTTATTGCTTGTTGTTCCAAATCAGGCTCTGATTCAGGTGGCTTGTGTACATCAGCAACAATTTGCACACTACGCATACCACCCATATTAACCTCTGAAATGGAACAATAATCTGGCTCGGAAATAGTTGTTGTAGATGCGGCACAATCGTCTTGCTGCAAATGCTCATCGGGCATTTCATCAAGTTGCTGTAGTGACTTCTTGAACTTCAACAAATTGGCTGGTTTTGGAGGTAGCGCAGGCGGTAATTTATGCAACTTCATCTCCAGACGTGACTCAGCGGTAGTTTTAGTGGACTCCATGTCAACATAGAGATTTGAAGAGTTATGTTCAGAGCCAATAGGTTCATATTCATTGCTATAGATACTTTCATAGTTTAAGGTGTCCATACGTTCATGTTCCTCACGTTGTTGGACGGAGTTAGATACGGTGGCGGCGGCATATATCACAGTGTTAGGCATGCTGGAAGCTGTTGTAGCAACAACTTGATTAATCGGCGTTGTTGGCGCTTTTAAATAATTCATAGGATGATACAGCTGTACAAGTGAAGGTGGTGGCAAGAGTGCATCAACTGTAACATTACGGTTCGGCTCATCACAATCATAGTCGGCATCGTCGTCGTCATCATCATCATGACGCGGCACATGCACCATACTATTCTTGGTAGAAAAATGCACACGCTTACGTGTTAGTGTACCACTTTTTGGCGTCTGTCCCCCTCCCTCGCTAGAATGTGAATTACTTCGAGAGCTACGACGACCACTTAGTGAACTGCGTCTTGGTAAGCTCGATGTCGCTGTACTTGCGTCCACTATCATGTGGTGTGTCGCCGATTTAGGTGTGCTCTCCAAAGGCTTCCGTAAGGTAGGTGAACTTGTCGGATCTTCCATTGATTGCTGTAATAGTATCTGATTAACACATTCTAGTACAGGATTTACAGCATTCTGTCCATATGATTTGGGCGCTGATGATGATTCTTCTTGATCCGAAGCACTCGCATACCAATCATCTGTTGATGTCTCATAAACTTGTTTTGGTGAAGCCTCCGAGAATTCCATGGAACGATGTATAATAATCTTATGTTGCTCATCAGTGTCTGCTACATCATCATCTTCTTCGAAGTCTTCATCTTGTGTTGGCGAAAAGATACCATCGTCTTCTTCGATTAGTACAGTTGGTACAGATTTGTTGCTACCACTACTTCTGCTGCTGCCTGTGCTCTTGTTGCTTGCACGTGAGGCAGAGCGTACTGTATCTTGTGCTACAATTATATCACCATTACCAGCCTTAACGCCATGCATGCGTTCTATGCTGCGCGAGTAGATATTCATTTTTTCATAGCTATGTTGTGACTCCTCATGACTGATAGTGCTCGTATTCTCCTCCGAGTTGTTATTGTCCAGCTGTTGATCATAGTCGTCATCATCAATATGCATTGAACGTGAACGCATATAGTCGCGAAATGTGCCTGAGGTGCGTTTGCTAGTATAACGTACACTGCGGCGTGCTCCATAAAACGACGATGAGACGGTATCATCACTCGAAGAGCCAAGTTCCTTGGTGTGGTCATCTGAAAAGGGGAAGAAAAAGTTCGGATAAAATTTATTGGTAGATATCAGTTTTGATTTAAAACAAATATTAGGTATATCTTTAATAAATTAATTTTTAATGGTATTTAGAACTTGTATTGTATGACTCGTAATCAATTCTTACCATTCTGTCTGCTGCCATCCTTCCCAGTTTGTGTCCAACTCTCTTTTAAGTCAATGTCATAAAATTGCTTACGGCAATTGATGCATTGTAGTGCTTCGAGTACCAAACAGTCCAAGTCTTCTTCCAATACTTTAGCGCCGTTTTGCTGCTTTTTGCGCTCAACTGTCTCATCACCACCGCCTTCAGCTTCACCATCAGCAAGACTACTATTATCTTCCTCACCAACGCCTTCATCCTTGGCGTTCTCAACCTCAATATCCTTAGCACGTTGTAGTTGCTTGCGTAAAGCGCGATTTTGTCGCACCAGACGGCATATTTCGGCATCTTTTTCTTGCAGGCGCTGATTTACCGATTTCATATCTGTTTTCAGTTTTGATTCAAAACAAATAAGTGATTTGACAACGCATGCAAGCTCTTCAGTTCGTCGTCGTTTTTCCTTGGCCAACTCACGTTGCAACAGCTTATTCTGTTGATCGTAGTTTGAGATCATTTGCAATAGTTTACGTCGTTGCGAGCGTTCTGTGGATGCTACACCACCAACGCCTCCCATTCGCGTGTTGCTTACGGGCGTGTCCATTGATTTGGTGGTGTTTATATTGTGGGTCTTTTCTGGCGAAGTACGATGTGCCATTGCTGTGCTTGCCATCTTTTTACCACCCGCTGGACGTGCAATATTCGATGATGCTGATGAAGAGGATCGTTGTAGATCGTTCGATTTGGTCGATGTATTGTGAGATGAAGTTGTTGATGAATTTGTCGTTGTCGTTGAAATGGAAGATGATGAGTTATCGGATGGCTGTAAGTAAAAATAATGGAAAATATTATAAAAAACTTTTGACTATATTAAACTATCAACTATATTATAGTTATACATTTTCCAACACCGTTTGCAGGCGTTTTTGAAATCTAAAACCTGTCATTTTTGACTTGTTCTCAGCCAGTCTGCGATAACTTTCACAGCTAATATGTACATACATTTCAATTTACCTGCATTGCTTCATCGTTATGGTATTTTTCGCATACCCTTATCAGAATTTATTTTACAACTTTATCGATATCAATACTTGGCCAAACATATGGATTTCAATTTCATTTAAAGTTTGCCAAATCATGATGCAGCATTTCAGTGAAGGCTCTGCTGATTAGCTAGATTCGTTATGACGTTATAAGTATTATGCTACTAACTTTATTGCATAATAGCATTAGATTAAGTGACCTTAGCGAACAATGACCCACTTTTTATTTAAAGGTTCCCACAGACCATGTTTGGACGTGTAACGCTTTCACCGAGATTGTGCAACATAATAAAACTACTACTTTAGTTTTCGGAAGCTCGCCAGGCATTTAATTAATTTTCCGTTAGTCTGTAGTGATAAATTTTATAAAAAATTCTCTAAAAAGTAATTATTTACGCAGATGAAAATTAAAATTATTGGCAAGTTTTAAGCTCCTAGAGATATCTTAAGTATTCAGATATAAGTATCATAAAATTTAAGCTGAAGCTTTTCAATACTTTAATCCTCCTTAAAAAAAACCATTTTCTTCCTTGAAATGAAAACCAGAAAGGGTCCCCTTCATCCGAATGGTTGCTATAGAAATTTATATTTTAAAGATTTCTAACAAGAAGAGATAAAGATTGCGAGTGTTTCACAATATTCGTTATATGCTATTTATTAAGAGCAGACCACAGCGACTATTCTCGTGATCGTCTTCATTAACAAATTTCACAAAGTCTATAACATTTCTTAAAAACAGATCTCATATTTTCAGATATATTGAAAGCCTCCCCACAGTTCACCGCAGAGCTGCAGAGGCGTCACGATATTCCCAATCTCATTCAATGTCATGCCAAAACTTGTCACCAGAGTCAGCGAGAAAGTAATCAAAAATATTCGGAAACTACAAGCAGCTACAGTACCGCTTTTAACAACATTGACCGCAGCTGCATCTAGGATATATTAAATAGACTTAATGCAGCATTCTAGATTACCAATCTCATATGGGCTTAATATGAAAGCTTCTATTGCCTTACATAGCTGAATAGTTATATTTGATCTGTGTCGGGTGTGTGCTTAGGATGGTATTTTTAACAGAGCTATAGACTATATAATTCAAGATAAGGATATCAGTTTCTCCAGTTCAGGGTTTCTAAACTATTGGAAAAATAATATCTGTGATTTCCGTGTCTATACCTCAATACCAAAATCGATTGAGCAAATACGAGCCAATAGATCCTGTAATATATTTGCTGTCTTTCATTACCATTTTTTATACATAACTAGTGGTACCCGCGGCTTCGCACGTGCCATTGTTTTTTCTTAATGAAATTACTCTCTTATCTCATTCTATCATCTCTCCTCAAAAGTAAAAAAAAATATTAAAGAAAAACAATTGAAAGAGAGTTTATTCTTTGAGTTCAAGAAACAGCATAAGCAACGAAAAATCAAATGACAATTTTTGTGTGAATTTTTGGAAAAACTTAATGCTTGTTTGGTTCAAGGGTAGAACAGGACATTCAACTATCCTTCATAGCTTGAGTTCTGCACACTCTAATTTGGACTATATTATACCAGTAATCTCATTCAATAGGGATTACGTAACTCACTTTCCATCTCGGGATGAATGGAAGGGAGAACTCCCGAGGAGAAGGGGCCATATTAATTTCTACACAGATGGCTCCAACCTAAATAACCAGGTGGGTTATGGTATTTACTCTAAGGAAATGAAGATAAGAATTGCTGCGAGGTTACCAGACCATTGCAGAGTTTTTCACGCAGAGGCTATAGCGATAGAAGAGTTAGCATCCTTGTAACGTTTTTATTTTATGGTCGATTTTCTTTTGGTATATCTTAATTTTTGCGTAAAGGTATCAGCTCTACGACCATGAAGCATACTTATTTTTGTTTAATTTATTTCTATTTTTCCGTGGCCATAGAATCAAATGTAAAATTTGATTTTTTTTTAAATCTGGCCTGTTTTCATCGATATCTTTTGAATCGCGTACTCAATAGAATATACAATTACACATGTTTATTTGTAATTTTAATACCTTTCACTTGGTGCTCAGCACGATGAAATTGGAAACTTATAGCTCCGGATATGAATTTTAAATTGAAAGATGGTCGAAAAAATAAAAAAACCACAATATCTCGAAAACTGTGCCATTCAAAAAGTTTTTATTTTCATTTTTGAATTCAGCAGGAAAATGTACATAAGAAAAGTAACTTCTTATCAATGGAACAAATAAAAAAAATCATTTTGTAAACTAGTGTAGTCAGACTGCTATCAAATCTGTAGAATCAGTCTTCCTAAACTCACTAGTGCCTCAACAATGCCGCTCGTCTCTAAATGAGATGGCTCAGCATTTTAACATTCACCTCATCTGGGTGCCAGGGCATAGGAACATTGACGGCAATTGCAAAGCTGATGAACTTGCTAGGCAAGGGACTACTGCACAAATTCCTCAGGTCAAGGAAGATGTTGACATGCCACTTCCTACCTGCAAGTTACTGCTTAAAGAAGAAATGGTAAAAAATACTAACAAAAGATGAACTCAAGGGTCAACTTGCAATATAACTAGAAAGATCTGGCTTAAATAGGACGCTAAGCGGTCGTCAGAGCTAATTTCGCGCACTAGACATATTGTCTCGTCAGCTGTTGCAGTCATAACTGGGCACTGCCTTATCGGCAAACATGCGGAGAGATTAGGTGTTAGGTCCTTTGACTTTTGTAGAAGTTGTGGAGATGTGGAAGAAGAGGAAAACATTAAACATTTTTTCTGCTCCTGCCCCGCACTTGCTAGAAAACGCCAAAAAAACACTTGGTTCGTTTTTATTTGATGACCTGGACGACCTTAGATATGTTAGTATAGGTCAGATATTTAGTTTTATTGCGAAATTTGGTTAGTTCAACGAAAGGTTATAGTCAGACACTCTGTGGTATCACAATAGATCACATTTGGTCTAAGTGAGTCGGTTTCGTAACTGACTGCCACTCCTACCGAACCTAACCTTCGTGCTGGTTTTCAAATGTAATGGAGAAAAGTAGGTCAGCCGCAGCTTTATCTATCAAATCGTTGAAAGGAAAAAGAAAGAGATTTTTGTTTATATTTGAAAGATAGGAAACGTAAAATATTAACGTTAGCATTGTGTCGCCACATACCAAATTGATGTCTCAAAATACCGATATATTAGAAAGACGATACTTTTCAATATACATAAATACATATTGAATACTGCATTGAATGTCGAATATCGTAAATAACTACATAGTCATTTTTGAGTATCAAACAAGTCTTATTTGAGAACTATAAATACATAATAACGAAAAGATAAATCAAAAAATTGGTATCACATTTTGCAGCTGCTATTGTAGGCTCTATTAGCAGGACTTAAAGTTATCAAATATTTAAAAGATCGGGACTGTTGTTGAGTTTTCTTGGGGCTCTTAATATGGGACTGGAAATCTGCAAAATCCATCGAAAATTTTTACTCAGAATTTATGTAGTTTACTTTTAATATACTAATAAAACTTTCGAGCTCTTGGTCGAAAAAAATCTGTGTATTTTTGTATCACTCTAATGTATATACTCTTTAAGAATGGGACCAGTACCACTCGACAATACTATCTAGATATTTGTACATGTCATTGATAACAACAAAACTGATAAAAAAAATTATTGTTAAAGAAAAAACTGATAAAGATAAATATCAGCGCTGAATTGGTAATGAAATCTATATTATTTCAATGACGAAAATTTTAACGAGTCTCGACAAAATCGTCATGGATGTTTTAATTGAATCTTATGGTTGTTGTCAAATAACAAAACAGCTGTATTTAATTTTAATTTCATTTTTACTCACAACATTTTTATTGTTAAGCTACCGGTAGTATCGGGGTACCGGTTGGTTTATCTCAAATTTCAAATTTTTACAACTTTTGTTTATATTTCTTTTATTTTTTTTATTTGCAAATCAATTTATTAGCATATTGTTGTTAATTATTAAGTATGCACATGTTAAATATAAATATTTTTCTTAGTGATTATTAATTTGGCATTTCAATTAGGAGTATTATTTTTTTTTTTTTTTGCAGCCGCAAAAGCGCTTAAGTTTTTAATACTCCTCTCGTTAAAATATTTTATTACTTTGTTGAAAAGTAAAACTTATTAATATAAATATATATTATAAATAATGTTTCATAATTCCATAACTCTGTTATATGTAGCCAATATAATTTTTTTTACTTACAATTTCATTCGCATTCCCATTAATTAAGTCGAGGTTCTTCAAAACTTTAGCGCCCATTTGCATTTTTTTAAATAAATTGTTACCACTAATACTACTGCCACCTCTATTGTTGTTATTGGTTATGTTATTTGCTGTTGTATCACTGTTAAATTCTCCCGAACTGGCACCACTAGATGTCAACATAGATGGTGGTAAATCAATTTCTGAATCGGATAATTTTTGATAACCCTGTGATTGTCCAGGTTCAACGCCAGCGGAAACATTAACAGCTTCATAAAATTCACCATCGGCATTACTGCGATAGCTGCCTTGCAGACAGCTAAAGCTTGGTATAACACCAGCGTTATGTGGACTAGCATGACCAGGCCCACCAGGTTTCGTAGAGTGATGAAAGTTTTTATAATTTTTTATTGTATCGTAACCATTTAGCAGCTCGGATTTAATAAATTTCTCAATAAAATTCGTTGGAGATTTCATACCTTGTGATGCGGAACTTAATGTGGCCAAAAATTTACTCTCTTTGCCAGTGTCGGAAGCGTTGGAAGAGGTACGACGTGTTTTCTGTTGGCTGCTGCAGATAGGTGGGGTTGCAGATATTGCGTTGGATTTTTCGTGCGTTTGCTGGAGACCATAAATTTGCGAAGAATTTAAAAGGCCAAACATGCTTTTAGTGGTGGGTTTCTATATCTTTTTGTTAGTTAATTATTTGATTTTTATTTGCGATTGTGTAGTGAATTTCGTGAGGATGTATTGAGATTTCGTTTTCTGGTGCTAGCAATTGGTGCATTCATTTTGGCGCGATAACAATTTATGCTGGATTGTTGAACAGTTTAACTGAAAGAGAGAAAAAAATATTTTAGAGACATTTCATAATATTTAATAATGTTCTGTATATAAAACAAGAGCTTGTTTTCTAAACAAAAAAAATCTAATAGAGTATTAACAGTTTTTAAGCAGTATTTTTGCAGTGCAAGCATTTTACCAAAAACAGGGGACGTAGATTTAAAATGACTGATAAGAGCAGGGTTCTGCGAAAGAGAAGTGGGCAACTGCCTAGGGCGGCACTTTCAGGAATATTTAAATTAGTTTAAGTTTTTTATTTTTATAAATTTTTGTCTACATCGAAGATATATTTTTTTTACAAATTAAATGTAATAAGAGATACCAACTCGGCTTGTAACGTTTCGTACAATTTCAGATATCTTCCACGTGAAATCTAACAAAGTTTCAGTTACGTTTCAGAAAACTGTTATTTACATTTCAGAAAGCTTTCTGATGTGTTAATTTTCGCATTTTGATTTCAGTTGAAACGTTTCTGAAATATTACAGAAACCTTTTAAGATTATTAGGAAAGATAAAAAAAATAAATTTAGTCATTGGTCTCTGCAATTTTTTATTGTTTTTTTAACCGCCTCACGTACCGCTGCAATTTAGTACGTCATCGAGACTCTAAATTTTTGCTTCATCTTATTCGCGTCATCACTTGCGTTGATACTTAATATGCAGTTACATATTTTATGTGACGTTTCTTAATTTGTTAACAATGTTAACAATGATTATACAAAACTATACTTAACATAGAATCAAACCGAGAACTAGCCTGTTAACATATGTATGTACACACCTTTCTGTAATAACCATGTACCTACAATTGGTATCGTATGTATATACTGCAGATAACAAAGAAGCAATGCCGAATCATTCAGATTTCATTAGTCATATATTAAATCTGTAACCTTTCAGAAACATTTCAGAAAGTAACATGTGAAAGATTTCGTTTAAAACGTATCAGAATGATTGTCAGAAACTTTAAGCCTAGAGCCTTTCAGAAACATTACATTTGAAATATATATGAAAGTTTTCCGCAACGTTGCGTTTGCAATATTTCAAATAAAACATTGCTGGTACGTATCGTACTATTTCTAAAACTTTATGAAAATGTAAAGCCTTGTTTATTAAAGCAACAAATAAAGTACTCAGACCAAATATTTCACATTCAGGCAACATGATAAAAAAGTATGTAAATTCCTCATTTAAAATGCGGATATGCAATTCGTTTGTGAAAAAGTGTACCTATACTCATTAACAATAAGGTTGATGAAATGTTAAGTGTTTAACAAAATTGTGTCAGAAGTCAAGCCATATAAAAATGAACCATGAATATTGCCACACTTAACATTATTATATGTAATTTTTGCATTGTTTCCAATACCTTCGTATGTTAAAATACTAAATAAAATAGAAAAAAAGATAAAACTTCAATGGCTTCTGCTATGGTTGGCGCCATATATCATTTTTTTGCTTTTGTGCGGCATTGTAAAAAGTTTAAAAATCGCAAAAAAAACATTCAAGTTACGCAAATAAGCGTAGAACTAAGATTGTTTTTAAAGTGTTAACGTGTTGCCACATATCTACATGAATAACACATATTGCATGTTAACACTCTTTCTTGGTATCACTTTTCTTCTGCTACGCTTTTATTTAATTTTCACGCATTTAATGTAAAAAAAAGCTAATAAAAAGCCAGCTATGTAAATAAAGTAAATTTCACTGGCGGAACGGAATAAAATTTTGTATACAAGTGAAAGAAAATATTAAGAGGAAAAAATATTTAATTACTGCTTGAGGTTCATTAAAATAAAATGTTAATTTCAAAGGCATTAAATTTCATATCGACATAGAGTTAAGTTTTTATTTCAACTTAAGTTACTTGTGGGTTGTAACATGTATTCATGGTAATAAAACCCAACATAAGCTAACTAAATTATGATACATATATAGCATGTACCTACTGCATATTAACATTAAAGTTCTTGCGAAGGCTTAGGCATCTTACACATACTTTTAGGCAGCGCAAGCTCCAAGAAGTTAGTTGCGTAAAGAAATAAACGTATTTTTTCCCCTATCTTGAAATGATATATTTTTCGTTTCAAATCTAGATACTCGGCGTTTACACACACAAATTCTTGCCGAAAAGTTTCCTTGTTTGTGGGCAAGAGGGGAAAAGCCAAAGAGACGAGGTACAAAATTTGTCATATGTTGCAAATGCCAAACAAAAACCACAAAAGAGAATTGACAACTATTTGTTTCACCGAATTTGCCTGTTTAAACGCCGAGATACTAGATATTTTGTATACTATAGGACGATTTCTGTTTCAAATTTTCGTAGTCCGTCTATTTTTCAATCATTGAATACGCTGAAATAATGTGACTGTAAGGAAATCTCTTATTGATGTTTGGAAGAAATTGTCCGTTTGACACAAATCACATTTTTTACTGATTTCAAATTATGGGAAAAATTGATAAGAATTTTATAATTCAGACATTTTGTGAATTTAGACTCTAAAAATTTGATATAGCAACGTATTTTTAGACGCAGTAACTACATAACGGTACAGTCTATAATCGAAAAATTTATCGCTTTACAAAAAATTTAATATTCGACTGATTTCAAATTATGAGTACTCAGAAATCTGACAATGAAAAGATCTGAAAAATTTATGAGCGCCTAGGCATATACCTCTTTACAATCGGCATGCCAATTCGCACAGCCAGCGCCAGCAATAGCTTCATCCAGCATTGAAGAAGTGCTTCCTTAGACAACGTAAGCTATTAGATTCAATAAAGCAAAAGTTACTTTCGCTCAGCTTTGTAATATCTGGCAGCGTAATATCTTAAGCCAAACGGCTGTGAAAATTTCTACACAATTTGGAAGTGTTCACTAGCAATTGTATTCGCCGAGCTCTGAAAATTTGGATGTCCATGACCATCTCCAATGTCGAATTGGTCACCAAATATCGTCAAGATCCAATTTCCAGAAATTTTCAACTGCCGGCAAGCATTGAAGTGGAACCTTTAGGGTAGCAGAAAACGTGCACAGAAAAAACAAGATTGGTAAAATCAAAGAATTGCAATTCTATGATTAAAATTTGTGGAATTCAACAATTCATTTCTTTGAATCAAAGAAAAAATTTGCAAAATCAATACCCTTTGTTCTTTGGATTTGCAAATTCAAATTATCTGATTTTACAACAAAATATTTTAGCGTAATCAGCAAAATGTTTCACTGATATTGCAAATAAAAAACTTCCATTGTCTAATAAGGGAAGCTCCTGGTTAAAACCCCGGCGACGACATAATTTTTTTTATTTTATTATTTTTTTAATTTAAAGGTATTTAAAAAACAAAAAGAAGTAGAGAACTGTATTTGTATAAATTGAAAATATCTTGAAAACTGCATTTTATGTTAATAATAAGAAACGAGTCCGTTATTTTTTAATATAAAAGGCAGTTTTCAAGATATTTTCAATATATTTATAGTTCTCTACGTTGTTTTTTAAATTAAAAAATAAAAAAATTATGTCGTCGCCGGGGTTTGGACCTGGAGCTTCCCTGATTAGACAATGGTTGTTGCATGCGCAGTTTAACAACATGATTTTAGTATATAAATGATGTCAGTGGCTGAGTTGGGTAAGATTAGCATCTTTGAACAGTGGCATGGCGCAGAACACAGGTTCAATTCTCTGATCGGGTGACAGATAAAAAAAAATTTAATTTCTCCTTTGAAGTTTTAAGAACGTATTACAATTAAAATAAGAATGACTGACAATAAGTACCAACAAATAAGAAAATAGAGGAAAAAAAAGAAATAGAGGAAAGTAAAAAAAAAATCAAAAAAGAAAAATGTTTTTTGCGAATTTATTCTAAGTTTCAACAAAAACTTTAGGAAAATTAACAAATTTTATTTTGAAATCAACGAATTTATTTTAAGTTTAAAAAAAACCTTAGGAAAATTAACAAATGTTTTTTGGAAATCAACTAATTTATTTTAAGTTTCAACAAATAATCTTTTGTTATATCAGAGAAACTGTTTCTCTGACTGAAAATCATACACAACATTCGTTGAAATCGGACCCGAAATTGTTTGTGATATTGTAAGTGCCGAATCAAGACTTTGCGGGTCTTCTCTCATAAAAACTGAAAAGTGTACCACAAAAAAAAAAACTGTCCTCATTATTCGTTTCCACATAAAAAATGATAAAAACTCATTGTCTGCTACTATGATTGTGTTAGATTTCTGGCGAAAGGATTGAGCCTCCGAATCTCCCGCTCTGGTATTGTATATTATACAAGTATGGTGTGTACAAAATTAATTTATTTTTAAGAAAAGCTTATCTAAAAAATGAATTTAAATTCTATGATTTTTAAAGAAACATTTAATCATTTAATGTTATTTTTTTTTATCAAATGCATATGAATAAAAATTTCCCAATGTGTGAAAATGTTTTCTCTCTACTATAAAAGCAACAAACTCATCTTTCAAGATCAGTTTTTCTTCGAATGAAAGTTATTAACGTTTTTCTCACTTTTTATTCCCGTTTTTTTACATTCCAAGTAACCTTAACATTGAGTGTAGAATTTTTAATTTCTATCATCAAATTTCTGTAGTTATAAAATCAAAAGATTTTTTGCTAAAAATACTTACATATAAACTTTTTCATTTCTTTTCAAAATGCAAATAATATTTATCATCATAAAAACTTCAACAACAATAGCGCACACTTTCACACATTATAAAATTAAACATTAATTTAACGAAAAAAAAGAGCTATTAACTTTTTTTAAATATTTGAAAAAAACGAGTCAATAAAAAAAAAAAACAAATTGATATGCAAAATGTGAAATAAAATTGGTATGATACTGTTTTTGCATAGTTTTCAAAATATATTTTAATAGACCTAATCAACAGCAATAATTAAAAAAATTTATTGGCATTTATGATGCCATTAAAGCCGTTATTGATATTGATAATAATTAAGTTGTTAAGTTTTTAAGGATCATTGACTTTACAATTAAGAGACTACTAAAAATAAATATTTCTATTCAAATTGTACGGTCAAAAATGTTAAAGTAAATTTCCTTTGATAAGCTACTGATCTAATAGAAAAGTTGAATCACCAATTTTTTTAAACATATGCAATATATACAGATGGCTTCAAACAAGACGAAGGGGTAGGTGCGACTAATTTTAGTGATATGTAATTCAATAAAGAACACTACATGCTCCTAAGTTCTTGAAGTATTTTTCAAGCCGAAATATTCGTTATTCAAAAAAGCTTCAGAAAGCATTTTAAATAACAACAGTAACTGTCTATGTGGATTTTGGCGACAGGAAAAAATCGAATGTTTGAAATGGCCCTTGGTTAAAACGGTTCTACTTATAACACCTTACGTAAACCTTAGTAAAATTTCAGCCGAATCTATTTGGATTTGAGGTCGCGAATTTCATTTGTAATGCTTTAACAAACGATATTGTCCGTTTATTGTGAAATCAAGCGAAATATAGGTTAACTTTTAAAATACCCTCTGAATATTGTTTTTTAAGTCGCAGAACACGTTGAAATTTGGCTCTTGAAATACTTCACGTGAGAAGGAAAATTTCCAAATATCATTCATTCCTCCAACGTGCACAAATTTTCTACTATCACATTAGACCAGCGATGGGCAAGTACAGGCACTTTCAGCCCTCATGTCCCTGTCCGTTATTCGACGCACAAACAAGCAACCAAAAGTTCGCAGAACTTCAACGCCAACGGCGCACAGCGTTGAATTGAGTTCTAATGAAAACAAAACACACAGAAGCGTTAGCGACGGCGCTGCATTGTGTTTCGACGAATGCAGCAATTGTTTTTGTTTATAGTGAAATTTGACTTTTTTTGTGCTGTTGGCAAATTTGGAAATCAAAGCAAAAAAACTTTAAAATTTAGTTTGTTGTTGCTTGATGGTGTTGTTGTGCCCTTTTGATAGATTTCCGTGCCCACCACTGCATTTGACAAACAAACCCTTAGAATATTTGTCGGTATTATTACAGGAGGCTATTTTATAGGCAAGCCTGCCTCAAGATTTGGGATTTCTGACGAAGGGAATTTTTGTAGAAGCTGTAAAGATCGTGACGTTGAGGAGTCATTATCTTTGTGAATGTCTAGCGCTGACAAATCAGCGTTACAAGGTATTCGGACTCCACTTCTTCGACACTCTCTCATCGCTCAAAAATATCCAAAATCCATTTTGAAGTTTATAAAAATTTCGAAATGGTTTGCATAGGTTGAAAACGAAATTATATACAGGGTATACAATGGGCCCAACTGCGGTCTAAGTTATGATGACAATTGTCATCTCGCGTGCTAACCTAACCTAAGAGGACGTCCATTAATTACGTGAGGTGTTTTTTTGAAAATTCGGACCCCCCACCTCCCCTCCGTGAGATTTGATGAGATCTGGCAGGACACTGAGATTTAAATTATAATTTTTAATGTAAATTTTATGCATTAAAAAGTTGACGTGAGGTTTTCCTTGACCCCCCCCCCCTTGGTGAGATTTTGCCGGACCCCCTTCCCCCTATTTAGGCTCACGTAATTAATGGACGTCCTCTAACCTAGAGGTTGGGGCACTCTAACAATTCTTGGTGAACTTTTGTAAATTGTGTAGCAGAGCGCTGTTCGTTAACCAAGCTTTACAGCCGTACAGAAAATCGGGCTCCACATTTGATTCAAAAATTTCTAATTTACTTGTTGAAGGTGCCTTTCAATTTCTTGAATCTAAGAGTAGCATGGATTTTCTTATTGGGACCTCTCTCAGGTGCTATGACGCAGCCTAAAATCAATTTATAAATAGGTGGTGACGAAACGGTTCCATCTCTTTTTAATTGTCGTAACACAACAAAAGGTGTAGTGCAGAATGTAATGTAATGCCACGCCTCCAACATGGAGCTAGACTAATTTCTGAGTGAAGATATTTGTTTTTAATGGGCGGTGCCACGCACCTAAACATAAAATATGTTTTCACTGGAAAAAAATTAACCGTTTTTGATGGAATTTAGTACAAATATACATAGCTATAACCTTGAAAAAAGATATTTGTTTTTAATGGGCGATGCCACGCCTATAACCAGAAAATATGTTTTCACAGCTAAAAAAATATACCAATTTTCTAGCATTTTTGTGTGGAGATGGATTGCACCTTGAGGGAAGGTATTAGCTTTTTAGTGGGTGGTACCACACCCCTAATAGGAAAATATGTTATTACAGCTAAACTAATGGACTGATTTTAGTGAAATTTGGTATGGAGACAGATTGAACCCTAAGGAAGAGATAGATATATGTAGACATAGAGTAACGTGCTACCGTGATTTTTGTTTTTGAGAAAGGTGGCAAAAAATAGTCTTTTTATGCTAGTTTTACAATACCAAAAATTATTTTTTGGTATTTTATGTACTTACTTCACTATGATGGTTAAATTTCAATCATTGAATCGGCGAACTCTTGTAAGTAAAGTTATCCACTTTCTCTATCATGAAACTATTACTGGCATTGGCTGGGGGATGAAAAGGTTCTTAGATTTTTATTGTTGGCTTTCGGAACAACTTCTTCCAAAGAAGATCTGAAAGCATTGAGTTTTCTTGCATGTCGCACTGCTTGGTGGTGAAGAGATGCGCCTGGTATGAGCAGATGCTTACTAAAAAACCATTGAATACTACGATATCCTCCAGTAATATCAGAATAAAGATTGGTAACAGCAGACAGCCTAAAGGATCAGAAAGTTTCCCGTTATGTAATAGTCTACATTTGATTTCTTAAGTTGAGCCTAAGTTGATTTTGGGTGCTGCACCTAATCTGTTAAATGCATCCAAGTTGCAATTGTGGTCGATGCTATCAAAAGCGGTACTGTTGTCGAAAATGTTGAAATATAACGACGCCTGCCATTTATTTATTTGCTCCGCGATAATGCGAAGGTTATTTATTTGATCAATGCATGATCTGTTCGGGTAGAAAACCCGCTGGCTGTTTACAGGTTGTTGATTATATTTTTTTGCTGAATTTGGTTCAGAGAATTTTCGTCAAGATCTTGAATGAGTTTGAGAATATTATGGGGCCTCTGGCTCTGGCCTAGCGATAATTCCCTCATTTTTGAGATTGTCAGCAATGTTTTAATGAGCCAAACTATTGATATTCTTTCTGCTTTACAAACTGGTAGTAGTCTTTCTCAGAGGCATATCTCTTAAAAGTTAAATTCGAACAATTTCAAAGAATTGTGACATCTTTTGTCCTATGGTACGTGTGTACTTATAATGCTTAATTATTTTAAGCAATCAATTTAGTTGAATTTTAACTCATTTTCCTCAAGTATTTTGTCACATATATTGTAATAACAATGTCATATTTGCTAAAACTTTTTTCCAATTGTTGACATAGTTTTTTTTTCTGTTATAGATGAGTAGATTTATTTATACATTTTTTTCTCATCGTATTGTCTTTCATAATAAATTTTATTTGTTTTCTTCCGGTGCACCTTGTTCTTTGCGAATATAAAATTTGTCTGTTTATAGTAACTGGTGTCAACAGAACAGAACAGAACATTTAATTATGTTGGTCAAGAAATGTGTGTTAGTTTAAGGTTGTCTTTAGTTTATTGACCTACTGGCCAAGTTTTAATTTAATCTAACTGAAATTGGGTTCGTTTTGATTCAGAGATTTTAAAGAAATATAAAAATTAAATAGATTTTCTTTATTTAATTTCATAGGAATCTGTTTCATGTTGTTTTTACACATAGTTTTTGTTAAGTAAAAATTAATTTTATATAACACAAGAAATTGCTTACATTCAAACACTTGTATATGCAAAGTAACCTTAAAAGCTTATAGCGCCAAGCTGCTTGAAAGAAGATTTAATGTTACAACACAAAACAGAAATAAATTTTGACCTTACAACTTTTAAAACTCCCAACAAAAATTATAGCTCCCATAACAAAAAAAAAAAAACTTGAAAAATTGTAATATTTTTTTTTTTTGTAAAGTTTCCTTCAAATTAGGTTATCTTTTGAACAGCAAAAACAAAAAAAAACACTTGTAACTCTACCAATATTTTTTTTTTAAGTTTTGTTTAGTTAATTTTGTTTAACCAACATGAAGGCCATAATTTATAGTTTACATGCATCTTTTCATGATTTGATATGCTCGTTTAGTGTTAATTTTTACACAGGTAAAAAAAAGAAAACACGATGACCCGTTAAAAATTTGATAAAGTCTTTGCAATTTTTATTGCTTAAATTTTGTATTGTTTTGTAATTTAATTTATTACAAGCGTTCACTAAAAAAAATTAACTGTTTTCACATGATTTATAATTTTTCCTTTTGTCTTCAGCATAATTGGTCTATTAATTTAATTAATTTAGTTTCGAAATTAACTGTGTCTTAGAAAACAAAAAAAAAAGATGAATAGTTTAAAACTTAAGTGGGGATTCTTTTTTGAGCATATGACTTTCGTTGCCGTAATTCGTGACTTTGCAAAGAAAGTTATATGTTAAAAAAAGCGCCACTTAAGTTTTATGTCGTTTTAAACGTTAGACCATTTTTTATAGAACCAACCTGTAGCGCTATACTCTTGTAAAAAAGTGGTAGGTGGAAGATGGGGGCTATCACATCGCATTATTCACTGGCTCTATACAGCGGTCATTCGACCGATTCTGTTATATGGCATTGTGGTGTGGTGGTGTGGTGGCCTGTCTAAGACAAGGTCACCTATTACAAACAATTGCATAGGGTTCAAAGGGCAGCTTCCATGTGTATCAGTGGTGTTCTGCGGACTACTCTGACTGACGCCTTGGAGGTCCTCTTTCATCTCGTTCCTCTGCTAGATAAACGGATGGCAGCTTATGCTGCCATTAGACTCAGGGAAACTGTTTGCTGGTACGAGGGTAGAACAGAACACTCAACTATCCTTCATAGCTTGAGTTTTGTACCTTCTAATTTGAACTATATTGTTCCAGTAATCTCATTCAATAGGGATTACGTGACTCACGTTCCATCTAGGGATGACTGGAAGGGAGGGCTCCCGTGGAGAAGGGGCCGGCCATATTAATTTCTACACTGATGGCTCCAAGCAAAATAACTAGGTGGTTATGGTATTTACTCTAAGGAACTGAAGATAAGAATTGCTGCGAGGTTACCAGACCATTGTAGCGTTTTTCAGGCAGAGGTTATAGCGATAGAAGAGGTATCATCCTGGTTGAGGATGAATGTTGTATCCAAAAAGGATATAAACATTTATTCAGATAGTCAGGCTGCTATCAAAAATCTAGAATCAGTTTTCCTAAACACACTAGTGGCCCAACAATGCCGCTCGTCTCTAAATGAGATGGCTCTGCATTTTAACATTCACCTCATCTTGGTGCCTGGGCATAGGAACATTGACGGCAATTGTAAAGCTGATGAGCTTGCTTGGCAAAAATTCCTCAGGACAAGGAAGGTGTTGGCATGCCACTTGCTACCTGCAAGTTACTGCTTAAAGAAGAAATGATAAAAAATGCTAGCAAAAGATAGACTCAAGGGTCAACTTGCAATATAACTAGGCAGATCTGGCCGAAATGGGACTCTAAGCGTTCGTCAGAGTTGATTTCCCGCACTAGACATAGTGTCTCGTCAGTTGTTGCAGTCATAATTGGCCACTCCCTCATCGGCAGACATGCGGAGAGATTAGGTGTTAGGTCCTTTGACTTCTGTAAAAGTTGTGGAGATGTGGAAGAAGAGGAAAACATTAAACATTTTCTCTGCTCCTGCCCCGCACTTGCTAGAAAACGCCAAAAAACACTTGGTTGATTTTTATTTGAAGACCTGGATGACCTTAGACATGTTAGTATAGGTCAGATATTTCATTTTATTGCGTAACCTGGTTGGTTCAACGAGAGGGTATAGTCAGACACCCTATGGTATCACAACGGATCACATTTGGTCTAAGTGAGTCGGTTTCGTAACTGACTGGCACTCTTACCTAGCCTAACCTTACCTAGTGTGGTATGTGCACAGTCAAAAACGAGTGGCCAGTAGCAAGATGACCATGTTACGTTTTCACAATAATAAGAAAAAGGTTTTGCATATTCATATGCATGATCTATTGAGTCCATATATACTGATTCGTGAACCCTGAATTATTTGGAAAGGTTGGACTGTTTTAATTTTATCCTATCTGAATCTCCTTTAGCGTCATGTTAACATTTCTCTGTTAATGCTCTGTTAAAGCTCTGTCAAGTCAGATGGTTTGTGTCTTCGATTGTGAAATTTAACTTCACGCTCTCGGTAAATTCTGCGCTCGTTATTTTGATCAACAATATTCTTTAGAAAGAAAGTTGAAAGTGAGAAATGTATCGACAATATGAATGTACCTACAGAAAAAAATCGAGTACAGCAACAGCTTTCTATGAAAAATAAACAAATTTGATATAAAATGAGAGTATTCCCCAGCGATTAAGAAAGCCGTCTTCGATAGTCTACAAATTAGGATATTGCTCAAAAAACGATGTGAATGTAACATGGAACTTTCAGTTGTTTGTTTCTTGGAAACAACAAAAGCCTAAATTACGTGGAATTTGGCATAGCTATATTTGATACATACAGTCTTGATAATTCAAGTGACGAGTACGGCTAAAGATTCCAAAAAATTTTTATAAAACATTGGCAGAATATTTTTCTTCGCTGAAACATCCAAAAAATCACAAAATTTACACTTTTTTTCCGATTCGTCCACCATAATGCTCGTGGTTAGGGCATTCGGTAACAAAGTGCTTTAGCTAAGTAACCTCAGCCTTATTTACTTTACATGATAAGTAACTAAGTACTTAAATTACTCACATTGAATAATCTTAATTCTTATCTAACTACGGTAATTAATATGACATTTAAATGTAATCTGTAAATATTCTCATTTGTCACGCTCAAAAACTGTTCAACTTATTAGTTGTCTACGTATAGCCAGCTGTCTGTCTGTCAGTCAGCACTTGTATCTATGAAATGTTATGCAACTTTTTTGCATATCTTAAAAGTACGGACATTTCAACTCATATGCGATAGTAACTAAATATTTATTCATACACACTCATTCATTCATTCATTCACTCCTTTATTCAGTTATGCAAATTGAGCTCAAATATCGAGCATGGTATTATATTTTTTAGGGTACTCCTCCTCCCCACTGATATTTTTTGTTGGTTTTACTGTTACAATTTTAAACCATAAAGTATTGTTTGCAAAAAAAAAAATAGATATTATTATGTCTTAAATGGAGCACAATAGCTACAACATCAATATCATAACTTTATTGTTGTATAATTTTTTGTAACCATAAGTAACGAATTGCTTTCGTTTGTGGAAGTCGGCGGAAGAATATGATATATGGGAAGGTAAATAAATGTAAAAAAAAATGTATTATAATATGATTCCTAATTAATATGCATCATTGTAAACTTTTATAAATTTGTATTAAAATTGTTTTTGCGCTGATTTATTTGGGAAAAAATTTTGTCTGGGATTTTTTAAAACATTACAATTCAAATTATAAGTAGTTTATTATGTTATAGTTATTATTAGGTAAGATATGTAAAAAGATGCAAAAAATTCAAGTTCCAACAACAAGTAATTGACTATATTTCAAATACATCTCTCATTTGTATATTATACGCTCTCTTACGTTTTTCACTAATGTCAATTTTACATCTCTTAAATTCTGAAAACAGTAAATCTCAGAAAACGACAATTTTTGAAATCTCATGAAAATAAAGTGTGGTTTTATTTTTGTGTGTCGTAGTTTAAAATTTCAATAAAACATCAAAAGTTGTGTCAAATGGCCTGAGTTTTGATTTATTTAGTAAATAGTTTTATGGCATTTAGCATTTGAAGATGAATTCGGGCATATGAAAATTGATTTAAATTTTGAAAAAAATATTCTTCAAATTTTGATAATATCAATGTAATTATTTTTAAAGCTTAAAAAATTTTAGTATTTGGGACAGTCTTTTACAAACCGAACGAATTTTGACAAAAATTGACCGACACATTTTTGATATGGCTGAAATTTTTTTAATGGTTTCTGTATCGAAAAAGATCACGAGATTCTCAAAATTTGAATTCGCTCTATTTTGAAAAAAAAATTTTTTTTACAAAATCCTCGAATACGTACCTCTTCTTTTTCGATACAGATCCCATAAAAACAATTTCAGCCAAATCAAAAATGCGTCGTCCGACAAGTGTTCGGTTTGTAAAAGATCGTCCCATTTGGAAGTGTTATTTCATTAATCAATAGGAAAGGTTGAAAATGGATTCTACCAAAGCAGCGAGCTCGAATAGAGAAGTGTCCGTTTTGGAATTACTTTTGCAAAAACTATATCAATCAATTGTGAAAGTTTGAAAATGGATTTTGTACATCAGCAGAAAAAGAACCCCTTTGGACCCCGATTTCGTAAAATAAAATGTTTGCACTAATGGATTGAGAAGTCAAAAATGGATTTTGGACATCATAGCAACATAGCACACCGAAAAAGTTTCTATTATAGATGCCTTTTTTCGAGAAAAGAACAAAGTTATCGTTGAGAAAAGTTCGAAAATGAATATGGCATTCTAATATCGCCCCTGTTGGTGTCTACAATTCCATTAATGAAACAATTTTTTTTAAAAGATTGCCTAAAATGGGCCTTTTCGGGTTCCGTTGCTGCTTATGTTCAAAAAACATTTTTGAGCTTTGGATATGTGCAAATAATTTTTTTTATTAAAAAAATAAGCCGAAAAATTTTCTTTTCGAGGTTCTAAGTCGCCCTTGGATATGCCTAAGAATATTTTCTATTCTCTATCGATTTTTGCAAAAAAAAAACAACTGACAAAAATTTGTTGAAAATCCATTTTACACTTTCATTATCGATTGATGTTAACAATAAAGTTTTTTTCTTAAAACTCTATAGGACTCCGCCTCTCGCTCGCTTCCTTCACCAGCTATGGCGCGCACTTCTCAGAATTTTTGTTTTCTTCATTTTGATAACTTTATTTTACCATTCGTTAAGGGGACGTCCATTAATTACGTGAGCTAACATAGGGGGGAGGGGGTACGGCAAAATCAAGGAAAACCTCACGTCAACTTTTTAATGCATAGAATTTACATTAAAATTTGGATTGTTTCGTTGTTGTTTTGCGTCGTGTATAAGTTGTTAACTCAAAGGTCCCATAGATTACCTGATATATGTACCCTTTTCAGATATCTTGGAGTTCTTAATTTATTTTAAACATAAAAACTATCCCCCAGAAATATTAAAATTTTCGACATACACACATACATACATACATACATACATACAATTATGACATTCTGCAAAAAAAACAATATTAAATCTTTTATTTTAATAGCTTTTTAATAGATATGCTTAGACTTCGACCAATTTTTTTGGTAACTTTTCTGCTTGTACTTCATTCAGTGCTTCTTGGGTTATATCGTTCATACCCAAATAAACATGCATTCAATATTAAATATTGTCAATTGCACTCATAAGCTTGAAACCTTATATTGTAGTTCAATTACAATTAATTAAAAACCCACAAAATAAATGATGAATAAACAAAAAACGAGAAAAAAAACTGGTGAGAACTTGTCGGTATCACTGAATTGGTATGCAGTGAAATTTAAAAATTAATTTTTGATGGGAAAATTTTTTAACACAAAAAACAAAAAAACTAAATATCAAGAAATCAGAATCAAAATTTATATGTGAGATTAATATCATTCGAATGATTTAAATTAAATAAATTAAATTGAAAAAAAAAATATTTGTTTAAAAATCAAGGAAGTCATGATTGTGACAGATCATTTTTTTTTTAACTTTTCGCTGTCAAGATGCAATCATTGTTGACTTTAGAAACAATAAAAATTAAAAGAAAATTTATTTATACCCACTAATTTTTTACTGACATTTGACATTTTTGTGCACTTTGTCAAGTTTACGATGGTGACTCTTTTATTTCCTGTTTCTCTCCAAAACCTTTTTATTTAATCAAAATTACTTCACGTACCACGAGAGGAAATTGCACATAATTGGCCCCAAAATGACATAATAGCTACGATTTGACTTTAAATGTCACTTTGAGATGGATGACATAACTTGAAACGTAAAATGAACGTAAAAATTTTCTTTTGGCCAGTCAAAGCTTTTTGACTTAAACTCAGCACCATTACTCTACGCGTAGTTTTTGTTATTCACGTAACACTTAACTTTTTATATATATTTTTTTTAATGTTTGTATTCTTATGCAAGTTATAATGCATTTCGGTTCATAAAATGTTATCATCAGTTCACCTTTGAATCATTAAATTTTACATATAAAAGAAACGGTCTAGAACAGCTCTATACCTTACTGCTTGTTAAATCATTACAAAGCCATTAAAGTGCAGCTAATCCTCAAGAAATGGGTCATATCACATCAGTCAGTGTTGTTGTTTTTTTAGTTTACCGTAAGCTATAAAAATAAAGCTTTAAATTTAACACAAATTAAGATTAATGACTCTAGAGTTATCACATCATTCGACATTGAAAATATCATTAGAATCAAAGTATCTTAACAAAAACTTTTCATATGCAGCCATTCTATTGAAATTTGCATAAGAAATCGCTTTATATTCAGTATATAAGCGCAATATGTTAATAGAATTCAGAAAATACTTTTATATTGACGTGGGAAAATTTTATAGACAAGAGCATGAAGGAGATATTATCGTCTACACAAACTCCTTTAGGTCTTTTGAAAAAGCGTAGCGGCTGCCGAGTCACGTCTAGCAAAAGTTCCTTGGTTACGCATTCCTCTGGTAATTACTTATGTACATGAATTAGAGGAGTCGAATGTGCAAAGTCAGACGTTTTCAAATAATATTGTCTCGGAAACCAAAATACAATATGCCATTAGGTTGGCAGTTTGCTCCACCATTAGACTTCGGAGGATTTTTCGCTGATCCGAGTAAGAAACTAATTTGAGCCAGTGATGGCATTTTCGGTACATTTGTACTTTTTTCAGTACATTTGCGTCCTGAAAAATCGTATTCAGTACATTTAACAAGTTTTCAGTACATTCGGTACATTTGTCACATTTTTAGTACATTCGGCGAATTTTCAGCACATTTTCAGTACATTTTCGGTACATTTGAACAATTTATAATAATTACCTGTTTTCGGTTTAATTAAATGAAAAAATAATTGCAATGTGAAGATATATAATAATTACCTTTTTTTGTATAAATAATTGCAAGGTGTAGTTTTTGTAATTTAATTTCATATATGTATATCTCATTTTCCTAGGGTTTTTGAGATGCCAAAAGTGAGGACCTTTTTTTTTTTTTTGGTTATTGAGAAAATTTTACAAAAATTTCGTACATTTTAATAAAATTGGATGTTCACGCCAAAAAAGTACATTCGGCCTCTAAAAAGTACATTTCAAGTCTCGATTCAGTACATTTTCACAAAACCCAAATGCCATCACTGATTTGAGCTATACGGTTCCAGTAATTTCATTGACGAGGGCTCATAAGACTCACAGTCGATCTAGAAATGATTGCAAAGGAGGACTTAGGCTAGGTAAGAGTGGCAGTCAGTTTAAGAATAGACTCACTTAGTGCAAATGTTGATCCACGGAGTACGTCATCGTGTTCCAAGGATTCTAAGGCTTCAGAAAAATTTTCAATTCCAGACGGAAAATATTATTAAATGTTTTTTATGTACAAGGTTGGGCAAAAGTAATGTCATATCATAGTATCAATTGGCTGCCATCTTGTTAGAAATGAAAATATTTAGGGTCTATTTTCACGGAAAGTTTATTTGAAAATGTCATATCGGTCAAAAGACCACCACCGGAGTTGTGCACATTTTTGCTCGTCTTACGGCATTTTGAATCAGGGACCGTAAATTATTATTATAGTTTCTATAATTAAAGTCAAAAAAATCATAATGAAAGAAAAGTCGAAATGTGAGTTTGAGTATACAGATGAATTTCTTTTGACGAGAAGCCTAGATATATGACACGATTTTTTAATTATGCGATTTTTATTTTAAAAATCAAAAACAATTGTTATATCGAATTTCTATTTTTTCGATCATGAATAATCGTTATTTTAGATTTATATTTTTTTCGATCAACAATAATCGTTATACTGGATTTTTATTTTTTTGATCAAAAATAATCGTGATTTTAGATTTATATTTTTTTCGATTAACAACAACCGTTATATTGGATTTTAATTTTTTTGATCAAAATAATCATTACATTGGATTTCTATTCTTTCCAATCAAAAATAATCGTAGATTTCTATTTTTACGATCAAAAATAATCGTTACATCAGATTTCTATTCTTTTCGATCAGAAATAATCGTTATTTTACATTTCTATTTTTTTTGATTAAAAAATAATCGCTTTAATTGATTTTAACATAAGGCAATTTTTACGCATTAGCTAGCATGCCGTGCGTTTCGTAACCGAAAAAAATTGAAATTAAAAATAACGATTATTTTTGATCGAAAAGAATAGAAATTTAAAATAACGATTATTTTTGATCGAAAAGAATAGTAATCTAATGTTACGATTATTTTTGATCGAAAAAATAAAAATCCAAAATAACGGTTATGTTTGATCGAAAAGAATAGAGATTCAAGATAACGATTATTTCTGATTGAAAAAAATGTAAATCCAAAATAACGATTATGCAGTGATTTCTATCATAAAATTCATAATCGTTACGGTCCCTGTTTTGAATTGCTTGCAAAATATCTAGCTCCAAATTGGGAGGTTACAAGGTTTGCGGTTTGTTGTAGTAAACCAGAGATTTCAAAAAGCTTGTTCAAATCGCCAAAACGGGAGATTATTCGGCCCTTGTAGTCAATTAATTCTCTAACTGTCTGCAACATAGATGTCAAAGCACAATGAATGATATATGACGCCATTTGGAAAAATTTAGGCACATTCTTATTTTGAAATTACTTGCATTACCTTATGTAAGGGCTTACTGCTGTTATTTTTAAAATGACTTCAGCAATTTTGATGAAACTCAGGAAGCAGTGGCGTCACTTTACCAAAACCATGGGGGGCGAGAATTATAATTCCGCCACTATTAGATGGTTTTATTGAATTGATGTTTTGAATAATAACTATTATCAGATTCTTGGGGGTGGGGGCAATCCCCTCTCCAGCCCTACCGAATTGACACCACTGTCAGGAAGGTTGCGTATCAAAAGATATGTAATAAAATTATATGACATTTTTTATTTGGGCAAAATTGGTTAATATGTATTATATATATGTACTAAGTATATTTTATTAATATGTACATATATTTGTCATCTTGGACTAATAGAAGCTAACGTGCGCTGAAAGACTCCCTCTACTTCCACAACCAAATTTAATTAAATGAAAAAAAAAATTCCGAAGTCATGAAAACAATCAATCAATAAAGAAATTAAAAAACTTCAATAACAACAAGAGCGATGTGTATCTACAGCAAATCTTACACCATGTCAATAAAAAATATTAAAAAAGATATTGAATGTCGAAGAAGCTTCCATCCAACTTTATTTCATTGTTTGAATAAAAACATGACAGCTGAGAGTAACAAAGTAACGGCATTTGACAGGTAACAACATCATATGCAATTGTCATTTTAAGGCATGAAGAAAAAAATGTGATAAAGAAAAAAGGTTCACTTTATGATTTGTCTTATTTTTGTTTTTCTGGGAGAAACCTTTAGGGGGTTTTCCTAATAAAGAATGCAAGACTCTTCTTGACGCTCTTTGTCTGTTGTAATCAAGTGTCAAAAATGCAATATTACGACTACGTTTACAGTTACTTGAGCGCTATACACCACAGGAGAGTGAAAAATGCCATGGGTCATTTAGAATATGAAAAGGTTCTTCTATAATTTCAGCAACCTTTGTTACCCGCTTAAGGAAACAAAAGAATTTTCAAGTATTTCGCTGCACAAAAGTTTATAACTTTTTCACATTTAATTTTCCTCTTTGTAAAAGGGTCATATTGTGGTTTTAATGAAATTTTATTAAAAAAGAAAAGAATAAATTTGTGAGGCTATTATTATTTTCTTTAAGTTTTTTGATAGATCTTTTCTTTTTAACCTTTTTTAAGAATTTTTATGAAATTATTATATGAAAAAGTCTTTAAAATATTTTGAATCGATCGACTTAATTGTTCAGCTTGATTTACTATTACGTCTCATTAATTTGACATATTTATATTATTTAATGACAGTACACAGCGCTTTCCTTTCATTTTTGCCACACCTCTTCAGCTTTTTATATTTGAATTGCGATCTCTTTTTTGTTTTCAATAGTTCAAATTTAACAATAGCATACCTTGCCTTTTTCAAAACAAAAGATTTCTATGTTCTCTTAATTTTATGACTTTGTTTTTTTCTTTTATTACCCATATTTTTTGTAGGTTGGCAGTGGTAAAGGGTTATACCATTTCAGTGTGTTCTTTGTTTTCTCGCTGTTTGACTTGACATCGATATGTTAATATCATAAATTCACTTAACTCAATTACATGGAATTTCTTTATTTTCCGGCGGCATTTTAAGAATTTTTAAGAGTTCTTCGGTTACGTAATAAAATGAAAGAACGATAAGGTTTTTTCTTTTAAATTAACGCCATTTAAACGGCTTTTAAGTTATCATAACTTTAAGAACTTTATTATTAAATTTTGTAAGGTTTCATTGCTTTTATTGCTTTAAAATTTACATTTTGGTATATGTATGAGAATGCGTGGGCTTACTAGAAATGTTGTCATAAAAAATAGTGTTTTTGATTTTAGTAAATAAAATAAAAATATACAAAGATATGCAAGAGTGGGATTTGAACTTGTGTTTTTAGATAGATTAAAAATTTTTATCGCTCCGACTCTTAACTGTGAATAAGGCTTGATGATCAGCATTTGACTAGACTATCTAAGATGTTTTTTCTCCATGATAGTCAGTTTGGCATCTAATGGGTAAGTCAACTGTAGGCGCATTTAATCATTTAGCCTCAGGCACAGAAAATATACATACATACATAGTATATAAAATATTAAATTATTATTATCCAAAGCATCTTTTCAAGAAACCCTTCAGAGCATATCTCAACCCATCTATAGCATTGATTACGCTTCGTCGAGTTCGGTGACCTTAAATGTCACTCTTCCTGATGTCTACCTACATATATATAATTGGGGGCTCTGATAATGTTCCAAAATGCTGTGCCTTGAATGCGTTGCCCAGCAATTCGACAAACTGTCAATGGTTTCCGATTTCGAATCAATAAATGTACCAACGGTTTTGCAACGCCTATTTAGCTTGATATAACGATCTTTTAACATAACCCCGAGTAGAAATTTTCGTCCGGTTCGTACACGGTTGGCACTATTATATATCCGGTACGGACTTGAGGGTACGGATCAGGTTCGGATTGGTTTACTAACGCAAGGGGTTAGGCTAACCGGTACAGGCAAAGCTATCATGACACTAATTACTGTGCCTGATGCGGCACTGTCCAATGTGCCTGATGTGGCACACTCAGGAAAAAAAATTTAGCTAACGTTAACACAATTTTTTTTTGCTTTTTTACCATATCTTCACTATTGCTGTTTATTATTGGAACTTAGCGCTAATTTTTTTTTGTGTTTAGATTCTAAAACTTCAAAAAAGAAGCTAAATTTTTTATCTTTCATCAATCAGAATTGAACCTAAATCGCTCAGCACTATGCCTATATTCAAAGATGCTCATCTTAGCCAGTGGCGTTAATTCGGTAGGGCTGGAGAGGGCATTTCCCTCCCCCCCAAGGGATCTGATACTAGTTATTACTCAATACACCAATTCAATAAAATCATCTAATAGTAATGGAACTATAATTCTCTCCCCCCAAGGTTTGGGGAAGTGACGCCACTGATCTTTGCCAACTCATTTCATTTCATTTTCTGTCAAATTGTAAAACTTTATTTTGATTTTATAAACGAGTTGTTGCATATTGATAACTGAAATAATATACTTTTCGCCAGCCAAAAACCAGAGCTGTGAAAGAGTGCATTCATTTTCAATTTTAATTCATGAGAAATTCCGCATTCAGAGTGCAGCTATTTAAAAATGAAGTCACCTGTAGACTTCAATGCCATAAGTCTGCAGCCTTTTCCATCGTATAGAATGGAATTATTCTGGTGACGTCATATTTTGGATTGGAATCATGATTGGAAGAATTTTGATTGATTTGAAGTCAATGGATTTCAATTGAAAATGAATGCACTCTTTCACAGCTCTGCCAAAAACTAACAATAGGTTGGCTGATATCGTTAAGCTGCTCATGTAAATTTTGTGTTAACAGGTAATGCCCAAATTCAAGCCCCAGTGCATACGACATAATTCTTTTTTTTTTAATTAAATAGAATTGTATGAAATTCTAGAATAATTAACATGTTACTTGACGCAGGTTAGAGAAAAATACATAAATCCTAATAGTTGACTCTAATTTAACCAAAACATCTGATCTGGCTAAGATGATCAGAGCCTGATAGGTTCTTACAAGGCTTGCCTCGTGAAGGTGAAAATATGTTCAACCACATCTTCACTTGATCTGACTAGCCTGCATTGTTCTTGATTTGGCTAAGCTGATCAGAGCAGTTTAGGTTTTTATAGGGATTTCCTTAAACGTGATTAATGAGGCTAACCAGCTCAGGCTCGGAACAGAATCGTCCAGGTCCATTTATGATTTGACAACAGTGATCAGGATTGGACGAAATTTCATAGGGATTTCCCTGGTAGGGCTGCAGTATGGTTAGTCTTTCCCATATATGATCCGAAATTCCTTAATAGGTTTTCATTTTTTGGATCCTGATAAGATTCACAAAACTGGATCGAAAGCCCTATAGAGCTTTCTCTCGTAGTGCTGCAGTATGCTTAGTCTTTCCCATACCTGATCTGGAATTCCTTAAGACATTTCCATCTTTTTGTTACTGATAAGATTCACACAAGGCTGCCGGTAATAGGATCCGCAATTCCTAGCCTTATCCGGAGCTGACTGTATTAGGGTTTGCCAGAAAAGAATTCCTGCTCGGGTACTTTGATGTCACTAAAATTTCAAATTTATTGTAGGTACTGAGTAATTAACGAGTGGACACCTAATTGTTCGAATCAAAATTATTTAAGCTTTGAGTTTTTGAATTTTACATAAAGTGGGCGTGCACTTCATGGCATCCAAAGTGCTCAGTCGTTCAACCTTAAAGACTCAAAATTACGCCAGTTTATTTAATTGAACAATACTAAATAAAACATAACAGTCGTTTATGGTCACGAAAAATGCATTTCAAAGTAATGCAAAATTAATATCATGTAAAAATTTGCCAAACCAAACAAAATATAAGACAATGAAATATAAAAACAAATAACTCGGAATAAGCAAAACATGCAAAATATATAAAAAAAGTGAGAGTATAATTTTAGGATATCTCTTCTTAACAATCGAAGTAAATGTAACACCAATAAAAGCAAACTGTTATAATCCCTGAAGTTAGGGGTACAAAATTGTCACAGCATGATATGAAAAAAAAAGCAAAACAAATAAAGGTGGATAGGATACATATCAGCACCTTTGGTGGTAACTGAACGTTTCAAAAGAAAAACGAAAGGCCACACACTGGTGCCAAGCAAAAGAATTTTAAATCAATTAAAAAAACAAAAAAACTGCCAATAAAAATGTAGGCTAAAAACACCGCTTCAACAAGTAAGATGCCCTAAGAGAATATGGGTTAGTCTACATGAATGTAAGTAGAAAAATAAATTCATTTATTATAATTATAATTGGAAACCTAAGCTGGAAGAGAAAAAAAAACGAATTTACTCGAAGGTCAACTATTATTATCTACAGAGAGATAAATCAAAATTTAAGGTTACTTAATCAAGGTAAATAAAGAACAAGCATGTACCAGGCTAAAAATCATAACAATACTTTGCATGAAAAAATAACGCTTGGTTGCATTGAGGAACGAAAAAAAAGTTAAGCACTTGAAAGATGCCCCGCTCTTGATAAGATACATAAGTTTTTTTTCTTTCTTAAGCAATAAAAGAAATGAGATTATTTTTTTCTTTTTGTGTAGATTTCACAGATCATAAAAATTGCTTTGAAGTAGTTTCGGATATAATAAAGCAACTTGTGCCGCGCATTGTTTCCTGTCTATCTACCTACCTTAAGCAAAGGGCCTGATTTTATGTGTATAAAGGAATAGTGCAGCATCTTTTCCAACAATGATATTTTGAAAAACAAAAGCAATAAAATACCAATTTGTTTTTCTAACAGGTAGAATTACAAATAAAAATTGCACAATGTTGTCAAATTGTCTTGTGTGCATTTTAAAGGACTTGTTTGTTATTTTGCTGCTTTCTTCAAAAATTCCAGGAATATATTAGTTAAAGAGCTAAAATTAATTTAAAATCAATAATATGTTTTAGGGTTTTATGATACTATACCATAGTGTTGATACGGACTAGCATCTTGACAAAAAAAAAAGTTTAGCACTTCAGGCTAAAATTCATCTACTTTAGTATCTTAAGCTGAAATTAATTTATTGAAGACAGTGTATAAGAGGTCAAGCATTACAGACTGATAATGATCTAAGGATATTTTTAAGTTGGGTGAAGGTTGGAATTCTTATAAAAGAGATTTTTAGAAGAAGTTTTTCACTAGGAACTATGCCAAGTAAGTACTTGGCAGGAAGCTATTGTTAGATATATTTCGAAGGCAAGGGAAATGACTTCGGATCTATCAATTGGTATATACTTTCTCCTCAAAATATTATTGAATATTTTTGATAGTTACATCAGATAAAGAGCTATTTGTGTGCAATTTTTCCATACCCACCAATGTATCTATCAACCATCTTTAGATTCCTAGAAGCTAACTTGAAAACTCTCTTACTGCAATTGGCGGCTCCCATGCTTATCATATGAATTCATAAAATATGATCATAAAATAATAAAAAATCAATATTCATAAATAATTTTTTCATTTCCATTATTAACAAAGCTTCTTGCTTGGGTTAAAACTTCACGCTTAATAGCTAAGAAGGTTATAATAGTAACAGCTAAACTCTTTTACATTATTAAAAACATGATTCCAAGCTCAGATACTGATAAGGTAAGAGTACTATGGGGCCGTCCATTAAATACGTGAGTCAAACTTGGGGGAGGGGGTCCGGAAAAATCTCACCAAATCTCACCAAGGGGGAGGAGAGGGTAAAGGAAAACCTCACGTCAACTTCTTAATGCATAGAGTTTACATTAAAAGTTATAATTTAAATGTCACGGGAGGGATCCCGTCAGATTTCACCAATTCTTACCAAGGGGAGGGGGGGGGGGTCCGAATTTTCAAAAAAACACCTCACGTAATTAATGGACGGCCCCTAACTGCAAAAGAATGCCCACAAATTGGAGTACTGTCACTACTTCTGTCATTCATTGTAGTGAATTAGCTTTTGGAACTACTTAGTTCAAACAGTTTTGAAAAGCAAAGCTATGCAGTTGATATCGCTATTCTAGTTAGCGGAAGGTTTGACGACATACTTGCAAATTCTCCCTAATTAGCACTTAATATCGTAGACAGTTGGTGTAAGAAAATTGGTTTTAATGTCAACCCAAAAAACCAGCGTCGTAAATCTTACTAGAAAAATTAAAAGGAAAAATTTTAAGGAACATATTCTTTCTTGCAAAGCCATAAGCTTTTCTAAGGAATTCAAAAATCTAGAGGTCATCGACATTCCTGAAAAGGTTTAAGTATACTATTAATATAATAATTTATAATATATTAACTAAATTAGAATTAGGAATGAACTAGATTTACAGGAGAAGGCTATGTTTGGTATACAGATGACTCCGATCAAATGAAGGAATTGTTTCAGGTCTTTGTGATATAAATCCTCAGAGTACACGATTTGTTAGCACGGGTACTGATGACTCAGTTTTTTTCAAGTCGAATGACATATGCTTTAAAGTACGAACAAATCGTTTACTCTTAGAAGTTTGGAATTCAATTAAACTTTTAAATCATTGACTTTTCTTGCCAATGTTGATTTTATTTTGGTCTATCCGTTTAAAAGTTTAATTGAATTCCGGACTTAAAGCGTATTTTTTACTTTCCATAGCATAAATTGGATAGCCCCATATAACAAAAAATATTATTTTTTAAATTTTTTAAGAAAAAAAAACTTTCTTTTACATTTAAAAAAAATATATATGTATATATTTATACCAACCACGAGCGAATTTTCTTTTTAAAAGTAAAATACCTACTGCACAATAACTTAATAAAATTTAATAATGTCACGATTTTCTAGAATTTCTCACAATATAGTAAATAGCAGCTGTTAAGTATTTATTGCCTTAAGTTATATTAAATAGTAACGTGCAATAAACAAATCAATACGTAGGGTAAATGAACTGTGAAAAATGTCGTGACTAAGTGAGAACAAAGTGCGTGTTAAAAATGATTTCCTTGTAGATTTTTTTTCTTTATTCAATAAAAGAATTAAATTTTCTGCAATCAAAGCAAAATAATATGTGCAAGTTAACAGAAACAAAAAAAAAAAAAATGAAAAAAAATACAATTCATTAATTGCTTTCGAATCAACAAATTTCTACATTAAAAAAATTTACAAAAAATAAATAAACAAAAAGTTATACGTAGTGTAAAATTTCGAAGTCATTAATAAAAAAACAAAGGCATTAACAAAAGTTTATTTTTTGTTGTTTTAAAATAAGGAAATTTATCATTATTAATTTAATTTATTAATTAAGTATTATTTATTAATCATATATTAATTTATTAATCATATTATTAAAGATATTGCATTGAAAGTTATTTTAGTTTAAGATTACACTGAGGAAAAATTTCAAATATATATTATAAGAAACATTCAGCATTATTAACTTTCAAATAAGTATGGACTATTCCAAAATTTTTCGACAACGACTTTCTCCAAACAGAATTGAATATTTCTTTATGAGGATTTTTTTAAAAAAAAATTATTTATCAAAGTTTCTGGCATAGCAATACTTCCCGCTATGTCAGAACTACGGATGTATCATGATATTGTCAATCTCATTCAAAGTCTTAACGAAAATCCTCCTCAACAAAGTTAGCGAAAAACTAGAGGCGCTTATCCAGAAAAAACAAACTGGTTGTCACCTGAACAGATAGTGTATTTTAATAATAATAATAATAATAATAATAATAATAATAATAATAATAATAATAATAATAGAGTTTAGCTACTACAGCAATTAGCCTTCATAGCTATTTAGCTTGAAGCTTTATTATTGTTGCGAAAACAATCTCCGCATTGTAGTGAAACATATAAATGAGTGTCAGGCCTCATGGCATTGAACCTTCATTGACAGTAATACTTATATTGATTGCATTAAGCATAATTAACTTTATGATACAATCAAGAGACGAGGTGTGGCACTCTACATCACTAATCTATCTCATCAAGGCTCAATACAAATGCTTTAAAATTTAAATGTAGAGTTTTATATGTACTGTATTACGAGGAACATTCTGATCTTTCTGAGTCCATGTTGGGTATGCGCCAAGATTTTCTACTGTCACCAAACTTTTAGGGTCACGGTACACGCGGACCTCCTAAATAATTGTGGAAACGATTGATAGAGCTAGAAATACTGGAATGAAAGGCATACGCAAATGACCGAGCATGGAAGCGATTTGTGGAAGCTCTATGCTTCGCAAGGAAATATATAAAACAAAGAAGAAGTAATAAGAAGATTTTTAGGGTATAAATTAGGCTAGGGTTTAGCATCCAAGCTAAAAGCCATTAAGTAGCATTGGTGTGTCGTTTTAAAACCACATATGTGACCCTGCAGAACTGGCAAGAAGATTGTCAGGAGATTTTAATAAGGACCCTGGTAATGATAAAGGTTATATCCAGTTAGTCCTGTAGAGATAAATAGCTAAGCCGATTTCAGTTTCGGTCAATTCGCTGAGGTTGGTTAAGAAAGCTTGTCCTAGATATCTGAGTCTAATTCTGGCAAGGGCTGGACAGATACAGAGAAAGTGCTCGACAGATTCTTTCTCATTTACATTCAGACAACTGTGGCAATAAGGATTGAATAGAATGCCTAATTTCTCAGCATGCTTACCGATAGTCCAGTGTCCAGTGCTAGTCGCGGTGATTCTCGCGATGTCTTTGCGATTCTTGGACAACAGGTCAGTGGTTTTTGAATTATTTTATGGTGGCCATATTACTATGGATGTTCTGCAGGTTTTGCAGAGATCCCCAGTTCTCTGCTGCCTCGAAAGAGCGAGAAGACTTTTTTCTACACTATACCAAACGGAATGTGCACGAAGTCTGAATCCGGTTTCATCAAGGAAGAAACCGTGCCTTGCTAATACGTCAGCCCTTTCATTAGCCTCAATGTTCCTGTTTCCTGGAACCCATATGAGGATTATGGCTTGCAGGACAATTTAAATTTAATTGGAGAAGTTCGTGTCCGAGTAATAGTCGAAATATTTTAAGAAAAAATTATGGAAAGAAAAACCAAAAAACTGAATTTTTTTTTATTGTAAACTTAAGATATTTTATAGCTCACTGCGAAGAAAACAAAATTCTAAATGTTTCAGCAATATATATGTATGAACATAATCTTTAACTTCACACTTTTACAAATGAAATTATATAGCATTTTTATGGTAAAAACAAAAGTCATTTATGTAGGCTTTCACATAAAATAGTAGACTGACAGTAAAACGAAATTATAAACAAAGCGAAAAAGACCTCTGTATGGAATTAAAATAACTTACTTTTACAAGTAATCATAGCTTAAGTATTGCAAGGTCTAACGCAATGAGTATAATTAGATTACGTTTTAGCCAATTTTGCCTTAGGTTTTGTCTTTTATTACCCTTACAGACATTACATACAATGTTGCCTACCTGAACATGTAGCGTTTGCATTTCAAAAAATAAAACAATTTGAGCCATATCTCGTTCGGTCGGTTTTTTTTTTTCATTTAACAATTTACACTTTTTATTTTTATTAGATTTCGCTTTTTCATCACGCTTCCCACTTAGAGGTTATTGAATCTCTGACCAACAGATGGCAGCAGCAGGAAAAAACATTTGAATAAATATTGAAATTCCTAGCTACAAACTAATTATTTTTGATTAGTGCGAAATTATAGCAATAAAAAAGCACTAATTAAGCAACAACAAACAAATAATAAAATTATGTCAAAACAAGTTATAAATGAGGAATTATTGAAATAACTCAATGTTCTTAGGCGAAATTTAAAATACTAATTATAATTTATTAGGTATTTGATTTGGCCACATTTTTATCTTAAAATAATAACGTAATAAAATTGTTATTTTAATCATTTTTTTTTCTAAAAGGTGCTGTTGCGGAAAAATTAAGTTTATGATATGAAGAGTTCTATAGCTCAATTCTAAGAATTGGCGCTGAAGGCTGTCAGTTTTAAATGTAAATTATATGGAAAACTATGCATTATTAAACAGGTCTGCAAATAAAGGGGCAATGAATGTTGTTGGGCAGCTGACGGACATTTTCGAAGTAATTCTTTGCGGTGAATCTGAATTAGCTCATCACTTCAGGATTTTAAATATTTGAGGCTATATATGAACACATGAGACAAAAAATTTGTCCAGCTTCTTTCTACTAAAATCATCATTTAGTACCCTCATTTCGTTTTAAAATGCGCTCTCATATGTTCATCTCTGACTTTGGCTCGTAAAGCTATAGCCGCTTTAAAGTTAAAGGAATTCGAAACCGTTTGGTTAAGATTCTAGAGGATCAAATTCATGGATTTTGTCTGATCAATCTGTTATTCTACTGTATCGTTACATGGAAGAGATATGAAAACTTCTTGTTCATAAAGTCTTAAAAAATAACGCTGGTGCTTACTGCTCGATAGATAATTTGAAAGTCTGAATCTGTCAGTATTATCAGTATAATCTTGTTCACGAATAAGATTTCCAAAATCCGGGAACAGTAAATATTCGATCACAGAGAATCAATGACAGTGCCTGAGAGCTATGACATCGTTAAGTGAACTCTTCAACTCTCTAAATTACTTACTATTGGTGCTTATCGGAGAACTTTCAGCTTTATATGAAAATTACACAGGCCAACAAAATTTAACCAACATTCAGACCCAGTAACCAGACTATATATTTCCGAAGGTTTTTAATGCGCTGAATCCAAATCTGGATACAAAAATGCTCTATCACCTCTGCATTTTTGAGATATCCCAACCTAAAAGTGCAAAAAACACAGTTTTTGCCCATTTTTGAGGTTATGTAGCCTTGCGGATTTTTTATTTCACCAAAATTAAAGGTTGGCTTCTTTAAGTACAAGAACGGTGTGAATTGTACTTTTAAGTTAGGATATCTCGAAAACCAGAGCTTATAGAGCATTTCTGAAGCCAGATTTGGAAACCTTCGGAAATATGGTATATAGTCTGGTTTCTAGATATGAGGGGCTGTCGGCTTGTGTTATTAAGTAGTAGGGAAAAGGCAAAGTTACAGACATTTCGCAACGAGTTTCGTACATTGACTTGGTAGATTCATATATTTTTCATCTTCCTAGTGTTTTCCACTTGTCATAGCCATTAAGACAATAACATTGTGTCTCGACGAATGTAGCAATTGTTTTTGTTTCGAGTGCAATTTGGTTTTGTTTTGTGCTGTTGGCGAATTCGGAAATGAAAGCAATAAAACTTTTAAAAATCGTTTTTTTGTTGTTGCGCCCTTTTGCTAAATTTCTATGCCCACCGCTGCTTTAGAAGTTCGAAGTTCCTGCGCTGCTTTATCTTTTTTACTTCATGAACTCTTGGGCTTACATTGTTGTAGATAACCCATTTCTCAGCCCCAGTGATGATTCGCTTCAAAAGTGGATAACTTTTTTGACGTTTTGGAAGCAAATAACAGACGGCAATGCGACGAAGCAAATTTCGTTTTGTTAGAACATGTGGAACCCATATATCAAGCTTTAAACAAAGGCGTTTCATGTAATATGAATAGTCGAATTCGATAAATTAAATCTCTCAGCGATCTCACGAGCTGTTATTCGGCAGTTTGCATCAATCAATGCATTTATTTTGTCTTCATTACCTTCAACTGGCCTTCCTGAATGTTGTGCATCTCAAACATTAAAATTTCCGGAACGAAATTTTGCAAACCAGTTCTGACTATACATCCAACCTATACAAATTGATTGATTTTTTTCTTGCTTGAGCAGCATTTTTAACTTTTCGATAGTAAAAAAGTAAAATATGGCGAAAATGTCATTTCATATGTGATAAAGCATCAAACAAAAACTAATGCGGCGAATTAAACAAAGTTTTTCACAAAAAAGCCTTGTTTTATCAGCTATCAAAATATATAATGTCAATGCAGCTTAAGTGTGAAGTTGGCTGAGAAAAAAAAAACCAATTAAGACCTCTATTGGGGAACTAAAGAAATTACTTTCCTAACAACCCGATATTATCAATCAATATTTTGTTGACATTATTTTTAGCTTTTATAACTTTTTTGCAGCTGATATAATAATTAAATTTAGCTATAGCAGTTAATTAAGCTTTCAGCTTTAAGTCATAAAAACCTTTATATTAAAATAAATTTATTTCTTAAGTCTTGATGTAATTCTGGCCCAATATAAATAAAGTGTCTTAAAAGGTTGTATTTGTGCTCTCTGTTAATAATTTATTTAATTGTTAAAAAAAAATTCCTTTTGTGATCAATGACACAAAGTAAAATACTTCTTCGGAATTGAGTTTCAATAACTCTACATAGATTGCATCAATACCTACAATGTAGCATCAAACAGACTTTCAAAAAACACTTGTGTCAATAAAATAATTCATATAAAAAAAACAACACATTTCATTAAGAACTCTGCTGAAGTGTTGACGTCTCAAAAGTTACTTTTGGTGCTCATTTTCCAAGATTAATAGTTCAACAACTCACATCAGGTGATTAAGTCAGCATGGCTTATACGATACCATTAAAACTTACACCGATTTTGATAACCAAATGAAAGAATCTGGTAATAAATTTGTTGTTGTTGATTTCTTTGCCACCAGGTGTGGTCCATGCAAACGCATCGTTCCGAAATTGAGCGCATTGTCGAAAGAAAAAACTACAAAAACAAAGCTGTTTTATTGAAAGTGAATTTGAAGATATCGGTAAGATATATAAAATTTCCATTATGCAGACATTTGTGTTTATCAGAAATGAAAAGAAGATTTCACGCTTTACGGGCGCGGATGCAGGGAAACTAGAAAGAAGAATGGCGCAATATATAAATACTCTTTAAAATTCGGAAATTAATGGCAGACTATTTTCGAGATATTGTTGAATTTTAAAAACAAATTTAATTTTACTTACGTTGATTAATTTAAGTTTATTTTTATTTGAATGCTACCAACCTGTAACGAAAAAATAATTTCAATTAAAAATATTTAATTAATATATAATTTTATTCAAATTTTTATTCAAAAGGTATATTTTCCAGTTTATAGGAAGGAATGTAGGAGAAGCACTTAGGATCGCTGAACGTTTCATATCAAACTTCTTATACTTGAAATAAAAAAGTTGTAGAAGAGTGTGTAGCGATATCTCGAAACTTTAGTTTTTGCTTGTATGGAAGCTGCCAAGTCCAATTGGAAATTCTTTCAATTTTCGTCTCGAGCACTCGCGTATGGCGTTTTAAAGTGTTTGCTTCTTTGGAAGATGTCGCGCCTCATAAAATCATTTAGATATGGTACTATCGCTGTTAGGGGCCGTCCATTAACTACGTGAGTCAAAATAGGGGGGAAGGGGGTCCGGAAAAATCTCACCAAATCTTAACATACAACCTAAAAACGTTTAGAATTGTATGGGTGGCAAGCGTGTCCATTTATCGTTCAATCAATCAAATCAAATCAAATCAAATCAAATCAAATCAAATCAAATCAAATCAAATCAAATCAAATCAAATCAAATCAAATCAAATCAAATCGAATCAAATCAAATCAAATCAAATCAAATCAAATCAAGTCAAATCAAATCAAATCAAATCAAATCAAATCAAATCAAATCAAATCACATCACATCAAATCAAATCAAATCAAACCAAATCAATTTCAATAAATTGAAATAAATGATATTAAATGAAATGTAGCAAAATAAAAATCAAGTAAAAAACATTGCTAGTGCAAACTAAAATAATTTTAATTTTTATCATTAAATTTTTCCCGCTTTCCAACACTATAGAAAGTCAAAACGAACGAGCATACAATACAAGAAATGTCAATAATTGAAAACTTTTTTTTTTTTGGTTTGTTTTATTAAGCTTATTTAAATTTTAAACAGCTGTTTTTCGCAACAACAACAAATGGTCTGTTGTACCCATAAATAACGCAGAAAATGTCAGCTATAACTAATGAGTTTAAAAAAAAGTTAATAACCGTAGCTTAATTTTATTGCAACGTTGTATTTAATTTTCATTTGTCATATTTCTTGAAAGTTGGCAAAGTAAACAAAGTCTGTAGAAGATAACTGCAGCATCAGAAAGATAAAAAATATACGTAACACTTAACTGTTTGCTTATGTTTCAGACAACAACAAAAGGAAAACAACAGCAACATCAACAGCAATACTTAAGGTCATCAATTTTTTTGTTTTATGGTTCAATGGTGGGTTGACTGATTTTTGCTCTATAAGAAATTAAAATTTTAATTTCAAAAGAAGTTGAAATTGTTTAGACAATGACGTAGGTAATCAAAATAAACCTTGCCATATTTTGCATATGGAATGAGGCAATACAAAAAAATATATTCCAACGAAAGGCTATACATACTCAATTTGCTCGACATTAAATAAATATGTACTACAACTGTAAAGAGTGCGTACACAATAAGCCAAATAATGAGATTCGAAATTGTGGCAACGTGAAACTTTTCGGAAAATTTGCAACTGTTTGTTCTTGCGTAAACTATTCTGCTAGGGTAAATGTATAGCAAAATATCCAAAACATTTTGGAAGAATACGCGACCATATTTTTCGCAATGATGCGGAATTTTGGATAAGGTATGGGAAAGACCAGTTTTCACTGCTACATATAGGCTTTTTTCAAAAAAAAAAACATAATTTTGCTATGCAATGGAATTTAAGTGAATCAAAAAAAATTAAAAAAAAACTGCACAACATTTTTAACTTCTGATATGCAAGCCAACATATAAAATAATAAGAAACCAATTACTTTTATGAGATAATTTAAAGATAGCATACAAAAATTGAAGAAAAAAAAGAGAGAAATGAAAAGGTAGTGCCTATGGCCTAAATCAGACACGCACAATCTTAAATCAATAATGCTAACGAAGTTTGCTTGTTGACGCCGCTACTGCTGCAGCGTGACGAACAAATTGTTGCTACTGACACCAACAGTCAAACAAAATCTGTTCGCTTGACAGTTATTTGGCAAAAAGATAGGCGTTTCCGGCGCAGTAGCATAGTTCGTAAATACCAGCGGCTGTTCACACTTAATTGCACTTAAAATTATTTATTTTTTATTTAACAACGGCTTTCAAAAGCTTAAAAATCAAACTTTTCATTTTCAAATATGACGATTATACAAAACTCATGATAATAATGTGCAACGAATTTTGACTTATTTTCTCAAAAGTTACCTAATGCTGGAAAATTTTTCACTTTTTATTATGTAACTTTATGAAATTTAAAAAAGTAAAATGTCAAATTGATTTATAACACTTGGAGATATTATTTACGCTTAAGCAAATCTGTCAAAAATTATTAGTCTCCGAATGTATCATTCTATTTACTTCTTTATTAAGACAACGTATACAGTGGGGTTGAAAAATCTACACACACACAGACACAAATTGGCTGATGTCTGTTGAAGCGAGAAAGTCATTAAATAAAACAGTCGACAAAAATAATCCAAAAATTTTTAACATTATCACAAACACTAGTCGGCTGCACAAAAATGATTGAATGAAACCAATGAATTAGACTGATATGTGAATATATTTTCTAGGCAGTATGGAGGAAAATCTATGATGAAGTAAATTGAGAGAAATGCAACATTAACGCTTTTGTTATATTTTACACATTTTCAAAATTTTTAAACTTTTCCTTATTTTTCTATCATTTTTATATATGTATTTCGACTTTTGCAAGATTTTTTCTTTTTAGTTTTTCATTGTACAGTCGTGCCTGGATATAGTGAACTAGTTTTTGCAATATATCCAGACACGACTGTATTTCGAACTTTCCAATTTTTTTACCATTTGTTAACTTTACAACATCTGCAATATTTTTCAACATTATGGGACTATTCAACTTTTCCAACATTTCTCAATCTTTTCATTTTCATATCGACTTTTTCAAAATTTTTCGACCGTTTGAAAATTTTTTGACTTTCCAACTTTTCGAGTTTATTAAGATTAACGATTTTTCAACATTTTTTTGACGTTTGTAACTAATATTATTAATTTTTTTTAAACTTCTTTTTACTTTTACAATATTTTCTGACCTATCACATTTTCTAAATTTTTCGTTAATTTCAAAATTTATTGACTTTTTCAACATTTTCCTACTCTTTTGAATTTTTCAACTTCTTACGTCTTTTTCATCATTTTTCGGTCTTTCAAAATATATGGACGTTTTGAAAATATTCCAAAAAATTCTATAGCAACATAACAAAACATCATTGGATTCATACGCCGCTTTTTTAAATGATAATAGGACCGTACTAAGCAAAAAACTGTTTTTGAAGTTTTATTCTTGTTATGCTAAATCATGATTCTGAAATAAGAATATGGGAAAAACACACTTTTAAAGTTATCCCATACTATCAGAAAATTTATCTGGTTTCTGACTACAGATTGTACTGCGGCTGGAACTTGGAAGTCCAAAGATGTTTTGTTTGAAAAACATAAATCCTGTGCAAGTTTATTGATTTAAAGAACACTCAAAACAATATGGCCACATGAATTCGTACAAAGTTGGTTTTTCCCCCCAAAAATTGATTGTTTTTTCTCTATAAAGTTGATTACTCGTACAATGCAATTTTTATATTTAAGAGGTTTGTTTTGAGTAAATTGGAAACAATTGATAAAATTACGATTTTGTTCGATCCAGAGTTCTTATAATAAAAAAACGACTTACAGTGATTTAAGTTCAGGTATCAAAACAATTTTGGAGCGCCTAGTTTCAGTTAGATATGTATATTTTAAATGGGTTTTGTTTTTTGTATGTGCTATGATTCTTAACATGTTCAGAGCACAAGGTGAAGAAAAATCACTTGATAATTTCTTCAAAATTACACCACTATGCGACCAAAACAGCCATATAAGCGAGTACCATTATTTTTAAAAAACCGACGCTATGGGTAAAACAAAGGACATTTCTAATGCTCAAAGGTCACGGGGGGCTGTTGAAAAATGTCAAGCTGCATCGTAATATCTAAAATTATTGAAATATCGAAGTCCTTTGTGATAAACATCGCTAAAAGTGTGAATATGTGTACTGTTTTTCAAATGTTCCCGCAAGAAATCGTCAAAATTGTCCAAGAAAACAAAAAAAAAATTCAAAAAATGACCAAAGAATTGTGCAGAAAATCATAATGGAACGAAGTGCATCAACATATTGAGCACTGTACGACCTCAACGAAGCTGGAGTCGACATTTCGCTCAATACATTGTAACGCCGATTTAAAGAAAATGGCTTGATATGCGAACGTCCTGCAAAAAAGCTAAAACTTGCAAATGCTATGTGCAAACGGTTAATTCAGTTAAATTCAGTAACGTCTCAGAAATTTTCTTTTGAATAATTTCTTATGTTTTTATTTTTTTAAAGGTCATTTTTAGTGATGAGTGCCTGCTGGAAGCAGTATCCCAAAGGGGGTCAAATTTTCTGGCTGAAGGCCTCAAGAGAGATACTCAGCCAGCTGTATAATTTGGAGCTGCATAACCTCCGAAGGATCAGGGCCGATATAGTTTTTTTATAACACAATAAGCTCCGAACAGTACATTAACATTTTGAAAAATGTTTTGCTGCCCTACATCGAGACATTAGGTCATTCAAGGATAAATACACAATCATACAAGATGGAACTCCTTGCCATATGTTCAGAGCCAGTATGAATGTCCTGAACTTTTTCAATTTAGAAGTTTTGCCATAGCCAGGTAACTCGCCGGACTAAAATGCAATTGAGAACTGCTGGTCTTATTTAAAATCACTGGTGTACAAGCGACGAAATAACACCATGGCTCAATTAAAAGAAAATATTTGTGATGTGTGGAATAATGATCCATCTTTAAAGGAAATGATAATTAATTGTATATAAAGTATGCCGAGCAGAATAAATGAAGTGCTTAAATCCAGAGGTGGAAACACCAAATATTGATTTTTTTTTTTAAAAAGCTCTAGAATAAATGTTTAAAAAAAAAAAAACAAAAAAAAATTCATGGTTTTTATTTTATATGAGGAACACTGAGAATTTTTTAGTATTTTTTCACCGTCCATAATTCAATGAGTAGATACTGTTAGTATGCTTTTTAGAAATGTGTGCAAATTAAAGATATTGTGGGTTAAATTACATAAAAAGGCAATTTTTGTTTATAGAACCATTAATGGGCTTCAAAAGAACTACTCCTCCTCTTCAAAACCCTCTTTAAATTATATAGATTTTTTTTTTCTACGAAATATCGTAAATTTAAATTTATTACACATTCTTCAGTTATTTCGCCTTATTAAAATTTATGCAGACACGTATGGAACTGTAAAAGAATTTTCAATTTTTGAAATTTATGGAGAATAAAAATATTTATATAATTCAAAGTGTGTTTTGTAGAAAAGCGTATTGTTTTTAGACAACATTAATGGTTTCCACTAAAAAATTACTTTTCGACAAAAACGGATTTAAAACTATTTTTTCTTTTATTAGTTATGTTGAAGAAATGAAAATTTGACATCCATCCAGAACCAAGATACAAAATTTGTGCAGACCAGTGTAATTTTAACAACTGTGCCGAAATTTTTGTTATTATTGGCGCCAATTTATTTCTAATTTTCTTATAAGCTTTTCCTCAATATTTATTTGGACTCAATATTTTAAGTATATTTCAAAGTTTATATTTTTTTATAATACAGTTTTGCTTGCGCTTATAATGACTTCCCATTTTAGAATGCAATTACATTGGCTTTTAGCCAACAACCTACCCATTCAAAAGCAATTAACTTTTGGCCAACAAACTCTGAATACCCACTGTGCGTTGAATTTAATATAACCTTGAATCTGTGTGTCTCTATTTTTCTCTTTGCCGTTGGGTTACTCACTTGAGTCTTTTGCGCAATAAACAGCAGCATTAATCCAATCAATGCTATTGGTTCTATGATATTGAATTCTTTGACATTTTTTCAGCTGCCTTATTGTTTCCAATCATATTTGACCTTAAAGTTTATTTATTTTGTTTCTTAATAATTTTTTTTGTTATTAACTTGAATATTCCTTTGTGTTTCTGTTACTTAATTTAAAAATAGTTTTTTTTGCTTTAGGTATAGTTTTTTCAATTATTTTATAATAATTTTTTGTTCTTAATCATTGAGCGCGTAATTGAACGTCCATTGAACCATTATTTTTGAATTAGTTATGTATGGTTTTGTCTATTGTTGTTTTTTGTTTATTATGTCTGTCATTTTTTGACATTTCTTTAATTTGTTGTTATTGTATTTTTGACAACTTGTCGAGTTAATTTGTTTGTTTTGATTTTCATAATAAAAAACAACTTTTTGCAATTCTTTTTTTTTCTAAATTGGAATCTATTGAATGTTAATTATTATTATTTTTAAGTATTCTTATAAAGCCAAAATGGTCGAAGCAAAAGTTGTGACGATACTATCTGGTTGGTACGGCTTTAAATAATATTTTCGCAAGAGAACGCTTTTTTAGACTTCATATACATTGGCTCTCAGTAGCAAATGTAAATTATTTCGAGCCTTAAAGCTTAAACACTATACCTACGGACGACGGAAAAACCGCCAGTGGTTAACCGCTATCAAAATACCGAGAAATATTTCTAGAGCGTTGAGCATTGTTAAAACTTCTCGCATTGTATTGTTTTTTGACATGAGCAAAAGTTCAAAGCTCGCAAGAGGTTCCTATTTGGTACTAGGGTATACATATATTGCTTATTCTAAAATCATCATGAAATGTGGACACGATTAGACAACAAGGCGTGGCACCTTCCATCTGGATATACATTGTTTGTTCCAAGCAACTCCCAAAAAGTGAATGTGAATGAATAAAAACATTGTACGCACATATAGCTTTTTCGCTGACTACTTCTGTGGGCTTGGAATGTTTTGTTTGCTTGACTTTGTCAGCGAAATAGTTATATGTGCGTAGAACGTTTTCATATATCTCCCATGATAAAAGTTATTACGAAAATAACGGTAAAACAAAAGTATGCAGGATGCAAGCACGATTTGCAGAAAGTTATTTGGAATGTTGCTTTTGTTATTTGGCATTGTCCTCCCCCCCCCCAAGGTTTTGGTGAAGTGACGCCACTGGTAGAGTGGCTTGGCAATGATGAAAAATAAAATTGACATTTCGATTTTGGATAAAAAAAAAATCTCCTGACCTTTATTAGTTTTTTAACAAGCATTAAACTCATGTCATTTCTCTCTCATATTAATACAAATCCACAGTAAAATTTTAAGCGTAAAATAATTTGGGTTTTTCAGAAAATCAGCCTTGTTTTTTCATACAAATCGCTATAACTCCGCCAATTTTCAAAATTTTCAAAATTTAAAGATTCTCAATTTTAAAGATTCTCACAGAGGAGTTCTATTAGAATCAAAAGACAAAAATTAATTATTTTGATTTTGAATGGAAATGCGAATATTTTGAAAAAATATCCGACTGCATGGTTTGAAATGGGCTTGGTCTTTAGTAGTCTCGTCTCATTCTACAGTTTGTACGTTACTTTGTCTCTCATGTGGTTCTGACTCTCTGTTATTTATTCATTTTCTAGAAACAATGAGTATCTTAGAAACAGTACCTTTAACATCAGGGTCAGAATTTACCAACAAAATGGGGGAATCGCATATTCCGCGTCTTCCATCGGTAAAATATTTGTCAGCAACCGTTTTCAAGGATACTGAACACGATGGCGGTACTTAAAATATTTTTGGAACCGGTCCCACCCCCCAACGGACCCAAATTAAAATTTTTTGCCATTTAGGGGCATTGGGCCAGTTCCAAAAAATTCTAAGAGAAGCCATCGTGTTTGGCATCTTCAAAATGGGGGGTGACAAATATTTTACCGATGGAAGACGCGGAATATGCGATTCCGCCATTTTGTGGGAGTTTAAAAATCGTCGTATCCGTTCAAAAGTTATAAGGTTTTGAAAAAATTTCGTCCCCGAATTTTAATTGCCTATAACAACAACAAAAAATAAATAAAATACAGAAAGTCATTTCACATTTTAATTTCTAGCACATACCACTATCTATATAACAAAATTTCATTAAAAAATAAAAATTTTTTTTAAAAGTTGCCCAGTTGTTAAATTCTGACCCACCAGGTAAACTTCATATATCAGAGGTGTGGACTCTACAGTGGATCATTTGAAATTTTCATATTGATTTTCCATTTTGGCTACTTTAATTGGTATAGTTAATTTAAATGATGATATATTTAATACTCCATTTTATTCTCAATTTTACACCCATCATGGACAATATGAAATTTTGATTACATTTTGTGTAACTATTTTGGCGCGGCTGAGAAAATTTGGTTTTTAAATACTTATATATAACATGAACTTAAAGCCGACGATAAAGGTCAGCTAAAATGAAAAATGCGACCTTCACTTTTTTCTTAAGAAATTTCATTGCGCTCCCATAAAATGCAAGCAAAAAGCTAAAAGCGTTCTGATCAAAATTAAAACCGCTTACAATGCTTAAAATCTGCCCAAAAAAAAAATATATTAACCAAAATGCATATTGACCTTTAAAGTAGGCGTTGCCGACAGCTGAATGACTTCTTAACTTAAAAGCTTAGGCCACTTATGACGGCCGGTTTTATGATATTTTTAAACATCATTTTTTATCTTAATTTCTTCTTGTCATGAAAGAAGAAATAATTTTCATAAAATAAAAGTGAAAACTTTCACTTTTTTTTAATTCAGCGTTATATTTTGTTTTTTTTTTTTTTTGTTGGCTTAATTTGATATTTTATTGTTTGTTGTACGATAAACACACGGCTTAAAACGCAAGCTACAAGAATAAAATATACAATAATTTTTTGGTTTATAGCTGCCGAAAGATACACCAACTTCTCAAGGAGGGAGGTATATTACAAATTTGAATGGTTTATTTCTTATAGCTTTCGCTTTTTACGTGATGCGGTAGCTTAGCGTTAAAAAAAAAAAATGGCTTAACAACATTTTCTGGTAATGCAATCAACTATGTGATAAGTCAGCGAGGTATTAATTGAAGTAAGAGGGATAAAGGTTGTAAACTCATTGATCATTATGTTGATGAAGTGTAAGTCAGAAATTTATTGATGGGGAGTGTTTGAAAAGATTTTTTCTCAATGAAAGATTGTAGCGATAAATGATTTTTTTTCTAAATGATAACGTTGAATTTGGTAGAAATGAAGTTTTAGTATGCTAATTGCGAAAAAAATTTTTTTTAAAGACTAAATTTTTCTTAATTCATTTTTTTTATATATATTTCTTATAATTTAATTTTACTTAATATCAAATTAACTAATTTTACATTTTCATAACGCATTGAGTATTTGCTATCAAAAAATCAAATCAATTCCCGCATTGCCGTAACGGACAACTTCAAAGCCAGAGGTGCTTGCTACCGGTATACATATTATATCTGTTGTTTTTTAACTGTTTATTTTAATATCATCAAATTTTTTTAACAAAAAATGGAGGAAAATTAAAATTCATTCAAGTAACGTTAACGTTAATTGAAAACAAAGAACGTTCTAACATTAACAAATAAATAAATCAGCTACCGGAAACAATCATAAATTGTCAATAAATGCAGCAAATTTATTTAAGAAAACGGAAAAGTAACCTAAAAAATGATTATGTACTATATGTGTAAAATGAAAATTCAAATAACGACATCCGGTCTAACATTAAGTAAATATTACTGAATAGATTTTATAAAAGAAAGTTTGAAGAATAAGTCAAACTCAACGTGAATGAGTTAACTTTTGTTGGTTTAATCAACAAAAAAATTGTGAAATTATTGAGAAAAAATTGATATCGAGCACAAGTCAATAGTGAACTTTTAAGTTACAATTCTCATTATAAATAATCACATAATTCTTAAATTAAATCCACAATTAGTATTTTTATATCAGTGGTTAAATTTCATACAGTTGTTGAACACTCCTTAAACTGGTGTTAAAGTGCCCAAAACAAATTTTTGGAACAGATCATTATTTAATATTATTTTTTTTACTGAACCTCCTGTTCTGTACTATAAGTGCAAAGGACACAAAACTAGTTGCTTATACTAAGTACTTACCGATTTTACATATAGCACTTGCAACTTCGTTCGTATCGCCAAATAAGCTTTCAACGGAGTGCTCGCGAAGAAAAGAGCATATAAAGGGGAAAAGATGTAGAATTTTGGTGACCTATGCTTGTATTTTGCTATGATTCTTAACTGGTTAATGCAAAAAAGTAAAATATAGTATGCTGGGAAATTCTTAAACGTCGGCAAACAAAGAAGCTTACTGATGATACCATGTAGCAGTGGTTGAAACTAGTATAAGCAGCTATTTGCCCTTTTAATGCATTTTGCGATTTATTTGCACTAAAAGTTTTTCATATTTGGCATAAGAGCAATGCCGGATTTCCGCCTAAGCCTACAAGGTCCCGGCCTAGGGGCCCCAGTCAATTTTGCAATCTGCTTGAGCTGACGCCTGCTAAAGTCTGTGTTCTTGCTGGGATGAGATCATGGTAGCTCTTCAGATAATTGAAAATTATTCAAATGCAAAACCAACTGCGCGCTCTGAAGCTTCAGGTCTTCTGAATTCATTAGACTCGATGGAAACTTGCTTTTGGTTTTGAGCGCTAAAAAGAGTAAGGAATTATTTCAGTTCTACCATAGAAGAGACAAGACTAAATTCACTTTTTGTGATGTACACATAAAGTCGACTGAAAATTATTTGTTCTCTACTAGTGCCGTTAATTTTCAAACCAAAATGTAATGATTTCGAGATGTGAGAAGTGGTTCCAAATGCCTAGTGCCTAGGGGCACTGCGCCTCTAAATCCGGGCCTGGGCACACAGTCTTTCTATAACGTCCTAAGTCCTATTTGAAAGCATAATTTATGAAAAATAGTAACAAAATTACAGAATTAATTTCTGAGGATATCCTGGTCTCTGAAACTAAATCCTGCCAGAGATATTTGAGTACTCAGCAAAACTCCTTATTTAATTTTTCTACTTCTGCCATAAAGATTTTTGATATATTTCACTAAAATTATCGATTACAATTTTTTTGTGTAACTAAAAATGTTTGTATCGGAAATGCCTCTAAGCAAGTGGCGCCACACCCGCTGATGCAATCTAATCCAATTTGATCCATTTCGACTGCTTATAGTAAACGACATTTCTATCATACAGTACGACAAATATAATATTTTACTTGATTCACGCCTTCTAGTGCTATTTCTTCTACTTTTGATTTGGAGATATCATATAGAACGTAGCTTTGCAAATTTGAATTGCAAAATGATTACTTCGTTAGTGCGTTCGTAGTAGCGTTCAGGTTCTCGTTAACTTGGTCCTTCCAACGGAGATTAGGACGTGCTTTTCTGCGAGTTCCACCAATACAATCCGAATAGAGTACCTTCTTAGCCGGAACGTTGTTGTTCATTCGTTCAACATGACCTAGCCAGCATAGCAGCTGTACTTTTATGCGCTTTACTAAATCAATGTCGGCGTATAGCTCATACAGCTCGTGGTTCCATCTTATACGGTATGCGTTGTTCACGCAGATTGGACTATAGATCTTGCGAAGAATTTTTCTCATCGTTGTTCGTCATCGTCGATGCTTCAGCGCCTTACAATAGGATGGGGAGAATGAGTGATTTGTAAAGCGTTTGGAGACTACGTCCATATTAATGACTTTGTTAAAATTCTTATTAAAGTTGTTGGCGCTAGTTTCGAGTGATATTGCTGAAAAAAGTTGAAACCTCGTACGTTTTCAATTCCGTCCACTTTTAATGCAATAACTAATATTTGTGATCGGCTACATTTAGCTACATCACTTTATCATAATAAAACTTAAATGAATGCCACGCCTCTATACGAGTAAATTCTAAAAGCCTAATCATTCAAAATATGTAAATTTAAGAAACAAAATAAATTTTTTTATCGGAAAACACACCCTAATGTGTATAGATTGTACTAAAATTTTCAACTTATTCGATAGATTTCGACATTTCTCTACTTTTTCGATAGATCCCGATACTTATAGCCTAACATAACACTATTGCTTAAACTCAGTCTTTTTTCTAAATCAAGCATTTCATCTAAGCTTTTAAATGCATTTTTCAATAACTGGGAGTTGATTCATATGATTCATATTATATGATATGTTTCATATATGAATCATAAGAAATATCTATTCAAATTTTTTAACTATGCAGTAAACTAGAGATCACGGGTTGTCACATTACTATAGTTTCTGTGATAATACCAAATCACGTGGAGGTATTTAAATAAATAAACATTTTTAAATTTGATACCAAAACAAAGCGATCAAATTTAAGAACACGCAAAAAGTCGTGAAAAGCATGTCTTATTGTTAGTTTTTTTTGGTATAACGATATAAAATCGTGTATGAAAAATAAATAAGCTCACATTCAGAGATAAAAATGCTGCATAAACGAAAATTGCACAACATATTGTATACAGAAACTTTGCACTTGATATAAAAAACGAAAAAATAAAAAAAATATAATGGTTAAAATTGAATAAAGCCTTAAAAATGTTAAAGTATTTATACCAACAAATAAAATCAAAATCAAAATACGAATAAATATTTAAGCTAAAACAAACGTTCGAAACTGCAACGCCCTATCTAAAATTTTTGACTTTGACATTTATTTTGACAGCAGCGCTAAAAACGCGTTTTACATTTTGAACATCAGCGTATAAACAACGAAATGGAAAAAACATTCCAAAAATGTAACAAAAAAAAACAAAACAGAAAAAAATTTCTTAAAAATCAGCTTAAGTGCCCAGCTTACCATAGGAATACCAATTAGTTCGTAAAGCTTAAGTTGCCCGAAGAAATGTCAAAATAAACTCAAAATTCATGCCTTGCAATAACGACAGCAACTGTCGATGTGTGCACTCATTTTTGAATTTTTATGTTTTAATTCATAAAATGCACTTTTTAAATGCATGCGATGATGGTAAAAGCGAACGAAAAATTTATGTTAAAATTTACATAATTCAATAACAATATACACACTCGATGTTCACGCACATACAGCTTAAAGTGGCGTAAAAAGAAGGTCACTCTTACATAGACCCTCTCATTGGCTGTTAACAACTTGTGTCATTACAATCTGTAGTGCGCTATTTAAGTGTTAAGTCAATAAGAAGTACATTAAATAAACACGTTAATTTCATACGTTGCATATTTCAGGGGGAAAATAAAAAAAAATGTTTTGTTTAAATTTTTAGTAACGAAAATTCATAAACAAATTGTACCCGTTTAGACTTGATTATGAAAAGTCCTCACTTGTCTACAATTAATATAACTGAAACAAATTAAGTGTTAACATTAAGAAAGAGCGCTTGCTTGTTTTAACAAAGTTTTTATTTTCTTTACTAACCCCAGCCTGTTTTGAAATTATCTACACTGCACTATAGGTCAAATATCACTTTTTGCTGGCCAAAACTAATAGCGGCTATATTATCAGAAGAACTAAACCCTCTATAATATCCTTTGAATGAATGAGAATTTTGTGTCATTTTTTCGTTTTTTTACCAATATTTCGCTTCTAAGCCAATTAATATTTTTCTGTTGGAAAACAGGAAACTTCCTGTGACTTTTTACTCATTTTTCGTAAACTCTAATGCAAAAATTATGCGCAATCTGCCGCAAATAGCTTGAATTACGGAAGAATGAGTTAGCTGAGAAAAAAGTTCATTAAAAACAAATGCAAAAAATCGCAACTCCAAATTTCTAAATAACATTAACAGGTTATTTTAGGTTTCTTAAGACTAACAAATCCCAAAAACATTTTTAAAAGCTCAGACAAAGTTCATATTTAAAGAAAATTTTAAAAATCAGGGGTTTCATTTGAATTTTATATTTTTCCACAGAAAACCGAAATTATATTTATATGTTTTAAGCTAAATTGCATTAAGCATACCATCATCAATCTTATCCATTTTTATTTTAGAAAAAAAAAAAATTTTTTAAATTACTTCTCAATAGCTGAAAAAAGAGTTAAAATCACCACTTGTTTGCGCTATCTCAGTAGAATGCAAATGCAGCAACTTTGACACATCGCTGAAAAGCGGTAAATTATTTTTTAAAAAAAAATAATTTTTGTTTGCTTTGAAGTATTTTCCGTTACACTACAACAACAAAAATTAAATAGCAATACTTGTATAAATTGACTATTTGACCTATAGTGCGCTGGGAAGCAATAATGTTCATAATCTTGTTAATTCAACAAGGAATGTGCACAGGGCTGTCAAGTGGCCGGGAGTATTCCGGCCAAACCCTTAATTTCATGTTAGCCCTTTCACGACGAATGGGTGAAAAATAACCCGTTTACATTTTTGAGTCGTGTGAGCACAATTATTGAGATATTTTCATAAATTTGGGCTTAAAGGATTACAAATCAATGTGGTTCTTAGCGTGTGTCGCATTTTTTGAACGTGTTTTAATTTTAAGAAAAAGAAAAAACTAGGAAGTCAAAAAATATTTTTTCCCCATAAGTATATACTAACCCAGATTTCTCAGAAACTACAGATATAGGTACCACAAACGATTTTCAAATACGAGCGGATATAATTTCTCATCCCTATTATGTCAAAACCTTTTTGAATTAGCTACTCCAACAAAGTAAAACATAAATTTTCCGGATGGGCTAAAAATAACCCAATCGTCCTCAACGGTAAAAAACACATCAAATGTCCTTAGAAGTAATTTTAATTTTTTCAAAAGTTTGAATAATAAAAACTTATTCATAGAGCGTGAATTACGAGAAATGATAGATTTCAAAACATTGCCTATCTTTTGTTAAACAAAAAGGCTTATTACAGGCGACACAATAATGATTTAATCTGTGATCAAGATCATTTTTCGTGCATACAATGCAACGCTTTTGGGTGGTATCTGTCCATTATGTTACGTAACTCCGTTAGATTCGAATGCTTTGAAATCACCTCGCTTGAAAGTCTTGTCAGGCGGGAAACTCGGCATTTGTGCACGATTACATCGAACTGTCTCACAAGCTCTTATGCCCTTTTGCATGAGTTTATGCAACAGTATAGGACTGTTAAAAAAATTGTCAAAGTACAATTCGATTCCCAAATTTTCAAGTCCAATGGCCATTTTTAGTACGACCGATTCGCCGATGCCGACTTCTCTTTGTTCCTTTTTTCCAGTGTAAATATCGATTTTATGTAACTGATCTTCATCTTCGCTATCAGACGCATTTAATAATTGGCAAATTTCGTCTTTCAAAAGGTAAAAACGTTTTGTTCTCTGCATTTCCGAAAACTTGAATTACACAATATTAATTAAAACTACCTTTTCGCACACTGATGTTGACTATTTGCATGTTTTTGGCGCGCAAAATAATCAAAATCAGCTCCTTCTCTAACTATGTAAAGTAAGACTACCCAGTAGGAAAAGGTTACCTTTGAGGACGATTGGGTGAAAAATAACCCAGGCATTTTTTCAATACTTACAGTAAAAACAATTTATTTTTTATTTCAAAAAAATCTTTAAAATTTACAGCGGTTTGCTTGTCGTCCTCAAAGGGTTAAATATATTGATAGTTAAACGGAAAATTTTCACTTTTTGGAAATCGGTTCAAGTCAAGTCAAGAGTATGCACGAAAGTTTTCATCTATCTGGAAGTATGCTTAGAAATTATGGAATGTGGGTTCAAAAAAAAAGCTTGAACATCGAAATTATGAATTAGTTATGAGAATATATGTAGGTCAAAGTATTGTGCGGCATATTCTTTTTCTTTTAATCTATATATTTAGCTACAAGGCTATCGCTTTAATCCTTTGGAAACTAGTACGTATTAAGATGATTTTTCCCCAAACTGATGCTGACGTAGGCATCAACCAAAAATATACTGATGAGATTTTAAGAATCGAAGCATAAGTCTATTAGGGTGATTCAAACTTTTTTTATTTATGTTTTTTTTAAGGAGCTGATGTTAAAAAAGTATTTTTACGGAAATTCGGCTCTTTTATAAGGTGGCGCCGAAGCCTCTTAGCTTTACATGTAAATTGTATGGAAAAATAATTTTTTACTAAAAATGTATCTGAATAAATAGGTGATTAATGTCGTTTGGCTGAAGAGGGTCGTTTTTTGAAGTAATTTTTGCACTGAATCCGAATATGGCCTCAGAATTAACCGATCATGTCAGAGCTCTGAAATATTTGAGGTTAAGTACCTAAAACATGATTTATTTGTCTACTTTGGTGGCCATATATAAAATTCAAAGAAATTTGATCAGCTTATTTTTAGCAAAAGCATCTTTTAGTACCATTCTTGTCCTTCAAGATGAGCTTTCAAGTGGTGATCTGTGATGTTTACTCGGAAAGTTATAGCCATTTTAAAGTGACATGCCACATAGATACCTTATAAAATTGAGGTACAGAGCTGAATTTTCATGAACTTTTTCTTTATATCATAAACTTACTTTTTAAGCAACAGCACCTTAAAAAAACAAAAAGAAAAAAAATTAAATCACCCTAATGTCTATATTCTAGAGTTGAGTTTTTTTTTTCCTTTGTTATTAAAGTTCGTTAATTAAAAAGCATTTGTATCAACTTGTAAAATTTTACATGAACGTCGATCGCTGCTAATTATTTTGGTCTATACGTTTTTGTAAAAGAAATAAGAACTTGAGAATTTTTGGATTTTAAGTGCATACTTCGCTCATGTGAGAACAAAATGTCTTGTAACCAAACATAATAGCAAAAAGTTAGAGTTATAAATTATATCGGTCATTCTTTTAATAAACGCACACTTTGTATTTTTTGGCGTTTTTGAACATTTTTTGAAACCTACTAATTCAAAAACTATAGGAGATAGGATTAAAAATCATTTAATCATTTTTGTTTAGAAATACTATAACTTTATAAAAAAAATTAAAAAAATTTAAATAAATTTGTTTAGACATTAATTTTTTTAATTAAAAAAATTTTTCTCAAAATATTTTCATTATAACACCTTTTTGTTTTTTTTTGATTTTTTTTATATGTTATTCCTCAATCAATCGTAGGAATGCATGTGCTTTCATATCGAAATTCCCGCCATAACTTTAGAAACTACGAATTTTTTAACTTTAAATTTTTTTTATAAAGTTATAGTATTTCTAAACGAAGATGATTAAATGGTTTTTCATCCTATCTCCTATAGTTTTTGAATTATTTGGTTTCAAAAAATGTTCAAAAACGTCAAAAAATACAAAGTGTGCGTTTATTAAAAGAATGACCGATATGTATATTTCATTCAAACCGACTGCATTTTGACTCATATGATTTTTTGTATAAAAGTATAAAATCTTTGGTCTTATCATGGTTGAAGAGACGACAAAATCCAGCATGCCAAGGTGCAAAACATAACTTACACCGCTCCTGTAACCAAGAACGTAAATAGGTTTTATGGATAAGTTCGGATACTTTGTACTTTTATGACTCTGTAGCGTAACTTAGGTATTTATTATTGTGGAATGCATTTTTATTTACTTTTCATTATCATTTGTAGTATTTTTTTTCTAAGTTTTATTATTTTAAAGTGGAGCAAGCTTTTTATTTAGGCAGCAACAATAGTTGAAGAATTTTCTCTGCTTTAATTTAGAGATATTTTGTAATACGACTACATGGCGACTGCATGCGTTGCCATAAAACTATTCGCCTGATAGGAGATAATCAAAGGGAAAATGTAAATTACATTTTTTTTTCATTGTAATTGCAGCAAGTACATATGTATGTATTAAGAATAAATTTAAGGCAAAAAAAATTACATAGGAAGCGTTAAAAACTATCGCATACCTAAACCATTTAAAAATAAGCAGATTTCAGAAATATTTTTGAAATGCAAAATACGTAGTACTTCATTTGAATTAAACCTTTTTTAGCTCTGCAAACTTAACTCATTAATTAAAATAACGTAAAATATGCCATATACTCGTATATACATATATTATTTTCTACATACTCTCTTAATTATGTAAAAATTTTACATTAAGTTGTATAAAACTCAAGACTGCACAAAACAACCCAACTGTGACAGTAATAGACTTACTCACTCATCGCTTGCGTTAGATCCGCTATGTTTCAAATTTATAAAAAAAAAATATAAAAAAATGGTAACATAACGCGGGAAAAGTGTAAAAGTAGAAAACTAAAATAAAAAAGTGACATGCAATTCGTGACAGTTTATGCGAATGAAAGAATTTATAATAACAAAGTAACAAAAACAAAAAAAAAAAAAAACATAAAAAATGTTTATCACTTTTTAACACATAAATTATGTACAATTGTCACAATAGATCAAGTTAAAAAATAACAACAACAATGCCAATTTTCATGGGACATGTTAAGAATTCTTAATATTTTAACGCATCGTCGTGTGGTTACTTTTATGTTGAGCTTTCATTTCAACACTGTGCACGATTTACCACAAATAGAAATGCGAGCGAGTTTGGCCTCAATTTGTTATAATGATGTTAGTTACTTTCTGTACCTACAACATTCTACATAACTCAACTCTCTTGATCACAAAACTGTCACTGTCAACCGTCACCGTTGCCTTTGCTTATTCTTTGCACACTACCTAGTTGTCAAATGTACTCTTAGCGGTTTTAGCTATTCCGTGATATTTCTTTTTATGCTTCCGTAATTGGAAACGCTTTGGTAATCGATGTAATCGTCTTTATTTATAAAATGATATTACTTTCAGAGAATGCTGTTTCCTTTACCACAAGTGGGATCTATTTCCAAGGATTTTTTTATAGTTAAAGATTTTATAAGTAAAAAAGTGGGATTATAGTTTATAATAAATAAAATCTCAAATATATATCATTAAAACTATCTAAGGTTGAACTTTTAAGTTGCAAGTATATAGGTATAATCCCAATTATAATTTGGAAAGCCTCTTTTCATCCGTCTCCTCTAGGGAAAAAACAGTGCTGAAGACTATTGAATGTCCTATTTTGTTCAGTTTAAGAATTATTTTATATGAAACTTTGATCATACTTCCCTATTTATTTGTGAATATAAGACCTAAAAAAGATACATAATTTAAATAACAATTTTTTTTTAAAAATTTGGCCATAAATTAAAAAGGAAAAATGAGCAAAAAAATCTTTAGTGTCCGATTTTGGTCACTATCAATTTCTTTATAAGAAATTACATAAAATTTTAAGTAGATTTAAAAAATACAAACAGATTAATTTGTCCTAATTTTTGGTAGTTTTTTAGCACCATTTAAGAAATGAAAATATACCCGCCTCAATCTTGCACAAAGTTTTCGGTAAATTCTTACGTCAATTTTCCAAAATATTTAAGATGAAGGTATCGTCGAAAAATTTCATATTATAGTAAAGTACCAGGAGACCGACCATTGTTCGATTTTTCGTTTTGAGGTTGTAAAAATCGAAAAAATATGCAATTTTTTGAAAAAAGTTGAATTAGTTGAAATATTTAAAAAATTTGAAAAAGGTTGAACATCCAAAAAAAAAAAAAAATTAAGAAGTCGTTGATAAGAGATGGATTTCGTTACAATGCTTAATTTAAGCAAATCCGCAAAAATCCAAAAATCGCACGCACCGCAAAACGTAATTAACTAGGTGCGATAAGTTTTTGCACCAACGTGGCCTATACTATAGGTGTTATAGAGCGATTCAACACAAATCGCATGCAAACCACAAGATCGCGATTTTCACTCACTTCGGTGACTCTAAGTGACTCAAAGTGACTCGAGATGATCCGTCTCGAAGGGTAGTCGCTTATTGAGTGGCTAATCGGGATAACCGGGATAATCCAAAGGAAAAGGACGCACTAAGTGGTTAATATTAAAAATGACCACTACAATATTAACTTAACACCACTGTAAATAAAAGTATATTGTAACAAAAAAAAAAAATTTTGGGAGAATAGGTCAAAAACGATCTTTTCCAGGGACCGGATCCACCCTCAGTGATGTCCAAAACTATTTTTCGAGCTTCCTATATCGATTGGAACAAAAAGTTTATAAAAAATTACTTCCATTGTATACTAAATATAACATTTAACGTTAACGAAACATCCCTGTACCAAATTTTATTAAGATCACTGATATAGTACACCTAATATAACATTAAACGTTTTCTTTTGTTTGTATGGGAGGTGCCACGCCCACTGATGCAATCCTGTCAAAATCCATATAATTTGAAAGCATCCATGTACCAAATTTAAAAAATATATTCTCCCATAGCACAGTAAATATAACATTTAACGTTTTTCGCTTGTATGGGAGGTGCAACGCCCACTGGTACTATTGCACCCATTTTTGGTCTTGAGATACCTAAAGCAAGTATATCTACTATGTGAAATTTCAGAACGACTGCGTTGTTAATTCTCTTATTATAACGTATATAAATATTGTGGGCTGTGCCACGCCCTTCAACAAGTTTTGCCAGTGTAGTAATATGGCTTGTTATGTTATGCCTTCAGTGGTACTATATTGAATCAAAATTTTAAATTTTTGAAAAATGACACGCCCACTTTTTGGATTCCACTCACTTTTGGACAAATTTAAGATATTTATGATCTAGATCTGTCTATCAAATTTCATTACAATATCTAGAATGCTTTGCGAGATATGACATTATGACGTTCATGTCATTTTTGCATCTAGGATACTATATCTTAAACAACTTTTATCTTAACTAATGTGCCGTTGATCACCATTTTAAGTAGATCTTCTTGGCAATTTTGGCTTTTATGTAATTTTTCATTAATATATAACTAAGTTTTCCTATTTAATTTTGCGTGAGCGATTTTATTGCGGTGCTCTAATTTTTTTTGTAGTTTTACCTAAGCGAAAGGAGTAGGTCTCCAATTCCTATGAGTTTTATTTTGTAGATAGTACTTGACTTGTGGATTATCCATACATGAATAATTTGAACCACTCTAAATGATATTTTTAAGCTGAGTTAGATTGAGCTTGAAAATTGACAAAAACTCAAATTTTGGAATTCTTACATTTGCATTAAAACTTTGTTTTGAAATGATGTAAAAAATAGTAAAAAAGGTAGCAAAATCAAAATGAATAGCATTTACTATTTTTTCTAAGTTTTTGTATAATGTTTCAAAATATTTCAAAAACCATCCGCACAATCGAGGGCTTTAAGTTCAGATAAATAAAAGTCTCAAAAGTCTAACACACAACTCTCAATAGAGTAGACAAGTAAGCACAACTCTTACACGAACAAATACAATTGCTACCATTTCAATTCTAGACCTATAGTCCCGTATAATAGTTTGTGCGGTAAGCACCATGTAAAGGCTGAATAAGAAGCTAAGCTTTAACATGAATGAATGAATGAATGGCTTCTTCTTCTGTTAAATTTCACAACTCTGGGAATTATGTCGCCGTTGAAGCGTGCATATCAAATGATAACTGGTACAACTAAAAAAAACAACGTAGAATAAACTGTAATTAGTGGTTAAAAATTAAATGAAAACTTATGCCCGCATACGCAAAGTGCAAATGAAATACTAAAACGTTATCAAGTTGTGCAAAAATAAAAAATAAAATTAAACATTTAGTTGTATCTTAACATGGTTGCTTTTCATATTTCTCATTTTGTTCAAAAGGTTCTTGTACTAATTTATATGCGCAATATGTTGCGGTTTTCATTAAATTGTATGCTGTTTCTTTTGTAACTTAATAAATTAGAGAACATGTCTGAAAATTTGCATGCGAAAAATGAACGGAAGTTGGTAAGTGATATACTGGTAATCATCGTCTGTTTAAAATTAAGGGTTTTACTTTAAGCATACGCGCATAATGTAAGCGGAAACTTTTATGCCACTGCAAGTTTTTTATGGTAATTAAATAGAAGGTTTTATCGTTTTCTTCTTTTTTTTTTTTTGTCAGACTGACAGTCAATTAGGTCTTTTGTTTGATTTGGTTTTTTTTTGGTAACTTTTATTTTTAGTTATTGCAATTTGTTTACTACCCAGAAAAAAATTTGTAAATACCCGAGTGCGTGAATAAAAAAACTTTACTTTGTGACTCAAAGTTTTTAACAACAATATTTGTAATAAAAGTACAGATATTGGATTTATTTTAAGCTTAAGGCTTATTTACTTATGCGAAATTAATAAATACTGTAGTGTTGTGCTTGAGAAATACTAAAAGAACAGTCACTATTTTTTATAAAAGTGCTCAAAACCTTAGAAGATTTTTTGAATTTAAGAAGCGGTAAATACCAAGTCTTTAAAAATTATTACTTATAAAATAAAAACCATACCATTGTAATTGACTTTATTTTTATTAAATAATAAAATTTTTAGTATTTATTAATTATAAAATATTGATTAAAAAATCTTAAAAAAAAACATAAGCATTTTTATTTCATTGCTACAGGCATAGCTCACTTTACACCATAAGTTCTCACTTGAGAAGGCCGATTGATTGCAAAGTTCACGTTTCCGATTTTATAAATAAGTAAATTTTTAGTATTGTTTTTTTTTGGTCAAAATTAGAACTTTATATATGTGACCTTAGTCTATGAAAAGGGGGCTTAGGTGTCGAAAAATCTTTTCTCACTATTTTGCAAAGTCGGATAGACGAAACGAGTTGTTTACCTTTAACAGCTGTTTTCTCGAAAAATTGTTTTCGGACGTAAGCCCTCTTTTCATAGACCAGGTCACATATGTAATACACGTAATATATAATACATTTTTATTAAATTTTTAAAAATAAAATTTCTTTAAGGTTGAGGAAAACGTACGCTATTTACCTTTTAGACTTTTTTCACAAATCAAAATGTCAATGTACTAACCTGAAATTAGAATAAAAGAAACATTCATCATTTGAATACATTTAAAAAAAAAAGTTTGTAAATAAAAAGAAAAATAATGGTATAAGAATTTATCCTTAATTTATATGTATTAATAAATTTATAAGTTTGATACAGATATATGTATGTATATGTATTTCGCCAATGCAATATTTAGTGATTATTATAAAGTGAATTTAATAAAAAAAATATCTGTCAATGGGACACTTAGCAATATTTCGGAGAGGGAATTTAGCCTGTTCTCTTCGATGATAGATCTCGTTTTCCAAAGTCGTATCCAAATTTTCTAGATAGAAAGCTATCAGATTTCTGTCTCATTCACTAATGTGCTTAGATTCCAAACGATTTAGTTTCGTAAGAAAGTCAAACTTTTTACTAACTGTTTATAAGCAGATCCACATCTCTGTAGTTCTGCAATAGGTCTTTCTATATTGACATTATAAATGGTAACTCTGAATCTGTCCTTGCCAAATATTTCGGTCTATTTTTCCTTGACTTCTTCGAATTGGACTTCACGTTTATGTTTCCTCTGCATGTCGCATGCATAGTTATTTTCATCTGATTTTTCATCAGCTTTTAACTCATAAAGATCAAAGTTACTGGGTTCTCTAAAGTCTTCTATATACGTTACCAAAGATTGATACAGTCCAGCTATAGTAATCAAGTCAATGTCAACAGATTGAAGAGACTTGTTCACTTTCTGGAACCTTTCCAGATCTCATTCCAAAGAAGTGTCAAAAAGCAAGTTTCCGCCGAGTCTAATGAATTCCGAAGACCTGAAGCTTCAGAGTGCGCAGCTGGTTTTTCATTTGAATCATTGGCAATTATCTAAAGAGCTGCCATGATCTCATCCCAGCAAGAAGATAGGCTTCAGCAGGCGTCAGTTCGAGCAGACTGTCTTGTCTGCGAAAGACTCTTAAAGACTGCTAAATTTGGTTTCAGTTTCGATAGCAAAATTTCCCATTTAAGTATTAATGCCGAAAAAAAAAACGCCTTGAGTACTTACACTCTTTTTCGTATAGAACTCCTATACGAGGATCGTTCAATAATTCCGTGCCTTTTTGAATGAAACATAGTTTTTTTTAGCAATAAAAATTTAGGGGACGTCCATTAATTACGTGAGTTGTTTTTTTGAAAATTCGGACTCCCTTCCCTTGGTGAGATTTGGTGAGATCTAGCGGGACATCTCCTCTCCCTCTCGTGAGATTTAAATTATAATTTTTAATGTAAATTCTATGCATTAAAAAGTTGACGTGAGGTTTTCCTTGACCCTCTCCTTGGTGAGATTTCGCCGGACCCCCTCCCCCTTATTTTAACTCAAGTAATTAATGGACGTCCCCTAAGTCCAAAATTTCTCCAATTTTTTTATTCCTTCCAAAAACTAAAATTTCTCGAGGTCCTCAAAATAGGCATTTGTTTGAGCAATAATATCATCGTTGGAGCTAAATCTCTTTCCATCGAATCATTTCTTTAGGTTTGTAAATAGAAAATAGTCACTGAGGGCTTAATTCGGAGAATATGGCGTATGAGAGGTACCAATTCGTAGCCCAATTCATGGAATTTTGCCATTGAGACTCACGATTGCGTTTATGGTCAATAGAGAACAAACGCGGCAGTCATCTTGCGGACAGCTTCTAACACCCAACTATTCATTTAAAATCGAAACCATAAGAAATTCTTATGACGCTAAAAATCTCACTCACTTTCAGTCTCCGATTGACCAACTCGATATCGTGAATTTTTTCGATATTTTCGGGTGTATTGACCTCAATTGACTGTCTAGAACGTTCAGCGTCACTAGTGCTTGTGCAACCACAACGAAACTCAGTAAACCACTTTTTTACCATTGAAGATCAGAGTCCCCATAGTTCTTATCAAGCTTTTCCTTGGTTTGAGTGATGGTTTTTTTTTTCATAAAAAATAATATTTTATGAGCACTCGAAATTCAATATCTTATCTGAAAAATTTCCGTATGACAAGATTTCACCCACTTTTCTTTCGAAAATAAAGATGGTGATTGTATTTTGTCTGAAACATACCCATATATTCAAATTTTTGGAGCTTCTTTTTTTGTTGAAGCAAATAGGCATACAATAAGCATTTCAGTATTTATAAACTCAAATAATTTTGTTCTTCACGAGTCCGTTCACAATTAAGTGCATTTAATTAAATTTAATAATCTTCTTGTGAAATATATAAGCAAATAAATTATTTCCCATCAAGGAACTTCATCAAATTCTAATTTACTTTCGTAATAAAGCTAAGCAAATATTTATTTAGAAAGTATGCTTTTCACTTTAAGTGCATGCATATGACATATGCAATCTTAGCTTGAGAGAATAACATTTCAAATGACCTAAGTTCGGTACCTACACAAACAATAGCTGTGGTGAAAGAAGTCATAAACCATAACATAAAATGGAAATTATTTCATTACCGAGAAAAAAACATTATTACCAAAGGTGTACATTAAAAATAAAGAGAAATTTTCTATGCATTGAAGAATCATAAAAAAAAGCTGTTAAAATATTTTGGAGAAAACATTTTTTTTATGAATTTTTTTTTACAACTTTAAGTTGCTGCTGATAGGTGTTCTTAACATTCATTCAACATTTTCTTAATACGCGTATTTGTTTAGGCTTCATTAGGTTTTTACAGGGTCCCCCCCCCACTTCCCTGCTCCAACTGCATGAAGAGTCTAGAGTTACCTATAATAATAAAGTTGTGTCAACAAAACGTCTGTCTGTGTATTTCCAACTTTTCCAGAATTTTGTTACCTTTGTTTATAAATTTTTTCTTATTCTTCTCTTGTTGCTTAATTTTCGTTCCTCACTTTTAACCATTCTCCATAGGCACCTAACGACGTTATTTTTTTATTTCATGCATAAATTAGAAAAACAAAACACTTTTTTTTTCTCTCTTGATTACTAAGAAATTTTAGAATTGCAGTCCGGCGGCCATGCAGTGCGCACTGCGTTACGAGCACAAATTTGAGTGACTTGGTACATGTGGCGGCGCACATGCGCCGCTGAGTCACCCATCATAGTACACCATATCACATAGAGATACACGCAGTGGAACGGTGGCTTTGGACTTTGTTAGCTGGCTGGTTATTTGGTGGCTTGTTTTTAATTTCTTATTATTTGCATACGAAGCGCTATATTGTCCCAGTAGGAAAAACGTCAATGCCATTAATGGTTAACTTTAAAGGACAAATATTTACATATATGAGAGGTGAAAATTTTAATTGAGCCGTAATATGAGCATGGTGAAAATCCCTAAGAACTAGTAACTGAGTGATGTTTCGTGAGCAGTGAAAAAACAGCTTTTTGAATGTTGAAACGTTGAAATGAGCGGTGAAAATAAAAACTGGTGAGACCAAACACTCGTAGCGTGATATGTCAACGCTATGTTACATATTTAGATACTCATAGTTTACTAAATTTTTGGAAAAGTTGATAGAATTTGCTAAATTTTCGTATCGTATTAAAAAGAAAAAAGTTCAAAAGTATCGCAAAGATCAATTAATTCAAAGAAGTCGTTAAAAATCTAAAAGTTTGATATGTTGAAGTGGTATCAAAAAGTATCAAATAAGTCGAATTGTATTGGAAATTAGTGTTAATGAAACTACTCTCTTAACATCACATTCTATATTCTCTCTTAAAAAATATAAAACAATACAACCTTTGAAAGAGAGTTTGTTCTTTGAGCTTCGAAGCCAAATACAAACTGTACAAATGAGAAGAAAAAACAACAATAACAATACAGAACTCAAGATGCAGCATAAGCAGTGCTGCCCAGAGAACGGGCAGGAGCTCAAATAAATCCAAAAGGGAAAAGCGAATATTTTCAGCCCTTCAAAGAATAAAAGGGAATTTTAATAAAGTCTACATATTACGAAAATTTTAAGAGAAAAATATTATATCAGTACTGTATGGTAGGAAATTTTTGTCGGAGAAAATTGCCTAAGGTCTTACACTGTTTTTCTACATCAAATGATATCTCGTTTGCCCTTAACCCTTTCGCCCCCGCTCCATAGCCAGCTGTCAGAAAAATGTTTTCTCTTAATTTCCAAATTTATTAAGCCTCTATAAGTCATTTTGGAAGTTTTTTGCTTTCTAGACTAATTCGGTCACTAGATATCGGAAGTAGCTTGTAAGCAACTTTGGGCAGTTTAGGAAGTATATTGGGGGTAGAAAAAAATGAAAATATATGTAAACAAGCGAGCTACCTTTGTCGAAAACTTCTTTCATAACATGATAAAAATTTAAAATTCATCATCCTCGCATTATCTATCCCAGTCGAATTCTAAAATCTTCAGTATATCCATATCACAAAGGGTATCAGGTCATAACCCTCATGGTCATATTCCCCAAAATCATTTTGAACCTTATGTACGTTTTTTTCGGTCATATGGTAGTCCCCTTATTTTTCGAGGGAGTTTTTATGGGAAAATTTGATGGCTTGTTGAGGGAAAAAATTCATTTTATTCCTTAAGTTGTGGGAAATTTTTAATGAACTACTGGCATCACTGGCTCAAAGAGCTTAAAAATGAGAGCAAGCAGGCGCATTGAGAGCGTTGAAGAGCGTAAAAAAGCATGCACGTATACAGATTTGATAAACAAATCATCAACACATGTTTACCGTGAGAGCGTTTGCTTGTGGTAGTGGGCACCACTAAGCAAAACGACCATTTTTGAGGTTGTGAGGTTTTGCAAAAACTTATAGTAATTCTAAAATAAAGGATATTTAACTTAAAAAAAAGTTAGTATGCAATAACATTTTCAGCTAAAAAATGTAGTTATAAAATAGATTTTATTAAAGTATGATCAGTATATTTTGCGCCAAAGCGTTACAAAACATTTCAATGTAAGCATTTTTATATAAATAGTATAGATGATCGAAAAAATTTAGGTACGAATATTTTGAGAAAAATCGAAAAATATTTTTCATTATCAAAATAAGCTAATAGAAGTCTCAGAATATTGTAAAACTCGATGTCAGGCGAAAAAGCGATAAATATGTTAAAATAGTTGCATAGAATCGGAAAAGACGAAAGCCCAAATATATCGTATTGTATCGACAAATCCAAATCCACTCATTCAAGAAAAATGCTTGAAAATCAGCATCCCTGTTTTTGGCATGAAATAAAATATTTCACTTGAATATAGAATAAATGCGAATCACACGCAAAATTAAACAATTATTTTTAGTCTTCAATATTTTCGTTTCCAATTGGGTAACCACAGCACCCTTTTAGTCCAAAAAAGTATACCAGCATTTTGTTAAAATAAAGGAGCTAAAAAAAAAATGGCCAAGAAATTGTAAGCTCCACAAAAATTTTCTATAACATTCAATATTTTGGTTGCTTATTTCAAATGTATCATAATATACCAAAACCAAAAAAAAATCTATAACACTTAAGTGACCGATCATGCGTGGGATATAAAAAGAAACCGTCACTTTTTGTTTTCAGTTTACCTCACCTTGGCCCCTTTTGTAGATTCTAACATGAAAAGTAGCAAATGGTTCAGTTCAATTCGGTTCAAGAGAGCATTAAGAGTGGTAGGTACGTGTCTTGTGACCACTTTGGGCTGGCTATGAAGCGTACTTCATAAACATCAACAATAATGATATTGCCATGGTATTCATATACAGCACAGGCTTCATTGACATTTAATGCAAGAGTGACTCACTTTTATTGCCTTTTTCAGTTGACATATAACACGCAGCTTTAAGCCTTTTTCTGTCTTTCTATGATACTTCAGTATGCTAAATGTGTCTGTTATAGAATGCTATATGCTGATAGATTTTTTCTTATTTTTTTTTTTTTGTGAAAATATTGTGCTTTTATTGTTAAAACGTGTTGGTTGGATTTTGTTTTTAATTTTTTATTGAAAACAATCTAATGAAGCTGTCTTCACGACTTCTTCTTAATTTGACTTAAAGTGTTTCTTCACTTTTATTTTGGTTTTAGGATAAGTGGTTCAATTCAGTGATAGTTTTAGTACATAATTTTGTACACTTCTCTGTAAAATAATTCATATACCTATTAGTAGACTTATGCATACATATGTAACTCTGAGAAAATTTTGATATAGTTTGAAAATGAAATTCGATGAAAAAGGGCCCAAAATAAAAAAGAAAAACAGTGAAATGTAAAATTAGTCTGAAGTTTAAGGGACTGTTAACTAATTATCTCAAGCTGATTTTTCTAGAGTGATATAATTTAAATAATATTCTGCATATATCAACTAAAACTATGAGCTGTTATAAATTGCATATCACTTGTTTTAGTTTAAAGTTTAAACCTTTTATGCAAGAAATTGAGTCCTTGTTTCCGAAATAACATAAGTAATGTTGGTTTCTAAAATATTAATTCCTTTAGGCTTATAAACTTTTGTCATCTCATATTCTCTCAAGGAATATTCCAGAGGTATTAAATAACATGATCCTAACGACAATTTATGCTACCCAAAAAACAAGGAGAGTGCTAATGAATGCGTCTAGTATTATTTTAGTATAGAATATTAATATATGTGACCTGGTTTATGAAAAGGCGGCTTAGGATTCAAAAAATCATGTTCCACTTTTTTGCCGATTCGGTTTGAGACGCTCTTTCAAAAGGAGAAAACCAGAAAGTCATAATTTGTTGAAAAGTTTACTAAAAATGAAGAGAAAGAAGAGTGCAAATACGAAAAAGCTGATTTTTTTTTTTGGAAATCTGGAATAAGTGTCGAACAATAATGAAAAATATGTATTGAAAAAGTCCAATAATGTAGGAAATGTCGAAAAATATTAAACTGTCTAAGGAGTCAATAGATATCGAGCAAGGTCGAAGAATGTCGAAAAGTGTGAAAAAAAAGTTGATAAATGTAGAGTATGCAATATACATACAGAAGACAACTAAAGTGCGTATACTTCGCAATATACATATATGCAAATCAAGTCATGTAGGTATAAAATTTCATCATGACTTCTGGAAATTGGTGGCATAATGATATTTATTTAGAGTGAAGCTTATATATGTATTAGATGGGTATGGCGGCTTCTATTTATTTAAACAAATTCAGTCGAAAATTACTTCAAAATTCTTTAACATCCCTAGCTCGCTTGTTTGGCAATATTCGTTTCGGCTTGAAGAAGTTCTAAACCTATTTTGAATAATTCTTAATGTCTGAAGAACTTTCTACTTTCATATGATAGACCAAAAACACCATCAACATTCTTGTATTAAACAGACCGTTGGTAGTCTTTTACAAACCGAACGAATTTTGACAAAAATTTACCGACATATTTTTCATTTGGCTGAAAATTTTTTTATGGGCTCTGTATCGAAAAAGAAGAGATACGTATTCGAGGATTTTGAAAAAAAAAATTTTTTTTTTTTTTCAAAATAGAGCGAATTCAAATATTGAGAACTTCGTGATTTTTGGCTTGGAAGCTCACTTTCATAAATTCATAACCCCGGGTCTGTTAAAGCCGAAAAAATTGATTTTAATGTCGAAAAGTGTTCGGTTTGTAAAAGACCGTCCCATATACATAACTAAACAGTCACCCTTCAATAATCTTCGATAGTCGCACCCAGACTTGATTGTCTTGTTCAATTGGAGGTTCGCCAGCGTATCAAAATTAATTTCAATATAACGGGTTGAGTTCAGAATTCAAGAAGCAGCATAAGCATAATGCACTTAACAGAATTCCGACTTATGACGTAAATACCGCCAGCGTAAAATTTTTGCTGAGAAAATCGTATGGAAGAAGAAAGTGCAACTCTCGTCTGTCTCTACTCTCTCTACCGCGACGGTAGAGACAATATAATACGACAATTTTTGTGTGACATTTTTAATAAACTAAATCCTAAAAAAATAAGATATTTAACTTTAAAAACAAACAAAAAAGTATGCAATAACCTACTTTAGCACAATTATTTGATTTAAAAAAAGAAATTATCAAAATTGGATCACTATATTTTGCGCCAAAGCGTTACAAACCATTTCCATGTAAGCAATTTTATATAAATAGTATAGATTTCCTATTTTCACAAATAAGATATTTGCAGCTTTGATTTTTTTTATTGAATGGTAAAGAAAAATTAAATTTTATTCAGATATTCACTATATTGATGCAACTTTCATGGAACTATAATGTTTTTTATTAAAAAGCTTAGCATAAGCTAAATGTTTAGTTTATTATAATTCCCCTCCTCTGCCACCAATGCCCATGTACTATCAAGTGTCAGTTTTTCAGTGTTTCTGGTTTGAATTAAAAATCAGATCTTGATTTAATTCAAAACTTAGTTTAAACTTAGATTAATCGTGCGATTTTTCGGCATTTTATAACTAAATAAGAACTTATGTGTCTAAGCTTAGGTTAAGCAAGCACTGAAAAGCTGGCTCTAACTTTCTTAAATACCCACCAGTTAAGATAATGACACATCAGGAATCATGCATTTTGAGTGAATTAATGAGTAAACATAGTAAAGTCGTACTTTTTCAATACATTGTATCGGTGTAAGCCAAATTTCAGAACAGATGACTTTCAATATCTGTCAAATAACAGCTCTCTCTGTCGAATTTCTATCACTCTAAAAAGCCACCCTTAATAGGATTGATCTTAGATAAGATCTTAGATGATTTCTTATGAAAAATCAATAAGTGAATCTATATATAGATTTCAAGGCACTCTCGAAATAAAAATAATAATAAATAAAAAAATAGTTCAAAATGCCGACAAAAGCATATATTTATTTAATACATTTTTTGCTTTGGAAAAGAAAACAAGACAATTCATTAAAATATTTAATTTAATTTGTAAGTAATTTCATTATCTTAATTCAATACTTTCTTTAACATGAAATACGTTTTTGCGTCATGTTTGTCAAAAATGTAACATTTTTAAAATCATGTTAACAAAATAAGATAAAACTACTGACGTATATATAAAAAGGCATTTTAATTATTTCCATTTTTTGCAAATTTGTTTGTTGACAACCTTTTTACATGACAACGATTTTGCATATTAAAAATATAATTTTTTTGAGCAAATTAAAGACATTTACTGATAAGGTTGCATAGTTCTTGGAAACTGTTAGCAAATTATTTCTAAAATTTTCAGATATTCTCATTGTATTTATCAATGAACACGTGAACAACTAAAATTTTTGCAATTATAACAATTTAATTTTTGTACAAAACACTTTAACACACGCAAAACTAATTAAGCAAAAATTCCAATGGTATGACGACGATATTTTCAATTTTATACACAATTTTATGACTGTAAACTTTGGTATTTAAAATATAATTAAGGGTACGAAAATGTGCACATCATTTTTTCTCACGACTTTATATTTTATTTTTGTTTATTTTGTTTAACAACAGAAAATTTAATTAAAGAGATCATATTCAATCAAGAATTTTTTATGTGCTCTTACGCCTCGCACTGTAATCGAGATATAATGAAAATTGAGAGCAATGATATATTTATAACGCTGGGGAAATATTTTTATTAAATAACTTAAACTTATTTAAACGATATGTCAACCAAAAAAAAAAAAAAAAAGTCTGAGTGCTATTTTTAAGAATTTGCAGTTGACCTGCTTTCAAAATGACCACTTATATTTCTTAAAAATTTTACCAAAAAATTTTAAGAAAAAAATATTATCAATAAATACCTATTAAGAAAAATACAAATTCCAAAAATATCATCATCAAAAATTTAACGTTCAAAGGTTTTTACTGATCATCATTTTCGGTTTGATGCATTTCGCTTTTGTTCTCTTATTTTTGCAAGTATTTTATTATAATTTTTTTTTTTTTGTTTTGTTATATTTTTCTGTACCTGCATTTAATTCAATTTCAATTTTATACCTAAAACTTGTCTGTCCAGTTGTCGTTTTGGAATCCAAACCACCAAGTAACCAAGAAAATAAACAAAAAACCAATCGTCGTGGTAACACGTTGGATGTTTGTACATTCACTGCAATTAGGCATTTTTTTTTGTACTTTTTTCTTATTTTACAAATATTTTTTCTTGGCTGATTGTTGAATTTGGTAATGCGGAATTTGCAATGCAGCACCGGCAGCAGCAGTAGTAATGAAATGAGGTACGAGTGTATGTATTATTTAACAAACGAAATAAAAAACCCAAAACTAAAGAGACCTCAAAAATGTTGTTTCCTGTTTTTCATTTGGTGCATTGTATAAAATTAATCGAAGATATTTGTGTGGGGAACAGTTTTTTTCTCTACTTTATGGAATAAACTTTTTTCGTTTGAAAATATTTTTGGCTGTGTGAACATCTTTACTGGGGGGATATAAAAGAAAATCTATAATGAAGTCAATTGACGGAAATGTAGTGCTAACGCTAAAGTGCAATATTTGAGGAGTGGGCGAACAGAACGGCACATGTCCATGGTCGAGTGTTTTGAGCTTTTCGATGAAATCGTGTCCACTATACTAAACTTCAAGTAATTTCAATCTCTGGCACTTCAAAAAAGCAATAGATGTAAAATTTTTTTGATAACGAAGTCAAGGTTTACCTGCAAAAGGGCACATGTCCTACAAATATTTATATTTTTTAACTACATATTTGTGAGTGTGGATTTTCAGGAAAAATAAAATGAAAATCAGCAGAATAAGAAACAAAATCTGAGGACCAAATTACACAGATTGAGAGCGAATCAATTTTACATTATCATGAGAGATCCGCGAGAAAAATATCTTTACATTTGCTTTGATCTACATCAAGTTTTGCCGAAAACTGCCATTGAGGAAGCTTTTTACTCAAGTTAAGTTTCTACACTTTTTGTATTACTATAATTATATAGTAATCAGCGTTATTGTTGGCACATTACAGGCACATGTTTATTATAGGGTTCTACAAAAAGGAACATGTGCATTCAAGGGTTTAGCAAAAAGGTGCATGTCCATTCAAGGGTTGAACAAAAAGGCACGTGTCCATTAAAGGTTTTAACAAAAAGGCACATGTCCATTCAAGGGTTGAACAAAAGGAACATGTTCAGTTTGTCCCAACAAAAGGGCAGTGATCAGTTTCGAGATATAAACCGCTTTTTTGCGATTTCTGTACATTTTTAGCAATTGGACATGTGCCGTTTTGTTTGTCCACTCTCCACTTAACGCTTTTTTGAAATTTCAACTCTTTTACTTTTTTAACATTTTTCAATATTTTCAACTCATTCAATCCTTCAGCTTTTTTAAGCTTTTCCAAGTACATTCCGCTTGTTCAATTCTTTGGCTTATTCAAACTTTTTCGAGTTTTTAACCTTTACTCACTTTTTTCGAATTTATTTTTATCAATATTTTACAAGTTACAGACCTTCGATTACAAGCACACCTGGTAGTAGTGTAGTTTGTATAAACCCTCGATTATTATTTTATATTTAAAAAAAAAAAATGAAATTGTGTTTTTTTCTTTAAAATTGAGTTAAGCTGAATGTAGAGAGACCCTTGGTTATATATAACCCTCGGATTTACGAACAGACTCAACTTTTATTGGGTAACATATTCGAGAGTGTACTGTATATCACTTTTTTTAACCATCTCTACTTCTTCGACTTTTCAACTTTATTTGGTCTTTTTCTACTCCAACCGATTTTTTCAACCTTCTCCTACTTAATTTGACTCCTTATCAGCCTTACTCTACTTCAACATTGGAAACTTCTTCCGACTTCATCAACCTTATTCAGCTTTTTCAATTTATTTCACTTCTGTCGACTTTTGGAAAATTTTTAAACTTTTATGCAAGTTCTTTAATGTTTTTAATAAATCAGCATTTTTAATTATGTCAACAATGTTCAATTTTCTTTCAACTTTTTGATAACATTTTAACTATTTCAGCCTTTTTTTTGCATTCTCAAAAGTTTTTAACTTTTTCAATAAATTTCGATTTTATCAACGTAATTCACATTCTATAGGGCTGTGCGGTGTTTTTTTGGAAATTCGGACCCCTCCTCCCATTGGTGAGATTTGGTGAGATCTGGCGGGATCCTTTCCCTCCCCCCGTGATATTTAAATTATAATTTTTAATGTAAATTCTATGGATTAAGAAGTTGACGTGAGGTTTTCTTTGACCCTTGCTGAGATTTGGTAAGATTTTGCCGGACCCCCTTTCTTCCAATTTTGAATCACGTAATTAATGGACGTCCCCTTAGTATAGTGTGGCAAAACACCCTTAAAATTACACTTAACAAAGACAAAACGACAATTGCTAGTCATACTTGTTTCAAACATTGCTAAATGGAATCATCAGTGGCACTTGAGCCAATGAGACTACTAAGGCTGATGTATTTTCCTTTTTGCTTAAATTTGCTGAGAACCAAAGCAAGAACAAAAACAAAGCAAAGCCAGCATTTTTGTTGTTGTTGTTTTCTTTTTAACATAAATAATATAACACTCTTTTAGGGCTCCCAACAAATCTATGCAAAAGAGAAATATATCAGGCTTAGAAATTCTCACTGATCTTCTTAAAGGTCACTGATGATTCCATTTTGGTAATGGATGTGACTTGCTATTGCCGTTTTTTTGTCGTCTTGTCTTTGTTTTTTGTATTTTTTTTTTGTTTGTTTGCACACACTATGCTGATCAACAAATTATCAATTTTCCGAACCATTTTTGAAAATAATTTGAAAATTTGACAATCAAAAGAACAACAGTAGATCTTATATTGTAAAATATTTAACACATATTTAAAATATTACATTTTAAAAGAACATTAACCTTAAGTTCAACTCTTTAGTTTTTCTAAGAATAATATTTTTCTATTAGGTAGGCTTAAACAAAACTATGCAACCTCCTTATATAGCAATTTTAACACACCCTTCAAAAAATGCAAATAAATTTGCATAAATTATGTTAATTACCTACTCAACATGGAAGCAGCAATTTTGACGCATAATGATAACATAAAGTAGGGGCTTTAAAGCTCAAAGACACCGAATTAAATATGGATTCTTAAAATTTTTTTTACGAAATCAAGACGCGCTTACACCACGTGATATCAAAAAAATCAAACGTTCTTAAATAAAATACCAGTTGGTTGACTCAATTGAATTTGCATATAAACTTAATATGAACATAAAACTGATCTTAAGTTCATATGTGTCACTTAGTTATTTCATTGCCAATGAATTAAGAAATTCATTAAATTTCATGCTATTGCGTAATGCCTTCGGCATCAAACGAGCCATTGATAAAAATAAGACAATAGTGTTAGATTGACATTTTCATAGTTGATTTGGTTACTAAGGAATTTTTGGAACTATTGTTATTAAAAGTTATGTAAATGTTTAAAGTTTTTTTTTAATGGTCCGAAAGTAAACAATAGAATATATCAATGATATATGAAATTAATATAAATGGATATTGAAAAATACAGACAATTAACTAAATGACAAACGTTTAAACAAAATTGCGTACAATTAAAATGAAAAAATATGATCAATCTAGCATTAATTGTTATACTACCAATATATACCAATGTACTTAATTGTTATAATGACACGCGTTGTTTATTATATTAAGAATGTGAGGTAAAAGGGTTTTACTTTGCAAGATTTTATACAGACCTTGAGATAAAAGATATTGATTAACATTATTAATTGTCACGTGGAATGAAAAGGTTTGAAGAAAAAATATATGCATATACTATACACAAACGTATATGTTAAGGCCAGTGAATTGGTTTTTACAGAGATAAAAAATGTTTAAAAAATTAATTCGACTATTTTTGACAAATAATGCCGATATTATTATTATGGTATTTTATTAATTAGTTAGTCAAATAAAAAGTAAAAAATCAACAAAGTCGGAGTTCCTTTTGTTTTCGTGAATTGGTGTTTCGAAACTTTCATAGAATTATCTAAGAAAAATAAAACTTTCTGCAGCTAGCTAATTTGATTGTAAAGGATGATCCTACCTACTTTATTTTCTAAATAAAATACATATAAATCAATGTATTGACGCAAATCTTTATTGGGAATGATAGTTCGGTTCCTACAACTCAATCTTTAAAAATTATTTCGTTCAAATAATGCCCACGACTAGTTCTTAAATAGTCCATTCTGTGGGTCCAATATTCGACAACTCTTTCGAGCATATCGGCCGGTATTCCTTGAATAACTCAAGTTATGTTGGTTTCCAAAGCGTCAAGCCTCAAAGAAAGTAATCCAATGACGTCAAATCACATTATCTTAGTGGCCAATTAACAGGACCTTTTCATGAAATGATGTTGATGTTGTGATGATCGAACGTTTCCCTCAATAAAGCGATTGTTTCTCCAGCTTTTTTGAAGAAATACGGTCCGATTATGCCTCCTGCCCATAAACCACATTAAACAGTACATTTATCGGGATACTTTCGAAGCTCTTGGATTGCTTCTGGTTGTTCATCAGCCCAAATACGGCAATTTTGCTTGTTAACGTAGCCGTTCAACCAGAATTGAGCTTCGTCGCTAAACAGAATTTTTCGATAAAATAATGGATCAATTTAAAGATGTTCTAACGCCCATAAACCGAAATTGAAATGTACAGCAATATCAGCCGGCTCCAATTCTTGTACAATGAGAAACCAATTTAATTATATATACCGAAATTTGGTAATAATTAACAAATAGTATATTTGATATAGGCGAATTAAATATTTGATATATGTACATATGTTAAAATATCACATATTACAGTGAATTGAATAATATTATTGGATCAATTATATATTTGGTAATAATTACCAAATCATATTTTGGTTGAAACAAATATTATTTTTTGTAGCGATCATTTATTTTTAATAATCACTAAATCATGTATTTGACCAAAAAAAAAAATATTTTTTTTCGTAAACTTATACATTTATTAATATCGATTTGTGCTAAAAACCAATGACCAAAAACGATTTTTCACATATCGTAACATCCTTATATAGGATGTCGTTGGTATTTATACAATCATAAATACCTAAATTGTGTACCAAGCAGAATATACTTAAGTAGTGTTTTACTTGAATATGTTGTGAATTGCAAAGTTTTTTGAGAAGTGAAATCAAATAAAAATAGGATTAACAAATTATATTCAAACCAAACAAATTTTTTCAATCGACTCAAACTAATATAACGTTTGGCCCAATAAGCAACCATTGAAATTTCAATTAAGGACATGGTAATAACTACCAAAATTTGTTGATAGCTAACAAATATTTTAAAAATCTATCAACCAAATACATTTATTTAAAGGAAGCATATTCTTTTCTCAGTGTACGAGCTGTATTTTATAGGCCTTTAGACCAAGATCATGCCTCAAGATACTCCACAATGATCCATAAGAAATGCCCAAAGACTGAGATCGGCGACGAATCGATTGTTCACGACTTTCACGAACACTCTCTGCTACTGCAGATATATTCTCAAAATTACGGGCTGTATGCACTCTGGTTGAATGATGAATGTCCAATAGTGTAAAATTAGTTCGAAATTTGGTGATGGTGTTACGATTAGTGCGCTCAGTTGGACGCTCATAACGACCAAAATGATGTTCGAGAACTCTATAACATTCTCTAACTGATGACTGATTTTGGTAATAAGTTTCCACAATTAATAAACGTTGTTCAAGAGCAAGTCTATTCATGATTGATTTGTATTGAATACTGATACAAACGTCATATGGACAAGCCATTTGACACATGACAGCTGTCAAATCAAACCAGTTGCAAAAAGCACCTCGTATTGGATCACCCTTTAAGAGATATAAGTAAGAGAAGAAAATTTTAAAAAATTCTGATTACATTTAAAATAAAAATTTGTTGCGAGCTTTATTTGGGATATTTGATCAGCACAAAATTACCTTATCAATTTTTTTAAATCTATAACTTTGCTGTAGTGTGTAATTACAAAACTGTTTTGTTATAAACAAACATTAAAGATTGAACAGTTGACCTTAGTTGTAAAAAAATAAAATGCAAAAAGTAAATGCAAATTTTAACAAAATTTAACAGTAAATAACTGTCAATTGTATGACAGATTGATTTTTTTTATTTTAAGGTTTTTGTATAATCTAACGACTTAAGTTAATTAAATTAACCTTAACGAAACGCAATTTCAAGATATTTGAACAAAATCAATTATATCCGATATATCTGTAAAATACTTTAATGGCAATAATATTTTATGTTTATTGTTAACTTTGAAGAACTTAGACCTTTCTTATTTTTATACAATTTTCTTACAAATGAATGGTATAGGGTGTTTTTTTTTTAGGACTATTAGCTTAATAAGACCATATAAAAGGTGAATTTTAAAATTTTCGCACAAAATGTACCGATTGAAATTTTTCAGGGCTGAAAATCACTTTTTTCTGCTATTACTTAGCACGGTAATGTCTGCTCCCAACGAAGAGTTTACGATTTAAAAGTATTCCTTTTACAAATGGGCGAGATAATGTTAGCTGTTTCTTCGATCGCCTTAGACTAAGTGGCTTACTATTACACGTTTTGTACGAACATTTTCAGTTATTATCGACATTTTTGAATGGGAAAACATCAAATTAAAACTAAATGCGTTTTAAGAAAGATTAACTTTTACACAAAACACCCAAATAGTAAATAATTGTTATAACTTTGAAGCATGGGAAAAATTACATATGACGCTATAATAGCAATAACAGCGCGGCTTTAGCTGTGTGGCGTATGTTACATATGCGTATTTACAATATGAATTTCCAGAGGCGTGTGCACTCATATGTTGTGGACTTTTATGACTGCAGTAATAAATCTTCCCATATATCAACGAAAAGAAAAAAATCCAAAAAAAAACCCATAGGGTTTGCAACATTTTAACAATGAACACACAACAATTTACGAGCGCTGATATTATAATTATTTATTTTATAGAGATATATAGCATAGCTTTAGGCGCAGGCGCTTAAGTTATTAAATGGGAAAAAATCCTTTTATCTACAGCCCGCAAATAAGATTTTCTTCATATGGTTTTTTGTTGTTGTTGTTGTTGTTGTTATTGTCTTTTTTTTCTAGGGTGCAGCAGCGGCGGCGCCGGGCTATTACCTACTTTTTTCAATTTTAATAGTTTCTGTTCATTGTAGTTGATAATTTGTGTTTTTGCAATTATTATTGTGTTTTTATTGTTGTTAGTGTTGTTGCTATTGTTGTTGCTATTGTTGTTGTTATTGTCGGCTAAAAACTTGACTTTTGACATTTCATTTTCATTGGCTATGATAAATGATTGATTGCAAACTCAAGATATCCAGTTAATTTTGTTGAATATGAAATTATGGGAACGGCCATATGGTGGGGTAGTTGGTGTTTTGATTAGTTCAAGATATGCCAGTTTGTTATATCAGTTTGATGAACTGTTGGTGGGAGTGTGCATTTCTGACCCTGGAAGTAAAAAATTGCCAGTGGTGTGCGTAACTGATAATATTAAGGTAGTGAAAAGGTTTTTTCTTCCTTCCTCAATTTTAAAGTTTTCATTTGCTTACGGAAGTACAAGTAAGTGGGCAATTTTCTAAGCATTTCTTTTAGATATTCATAAGTTTATCATTTACAAAAACTTATATTTTTGTTTTTTCCGCATTTGGTTCAAAAGACTTTAAAAAGAAACTTTCTGCAAAAAAACGTGAAGTTCGACCACAAAATTGGAAACAATTTAAAGATTTTACTGCATTCGGTAACCCCCCGAACGAAAATAATGGTGAACAGTAGGCAAAGATTTTCGATGGACAGTTGAATTCAGCATTATGTCTCATTTTGCCCAACTTTTGGAGGTCAATTGTGAAACGATTTTTCAGAAGTTACCGTTTATGGTAAATATTGGATGATCTTTTTAGACTGTCGCACAGAAGATGGGTTTGACGTAGTTTCGTATTGAAGTAAAACACAACAAATTGTCCAATTGATTGCATTTTTTTGCTCAAATAGCTTGATAACTTAATGCTATTTAGCATTTAAATACGATTTTGGATATATGAGCACCACAACTGGCCAATATTTGGCGTAGTCGTAATTTTTGATTACTTTTCGCGCAATATTTGCGAAATAACACGAGCGATGTGAATTTTTAAATCGTTAATTATATCTATTCGTGATAAAATAGCCAAATATATTGAACATAAATCATCCATCAGCTGAAAAAACCCTTGATTACTTATCTTATTTTGACATCGCTTGTAACTTAACTTCGGCGTTTTTGCGATGCTTGAAGTAATTATATTTTTTAAAACATTTATGGTTGAAAAATGAGATTGGTTCTTTTCCAAATATTTTTTAGTTTCTATGTGTTTCAATTAAAATAATACACTTTGAAAAATACAATTAAAAAAATTTTTATTTTGAGAATAGGTCTCAGCGTCGTCGTTTTTACGAAGATAAGTAATTAAAGGTCAACTCTCACTACTGACAGTGTTGCCAATTTAAAAAAAATACTCTAAAAATATCTAAACACATATGTTTATAAAGTTTAATTTGCGTTGTGTTGTTTATGGACTACTAAATTGTTCAACCGATTACCAAAAGATATAGTACTTTTGTTTCTTATGGTTTGCGAGCAGATTTTTATTTGTATAATATGGGCGATTCAACACCCACTTTTATGAGAGAAAATTAAATTCATCATATCTTATCAACTATTTGACGCAGATTGAATGATGAAATTTGATAAATGTATAAAAGGTCAGGGAAAAGTAAATTGCAATGAAAAATGGGCGGTGACACGCCTCTCATATCAGCAACTATTTGACGCAGATAAATAATATTTTGTACATATGTTTGTTATGATTTGCGAAAGGTTCTTAGCACAGTTTGATTGGGAAAATATTGGTGATGCCACGCCTTCCATATTGGAAAAAATAACATAAATCATATCTCATGAACAATTTGAAATAGGCGAATGAGATTTGGTACATTTATAAAAGGTACGGGCAAAAGTAAGTTCTAGTGAAAAAATGGAGATTTTCATATGAGAAATATTAAAATTTTGTATACTTCAGCAACTATATGACGTAGATGATTCAGACATAATTAAAAGGCAAGGACTATTACCAAATTATATTATCGCCCCACGCGCCGATAAGGGCAGAAAAAAGGTGTGGGAGGCCTGCTAGTACCTTAGGGGTCGTCCATTAATTACGTGAGTCAAAATAAGGAGGGAGAGGATCCGGAAAAATCTTTCCAAATCTCACCAAGGTGGAGGTGGGGGTCAAGGAAAACCTCACGTCAACTTTTAAATGCATAGAATGTACATTCAAAATTATAATTTAAATCTCATGGAAGGGAGGGGAGGTGTCCCGCCAGATCTCACCAAATCTCACCAAGGGGAGGGGGAGGGATCTGAATTTTGAAAAAAATACCTCACGTAATTAATGGACGGCACCTTATATAAATAAAACGGACACTTTCTCAGCTCTTTTTTTAAATACATATTCACAAATTTATCCTTCACTAAAGGTTTTATTTACATATAAGGACGTGATGTAAGCCTCCGAAATTTTGGAAAAATTAAATAACTTGCTGCAATGGATTGTCTGAGGAAGGATACTCACAAGACAAATTTCCTGAGAAAACGTGAACAAGGCTATCAACTTTATCCAATTTTTTTCACCATATTTTCTAAGGCCACATTGTGAGATAAAATTCAAAATCAAAAACATTTTCGAGCTAAGATCTTAAAAATTAGCAAATATTGAAACCGTCATTGAAACTACTTGAATCGTAATTTAAAATATATTTTTTAGTAGGTACTTTAACTTTTGCTCAGAAACTCAAGAAATAAGTCACACATACAAGAGAAGAGGCCCTAGAGGTCTATATAGTTTCTCTCTTAACCCGATAATTTTATTACTGTGACAATTCTAAAAATATTTGTGTGACACTATAGGAATGTAACTTGCTTGAAAGGCATTTTTTAGTACTTAAAACTTTCTAAAGGGTATTTTTCCACAATCATCTCACTTGTGCCTTTTCCAGCACAGTGCCTTCCAAACTCAATTTATAAGATAAGCTTCTTAGTTGAAATTTAAGTTGAAGCTAAAATTTTAAAAATTGAATACAACTTCGAGGTCTTTAATCATCAATCCACAAAGAAACAAAATCGAAAAACTTGACTGCAATTTCGCCTAAATATTAAGTCAATCCGCATGGAACGTTCAAATATTAATTTGATTTTTGGCAATTCCTTCTACTAAAATAATTGAGTTATTCTTGGGTAGCTGAAATTTAACATTTTTTTAAAGCAACAAACATTTTTTTGGTAACTTTGAAATGTAAAAAGTTTTATTTTTTTGCATTCAAATAACTTTACAAAAGCGCAAAGTAAAATCTGCAGTTGGCTTGTTTTGTGAACACCTGCCTGAGCCTTTTTTCATGCATTCGTTCTGCACATAAATAAATTATTCTTTTCTTTTGCCAAAATTTCAACTTTTTTTACTGTGGCAGATGGAACCTTTTTGTTAACCCTTATGAACAGGTTATCTTACTGCACTTTGCACGCATATACTTGCTGTGTTAAGTGAAAAAAATTCGATCCTGTGTGAGTTTTATAAATTGGTTTACAAACATTCTGGTTGCTTACAAGGAAAGTATTTTGGATTTAGTAAATATTTAAAATAATTTCTGAAAAACTTAATTTTTTTTTAATTTGAAATTCTCGCTAGAAGAAAGAAGTCTTTTGAAAATTATTATACTAAAACTATATTTGGATTTCGAAAAACTATCCTGAGTATTTCTTCAAGAAATGATAAAATCTCATATGTAATAGAGAACAGTAGTGAGTTAAATGCTTAGTGATTTCTTATCTCGAAACTTATTTACGAAATTATGTAGATTTATTTAGAGAAAAAAAAAATTGTTTATTTCTCTAATATCAAGAAACAAAATTTTGTTGACAAAATGAATAAGGCAGGTGTTTAGTTAATTATTGTTGTCATATGAAACTTCCCGCAAGTTTATGACATTAAATTAAGAAAAATCAACAGAACCATAAAACAACAACAGCAACAATGACGATAACAAATACAAGATACTCATAAAAAGATAACAATTTGAAACTCATATGAATTGAAATTAGGTATTTTTTGTTATCCCTAAGATACACGTGTGGTGCTTTTTTTTAGCTAAAGATATAAAATTTAAAAAGCAGTAAAATGAGGCACGTCTTAAAAGTAATAAAATTAAAAAAAAGTGGAATGAGTTAAGTCAAAATAAAAAGAAATATAATTCAGAAATCTGGAGAAAAAAAATGCATATTTTAATGAATGAAGTAAGAAGAAACGTAGACAAAACATAAAAGGAAATGGCAAGAAAGAAATGTGTGTCACTTTCACAAAAGATGATTTCAGAAAGATTATTGGAAGAAGAAACAGCAACAACGACGATTGTCACTTGATAGAAAAAATAAATTAATTTGATTAATAATTTTCAATCTTTTCTTCTTCCTTAGAACAGAGATTGAAAATAATTTGAGAAAGTAAGAAAAATTGAGTTTTGTGTAGTTGAAAGTTTTCAAAATAACTCTAGTGGCTTGAGGTTGATTATGCGCTTCTATTAATGTGACGGATAGTATCATACAACAGCCAGCAACACTGCACAAATCTTTGACGTATAAATCATAAGCTGAAAAATCTTTTCAAACTTTTTTCTTCCGCCAATTTATTTTTCATTAGTTTTCATCTCATAAATATTTTGATTTTGTTTATTTACATTTAACAGCAGAATTCGAAATGTTATTCAGAATAAAATTTCACGGTTCAGCACGTCAAAATTACGCTTTGAGTAATCACTTACACGCTTTGTCATATCACAGATTTTTTTACTTAGCAGTTGACAACAATAAATCACATAACGAGAACATGATGATGCCTAAAATCTATGTGCGAAATTCCAATATCACTTAAGATAACATGACCAAAATTAGCAATATCAGTAAATAACAGATTAGACCATGCTTTCGGTTGACAATACAGAAGAATCTTCTTCAGTGAACTTAACGTGATAAAATGCATAATATCCAAGCTTGCTTTATCTTGTCTATTGAATGAACATGTTAAGAATCATAGCAAAAATCGAAAACAAAGCATTTGCAAAGCTCTTCATTTGCATATTCTTGGGAATATTTTGATATCGACTGACTGTACTTTTGTGGGTTTTCAATGTTTTGTTTTGCTTTGACTGTGTCAGCGAAAAAGTTATATGTGCATATAATGTTTTTATATATTTCCCATGATAAAATTTTTTTACGAAAATAACGGTAAAATAAAAATATGAAGAATAAAAGCACGATTTGCAGAAAGTAATTTGGAATGTTGCTTTTAAAATAGTACCGTAGAGTCAGTTTTCAAAATTTCTTAAACATTCTGACAGAATCAGAAGTTCTATTAGTATCAAAAGACAAAAATTAATTATTTTGATTTGTATGAAAATGTAATTACATATTTTGAAAAAATTTTCAGCGGTTTTTCAAGTTTTGACACTAAAACTTTAAATGGGCATAACTTCGTAAAAAATGTTTTTTAATCAAATCGAGGGAATATGTATCCCCTTATATTCTCTGTGAAAAAAGCATATATAATCGACAACCAATTCTGAGATTTAAAGTTAGTCCGACTGCATGGTTTGAAATGGATTTGGTTTGAATTGAATTGAATTTTTAATTATTTTACTGAGCTTTCTGTTCAGTACAGTATGCGATAACAACAAAAATAACACTACTCGGCAAGAAAAATTGCGGCAAATAAAAACCACTATTCCCATAGGGAAATCTCCCGCTGAATCCGAAAATTATAAAGGTTTTGCTGGATCAGGTCTGGTTTTCGAGATAAAAGGCAAAAACCAAAAACATGCACTGTCTCGGGAGGTAACGCCATATAGGCTCGATTAAAAACGTCATTTTACATGTTTTGTTTCCTAAAACTAGAGATCACGACAAAAACTTTTGAGTAATATATGTCATAACAGCACCACTAGTTTGGTCGCTACGGCTAAAAACAGGTCAACAAAAATGCAATTTTTTGCAATTTTTCAAAAAAATTTCAACTTTGGCACCATATAACTCGAAAAAAAATCTTTTGAACTAAAAAAGTTAGCTCTCCTATCTTGTAGTATGTTGAAATATAAAAATTCTAAGCGCAATATGTTTATATTTTGGTTTCATTTTATATAAGTTATGTTAAAAAAACCTAAACAATGTAAGAGTCAATTTCATACATTTTTGCTTATAATAATTTTTTTTTTCAAATAAATTTTAAATAAATTTTAATAAAATGCCAACTGTTGAAATATTCAAAACTATATCTACGATTTGGTCGCACCCCAAGCCCTTCGGTCCCCCAAGCCCTTATAAATAATTTTCTGATCTGGTATATAACAAAGAATTTTAAATTTTGTTATAATTTTGTTTATCAATGCAAAGAAAATGATAAAAATAAGTTTGTAGTTGCAGAAAAGTTTTGCAAAAATTTTGTACGAAGAAAAGATTAAATTTTGCACGTACCATAACTTCACATCAAAAAATTTTCAAACAAAATTTTAAAATATTTTTTCTTGCTGTGGTGTTATATTCCGTCAAATTGAAGATAACATTAAGAAATACCTTTTTTTATCTTTTTAGTAATTCTATATATAACCTATACTTAAGTATTTAAGAAACAATGAAAATATTGAAACAGATTTTGTATAGCAGATGATGCGGAACGATTGGTTCCGCCCAATAACGCCTAAAATAGAGGCGACAATCTATTAACACAAACGATTACAATGATTCAATTGAGACATGCAATGTACTTTTTGGAGAGATTCGCTCTTTACTAAAAAAAGGTATGTAAAATAAAAACATAACTTAGGAAGTATTCATTCATTTGAATTATTTTTGGCGCCTGATGCTAACACTTCGAATGCCGCCCCCTAAGTAGCAAAAAAAAATGTTCGATCAGAAAAAAAAGGTCCTCTCTTTTCACATACAAAAACTAATACTGTGAAAATTTCCATTTACTACATCGATTTAATTTCATTCACTAAAAAAAAAGCTTCTCATTTTTGACTTTCAAAAACCCTAGCAAATTGAGATATATTTCATAACCATTTTTCCGCCCCCTCAAGCCTTGCGCCCGGTACGGCCGCACCCTCGGCACCACCCTTAGTACGCTACTGTGTGTTACGTTTCATTCCGAACACCACTAGCAACATGTTCTTGACATAATAAAATAAATATTTAAATATTTTTAAACATTGGTTTATTCAACTCATTCCTTATGTTTGACACTTTGTTCACTTAAGAGGCAAAAATGAATTTTTTTTGCAAATTTTCGATTTTTCATTAAAAAAAAATATAGATAAGAACTGGACCACCCTGTAGAAAAGAGCAGAAACCAATTGTATTAAATCAACCCAACAATTACAAAGTATAGCACTACTTTTTGTCAACCTTTTTCTTTGTGTTGCTTCATTAATTTAGTTACTCAAGTTTCATAAATGACAGTTGACAGTTGAAGAAGCTGTCAAAAGCGTGCAATATTATTTGGTTTTATTGTACTTGTCAAGTAAAAGTACCGTTTTGATGCGATTTTATTGTTGGCAAAAATCATTTTTCATTACAATTCATCGGTTTTTTCATTTTTGTCTCCTTTAAGTCAAATATTGACTTGAAGAGGAGCAAAAAAAGGAGTACCAGAAAAAATCAAGATGAATGAACTGCGAAAAAACGGTGAAGCTTCATTTTTGTGTGTGTTTTTTTTTTTTTGCTAAAACCCTTCACTAAATTAAGCTGCCAATTAAAATCGTTCGTTAGTTTCAGTGTTTGTGTTGGTATTTTGTTTTGTAAAACTCAGCAAAAAAACTGACCTCTTCTTGTACTGTGGCTATTGCTTTTTCTGCTTTTTCATCATCTTTTGGTTTTTATTTTTTTCATGATCATCGATCGTTGTGGTCGTCGCCGTTTACAATGTTTTCTTTTCTTTGTTTTTTCTTAAGTTCGACAAAACGTGCTTTTTTTGTATAAGCTTTGTTTCTTCTTCAGCTTCTTAGTTTCATGGTATCAAATCGATCTTCATTTCTTCATCTTTTGGTTGTTGCTGCTGCTGCTACCAATGTTGTTGCTTTTGCTGTTGTTGGGTTTTTGTATCATTGGATTCTTAACTGCGTTGGTCTGTCTGCTGCTCCTTACTAACAATTTTTTGTTGTGGTTTTTTTTTTTTGTTTTTAGTTGTGGCTTTCGTCAGTTTGCTTAAAAATTCGTTTTGCGTTTGGCCCTCAGTTTTAAAAGTGCTCCTGTCCAGGCAGTTAGTGAATTCTGTTTACAACTTTTTATTATTTTTTTTTTTTTTGTTGTAGCATTTTTTTCAAACAATTTCATTCGAACTGGTTTTAAGGTAATGGCGTAAATACGTTAAGTTACTTTTTTTTTGTTCTCATGATTTTTAATGCTATATTCTTCCAGTGTCTTAGCATTTTAGGTTTTTATTACGAAAGATGTTATCTTTTTTTTCAAAAAGTTTTTGTTTACAAAAGTTACTTTCTACTTTATATGTCAACAGCAAATCTTTCCACAGTCATAAAACCAGAGCCTTGAGACAATTTACTATGTCGATACTAACACATTATTGCTTATCTTATTAAATAAGCGATTTCAATGACTTTTTATTTATTTAATTATTCACATTTCATCTATAAGTAGACTGCCAAATCATTCTCCAGTATAAAAAAATTCTGTTCTAGTAGCAGATATTTGCATCTTAACTTTTTGGTTAAGTAACTATTTCAAAAAGCAGAATTAGGTTAATGGAATCTTGTTTTTGAAAAATCAAGCTTTATGGTCATAATAGAAAACAGATTACTAAGTCTATTCTGTGGAAACTTATTAAAGTCATATTGTACCAATTCTAACTTATTTTAGGGTAACAATATAGCTGTTAAGGCACCAGAATCTTAAATATTTTTTTTGCTATCATTTTTGAAAGACTTTTGAGAACTTTTGCATAGGTTTTATCGTCAACGCAGTTTGCAGATAGTATTACTATAGAGATTCATTCTATTGAGACCTTTAAGTTGTTTCGAAAAATGGCTTATTATTCATATTCTTGTAGGCTTAACAATAATACTTTTTATTCAGGGAACAGAAGATACCTTGTAGAATTCTGCCCTACACTATTTAACCAGAATGCACATGATTCATTTAAAGTTTTAGATCGACTAAGTCTTTTGAAAACATCCTCTTTAACTATATTTTTCTTAGCTAGTTTTGTGAGCGAAAGACAAGTCTCCAATATTTGCTTAAATTTGATCACAGCTTAATCCAGAATCTTTAAGACGGTTATTGTTCTAACAGGCTTAAAATAAGTTTGACTCTAGCGCATTCGTTGATGAAAAAGAACTCAGTTATGAATATGCAAGAACATTTTCAAATATAAACTGCTTAGTTCCCCACAATATATTTCTACCAAAAATTTCAATTTGTCAATTTGTTGTAGCCCTTTAAAAAGTCTCCCAATGTTACTTATTAAATTTGTACTACGTGACGTATAAGTGATATTTAACCCTAGAATACTAATGCTTCCCTGCGAGGTGCAACGATTTATTTTTGTAGGATATTTCACGATTACTCCAAGATTTCAAAGCATATGTTTGTGCCAACTCAGTTTAGTGCTGTTTGAGTTTAAGACAAACGCACGTCATATAGCGCCTGTTCTGAATCATTTTTACCACATTTTTTGAAATTTAGATGATATCTGCTTCCGAAACTCAAATATAAATATGACTAAATGAAATATCGTTAAATAAAGAACTACTTCTTATGCGAAAAAGGTTATAATCGGTCCTTCTGCGTATCAGCAGGACAAATCTAACGAATCAGAGAAAAGAAAAGGAAAAATATAAGTTGCAACTTTTGCTCTTAAAACCACATTTTTTTCTACTTTTTTGGCAATCCGCCCCCCCCCCCCCTACTAAGCGCGTTACGTAATATATGAACAGCCCCTTACCAATGTGGAAAAAGTCCGACTTCATTCTAATGTACAAGCTACGAGTACATTTTAAGATATAAATGTAAAAAAATACCTATTTAATTTTTGAGAGATGGTATTTATTATTTATTTTTAAAAATTAAATTTCTTAACCGAAATGTGAAAAATATACTATTTTTAATATGAAATTTATTTTTCTTTAAATTAAACACGTGAATTGCATATTTTATTTTTTATTATGTAATGACTACATTTAACATATTTAAGCTATAATTGAAGGAAACTTTTGACATTTTTTCTGAAACAAATTATTTTTATTATTAACCCTGGATGGATAATCTTCGTCGAATCGACGAACACATATCGCTGTCTTCAATTTTTCTACTCACAAGTTGCACTTGTTAAGCTCATTTTAATCTAAATTAATCTAAACTACACCTAAGTTGGCATTTTATTTTGGATCAATTTAATTCAAAGTGTGGAACTGAGTATACTTTTTACTCAGAATTTACTTATATATTGCTTAAATAAGGCTTGTGAAAGTACTTCGTCGATTCGACGAAGATTAGCCGTAACGTAATTAAAATAAGCTTATCCAGGGTTAAGGTAGCTTCCCATATGAGCATTAGTAGGTATTAGAAGTAATATTTTTACATTAGTATTCTAGGGTTAATTATGAATAAATCACATAGAAAGAAATGCTTAAATATTTATAACTTGGGTGCATCTAAATACTGAAAATACTTATGCAAGAATCATTGTAAAGAAAAAACTGTAAAGTTTTAGATAGAAATTGTGATTGCTATGTTGTAGAGCTACAGTTATAAATCGACTAAGCTTTGTAGGCTTTGATTTTAGGTAAATGTGGAATAAGTGACTTATAACTTTAGATGTATATGAAGACAAAACGATATTAACAAGACACCTCCAACTACAAATGCGACGACAAATCCTCTATCAACATCTGAGTGCCACAAAATATTTTAATGTAGAGAATTATTCACAGTCCTTATAATTTAAAAATTAAAGGTTTTCGTCAAACAACGTCGGAGTATCAAGTTTTAATTGCTTTGCAAAGGGAACAAGATCAGACTTTAATGAGTTTTAAGAAATTCCAGATCTTCTCAGTAAATTACATCGTTTTTGCAACAGTGCTTTGAAAATTCGGCAAAAAATAGAAAGTATTCAGACATCAATTTAGTATTACTACATATTTTTTTATTTTTTCTGAAAATTTCAAAATCAGTAACATCGAAATTTGGGACTTAGGGCTACAAGCTTAACTAAAAATACCATTTACCCCATAAAAAATTATAGCTAAAATCAAAAATTCAAAAAATTATTTACAGTGAACGTTCAGTATAACGAATACCGATATAACAGCTTCAAGAAAAAGCTTCATATTTGACATCTTAACGTGAAGTAAATCAAAGTTTCATCAGCGATTTTTTTTAAGACAAAATGTATAAAACTTTCTTGATTATAAACTGAATTGTATTGATTTAAATTTTTAATAAAGTCATCCACAGATGTAAAATACAAACTAATTTTTCAATTATTATTATAAAAAAAAAATTTAAAAATCTTTCGACATAACGAACACTTTCGTTATAGAAAATGACATCAAACATTATATCGTCAATGTTGCGTACATCACAGAATATTTATAAATATCACAAGAATTATACGTTGAGCTTACTTAAAACAACAGGAGGATTTTATGAAACTTTTAAAAATCAATTGAAGTTTCATTAGATTTGTTTTCCAAACAGATTACAATATTTTTTAAGAATATAGAATGTTGTTGTCAAAATGACGTAAAAAGAATTTATATTTTCAATTGTTGTTTTTTTGGTTTGTAGAAAAACCTTAAAAACTGTAGAGTACCAACTTTATAGTTGTATTTCAGATTCATTCAGATTTTTTGTTCTGTGTGCATTCTTATACAAGAAAAATAGCTTTTTCCACTAATATGAGTCCACGAGTTTTCAAATTATGGTAGTTTAAGTCATAATAGTTTTGGTCAATTTATGCAAAAATCACGATGAAAGTATCATATAATATTATTGTATGTATTGACTTTGACTCAAAGTACTGTAACTTCAAATACTCTAGGTTAAGTTGGAGTGGCCAGGTCCGAATTTACCTTAGAGGCACACTAGGCCAGTGCCTAGGGCGGCACGATTTTAGGGGCGGCAAATATTGGGAACATTGAATTTTTTTTTTTGTTTTTTTTTAAATTTATTTACACAGGGGGAAAAAAGTGCAAATACTGGGATAGTGTGCACTAAATTACCTAAAAATGTTTACAAGAAAAAAAAAAAAAAGGTGCTCACTTTTGCTATTACAAAATTTTTTTCTATATTTACTAGTAAAGAGTGGTGGCAATTTCTGACTGGCCTAAGGGCGGCAGATTTCTAAATCCGGGCCTGGGAGTGGCAGTCAATTACGAAACCAAATCACTTAGACTAAATGTGAGTCATTAAGGTACCACCCTAATTACCCTAACTAGCCAAAAAATCGACAGTTTTTAAGAAATTTATTTAGCGAAGGGGATGATGCACAGTTAATAAAGCGTGTATTCTTTTTGAAGTAATTGTTAATAGTTTTTTGTTAACTATAAGTTTTATTATTTATGTTCGGTACTTAATTTTAAGGAACTGGTGTAAGAGATATCCATCAAAGTATTTATACTTCTTACATATTGTTATCATAGTAACGAGAAATAGCTATGATATCCATTTCAAAAAAGCTGCACTTTCGACCCAAGTATCTTGATATTTGAAACGAAAAACTTTTCCACCAAGTTAATAAAACATTTTGTACATATTTTCAGTCAGATCAGAAAGTTTTTTCATTTTATTTAATTTCCAAATATTGTACAATTTCTTTCAAAAATTTTTTTCAAGCACATAAACATAAAACTTCCAAAGATCTCAACTCGAAATGGCAACACTGTGAGCTCTCTCTTTTGAGTTTATATGCAAATTTTAAGTCTGTGAGTATTTTAACGTGTATTTTGCTCTGCAGCGTAACTAAACTTAACGTCTTATTGTTTTCCGTTTTTTTCTTTTTTTTTTGCATGGGAAGGAATAATACCGCGGTATTTTTTTCTTTTGGTCAGATCACCCCACGCAAGCTTAAAGAGTCAGTAAAATTTGCATTTTTAATTAAAAATTATTGCATTTCCAAGTTAATTAAAAAAAAGTTTGAAATAAATGGCGAAATTTACTTAAAATAGAAGATGCACTGTCAAAACTCAATTTACCTTTTCTGTAACAGCGAGTTCCACAAAAGGGACCAGCAAATATTAATCCAATATGTAAAGTAAATTTTTTTTTTATTATTTAATTTTAGAATTTATATAGAATTTTTTTTTATTGAAGAAACTTTTTTACTAACGTAAATTTGTTTTAGCTGTCAGTTGTTGTTATTTTTTTTCAGAACTAACACATAACGGAAAAAGCTACACTCGTTGTTGTTGTGGCAACATGGACCTTTTTGTTGTTTTATTTTTAATATTTTTTTCTTCTTACAGCACTTGTCAACTAGTTTAAATATACCTGTTTGGTATAATAAATGAATTTTCAATATAAAATACGAATTTATTTATCACTATTTATTAATTATTTTACCAAATTGCAATAGAATGCAAGCAATTTTATTTAATTTTTTGACTTTATTATTATTATTTCTCTTTTTTTTAAATTTTTTTCTCTTTTATTTCTATACTCGCGCTAAAGTTTTGGCCCCGTTTATCGTTCGCACCAACTTGGCTCGCACGCAGTTTAAAACTAAAAAGTTCACTTCAATGCTGGTCGCACTAAGCCAGGTGAATTTCGTTTCTCAGTCAAGAGATAAGCAAACGAGCGAACGAATGCAGAGACGAATGTTGCTCGTGCAGACTCTGTTGTTATTGTTGCTAATGTTGTTGAAGCTGTGTGAGTTCAAACTGTGTTTGGTAACCAAGGCTGCTGCTTGGAAACTTTTTTTTTTTTAAATGAAGTCTAAATAGGTACTCCATGGTAAAATGACAGTTTGCAAGATTTATTCTCATCAGCTAACACTGTGATGGTGATGAATCCTAAGTTAATGCTGATTACTATTTACTGCATGCACTGTAATCAAGTGCCATATTTTTTCGGTGTAGCAACATTGTTAATGAGAGTAGGATGTATCATCTTAAGCAATATTGTTAGTTATTGTTGGATATATCCTGCTGGATCCGACCTCAGTATATTAGACTTAAATTTCACGGTACTCAGTAAAAATGTAATTAGCAAGGAAAGCTATTTTCATAAGGCTTTCAGCGATCTTACATTATTTTTTAAAATATTTTACTATGCAGTGCGGTTTTTTGTTATTGCGTTAGTGATAAAAACAGTTTTGGTAAAAATTTCAACTTTTATAACTTTTTCTCCTCAGCTATCAAATTTAAGTAAAAATCACTCACTGAAAAGTTCGGTAATTATGTACTTTTTGACCTCATTGTCACAGGGGGTGGGGGTTGCGGGAGTAGTTCACAAGGGGTGCTACATAATTCAGTTGGAGTTAGCGGCCGCGGATCAGTCTATAATATAAACAACACCAAGTTTGCTAGCCACAGTAATTTTACATAAGAGTAGGGGTAAGTGGGCGGACTGCGTCATCGAATTTTACCATAAGTTTTTTAAAGGAGTTGCCGACGGCTAATTCCTTCGGATTCCTATCGGAAACATCATTTTTTATCACACCAACGCAACCCCCACCCCCTCCAAGAATGGGAGATAATTGCCAAAAGTTCTTGAATTGATCAAAATATTCGGAATAATATTTTTTTTTATTGAGTTATAACACTTGTATTTTTATTGAAGCTTATGACGTCATAGGAAAAAAATTCTCTGAAAATTTTGATCATTTTAAAGAACTTTACATAAGTGCAATTCTTTCTGAAAATTGATAGATTAGGAGAAAAAATGTTAAAAGGTGAAATTTTGACTAAACTGTTTTTATCACTATGGTAAAAACTAAGAACTTGAGGCAAGTTTTTCACACAAAACATACCTATTTTTCCCCATAGAATACAAAACTGCAATAAAAAATATACGTTACTAGTTTAAAAATCACAGTTGAACTCGAATTGACATTGAAAATAAGTCTTAAGGTCAAAGGTAAGGTCTCTGTCATTTGGCCTCCCAGAGACTTTATAGCCTTTGTTTAAGCCCAGGAAAATTTAAATGGATCACACAGTGCTTACCATACCCTGGCGCACATCGGGCGCCCGAGTCAAGGAAGTAATTTGTCGCCTCTACCGAAACAAATGTCCGTATTTTTTATTTACCTTAACAAGAAAAAAAAGGTTCTCTCTTTTGACATTCAAAAACTGTAGCAAAATGAGATATATTTCCATTTAAATTCGAAAATCTCCACCTACACATTGATATTTACTATATCGAACTATTTTCATTGACTAAAAAAAATGTCCTCACTTTAGATCTTCAAAAACACTAGCAAAATAAGATAGCCTATCGTCCCGGGGCGACTGCCCCTCCCTATAATTGTTTTCTTCTTTCAATCATCAAATTTACTAGGTAAGTGGATTATGTTTTTTTACAAATTCTAAGATATTTAGCGTCAAAACTCCTATTTTTAACTTTACCTATGAAACTTCGGAAAAGTTGGCAAACGAGCTTGAGACGAAGAAAAAAATTTAATAAATTTTGCTCCTGAGAAATGTTTTTTTTTATTTGCTCGAATCACGAAATTGAATTTTCCAACCAAAATTATTAACTGATTTTTAATGTAGCAGCCCTGGTCACAGGTAAATACATATAACGATATTTGAAACAAAAAAGAACTGAGCGTAACAGTAGAAACCAAACAAAACCATTTATGTTGTTCGCATGTGCTCGTGCAATAGCCACAACCAAAGAGAATGATGGCCAACGTGAGAGAAACAAAATGCACTTTGCAATAAAGTACTGAAGTAAACAAAATGGGAAAAATATTCTTTGTACTTAAAGTTACAAAAAGGGACAACACTGTTTTTAGTTTACGTGTGTATTAAAATAGGGTTACCAGATATTTGAAAAAATCAGTTATTTTAGCGTGAAAGCTATTTTTTTCGATACATGAAGTTTGTTGTCGTTTTCTTATTGCAAAAATCATCTTACAAAAAAAAGTTTTAAGCAATTAACTAAAACCACGATGAAAAAATTCTAATTTCTCTAATTGGCCAAATCAACGCTCATGTTCACCCCCAATTCCCTCCAATTTTGGGGTACAAAATTTATTCATCATAAAAATTTCAAATACTGATGCGTTGAAACCGAATATGCTGATGAAAAATTATAATTATGAATTAAAACAAAACAGCAAATAAGCCAATGCACAAGATATCGAGTAGAATGGAGAATTATCGAAAATATCGAAAAAGTTGAAAGTATCAAGTAGTAGGAAATCACCGGAAAATTGATAAAAGTCGAGATACAGAGAAAGTCGGAGAGTATCAAAAAAACTGGTACTACTTAGTAGAATGACGTCAAAAAGAGTTGAATTAAAAATCGATATAAATGGGAAAGTACGAAAAAAAAATAAAAAAAACTGAAAATTATCGTACAGTATCGAAGAAGTTGATACAAACGAATAATTTCAATAAACATCAAAAAGGTCGATGGGAGTTCAACAGCATCGAATCGAAATTTTGAGAATCATCGAAAAATCAATATAACTTAGAAAAAACATCGAGAGAAATAAAGCTTTACTACATATATCCATACGAAATTGCTTAACGATCTAATTGCTTAACGAACAACTACTGATCGATAGTAAAAATATGTAGAGTAGCTAAGGAGCTATGAATATCAATTCGGCTATATGTATGCACCTTATCCGATATAGTTTCTTCACTTCCGATTTCAAATATGGCTTGTTGCAGCGTTTGCCCTATAAAAAGTTTATACATACATACATACATATATAAGTTTTTAGTTTTTTTGATAAATTTTCCTGGTTTTTCAACTATCATTCGGTCCCAGAATGTCCGAGGTTTTCCTCTCCTTATTTCTCCCTGCAGATTCCAACTAAACGCTGATTGAGAAGTTTGTCTGGTGTCTTTTAGGGTAATCACTTTGAGGGATAGCTCTTTGTCACTTGGTTTGTTAGCTTTGAAAGGCGGGTCTAAAAAATAGGAATGAAGCTAAGCTATGGAGCAATGTGTTTTTTTTTTAAATTATTTTTTTTAATTATTCTGGTGCAACGATAATAATGAAAGAGATCTAAAGCAAGTGTTATGCCTTTGAAATTCATTGCACTTCAGTTATTGACGATTTGCCGATACAGTTTACTTTCTTACTACAGCTGAAAAGCTCAAAGTGTAGCTAATTTGTTAAGAACTCGAAAACACTCCAGAAAATTCAGTAGAGAAATATAAAATAATTATGAAGAAATGAAACTTCGGAAATATGGAAAGTGTATGTACATATTACCATCATCGGGAAACGATCCCGTGGTGGGTGTGCATAATACTTTCACTATAGGGTTTTTTCAATAGAAACAGGTAGATGAAAATTTGAAATTGGATAAAACAAGTTGTGTGTGAGATATCAATCAACCAGTTCCTATTGAAAAATACCCTATATAATAATTTTTCTTACTCTGGTGCTTAACAATGTTGTGATAATTCTGAAAGAGATCAGCTGTCACCCTATGAGCAATTTTGATGCATTATATTCAGGAGAAATTCAACACTTTTAATGTATTATGCCACAACCGTATAAGTTTTTGCGCCTATGGGAGTGACGTCTTTCCTGTCCCCTTTCAATGAAATTCGTTGAACCCCTAGGTGTCGAACCGTAAGCGCAAATGTTGAGGAAGATCTGGCAAAGTTGGCAGCATTGACAAAGAGTTTGAGCATTGCAGTATTCAATTAATATCCTTGCTCATGTAAAATTAAATTTTATTTTTGATTCCGTAATAATTTATCATTTGGCAGAAGTCGATGAACGGTTCAGCTCGTTATGTTTAGATCTTTTCTAGTCCACGTTTTGGCAGGCACAGTTTTTTTCGTTAGACCTCATTTTTACATGCGTCCACGCATTTCTTCTTTTGTTTTTCATTTATTATTTTTAACTAGATAACTGTTTGAATAGACTGGAGTGCCTATTGTTTGTTTTTCTTGATCAGATGCTCTGTGTAAAAAAACAAAATTTCAATTTGACTTTAAAATAAAGCACGTTGCAAGTTGAATTAACTAGATTCCTGTTATTTGTGTATCTCAGGATGACTTACCTAAAGCTCCCAAGCGGATTGCAAGCCTTATGATAGATAATAGAAACCTAAATGATTCAGAATTAGTTGCTCAGAAATTAACTTCAATAAGGATCGGAATTGATCTCTAAATAAAAATCAAAACTGTTACATTGCCACGACAAGATCATTTTTAAGAGAGTCTATTCCAACTTCCTCAATCCAACTATGTCTTTATGAATTTTTGATAAAGCCTATATGTTAGCTAGTGTCTTTGTCAAAGGTTCAATCCTTCCGAATCAATATCAGTGTTGGAGACAACAGTCTCCATCTCTCAATATGGCTGGCATAGACACTAAGAGATCGACATCTCCTGATGTTTTGAAATATGGAATCAACAAGACCTAAGTTGGAAATGTTATGAGTTCAGATTAGACAAAGAGGCGGCCATTTCTTTTGCGATGAAGTTAATAGGTAATGCAACTATTGAATTTTTTTGAACACCGAATACTAAACTCTTTATCACAGCCATTATAGCGGGATGGGCTCGTGTATAACTTATGAACTGTATAACCAGCACATAACTCTTCTCACAATAGCCAGCTGTTCCATCAGCATCAACAATCTTGCATGGCAAATACCATAGCTTACTTCTCGATAGCTGTGATATCAGTTATTTAATAAAAATGCTTACCAGCACTACTCCATCCATTTATCTTCCCACCAAGCTATTTTCTGCTCTTCAAACTCATAGTTGGAATTTTTCTGAATACTGACTCATGGTTTAGAAAAAAAGTAGATGTTGAGACATATGTATCTCCGCAAGACTACACGTATATCGAAATAATTGAAATAATAATAAAATTTATCGAATAATGTACATGTATAAGTAATGTTTACAACTTTGTGGAGAACATTTCTCAATTTCAACATAAGTGTTCCGCCAACCCAATACAATTCTTTTCTGATTGAGAAAAACAACAACAAAAAGCAGACTAAGAAAATATTAAATTAAACTACCATACGAATACCCTGCAAACATTTCATTCAAAAAATTCTCAAGTACCTGTCGATTACTCAGGTTTTGTGATTGAAGTGTATTGCATAAAAGGTCTTTATCAGTGCGATGCACAATTAAATGTACGACGCTAAAATATATCACTTTGAAGTTGTTTATTTAGGTCATCAAAATTCTTTGTATAACGAACACATTGCATATCGCCGTGAGAAAGTATGTAAATGCGTACAAAAAAAGTTCTTATCAAATGGTTTTCCATTTGCCAAAGTTGTCATAAATGCGTCCGTCGGTGCTTGCGTCTGATCGTCATTAATACTTACAATACCACAAAGTATATTTGATTCGTTTTCAGCATTTGAAAAAATATTTAATGAAGTTGATTAAGCCGACACGTGGATGCATCATAAACGCATTACCGCCTATCATTACGCTCAGGCAGACGGAAAAAAAATCACCGCAGAACTTTACTTTGTATTTTTTTGTTTCACGTTTTAATTACGAGGAATTTTAAAAAGCAGAAGAATTATGGTCGGTCAAATTCGACATGAGTCTGATATATCTTTTAGGAAGTTACTGTGAAACTAGAAAATTGAATTTTGGAGAAGTAGAAAGAGATAGCTGGACAGGGTGTTATAGCATAATAATATATCAGTAAAACAAAAGACTTAAGAAACGAACTTTTGTTGGATATCAGGTGTCGTTATTAATATTTTTTGCCAAAGTTTTTGAGAGTAATATCATTCATATGGTAAAATGTTTAGATTTAAAAAACAAAGGAGATACATTTTTCATGATATATTGATAAAAATATTGGGATTTTACTGTAGTAAGGTTTTCATTATCGGTTTATTTGTGGATACGAGGCCTTACATTGAACTGAGGATTAGATAAATTGGGAACAAAACAAATAATTTTTGGGTGCTCTGTTTTCAAATGGATATTAAAGCATTTTAAGAAGAATATTTTATGTAGGAATTTAATATTCCACATACTGTGGTGTACGTAAGCATCCAAAAATACTGCATGACTTTTTTTTGGTAGCCGCATTCAATGCATCGTCAACCTCCGCCGGCCCTGCTGCTGCTCCTAACTCATGGTACTGATAATAAGAAAGTTAAATATGGCACCCTAACCGGTTTCATTTCCGGATGCTGCAGACGACGGTGGCGGCGTAAACGTGAGCGACAAACCGCCGATTTATGGGTGAACTGACAGACTAACAGACAGACAGACACACTTTAAAATGCATCATTCAACAATGTAAAGGCAGCAACAAAAACAACAAGTGTATCATATGCTTAAATCTTGAAAGTAAAGCGCAGCGTAACAAATTAATGAATACAAAAAATAATGAAGAAAGAAGCAAGAACTCGAACAAAGGAAAGTTAAAAGTAGAAACTGATGAAGCAGCAGCTTAAGTAAAGTGTTTTAAGATAAGCGCAGGTTTTTTTTGCTTTTTTCATTATTTATTTAAAGGCGGCTAAGATTAGTCAGCAACTATAAGGGCGGCTAAGTTAACAAGTTTTAAGTTAAATATTGATGTAAGTCAATTGTGGTGCTTGTGGTGGCATAAACGGATAGAGCAGGAAATAAAGCAGTGGAAATCAGCGGTTAATGCAGGTCAGGGATTGGTTTAGTATTTGGGTGTAATTGATAATTTGATATAACAATTGGAGAGCTAAATGTTTCTTTGTTAAATGTTTCGAAGAAAACAAAAGACTTAAGGAATGAACTTTATGTAATATTAAATTGTTCATTGCGATGTGTACAGCGTTTTTTTTTTCAGGCGAAGCCAAATCTTGTCGTATGGAGATTTTTTGAGCATGAAATTGATGTGTATTCTCCTGTGTAATCTCCTCTACAACATTGCTCTCAATATATTTTTCTACTTATGGCTTATTTTCCGAGTTATTGAACGAACTGAAAAACTCTGAAAAATATTTTAAAAAATAGAATAGAAATGAAAAAAAACGAAATATGCCACGCCCACTTCTCCAATTTCGCCTACTTTGGGATCAAAAATTTATATTCGTAAATATACAAAATTTTAGCACAATAGTATAATTTGCGATAGATGCCGTAATTAGTCTTCAAATTTAGGGCGATGACACACCCACTGGCACAATCCAGTTCGATTTTTTACCCAGAAATGTTCCATAAACAAAACCACTAACACCAAATTTCAGTATGATTGTTCACATGTTTCGATAGATGTGCCACTTAGTGAATTTAAATTGTATGGGAGGTGCCACGCCCACTGGTGCTATTTCTGCCGCTTTTGGTTCAGATGTGCTTTATAGCATGTACATATACCGCTTAGATGAAATTTCATACCAACTGCTGGAATAGTTCACTTAAAACAGCGCTTGCAATTTCATATTAATATGGGAGGTGGCACGCCTACTGATGCAATCCCGTCGAAATTCATTCAATTTTAAAGCTTATAGTAACTGACATCTATACACTAAATTGTATGAAGATTACTCCGATGCTACAATATCTATAACACTAAACGTTTTTTTGCTTATATGGGAAGTGCCACGCCCACTGGAACTATTGTGCTAAAGTTTTGCATTAAGATATCTTCTTCTTAGATACCTTCTAGCAAGTATATCTACCATATAAAATTTCATAACGATTACGTTGTTAGTTCTCTTATTATAAAGTTTATAAATATTTTGGGATGTGCCACGCCATTCAACGAGTTTTTCGAGTATACTGACGAAGCTTGTATTGATGACTGCTCTCAGTACTATCATCCCTAAAATTTTTATGAAAATCGAATGTGCCAATTTTGAATTATACGAAATCAAAATTTTTAATTGTTAAAAAAGTGGCACGCCCACTTTTTCAAATCCGCCCACTTTAAACACAATTCAAGATATATCCAATTTGTATCCGTGTACCAAATTTCATCACAATAGCTTGCGCGGCTTACGAGTTATGGAGTTAGGAAAGTTAAAATTTAGGGCTGTACCACGCCCCTTTAAGAGCCTTTGCAAATTTAAACCTAAGCTTATCTTCATTTTATTTACATGTTCATCAAATGACCAAAGTTCATCAAAATCGCAGCAACTTTTGTCAAAATGGGCTGAGGTATATTTACATAGAGTATGGGCGGTAGGCGTGGTCATGATCTGATTTTGCCCATTTTTATATGCTAGTAGCTTGCAAGAAGGTGTGACCAATAAGTCAGGATCGGGCACTTTTCGCGATATTCTTCCAAAAGGATGTTTTTCCACTAATCTCTGCCTAACAGTACTGGAGGACACTTGCAGTCTCAGTTCAGTTGTTGTTGTAGCAGAGCCCTTAAATGGGTCACGGGTTAACCCTAATTTGATAAAATTATCATATTTTTCGTAGTTTTATGTATTCTGACTTTTTTAAATTGTGTTTTTATTAGTTTTAGAGCATTGTATACAACGTTTTGAGAACGACCAATCGATCGAGATACTTTTCATTTTTTTGTTTTTCATTACGTAATTGGTTCATGACAGCGCAAGCTTCTTTTGTAAAATGCTTGGTTCGGCCCATATTTGAACATCCTAATATGATTTTTTTTTCTTAATAAATATGTAATTGAAATTAAAATAAACAATACTCACAATGTCTACTTTAATCAGAAAATCAATAATTTAATTGGATTAAAGAGGTGACCCTATTGTTTTGTCCATGTGCTACTGCTGCTTTTCGTCATGTTGAGAGTATAAATAATTTACCGTTAGTTTTCGAAGTTTCCAACCAATCATTTTTGGAGCTAGAAACACCTATAAATAATTCCCCCAAAGTTTTCGTTTTGTATCGTACAAAGGTTGCCAAAAATTTTAATGTATATTTCTAAGTTATTGCTGACCCTATTGTTTTGTCCACAACTGTATATATCGACTCAAGTGGTGACGCTGATCAATAATATATATACTTTTCTATACCTGCCACGACCCCTTCTATGCGTTACAAACGGAATGACAAAGTGAATATACCTTCTGTGTAGGGTATAAAAACTAAGGGGGAGGAAATGACTATGAAAAATGCAACGCTACCTTACGGACTAAAAAGGTTAATAAACGTACAAAGTAAACAACTTTTGAACTCAAAATTTGTGTCTGAGCTGCCAAAATGTATGAAAATTTAAAGCAAATCAAAATCCTTCTCTCAGCAGCTTATCTATTTTTTATAAAAGTCTTAAACTGCATATACTCGCATGCATATATGATTCATTGCAACTCTTATAGTTACATATTTTAGAAAAACAAAAAATTCCTAGCTAAGAATTCCTTTTAGTAAATTTCCCATCAGAAGGATGGCTGCTGAAATGATTGCTTTCATTTAGCGCTGTATACGTTTCATTTTAAAATTCTACGAAACGCTTAGATAAACAATTAAAAATTTTCTGTTTGTTTTTTCGCTGTCGCTCTTAATTTTTTATTTTTGTCATTTTCATTCTCTCACAAATTGATGTGATTTTTTACAATGAACTTGCAACATTTGCTAGTGAGCTACAACACATCACATGTGTTGTACTATCGTATGGGCAGTAGAAGATGCGTGTCATGATGGCATTGCACGGCATGGCGACAGACAACAGATTCGAAACTGATCCGTGATCTGTGTTGATCTGTTCGGTGGAATTATGTGTCGCTGACTTGTCATTAGCTGTCAACTTGTTGTTGTTGTTGTTGTTTCTGTTGTTGTCATCGCTAATGTTGCTGCTTTTGTACGTTCTGTCAACGACATCAATACTCAACCTGGCCGCATTTATTTATTTTCTTTTAATTTTCTAAATTGCTATTCGTCTCTTTGAAATTAAAAAAAAATATCGCATATGACTTTAATGTCAACGCTCCAGTTTATGAGCGTATTGTATTTTTGTATCTTGTCATTTTTCCAATATTTATTATCAATTCTTATTTATTGCAAATAAAGCAGTGAAATTGTATCAGTTTTTTCATGAATTTAGCAATCCGTTTGCTCCGATTTATTGTACATTATTTATGTTCTTAATGTTTCGTTCGTTGATATAAATTTCAATTGTTATAGCCAATGCGCGTTCAACGTAATGGTGTTATCTGCCGATATGCCAATTATGGCATTTGATCGATTGATTTTGTACCGTTTGACAACACGCAAAAATTAAGCTGGAGGTTGACATTAATTTTTATATGATTTCTTCAAAAATTTGCAGTTATTTCTGAAAGAAGAAATCAATAGAAGGCGGATTACTAATTGATGTTGAACTAATTTTGTTACTTAATTTTAGATAAATGAATGTAACTGAAATTAATGGGCACAAGCTTAAGTAGCTTTTCGATTTTTGGCTGAAATGATTGAAATTTTTAATGGTTTTGCATAGTACACTGAAAAAAAACGAAGGATGTGTGAACATAACGTTGCTTCAATGTCTTATAAATCATGTTCAGTACAAGTTATAAATAGTTGATATTTTATTCGACACGGAACGCCTCATGCCCTCAAGTCTGAGATTATTGTAGAGTTTTTCAGACTGATATGGGTATTTCCACAGAAGGGTCTACCATGACCAAAAAATTAAAAGTTATTCAAAAAATGTTATCATCGGATATTATCTCAGAAAAAGCATTAAAACTTTATTAATTTAAACAATTTACACCTGAATATATTTACCACGGTAAGCAAACCCAGTGCAAAATTGCATAAATTTAGTTTCAACTTTTTGTAATTTTGAATGATATTTTTTATTAAATATTTAATTCTTTAAGAGATGATACGATGAGTCATTCCGAAATCTCGATCTCCCAACAACAATTAGCTAAAAATAATGCAAATACATCAAATCAATCCCTATGAACTCTAAATTTTTAATTTGCTTTAGTTCATGTCACATGCACGATCGAAAAACATCATTTGTTCTCATTTCGTAATTGATAACAGCAGCAAGTGTGTCAAAACTTTTGTTTAAACAGAGTTTCATGCATATAATTAATATAAAAAAAACGAGTACAAAAAAATAATATTTAAAATTTTTAGAGCTGTTTGAAGTTGGTCACGTGCGCAATCGTGAGCGTAAAACTTCTGTAATCTATACATAAATAGGCAATAGCAAAACGGTTGATCCCTTTTTAACTGGCATAACACAACTTAATGGTTTGATTTTTTTTTTTTTTTTGATGGAAAAGCTGTGAAGAGGGGCACTGCAAAATATAATTATCTTTCCAATAGTACGCGGTGCCACGTCCCTAACAGGACAATATGTTTAAACGGCTAAGCAAATATATCTATTTTAATGAAATTTCGTTTGGAGATAGATTGAACGATAAAAAAGGTTATTGAAGACTCTAACTGCTTTAAGTGGGCGTGGCACCCACCCCTGATGGGAAAAACACTGCTACGGCTGAGTCTCTTCGCCTATTTTGATCATATTTGGTATGGGGATAAACTGATTACAGAGAAAAAAGAAATTTCTTTTTGTGGAGAGGTGTCACGCCCCTTCCTGGAAAAAACGTCTTAACTGCTAGAAAGAATAGTTTAGTAATCTTTGAAGAAAAATATTTAATACGTTTACTACACTGAGAAGAAAATCAATTAGGACCTGGTTATTTCAACTAGGAGACGTAATGTTTTGGCGTCGAGATAAAATATTGTTATTTCAACCATAAATCTGATTGAAAATAATTAAAATGAATCTAGTTAATCCAAAGCTATATATGGTTAAACTCAATTGAGGCTTGCTAATAATATTAACCAGGCATCTATTTAAATTGACCAAGAATCTATTTAAATTGACTAGGAAATTTCAAAAAATAAAACAAAGCCACTTTTATTTTACTGGCCGTTTCTATGACCATTCCAAGGACTCATCATCGATTGACCCCCACTTGAACCAACTTTAATTTACTATATTCCCATATTTGCCCTAAATTCCTTTAACAGCCTGTGCTAGTGCGATACATGCAGGCGCCAAAGAGCCATCCAACATTCACAGATCTTTACTGTGTATCTACATTTGATGTCGTATATATACAATTCTGAAAGCAAAAAAGTAATAACGAAACATAACATAAAACATCATTTAGATTTCATTCAATACATACGCCGAAAAATATGCAATATTTTCATTACAATGAAATCAAAATAAAGTTTTATGAATCGTTATTACTTTTTTGCTTTCAGAATTGAACGAGTATATATACTACATCAAATTTAGATACGTTTCTATAAAAAAAACTTAATGTTTACCAGCGTTGTTGTTATTTCCTATTAAATTTATAAATTTCCTTGTTAAAAATATTGAAACACAACAAAATCAATTAAAATAAATTAACCAGCCGTCTGTTTAAAAAACTGAAATTTCTTTTCCTTCAGTGTACTGTTTCCTATTTTTTTTTTTTTTTTCTTAAAATGAATCTCACCAATTTAATTCGACAATGATTAATACTAAATTTGTTTTTTTTTAATTTCTATATAAATCTTAAATGATGAAAATTTCTCAAGTGAACCATAATGGAAAAATATGTCACGTATCGAGTCATATTATACATTATAAGGAAAAAAACAAATAAGATTTTTCCAATCAAACGAAATCTAATAAAAACTGATTTGGCAGGTTCCGCTGACTTCTAATTTTTTATAGATGGCCAAGAAAAATATTTCCATTCCATTTGGTCACGTGCGAATCATTTTTTTATTGCCTTTACCTTACGTCTACCATCAACTTCACCACTAAATATAGTGCTATCAAAGGGCTATTCCTTAACGTAACAAAAGGAAAAAAGTGTTTTACTTTGACTTTTAGTCCACTTTAAAAGTGTACGACGGTCACATTCGACACCATAGAAATACCCATATGCTGCATTGTACAACACGCTTTTTCTATACATAATTTGTTTTATTAATAATTTTAATATAAATTCAAAAGGAAACGACTAAGTGTTCAAAAATAAACAAAATTTAAATTAAAAAATTCTCTGTCAAATATTTACTGCACCCACATATAAAATTTGGCTTTGAAATATGGTTCACTTACTTTATTTTTCTTCTTAACACACAAAAGATATTGAAATTGCTATAGAAATTAAACGCTATCATTTTAAAAACTAATCAAAATTCAAATAAAGAAACTTAATAACACTTGAAAGATGTTGAAATTGTTCAAAGGTTGTTGAATTAAAATATTTTTTTCCTTTATGCAACGCCTTTTCAAATAATTATCTATTTAAAATTGTTTTGCTTGAAATAAGGGACACTTATTGTTGTTGTTGTTGCTATGTGTTATGAAAACCAACATATTTGTGTGCATTTGTCCTTTTTTTTTTTTGAAAAAAGGTGAGTGAGATTGCTTTGCTTGATAGCAGCGTGACATGAGGAATTAACACAGATTTATTTATATAGAGATTAGGCGGGCTAAAATGACTTTGATGCGGGTATCAAAAATAAGGTAGGCTTCTGATTTTTTTATCCTTTGCAAGAACTGCTGGTAATTGTACGTTTATAAAAATAAATTAAGTGCAGAGAAATAGAAAATTTTATGAATGAAGAATTGTAGGAAGATGTAATTTGCTTTAAACAAGTTTGTTACTTAAGTCTTTTGTTTGAGTCACATTCGAAATTTTTTTACCATTGAAAACATTTGAATGTGGAACAATTTGTTGCACTTGTCTTTTATTAAATTGCTTTGCATCATTTTGACTGAAGTATAAAAAAATGAAAACGAAAGACTTAAGCAACAAACTTCCTTAATAAAATATCAACATATTAAGGATTGTTGCTCACGACTTTCGTTTTACCGATCAACTAAGGATAATATACTACAACTTTTCTCAAATAATAAGGAAGTTTATTACATAAAATATTTTATTGTTTTTTTTTTATTTAATTTTTAAATTTTTTTCAGGCCCAAAAATTTTTGTTGCACATCCGTAAATGCTACGCTATTTGTAGCTTAACCTACACACATAATTATTTTTAGATCGAAATGACAGCTAAAACAACAACAATTGACTGACTAGCTACAACAGCGTCAATGATAATAAAAACAAAGCAACAACAACAACAACACCAACAAAACCGAAACACAAATAAACGTTTCACGCCAAAACATAACCAAAGCCAAACAGACAGATATTGTTCCATTGGTCGTATTTCCATTTAAGTTGCCTTTAATCTTACGGTCATTTGGCGACTGCAGTGTTTTTGCTGTTGTTGTTGTATATTTGCTTTATTTCAGTTTCTTATTTATTTATTTGTTTACTTGTGTTTTCATTTATTTTTTTCTTTTTAATTATTTTTTTATTTTTGTGTACTACGTCAATTTTGCGCTAAAACAAAAAGTGTTGGCGTTGTCGTTGCGTTGCTCCTTTTTAAGTTTTTGTTTATGTTGCTGCTGTCACTATTGCGGCATCCTAGTTGTTGTGGCATCATGAATGTTGCCATTTTTAGCAAAATTAAAGAATTTATAAGATATTTCTTAAGACGAATTATCAGTAGGCGTAATCGTCCAAGGTATTATTGCAAAAACAGAGCGACTAATTTAAAATTTTAATTAATTTTTTATAATTAATGAACAATAAATTATCAGCAAAAAAGATAATAATAAATAATAATATAAAAGATAATAATAATAACTTTTGGAAAAGCTCACTACATAAAAATTATATACTTGAAAATTTAAAGTTAAATTTTAAATTTTGGTAAAATTTTACAGTAATTAATTTTTGTATTTTTTATTTCCTTTTCGCGAAGATTCCGGAAATCTTTTATTTGAGGAAAAAAATGTGTCACAAAAAAATAAACAATCGCCCAAGTTTTAAAAAGTCTTAGCGCCTCTTCATATTTCTTGATTCGTCTCGTTTCGTTTGTAATTTTCAAGCCTGAAAATATGCTATTGTATTTTAAACTAAAACAAAGATATCTTAAATGTGCTTAATGAAACAAATATTAGCATTGTACTAGCATATTTTTAAGCTTTCAATTTAGAGATGAAACGGGACGAAGTAAGACATAAAAAAAGTGCTCAAAATCAGTTTAAAGCTAAACTCTCTAGAGACTTTTGAAGCACATTATGCGATTTGGCCTCAGTGTGAGTTGTGGGTAAGGTCTTATTTCATAGAAAGAGACAAAGGCAAAGAAATTCAATTAAGAGTAATTAATTCTTTCTCTCCTATCTTCGATTTTCTCGCATTTTCTATCTGTAAACTGAGGCTAAGATGTCTGCGCAAACCTTTCTTCAATGACTTCAGCGAATTTGCTGAGAATGAAGTCGGATTTCTGCTCTACTACCTTAATAAAGTTCACCGGATATAGCTATATTAACATCCATTAATCCACTGGGTCACGTAATGTGGTATTAAAACAGCACAATCAGTGGCATTTAAGGCTTCAGGCTTGTTTGCTATGCTACCACTCTAACCTAACCTATCTTTGTTTCTTCTCCTTTATCCAAAGCCCTGTAAATAATGGGTCCCAGGTGGAGTGTCCTACATCAAATCTAATCCTTTTTTGACAAGTTAGAAACGTTACCATCAAGATTCAGCGACTTAGAGTCACTTAAAGATACGGAAGTGTTGCAACCATATTCGAGGATATATTCGCAACATCTCACTCATTCGAATCTGCTGCGATCCAGACGGAAGTGCTTTCTAGTTTCGTGATTCATTGTTGGCTTTGATTTCTTTCCATAATTAAATTATGTTCTCTCTCTAGACCAAATTTGGGAAAATCAATGTGTAGGGCTACCACTTAAGCCAATATTGGCGTTGTCGATCACATAGCACCGGTAAACAGCGAGTCTGCATGGGAAACAACGGATCTGGTGACAACAGAAAATGACAAAAGCTACGTATAATGGGTTAGCTCAGATGTTTCAACTCCCACGTTTAATATCACACTTTTAAGTTGCATATTCCAAAAAATTGTATCACCAAAAATAGCTCCCAGGTCCAATACCAATGAGAAATACCAAATATTCCTGACAGAGTAAATATATTTACTAAGGAGTGACGTTCTTATAGAATGTCTTTGTTCCTTTCGTTTCTGACAATGATGAAGTGGCTTACTTCTGGATTTAAATTTAACTTTGTTATCTTCTTAACACCATCTTGCACCTAATGAGAGAGCATATCTTCATATTTACATCTGATATATCGTCCGCTTGGTATTGCACTACAAGCCCTTCCCACAATTAATCATAATGATGAGAATGCAATTTGCTATTGACAGATTTGGCTTCTTCAATTTCGAGTTTTGAGTTAACATATTTGACTCTAAGAATATGTGATATTCCAAAAAAAATTAGTATCATCAACATATTTGTTCTGCAGTCATCTGTGAATCTGGATATAATTGGTTTTGCTGAAACCATTTCAAGAATATTAACCCACTCTCCCTGGCTGACCATTTTTGTTCGATTTCGCTACTACTCTGCGGAAACTTATCAAAATTTCCGGTAATCAACCGTTTAAATCAATCATGACAAACTGATTTTTATAAACAAAACGCTTGGATTTCGTTTAAAAAAAATGATTAACGATTCTCTGGCAACATTTGCTGACCAGATGCTATCATCATACGGCTTGACTCACTTGGTTTGCTGCTTTGCTTCGCTATATGCATGCCAGCCTGATGATATCTCTTGGCATGCTGACCGCTCGTTGGTAAATATCACGTACATATGGCCAATGGTTTTGGCACACTCCACTTCGACATATGGTGCACTCTGGTGTGCGTCCCTCCACCACTAGACGAATGCGCATGGTATAAGCAGACAGTTCAATTGTATGAATGTATGTATGTTGCTACGTTCAGTTGCTGCATTTTAGAGTTGTTTATCAGACAATGTCGGTTCCATAGACAATTTGAAGTTTAACAAGTTGCAGCAGCAGCAGCAACAACAAAAACAACAACAATGTTGGTATCAATAAGAATACAACAATATAGCAAATGCAACATCCCTACTAAGGCTACAAGTGTGGAAGACAAATTCATTTAAAAAGTAAAATTTATCAAATCTATTGGCGACCTGCATTAAATTTCAAAGTGCATTTTTTTGTTGTTGCTGTTGTTGTTATTCTACAAACTGCAAGTCATGCATCATTTTGTTGCAATTAAAATTATTGAACATATTGATAGGCTGCGATGTCTATTTTTAAAGCCTAACTTCTTATGGCAATTATCTGTGCAATGCCTCTTACAGGCTAAGGACGAACAACTACTGCATATCCTGCAGACAATTTCAAATGTCAAAAATATGAAAGCTATTGATTGACACGTGATATTTGTGTTGATATTTTAATTGCGCAATAAATTATGGTGGCTACACATAACTCTTTTATGGCATAGCACATACATACATCTTAGTATAAAAGGGTTCGCAAATGGTTCGTTTGTTAAAGAAGTATTCGAACATTGCAATGAAATCGTTGAGTATTGTGCTTGTGAGCTGTTTAGCAACAACCATACATTCTATGGTCGCCACAAATTTTAATAAGGATATTTCTGATGTGGCCATTGGTAGCTTGATAGTGAATTTTTGCTTCTAAGTCTAAATCGGCCACAGAGAAAAATCTCAAATTTATGTTGAAGCAAGGGTTAAACATAAGCATAAGCATTTAGTGATAACTTTAAAAAAAATTCAACAAAAAATTAATTTTGATAATAATTAATTAATAGAGGATTACATCGTGCAGTTTGAGTTGTTCCTAAGCAAAAAGCGGTATCTGCAGTATACGCACAAACTAAGTTGGGAAAAAGAAGAATTAAAGAAAAATACTGTCAAAAGTTCTCGGCAGTGATAAACAAGAAACAAGACCTATGAGAGCTACCTGACACCTGAAACATAGGCGGGCTTCTGACTAATTGCTACACTAATCTGATCATAAAGTTACTTGGGTATACCCGAGAGAGATGATTATTAAACGTGAAGTCAGAAGAACGACGCCTAAAAAGTTTTTAATTCTCTCAATAATCGTGCATCTAAAATTTTCTGAAAATCAACTTTAGTAATAAGAGGAGCATTTTCGGCTAGTACTGACACATCCTATACCGTCTTATTTCAACTAGAATCGCCAATCACTTCGACTCTCAGTAATCGACTCTAATCACAGCCCTCGTCGATCAATGAATTAATAAAAGCGAATAAATCTTTAAAGAAGGAACAAAAACTACTTAGATATATATTAAATTGCAGCTGAACTCCTAAATACATGATAATTGACATCAGTCAAAATTCGTCATCTCGTGTTTTTCAAATTTGTGACAAAGAACATTTAACGTAGCATTGGCTACATGATCCTAGTTAAGTTCTCAAGAAAGAGTAATCTTAGCGACACTTAAAATTATAGGAATATCACACTACTTTTGGTGCCATCAAAAGTGCTGAAAGAAGTGCTCCTAAAAAGAGCAGTTGAAAAATTTGATTCGATCGTGTGTGAAAGAAGTTTACATTTAATTGACACATGGCGTTTTAAAAGCTCTTCGCTGACTATAGCACAGTCTTTAACAGTATATCCAAAGAAAATAAATAGAAAAAGTATCTCTGCTAAGGTCATCAAGCGAATAAGTGCACAGTTTGAGAATTTTCTTCATGGGCACTTGGCCTTTATTCCTAAACAAGGTATGCGGCAGTGCTGCTTACTTTTGACTATTTCCTATCTTATTGCTTTTGAAGGCATCTTACTTGAGATCCTGAATAATGCTGGCAGAACAGTTTGATGGAAATTAAACGAGCACTAACATATGTCTATGTATTATCATTCATATATTCAGAAATGCAAAACAAACTAAAGCCCTTGTCTTCGAGCCGGAAAAGTTTGGATTAAAAATCTATAAATCGACATCTCAAGACAAGGAGCTGAATTCATTCTGGCATGAAATAACTCTTAAGGCTGATTATGATATCGAAAATATTTGCAACTTACCTAAGAAGAGAGAAGACATTATATAAAGAATATCATTTAATAAACTGGCTGTCCGTTTTGAAATATCCTTTAAAAATCAATTTATATAAACCAAACGTTGACAGTTTCTGACCATGCCCCTTTTGTAGCTTCATCGAGGCTTTTTAACATTTACTCCGCTATTTTTGGGTACTCATCTTTAGAAAATCTTCGATCTACCATTAGAAGTATTTTCTCTTACTAAACTTTTCTTGGGAGATGAAAAGATCAGGTCAATAATCCTGTCATATTTGGAAATGTATAAAGGAATGAAGTGAATCGAGTCACTTACTATTTGATTAGTCTGAATTTCTATACAGGGTGTCCCATTTTAACTTACATAGCTGAATAAGTCAAAAGTAAAGTTAGAGGTCAAAGTGACCCCTGAAGGTCGTCTCAAGGTCGAATTCCCGCTTAGTCCAGAAAAGCTGGTAATCTTTGGCTGGACTGCTGCACAATCTTGCCTTAATTGGCTGCAGCTTTTCTGCGCCAAGCGGGAATTCGACCTTGAAATGACCTTCAGGGCTCCCTTTGACCTCTAACATGAATACCTATCTGAACGTAGAATTTTGTGCTCTTCCGGAATCCGAAGTCAAAAAATAGGGGTTTCCATTTGAAAAACTAAAGTTGACCTTCAAATAACCTTGAAAATGTAGGTTAAGGTCATGGCTGGATCAGCCCTTTGATACCCACCAACTTTTGTTTGCAACATTTTTTGAATGACTTGCAATTTTTTGACTTATTCAGCTGTGTAGGTTAAAATGGGACACCCGGTATATGATTTGGAATATGAGCGATACTTACTTGATGAAGCATATGATTAAATTGTACGTGAAGCAGGAAGCTGGCAGTACTTGAAGGGGATACAAAACAGAGAACTGATATAAAAAACCCGATCTATCTAACAGAATGCATAATACTCCAACTCTTTGCGGCAAAAATCAAATGGTGATAGGACGCATCTGCCCAATCCACTTGCTGTTCATTAACTTTGTCATCATTTTGGTAGCGCCAGAAATATATAACAAATTTTAGTTAGCAAACTTTGTTTCAGTGAGTTGGCGATTTTTTTAATAAGTCGTGCAGAAGTGTCTTGTTTCCTTTTTCGGGTGTGAGATCCACCTCTCTGTACTACAAACTTTAAATCTTTCACTCCTTATTTAACAAAAACATAAATTTGATATACTCTCTTTGGCCGACACCGCTTAAAATTAAAAAAAAAAAAAATATTTTTTTAAACCATTTCAGCACTCTCCGAAATAATCAATGGCTTGAAACCTTCTTCATTGACTATACTATCTCCCCCACATTCACGTCAACCGAGTGAATGTTACGATTCAAACATTGAACATATGGAAAATTGTCACAAACACGTCGATGATTTTATCTATCAACTGCATAAACTTTACTTCAAATCGGTCATATTCTATGATGTCGAATTATTCTTTCAATATATCGAGTCAAATTTACAAGGTTCCATTGAAACTTTTAATTTAATATTTTGTAAGCCCTATGAGCTATCGGCACGCATACAAAAACGAAAACTATCACATCGGCTGAGTTTGTTCATTTTCTATTGGGGTGCCAAATATCCACCAAAGGCAAATGAGGTGCGCTTTGAGGAGCCCATTAGAGCAGCAGTGATAACACGCCCACGGAAAAAGGCGTAAGTATGCGGTATTAATATTTAACACTTTTGTCTAAGCTCCACTTAGTTTTCGCATTTACTATAACCAAGCTGTGCCAGATGGTGATAGTAATTTGCGTTTGGTCAACTGGTATGATGCTGATAATTTGGGACTACAAAAGGTCCCACTGCTGCCCAGCGCTGCATCGGTATATTCCAATTTCAATGGTAGAGTATTTCGAGTGCCAGTTTTTCATGTAAGTAAATAACCCAACGCCTTTAAAATGTTAGCACAGCACTTTATTCTTTAATTTCAAAAATATCACATTTAAGTCACCACCATGGTTTTGGGTTAACTACAATAATGAGACCAGTAATACTAGCTATTTTGAGATCATGGACAATAACTTTTATCCCGAAATTGATATACCAAGCGTCATTGATGATTATGCTGAAGTAAATGTCAGCGGTGGGCGTGATCATCGGCTATTAAATCTTTTGGCACAACATATGAATTTTCAATATGTTTATATAGAGGCACCAAGTAGAACGCAAGGCTCAATGCGCCTTGAAAAAGAGGCCAATGAGAGTTTTACCGGTGGCATAGGACTGCTGCAAAATGGAGTAAGTAACAATTATTTTTTTAAGCTGTATAGCTTGTGCTTATGTTGTTGTTGTTGTCCTTTGTGCAATAAATATTCGGAAATGCCTAAATTTATACATAATATCCCATATATAGCTGGCTGATTTTCTACTCGGCGATGTAAGTTTAAGTTGGGAACGTCGCAAAGCTGTTGAATTTTCATTTTTTACACTCGCCGACTCTGGTGCCTTTGCTACGCATGCACCAAGACGTTTAAATGAAGCATTAGCGATTATAAGACCTTTCAAAAGAGATGTTTGGCCATATTTGCTACTAACTATTGTACTGTCTGGGCCCATATTTTATGCAATCATTGCAATACCTTACAAATGGAATTTAAAAGACGATGGGGATAACAATGAAGAGGAAGGCACCCATTTTCACATGGTCTATATACGTGAGATTACCATAAACAATGAGAGAGCCCGTCGTTTGGCGCGTTTGCAATGGGCACAACATGTCGCGGAACACAAAGATTTGCAAGAAATGCCAAAAGATTTGCTGGATCGCTGTATTTGGTTTACGGTTCAGTTATTTCTAAAACAGTGTAAGTCGCAAATGTCGGTTTTTAGTGTCAGCTTTTATAGAATATTTTATTTTTTTTTAGCTTGTAAAGAGCTCTACCATGGCTATCGTGCTAAATTCTTGATGATTGTCTATTGGATTGCTGCTACCTATGTTTTGGCCGATGTCTATTCGGCACAGTTGACATCGCAATTTGCACGTCCCGCACATGAGTCACCGATTAACACGCTGCACCGTCTACAGAATGCTATGCTACGAGATGGTTATCAATTGTATGTGGAAAAGGAGAGTTCATCGCTAGAGATGTTAGAGGTGAGTTGAACAGTCCACGTGCTAAGTTGTTAGCTCAGTAAATCAAATGTTTGAAAATCACCACTTATCAATCTTAACTGTCTACATTATCAATTAAGTACAAGATGGCACAAAAGTATTCGCTCTTATGTTATGGAGACATTTACATTTGTGAAAGTGTAATGTCATGACTTTTGGGGAACTGAAAACCAGCGTGTAATGCACGGAGAGTTATTAAAATTTCTCAAAGTCACTGTATGGTGCTGCGTTTCTAGAGGAAAAGTGATTGCCCCACATACATATAAGTATCTTAATATGTATATAAAAATCTTGTGTCACGGTATGTGTCCCCGGTAAACTCTGGAACCATTCTACCAATTTTAATGAAATTTGGCTAATTTCTGTAATTTGGTACAGCTTAGGACATAGGATAGTTTATATTTCGATTAAGTGCATATTTAGGGTGGCCCTCATACAAAAATATTTTAAAAATAGCATTTTCACAAAGACCACTTAATCGATTCACATAAAATTTACACCACGAATCGTTTATATTAAGATTCATAGTTTAGGTTTAGTCATAGCTTAGAGTGAATATTTAAGGTGACCTTCATAAAAACATATTTGTAAAATATAATTTTTTCGAAGACTGCTTAATCGATTCCCATGGAATTTACACCAAGTGGCTATTATATTAGCTTATAAAACTTTTATTTAGGGTGGCCCACATACAAGCATATTTTTAAAATAGCATTTTCACAAATACCACTTGCTCGATTCACACGGTATTTACAATTTTAAATTAAGTGGAATAGCTTAGGTTATACAACTTTTATTTAGGGTGCATATTTAGGGTGGCCATCATACAAACATATTTTTAAAATAGCATTATCTCAAAGACTAGTTAATCGATTCATTTGGAATTTAAACCGCGTATTTTTTATATTAAGAGTCATAGCTAAGGCTACAAAACGTTAGAGACACATACTTAGGGTGGCTCTTATACAAAAGTATTTTTTAAATATTGTAGAATTTTCATGAAGATTCCATAATTGTTTTTTAAATGTTTCTAATTGTCTATGGAAAGTTTTTGCAAAGTTAGGTTTAGAAAAATGGGCAGTGCCGCGCCCTCAAATTAATCATATTTCATTAAGTACTGCACGCAGATGTATGGGACTTGTTATAAACAGTACGGAGAAAATTTAGGTTCACTGGAAAAATGGGCTGATTCGCTTATACATTCCATCGCTTGAGTTCCTACAACATCCGGAACACCTACCGGAGAAGGCAGGACAACGTCTGCCGGGACAGCTAGTCTTCTATATATTTTCTAGCACGGTACAGAATACGGCTACAGAATCGTCATCAATGACTTCTCGGTGCCGCATATTGACAAATTGGACTGGAAAGTATGTGGTGTGGGCAGAATGCTGCAACTGCACACAAAGCTTGACAGTGGATATTCATTTTGGCGATTTGAAATGAGATGCAAGATCCCATTATTTGATATTTTTGAAATTCTTCAGACTTTGGCGTCATTAAAAGAAAACATCAGACTAGATTTGGAGTGTTTATCGGCAGAAATTATGAGATAAACGAGCCCAAATGTGTATTAACTTTTGTAGCGATAATGCGACTTAATAGAAAAAACCTTAGGCCGATAAGGAAACATAAACAACAAACAGAACCAACTAATTTTATTTAGGTAGGATTTCTGAGACACTTTGTACAAGATCCATCTAAAAGTTGGACGAAAACTGAAAGAAATACTTTGCAGTGCTTTATTGCGTAGTACTGCATTTGGTTTTGCTAACTACTACTGTCTGCCGTGAACTAAGTACAATTGTTATTAGAATAGAAAATTTTATACCACGGAAATAAGTGCAAAAAGTTTAAGTCCGATCCAGAAAAATTTTGTGCTTCAAATCTAAACCTAAAGATTAGTGTTTTTAGTCCACAAGATGAAAATGTTGGTTTATTATACAAATTTAGTTTTTGCTGTTCGTTCACTTATTATATAGTCCAGAGCCCACTGCGTGGAGGTAGTTGCTCTATGGGCTTTTCCCGAACCAAACTTATGCACCCAACTGAAATGACATAATTAAGAAAATGCTTTTATGTATCATGGCTAGTATGAGTGCTCAGATATTGAGCTTTAGAGTTAAAGTACGGTAGTGTTGGTCCAAATCCTGATATTGAATCAGAGCCATATGATTTTACCGAGTCCTCCGCGACTGAATTAACGTTATCATTATCAGCGAGTTGCTTGAAAACCTGCTGAAGAACCATTCGTGTAATATGCCTGTATCAAAGAGCTTCTGCACTGGCGTACATTTGTACATTTGGGTCCGACTACTGAAACTTGTTGCAAATATTTTTGTTTTGCAATTCCAAGCTGGCTGAATATTGGAGCGTACGAATAGTACACAAAACTGAGTTTAGTCCTATAAATCCAGTGTGGTGGACAGGCAAAGTATAAGATATGGTAAGAAGCTTGAGGAACTACGGAGTACTAAGTATAAATTGGCAAAGCCCAATAGATAATAACTTAAAGAGTAACTTCTCTCGCAAACCAATAAGGCCTTCAGAGATCATGTCATAATGATAAACATATAATTCGGCGACTTTTCAATTCGCGTAAAATTTCAAAAACCCAATAAATTTTATCATTCTCTTGATTCTCTTACAATTCCAGAATGGTACAGAGATTTTTCGCAATTTGTTTGCTCTGATGAAGCAACAAAACATGGATGATGATGATGGTTATTTAATTGACTCGGTGGAAGCTGGTCTTAAGTTGATAGCAGATGGTTTCGAAAATAAAGCTGTACTTGGTGGCAGAGAGACTCTGTACTTTAATATACAACAATTTGGTAAGCGAGCTAGGAGCGCTTGGAGTATTTTGATTAATGAGCGTTACCTATAAAAGCATAAGATCTAATGCACTTCACTGAGACAAATATGTATGTGTTGAATATCAGTCGTTCTTTTACAAACCGCACAAAATTCAGGAAAAATACCTCGACTTCTCCAAATTCGATGAAAATTTTTTTCTTGCATCTTCTTACAAATTCAGTTGACCCATGTTTTTTGTTTTTGCTGAAAAAATTTTTTTTTCGAAAATATCCACATTTAAAATATCTAAATTTAATAAAGAGTGTCAGATACTTGTTCCTTTGTTTTGACTCGTCGCACGCTGCACGCTTCAATTTGTTCTGGAATTCATGACTTGCGCTCTAAAATATTTAATAACTTCCGATCTAACAGAGACTCCACTTTTTTGTAAAATGGGTTTTGTAGATAAGAGAATAAGGAACAAAATGTTATTTTTTTTAATGTATTCATATTAAAACTATTTAAACAATTAAATTGTTATTATTATTGACAGTATAAAATTTTTTATTTAATTTATTGCAGAAGCTAATGTTATAGACTATTAAATACAAAAAAAAAAACACATTGGTCGGATCAGTAGAACTGGAGATAATAGACTTCAAGTATGAGTACATTTGACAAAATCCAGCCAATTATTAATAATTCATATGTGGATATTTTCGAAAAAAAAAAATTTTTTCAGCAAAAACAAAAAAACATGGGTCTAGTAATTTTATGTATATAAGCTGCAAAAAATATTTCGGGCGATTCTAAAATACCAAGTCCAAAATGCTGTGCGGTTTGTAAAACAATGACCGATATATAAAAACTGAGTTCATTTAAATACTCACTCACTCAGCTGGCATCTTCCCTGAGAAAAAAAAAGACTAAAAACGGACATACCCCGGTGTGAATTTTATTTTTCGTTCCAAAAAAGGATGTGCTCTTTAAAATTTGCTTTGAATGCCGATACCAAAAAGAATGTATCGAACATTCCCCAAAATTACTATCATAGAAATTATAATTTTTTCTCCAGAAGCAAAGCCACAATAATGATAATTTATTTCCCACTTGGAATCAAATTCTTTGGATTGCTAAAAAATGTTCAGTCCTTTTAGTAATGGAAAATAATACGCATTCCTGTTATTCTTTTGAGGAATATCCATTCCAATTTTATCCCTTTAATTCATCGATAATTTTCTATAATTTACAAATTTTTTCGACTCATTCGCCAATTTTTTTTCAAATGATTTTAGCTAACGTTCAAGTTTCACTCCTGACTTGTGTTCCAATTACACGCTTTCACTTGATGTAATAAATTTAGTTCCTATAGGTCAGTTTCCTTGCCAATCCTTTTAGAATGGAAATCATTGCTTTACAGTTCTGAATAAGTGTACCACCGATACAATTCAAATTATTTTATTTTCTAAAATTTATTTCAGGCTCCAAGTCCTTTCAACTCAGTCAAAAACTATACACACGTTACTCAGCAGTTGCAGTACAAATTGGTTGCCCATTTCTTGATAGTTTGAATGATGTGTATGTTCCGGACATAAACGAATCATTTAATAACCATACAATTAAATTCTTAAATATTTTAGACTTATTCATCTCTTTGAGGGTGGCATATTAGATAAAATGACCAGCGCCGAATATGAAACTCAATCACGTATTATCGCAGTTGATTACAATGAGCAGCAGGGTCAACATTCAAGTCAAACCCCAGCAACAGGAGCAGCAACTGGTACAGATGGCACAAGTAGCGGTAACGATGATACAAGTGGTGGTCAGGATAATTCAAATGGTAAAAGTTCTGCATCATCATCAGAGGCAGCACCGAAAAATGTCGATGTTATACAACCGCTTAATTTGCGTATGTTACAGGGTGCTTTTATAGTGCTCGTCTTTGGACATAGCATGGCAGGTAAAGAAATACATAATATGAACAAGTTCTGGTTAGCCATTACAAAGACAGTGGCACAGTAATCGCATATTGAAGCATATTTTGAGGCGCCTTTTAGCCAGTGCTCAGTTTAACTCACAATAGAATATTTTTGCGTATTATCATAGAACATATAAGTCGAGTTAAAAATATTACATTAGAAGCTAAAAGTTATAGGCTTCTACGATTTCGTTTCGACTTTTATTTTTAAAACTCCAAAATAAAAGTTTTTTTACATTTGTCGTTAAAAGTTGACAATAAAAGTTATTGCTTGTGATCGATAAAGGGAAATGCACCCGAAAAATAATCTTCTTTAAATGTGTGCAAAACGAGCTCTTTCGGGATCCAGAAATAAATTAAATTGAAATTGAGCTTAGAACTCGCCTTTCTGAGTTCCGGGCTGCCCAAGGGATGTCCAAAATATATTTTCAAAATATGAGTAATTTTTTTTGAATATAATTCTCGAATAAAATGCGATATGATATTGTTTCTTTGGATATTATTATGAATAGTCAAAAATGTTCTTTAGCTTCAATCATCGAAGATATTATTTCGGGGTAATTCTTTATTTCTTCAATTAAAAAAAAAAAATAATATTTCTTTTAAATAAATTTTTAAATATTTTACATTTTTTTTCAGCTATAGTGCTGCTACTGGAGCACATTATGCATCGCTTACAGTTCGATTTCATAAAATTTTGTCAAATCAACTTTCGTGCCCATTACAAGTTGGCCTGTCGCAGTATACTACGTGTAATGCACATATTTATACGCCGACTACAGCATTAACTCATTTTTAAAAATCTGAAGAGCAAAAGAAGGATACAAATATTTGTATCGCTACTTAGCATTTATTATCTGCATATCAGTACTCAGACTCAAAATATTGCACATATAGAACTTCAAACAAACTCTGTACTAAGAAAATAACAGCAAAACTTTATCACGTGCACTACACTTCTAGCTACTTTGTTACACAATTAAAACGTAAAGTCCCACTAGGTCGGAACAAAAACTAAAATTTGTAAACCCAAAAACTTTGTTAGCCCCCGTCGAGAATTAATTTTCCACGCATACGGTAAAAAAAAATGGAATAAGGTATTTTAACTTAAACGTGATGAAGTTCTTACCACTTGGTCTTAGAAGGTAACATTTTTTCGGTCATTATCATGCATTAAGGTCCATTTTATTGGCATAGAAAGCAGAATATGGATTTAGCGTGTCACGAAACTTAATAGGAAGACGGCTAAATGCAATAAATCTTTATGGGCGTATTGCTAGAGAAAAAGCACGAGATGAAGCGTTTGTCCTTTGCCAAAGAACATCGGAGAAAGGATGTCCAGTTTTGGAAAAATATACTTTGGACTGAAGAAACAAATATAAATCGACTGCGTACAGATGGAAAGACATTTGCTAGGTGGCCGAAAAGTCAAACCTTGAACCCAAGGTTCACCAGGAAAACAGTAAAGTATGCTTGAAGCAGAGTTATGATTTGAGGTTCATTTTCATGGCACGGCGTTTTACCAATTGAACTAATAAAAGTAAAAATTGACACAATCAGTTACTTAAATAAATTAACCAATTGAGCCAAGCTGAGCAATGAAATAGACCTTCATAAATGATAATGACCCGAAAACAGGGACCGTATTTCTATTCTTTTTGATCAAACATAATCGTTATTTTGGATTTCTACTTTTTTCGATCAAAAATATTCGTTACATTAGATTTCTATTCTTTTCGATCAAAAATAATCGTTATTTTAGATTTCTATTTTTTTTTTCGATCAAAAATAATCGTTTATTAGATTTCTATCTTTTTCAATCGTTAATTTTTTTTTCAATAATAATTTAGAGCGTGCCGTGCGTTTCGTGATCGAAAAAAATAAAAATTAAAATTATCGATTATTTTTGATTAAAAAAATTGAAATCCAAAATAACAATTATTTCTGATCGAACTGAATAGAAGTTCCGAATAACGATTATTTCTGATCGAAAAGATTAAAAATGTAATGTAACGATTATTTTTTATCAAAAAATAGAAATCTAAAATAACGATTATTTTTGATCGAAAAGAATAGAAATCTAATGTAACGATTATTTTTGATCGAAAAGAATTGAAATCTAATATAACGATTATTTCGATCGAAAAAAATATAAATCTAAAATAACTATTATTTTTGATCGAAAAAATACAAATCCGATATAACAATTATTGTTGATCGATAAAAATAGAAATCCAAAATAACGATTATGTTTGATCGAAAATAATAGAAATTCAAAATAACGATTATTTATGATCGAAAAACAAATTCAGAATGACGATTATGCAGTGATTTCTATCATAAAATTCATAATCGTTACGGTCCCTGCCCGAAACATGCGGTCAAGATAATCAAAACTTTACTTCAGCGAGAGAAAACAAGAGTTTTGAACTAGCCAGTTCAAAGGCCGTACCTTAATTCCAAAGAAAATTTATGGAATGATATAGAGGCAAAACTATAGAAATGAATTTCAAAAGTTTTGACGATTTGTGAACTGAAGCTCAAGTAAGTTGGTGTTCATTCCAAAAGAGAGGTCTCAAAGGCTTGTGGAAGATGCGAAATAAGGGATTTAGTACAAAATATTAAATATCCTTAATCATTTACATGCAGATTTTGTTAAATTCTAATATTGAAAACAAAAAATTTTCCATATACTAGTATTTGTGCTATTTATATGAACATCTCATAATGGCTATGTGAGCTATTTCTTTTAAATAATTCAAAATTTTTTAATTTTGATTTCAATTTTTTTTTTTTTTTGCTAGCTGAATTGGTAATAGTACATTAAATTAGATTTATGTATCTCCATAGTTCTGGAAAAATAAGTTCCTTTCAATAAAATAAATTTTTTAAACTTAAGATAAAATGTGCTATTTACATGACACGGCTGTAACTATATATGTATGTATAATAAGAAATTACGTAAAAGCCTATCCAATACAACAAGAGTCAGTTTTAGAAGAATTGCCCTAATCCACCTAAACTCTGCACCTGCACCTACCACAATTTTATGTAATACCAAATGATTTTACTTAATACTATGCACTTTTGTTATGAAAATACATATGCAATATGATTGAAGATTACCACAAAAGGAAATATCTCGCACTTAGAAAATTACTTCATATTTTACACCACATTAATTTTTCAATTATAAACGTAATTTTGTGGCTCAAAAAAGTATTTAAGGTATTGTAACAAATGTACCTATAGAAACAAGTTCACGGTACATAAAATTTTTGCATTCATTATTACGAAATGACTATGATTGAATGGAAAATAAACAGATATTTAGTTTCCGCAATGGAGCTATAGAGGGAAAAACAATAATTTTTCATGTACTGTTAGTTGAGTAATAAATTGCGTTTTACAAATGACCACAAGTCAGAACAGGTATATAAATAGTTTAAAACTATCCCAGCGAAAAATGCAGTACGTGCAGAGATTTTCTCGAGAGACCACTAACTGCTACGTGCCAAACCACTAAACTTTTTTTTATCTAGCCAGAAGTCACAAGATTTTCCTCGAAATAGGATTTTTCAACTTTTTGGTTAAAAGACACACAAAGTTAATAATTTAATTTAAGTGCAGTGCTATTGAAGATTGAATAAGTGAATAATTTGCTTAATGCAGAAAAATAATATTATTATTTAGTGTACTATGTTTTTGGATATATTCATAATAGGAGACTTCACACGTGGGTAGTTTTATTTTATATTATGGTAGTAAAATTAGGCTCATAAATATTGGTTTTGCTAAGAAAATTTTGCAATACCTGAACGCAGCAATACCTTGGTAAAATTACCGATATGTCTGCGTTTTTTGAATACAGCCATTCAAATTGACATAAGCGACGCACAGTGGGAGATCTTGCAAATTCGGTGGCAGTAAATCATTTTTCACATTTCACTGCATCAAACATGTAAAGATGCAGTTTTGTTACGAGTACTTTGATTAAGAAAAATGCATATTTTCAGGTTCATAGGTGGACGAGAACATATTGAGAGGCGTCCCAATTTAAAGGTGCATTTCCCTTTTTTGTATATTTTTATTTTTTACGAAATTTTTTCAACTTTAGAGATGCTTCACTCCTGAACGGTACAAAATTTTCACACACATCTTCTTTTTAAATGAAGGTTAATAAAATACCTTCTTAATAATTTTAAATGTTGTCACAATATATGCTATTTAATATTTTTGGGGATTTTTTTTTTGTAAACGTCAATTTTTTGAATTGATTCATAGATAACTCTGGCTGGCGAAAGTCGGCGTAGTTCGATTAAGTTTTTCAAATAGCTAAAGTATCTAGAAACGTGTCCCCAAAAATACCTATCCTATCCTATTCTATCCTATCCTATCCTATCCTATCCTGTCCTATCCTTTCCTTTCCTTTCCTTTCCTTTCCTTTCCTTTCCTTTCCTTTCCTTTCCTTTCCTTTCCTTTCCTTTCCTTTCCTTTCCTTTCCTTTCCTTTCCTTTCCTTTCCTTTCCTTTCCTTTCCTTTCCTTTCCTTTCCTTTCCTTTCCTTTCCTTTCCTTTCCTTTCCTATCCTATCTTATCCTATCCTATCCTATCCTATCCTGTCCTATCCTATCCTATCTTATCCTATCCTATCTTATCCTATCCTATCCTATCCTATCCTGTCCTATCCCATCCTATCCTATCCTATCCTATCCTATCCTATCCTATCCTATCCTATCCTATCCTATCCTATCCTATCCTATCCTATCCTATCCTATCCTATGCTATCCTATCCTATCCTATCCTATCCTATCTTATCCTATCCTATCCTATCCTATCCTATCCTATCCAATCCTATCCAATCCTATCCTATCCTATCCTATCCTATCCTATCCTATCCTATCCTATCCTATCCTATCCTATCCTATCCTATCCTATCCTATCCTATCCTATCCTATCCTATCCTATCCTATCCTATCCTATCCTATCCTATCCTATCCTATCCTATCCTATCCTATCCTATCCTATCCTATCCTATCCTATCCTATCCTATCCTATCCTATCCTATCCTATCCTATCCTATCCTATCCTATCCTATCCTATCCTATCCTATCCTATCCTATCCTATCCTATCCTATCCTATCCTATCCTATCCTATCCTATCCTATCCTATCCTATCCTATCCTATCCTATCCTATGCTATCACTGGTTGGTCTGAAATCTTAACGAATTTGCCCATCTGTTCATCTTCGGAATGAATGTGACTTTCTTCAACTGGATGGAGTTCAGAGTAATATTTGCTTTAAAGATTTTAGCGAGTCAAGAGTTCACTGCATTCTATATGTAGTTCTAGCAGCGTTATTAATAAAATAACGTTTGACATAGATGACTAAAAGAACCAGAGTCTGTTTAGTGGCCAATAAATTCTGTGTTAGAAGACTGTCAAATAAATTTATACTCTTGGGAATTTCTTGGAAGTTTTCATTACAAAGGAAATGCGTTTGAATTAAAAGTTCTAATTCCCCTAGTATCCAAATTATTGACGAAAGATGAACTTGAATATTCTGCAGAAAGTACACTGCCAAGCTTGTCCGAATTCTAGATGTTATATAATATTTGGACAAACAAATTATACTGCTTTTTATCATCCCTGATAACCTTTTTGTACGCGTTTTGCCACCACCTGAAGGATAGTCATAATTTTTGCTAGTGGTATTGATTAAAGATTTTTCTGTTATAGCCGTCTTGTGCTTCTTAATGTCTTTCGGAGTATATATTGAATTTAGTCACAACATACGAGTATTTTTTTAAATTTGAACATCTTTACTGGCGTCTATGATAAAAACGTTGTACTGGAAACAATTGGCAAAAAAAACGTCATATGCTACTGCATCACGTTAGTGCCACATTTAAGACTTTTCTCTAAATTTTCGATTCCAATCGATTTTCGACTTTCTCAACAATTCAAAATTTCTCGTTTTTTTTAACATTTTTCGAATTTTTCAAATACAACATTTTGCGTCTTCTTTGACATTTATCAACTTTTTGAAAATTTTTCAACAGTATTCGACATTTATTACCCTATACGACATTCTTTACAAACATAATATAATATCATTAGGTTCACACATCACGTTACGATTTCTTGCACACACCTTTTTTTCGAAATCTTCAAGGTTAAAAGCTAACGAGTCTTTGAGCTTTCTGACAAATTAAACACCTACTTTTTAAGCTTCAGCATTAAAAAGTGAAACACAAAAAATAAATAATTGTTGACCCAAAAAATTTACTTTCTAAAAACAAAGCAACCAAAAATAATGTACTTACCAAAATAGATTCTAATTTCATTACCTTAACAAATTACATTGCAAATTAAAGCCATTGAAAACGGAAATGCTAAACCAAACCATGAAACCGACTTAGAAAACCAACCAACCAACCAATTGATATGGCCATAAGCAAATTTAATTGCAAGCCAAGCAAACGAGCATGCGCAACCGACCAGACGCATGCGAAAAAGACAGACATAAAAACAACAAAAACAAAGATACCGTTAAGACAAATTACGCTGTTCGGCCCAAATGTGCAGAAACCAATGAATAGAAATAATAAACAAAAGAAGATAAATATTAAAAAAAAAAAAAACAACAACAAAAAAACGCCCAACAAAGACAACTAAAAAATGAAAAAATTGAAATGAAAATGAACGTTGCAGAAGACGTTGGCGTGGACAAGAATCTAAAATCCGCGAAAGTTGTCAGTCGGCGCGAGTTCTTGCCGATGTTGGAAAATATTTTTGGGGCGTAACACAGACAGAGTCTGTCATGCAATGGCTGTTGACATCAAAAGCCAGCACCACCACCAAGTGATGTCACATAAATGCATGACTTTCTTTGTTAGTAAAAGTTTAGTAAAAGTTGTTCGGTGGTTTTCAGTTCTTTTTATTATTTCGTGTGTTTATATTTTTTTAAATCTTTTTTCCTGTTACAAAAATTACAAAAAATTCTTAAACAGTTATGAAAATTACAAACAAAAAACTTTTCAAATTAACTTAACTGACCCTCAAACGGTAGCGGTGTTGCAATTAAAAAGCAACTTTTCAACTCTTTGTCAATTTTCATTAATCTTCGTCTTTTAATTTCCGTTTCATAATAAATTCAATTTTAACTTAATTAAGCGAAATTTCAGCCGCCAGTTATTGTTTTCTTTTTTTTTTTTGTTTGTTTTCTAAAATTGAAGAAATTCTACAAAATATATTGAAAAACTAAAAATTATCTTCCGTTAAGGTAATTTGCCCTGTGGGCCAATTCAATCAGCTTAATCCACAATTTGGCTGTGTGCTATAAAAACTCATAGTTTGCCCAGCAGCAAGGAAGCCAAAATGAGTTGCGCGAATACTTACTTAGTTGTCAGTTTAAGCTTTCACATGTCAAAAAATTCTATTTTCTTTCACGTTTGAGTAATGAAATTTTGTGGTATCAATTCATTGCGATTTGTTATTTAGAAGTAACTACTTTTACTTTTACATGCAAACACTTCAACGCTAAAATGTGAGAAAGACACATTTGGTTTTTCTCATGTAACCAATTTTATGTCAAGTCTGAAGACAAATTGACCTCTTTGACTAGATATCAAAAGCTTTCGGAAGATATAAGCTCATAAATAAAAAGTAATTCTAATTTACTAGCACATCGGCGTAAAACTTTTTTAAAATATTTATAAGAAATGGAGCTGAAAATAATGAAATGTCTTAGAGTGTCAGGAGAAAAAGATATCCAAATTAATGAGAAGAGCTCCATAAAAAAGTTTATAAGTGCAATTCCTTCGGAAAAAAGAACTTGGGCCAAGAGGATGGAAGAGAAAAATAGCTACTCCTTAAAACTAAATTTTTGGTACTTTATTCAAAATTTGATCCATTCACGACTTCCGCGGAGCTGAAAATAAACCTAAGTAATGAAGTCACTAGCCGACATATTAGAAATAGGCAAAAAGAAGTTCATTTAATAGCGAGGATGAAGGATGCCATTATTAACTGCACAAAACATTATACCTACAAAAATGGAGGTGGTCTTCTAATGTTATGGGGCTGACGCGAAGAGACCGGGTCAGAAATGAAAACATTCGAGCAATGTGCGACATCCAAGATGTGTACCACTTGGGACGAAGACGAAGAAATGAGTGGAAACAGCATGTACAAAGAATGACAGATGACCGTATTGCCAAAATTGCAATGGCAGGGAAACCACCGTTAACACGATTACCAGGCAGACCACCTAAGCGATGGAACGAATGTTGGACATCTGCCTCAACAGACGCACAGGCTAATTAAAAAATCTTTAATATTGTTGTAAAAAATTACAGGAGATAGTCCTAAATAAAGAAGAAGAAGAAGAAGGGATGTTTTTCCACAAATAGTTTTGGTCCAATTTTTGGTAGACGATAAAATGTGTGCACCAGATTACATTAACATTTTGAGAACTGTAGTGTAACCATTTGCGGAAGAGGAGATGTCTTTGAAATTAGAGAATGGCATAAGACCATCTATACTATTTTAAAGAGTAGAAATGATGAGTCTTGTCAATTCACTGAATCGTTGATACTTGCAAGTTATTAGACAAAAAGGCTGATCTACTAAGTTTTACTTTTTTTCCATTGACCATTGGAATTAACAATAATTCTCCCAAAATTTCAGTTTCAACGCTAAAACCTGTAAGCGGTGCGAACAGAGTTTGTGTCCGATTTCATTGAAATTTGACAAAAATCAGAAGTAAATTTTATTTATGTATGTAGGTCCAATGCTAAAACATAGGCCTATGGGCATTCAAAAAAAAAAGAAGCAAAACCAAAAACTAAAAGATTGTGGCATCTCCCATACAACTAAAATACCCAAAGGTGTTGACCCCTTATGCAGATTTTTTCTACGTTTTATTAAGAGGCACATTATTTTTCAAATCGAAAAAGAAGTCAACTCAGTGTCATTAATTTGCTTGAAATTTACAGATATCATTCTATGTTCAATTTTGGAGGACCCAAATCTTTTTATTTCACTGAAAGTCCCAAATTTTCAAAGATATCGTCATTTGAACTTTGTCCGTTAAAATTATAAAACAAAAATTTCTAAAAGGACTATTTTTAAATTTTTGCTATTGCCTTAATAAATAACGTAATTTCATAATTTTTTTTTTTTCAAACTTTTCAGCTAGCCCAAAATAAAACGTTTTGTGGAAGATATTGTTCGTATCGTAAGCCAGATGCATTTTTTTTCAAATCAAAAAATGTTTAAGTTCAATAGTTTTTTTTTCTTGAAAATTTTATCATCAACACAGAATGGCTTAAACTACATTTGGCAAAAGTCCCAACACTCGAAAACTGTTTGTTCTTAATTGAGACGATTTTTCTCAAAACTTAACTATTTACAATTTCAATTGAGTGGAATAAGGGCACTTTTGCGTAAGTGTCCTTTATCCGTAAATTACCTCTATATATACTATAGACCCTTCTCCACTTTCCACCAAAATATCATATTGATATACGCAGTAATAGCGTTACAGTAGAGTAGGGATACTCTACTTCGTTGCCCAAAAGTCAACAGCGAGTTGACTTTTACCACATTATTTACCAGCTAGTATGTGTATAAATGCGTTTAGAAATTCAAAGGAAAACAAAGCATTACCCAGTAGAAATTCCTGCATCACTGTAGTAAATAAATAAATATAAATCTGAAACTCAAAATTCATCAATAAAAACAAAAAGTACTTTTCCGAGAATTAAAACTATTTTTCCATGAATATGCATTTTTTTTTACAACAATGATGCAAACAAGAGCAGTTTTTTTAGTCTCTCGTTTTTTTTTTACATGGCAATAATACATGCGAAAAAAATTGCCTGTCGCAGAAATAATGTTTTTGACCACAAATTCATTTGCGCACTTTTGTTTTGTTTTTGCACGTTTGATTCCGACTGGGTATCTTGCATATTTATTTGACAAACGAACCAGCGCATAGAGATCAGCAACTGCACGGCGGGACGAATGATTGCATGTTTCATTGCACGCACCCGTGGGAGGCCAAATGGTCAACCCTAAAGTAGAGTAAAATGTATCACTTACATACTATTCGAGCGTTAAAATATTTTTTGTTTCATTGCTACTTGAAAACTTATAGTTCATTGAAACGAAATACGAAAAACATTGCGTAAAACACTGCGTAAAATTCGAGTATGTACCCCATTTAAAAGGTATTTTTTGGAACTTTCACTTTAACTATAGACATAAAAATGTAAGTTTCATATAAAAAGCCCCAGATCTTGAAATATTGGAGCCAAATTTTCTGCGCCGTTTAATTGACGTATTAATATTTGTAAAGGAAACGTTGTTGTAAATCGTGTTAGACAGGCTTCACAGGCTCAAATTTGTCAAAAATAAAATACCTGCAATTTTTACGATTATATTCTGAGGTTTACAAACTATATTTCTGTTACCAATTAAGTGTATCTCGCTTAAGAGACCTTATATAAAATTTTGAGTTTATGAAACAAATGTTTCTAAATCGTCGACTGAACACTGCAATATAAGTTTGACAAAGTTTCTAATACTAATTTAAATCATCAAAAAAAAAGTACGTTTCACTACTAAATGGATACATATTTAACCCTAGATATAGCTCAGAATAAAGATCTAAAGATTGTATATTTTTTTTTTTGGCAAATTACCCCATATTATTCTAGGGCTTCGAAAAAGAAACAATTAACGCATTACATGCCATATGAGAGAATGACTTTGGAGACCTTGTGGGGCATTGACGTTGTAAAAATTTGTCGGTAATCAGAGTGTTAAGGGGATCGAGGCTAACAGAATATATAACCTTTTTATGCCTTTCTTGACAAAATACAAGCTCTAAGTGGTAAATTTACCAAGTTAACGTGAAGGTCTAGTTGGCCCCTATTCCCTCATTCGCTTACCAACGACGTAGGACCTTTTGGAAGAAATTTTCACTATGAAGATATTAGTTACGATCTTCAAACAATGGTAAAGTTCATTTGATAGATCAATTAAGTCCATGATTCCTATCTCCTTGGATGTGAAGTCGCATTATGTTCCGTATCAGGAGTACTATCAAATATTATTCCAGGGGAGGTCATTAATGAAAAATTAATGGTGCCACAAACATTTTTAAGCCAAGAAAATGTTACATGCGACAAAAGAAATTAAGTAATAACATTTTGTTCCATTTCAAATGTTTCGGAATAAAAATTCAATTTGAAAAGCCTTAGCATGCGGCACGCAAAACCAAGAAGCTCATGTTGAGCTACAATTGATGTGTTGCAATGACAACTGCAGATGTCACCGCTCTATGTTGTGCGGCGTCTGAGTTACAGCCATTAAAATATTGTTAAAACAATAAATAAGACATTTTTATTGTTATTGCTATTTGTTGCTGCGCCGTTTGTGTGGGGCAACACTTTTGTATTGCTTAACTCTTTTTGTGAATTTTATCTAAGCAATTTTTCTATTGTTTAAACTTTGTGGGTACCCAAAGTTTTTTTTTCTTTTTTTTAAATATTTTTCCCAAAATCATAAAGTTGCTTTAGTTGTGTCTTAAGAAATCTTTTTTGTTTAGTTTTTAGTGCAATTTTCACAACATCAGCAACATTAACAACAATAAGGCAGAAGACATTAAGAAATATAAATTTTTTTCTCTTTTGTTAGGATTACTTTTGCAAATTTGTTGAATATATATATGTGTATGTATTTAAAGTAATTAATTAAAAGCTGCGCGTGCAATAATAAAATTAAAACAATAGCAATAAATAAAGGCAACAACAGCAATCAAAGAAGCAACAACCGAAACATGCAGCAACCAACATTTAGTTTTCAAGTCTTTTTTATCATAATTCACCATTAATTTTGATTTTTATTTTAATTTTAATTTCAGCAAAGTAGTTCAACGTTCTTGTAGCTATTGTTGTTGCTTTACGCACAGTTGCACATGATTGCCTCTTTGGTTTATTTTTTTTTTTTTTTTAAAGTTAGTGGTATCTAAGGTGTTTCATACAAGGGACAAGTTGATACACTGAACGTAAATGAGCGTTAGTCAAGTTGTTGAATGCACTTAACCCACTATAAGGTAATGCAGATTTTTAGTCCTATATCCAAGCTGAAACTATTTGTATGCAGGACGAAGCAGTGGTAAATGTTGCTTCACTTTCTCTGAAAAGTATATACTTGATTGTTGGACAACTTTGAAGATCACAGAGCACATATTTTACGAATGTTTCATTTACAGCATTTTTAAATTCTTGAACACTAGTTGAAAGTGCACTTTTTCTATTTATGAATCTCAAAATTTGTATTTCAGTAGGTAATAAATTTGGCTATTTATAATATTTTTACTGTAACTTTGAATATATAAAATGGTACGGACAAAAAAAACTAGTAAAGGTGTTATCTTCGGCCAGGCCGAAACTCACATACCCTACACTGCATTGAAAGTACTTTTTAAATAAATGTTATAAGCACGTTGGAAAGGTTGAAGAGGTTTAACAAGTCGAAAAAAATGTAAAAAGGTTCAAAAACGCTGAAAAATTGATGAAAAAGTCGAAAAAATTAAGAAAATGTCGAATAAAGTTGAATGAGGTTCAAAAAAGAGGGAAAAATACTTATGGAATATATTTGGAAAAATTAAATGCTTGAAAAAGTCAAAAGAATATAGAAAATGTTGAAAAAAATAGAAGAAAAATTATAAAACCAAATATACCACGCCCACTTCTCCAATTCCACCTACTTTGGAATCAAAAAATTATATTCGTGATTGACATACGCATACAAAATTTTACCACAATAGCTTGTATATTTTGCGATATATTCCATAATTAATCTTAAAATTTAGGGCGGTTACACACCCACTGGTACAATCCAGTCCAATTTTTATCCAGAAATAGCTTTCCATAAACAAACGTCTTACACCAAATTTCAGTATGATTGCTCATATATATCCATAGATATGACACTTAAGGTATTTTAATTGTATGGGAGGTGCCACGCCCAGTGGTGCTATTTCATTCGCTTTTGATGTAGACATAACTTATAGAAAGTAAGCCACTTACATCAAATTTCATGCCAATTTCTGTAATAGTTCTCTTAAAATATCGTTTCCAACTTTATGTCAATATGGGAAGTGCCACGCCCACTGATGCAATCCCGTCGAAATTCATTTAATTTTATAGCTTATAATAATTGACATCTATACACCAAATTTTATGAAGATTACTCTCATTGCACACTATCTATAGAACTAAACGTTTTTTGCTTATATGGGAGGTGCCACGCCCACCGGTTCTATTGTGCCAAATTTTCGTAAGAACATAACCTTTAGCAAATATATCTGCCATACTAAATTTGATAACGATTACGTTGTTAGTCCTCTAATTATAACGTTTATAAATATTGTGGGCTGTGCCACGCCCTTCAACGATTTTTTCTAGTATACTGACTAGGTTTGTATTGATGACTGCTGTCAGTGATATCATCTCTAAAATTTTTATAAAAATCGTATGTGCCGATTTTAAGTTATACGAAATCAATATTTTCAATTCTTGAAAAGTGCCACGCCCACTCGTTCAATTCCGCCCACTTTTAGCACAATTCAAAATATGATTTGTATCCGTGTACCAAACTTTATCACAATATCTTGCACGGTTTACGAGTTATGGCGTTATAAAAGTTAAAATTTAGGGCTGTGCCACGCCCCTTTAAGAATCGTTGCAAATTTAAAACCTAGCCTTATCTTAATTTTGTTCACATGTTCACCAAATCACGAAGTTTCATCAAAATCGCAGCAACTTTTTTCAAATTGGGCTGATGTACATATATTTACATAGAGTATGGGCGGTAGGCGTGGTCGTGGCCCGATTTCGCCCATTTTTATATGCTAGCAGCTTGCAAGAAAATGTGACCTGTGTGCCGAATTTCATTGAATTAGCTTGCTTAGTTTTCCCGCAAAAGTGATTTCAACAGACAGAAGGATATAGCTATATCGACGCAGGTGGTGACACTGATCAATAATCTATATACTTTTCTATACCTGCCACGCCCCCTTCTTTGTGTTACAAACGGAATGACAAAGTGAATATACCCTCTGTGTAGGGTATAAAAAGAGAAATCTTCTGATTTTGCTCGCATTGCTGATCATTACGTTATATATATGGTACATAAAAATGTTTTAGTCAACTCCAATAATTATGTTTGAAAATGCAAGTTCAATCGTTAAGTTTTTAATTGCAATAATTTTATATATAATTTGTAAGTAAATTTGCATGCCAAGCATTAAGTTCGTTACTTAAGTCTTTCGTTTTGCGTGCATTCATTTATAACTCGAGAACATTGTCTTTATTATGATTTCAAAATTAAAGAAACAATAACAGAATACTTAAGAAGAACTCAAAAATTTTATATTAAAAATAAAAATAACTGTATCCTTTATCACCTACCGGAGCAAAGGACATCAACAACTCTACTTTGCTTTATTCACTGTAACACTTAAACAAAAAATAGTTTATAGTACCATTATATTATTAAAGTTTATTTAATCACTATATGCCTTATTATTTTATTCAACTCATTAATAAAATTGTTGCTAATTTTCTTTTATGTTTTATTTTCCACATTTATCTTTAAAAATATGACATTTTGTGAAAATAATGCATAAATTGGCTACCACAAAAATAAGCTACTTTTAAGTGGTTATCTCCTTTCTGTATTGTTATGAAAACTCATAAATTAGCATTTGCAAGAAGCATCAAGATTAATCATTTGCTCAAACTTTGTCTTAGGCACAATCAAATTATTTTAAAGCAGTTTTTACATTTCAAGAAGAATACAATGCTAACAATGCTGTGAATTATACAAAAGTTGTCAATTCATACCTGTTGAGTTCACTTTCACATAATTACATAATTGATTTTAGGATTTAAATAAAAATTAGTGAACTAAAAGATACGCGAATCTGCGTACGAACGATATACTTTTTTAGGATATTTTGTTGGTCTAAAATATTATTATGGGAATACAATTGTAACAATCTCTTTGACACTGGCCAATACAAATCTCTTTATAACAAATGACCAAAACATTAGTTATATTTGATTTTTGGCCAAGTATTTCTTAAGAAAAATGGTCCGAAGATGAAAATGAACAAAATAATATTCAGTTAAAAAAATATCAAATTTTGTATGTTATATCTTGAGGAAATATATATAAAAACTTGCTATCCTTATTGAAGGTTACTATAGCATTTTTTCGATAATTCTAATAAGAATTAATTTTTGATTTTGAGCGATTTTTCGTTTTCTTTAGGTCTAAATTTATTAATCGATTTTAGTATTTTCGTAATTGAATAGATAAAAAAAGTTTCATTCAAATTTAGCTTATTAAATTAATCAAATGGATGGAATATAGCAGAAATAATCACCAAAAGAAAAAATACTCCAAGGAAATGTATGGGCCTTTCCAGGCGATATTTATCCCTAAAAATTTGAACTGCACAACAAATTTTTTTTTCTGTTCTACTTACAAAAAAAGTTGACATAAAAACTATATTATTATTTTTGATATTTATAAAAAAGTGACCTTGTAATGTTATGCGCTCAGGATGTGCAGCCATGTACCGTAATATATATAAAATTATTGCTGTAATTTCGCCCTTTATGAGCAATAACATTTTTTGCGTGTGAAGTAAGCTCACTATTTTTCTATTTTTCAAACAATTTATGTAAATAAAATAAAAAATGTAATTAAAATTTTGTTATATGAAACTTGCAAAAAACTATAAATCATACAAAAATGTTTATATATTTTTTTTGTAAGGCTACGTGAAGTCTCTCGTGTTCAGGAACAAGCTAGCCACAATTGAAGCCCTGGAAGACAACATTACAGTTGTCATTGATGAGATACCAGCCGATATGCTGGAAAAGGTATGCGAAAATTGGAGCTTACGGATGAACCATCTCAGGCGTAGCCGCGGGTAATTACATGAAATAAACTTTAAAAAGTAAATGGAAGGTATTGATGTATCGCTCTTAATAAATATTTCGTTCACTATTGCAAATTATCCGTTTTTTTTTTTTTCAATTTTCAAAAACCAAACGCTTAAAAAATCACACGTTATATCATGAAAATAAACTTTACAAAAAAGCTTTCGTTGCTTATGTCTTTTTTATTCTATGCTTGGCCATAGCTGATTTTCATCTTCCATATTTTTTTCATTTCCATAAAAAAATTTGTTTATATGAAAAGGTTTTCAAATAAAGAATTCGAAAATTTAAAACACAAATATACGTGTTCGTATGAATTTTTAAATTGAAATTTAAGCATATGGGCAAATTCGTAAAAATTTTATTTTTTTTCAAACTTATGGCACACTGTTTCTAAGTATTGGTTTGCTTTCAGATAAGCATAACAATCAATATTTTACATTGTTACCTCATTTTGAACAAATGGTCAAAAAGTTATAGAGCAAAAACGAACAAAAAGAGAACTAAAATGTTTATATAAAAAATTTTTTTTCCTACTTACGGTACACTGTTTCTAAATATTGGTTCAACTTCAGATAAGCATAATAATCAAGATTTTACATTGCTACCTTTTTTTGAACAAATGGTGAAAAAGTTATAGAGCGAAAACGAACAAAAATATTTATATAAATCAATTTTTTTTCCTACTTATGGTACACTATTTCTAAATATTGGTTCACCTTCAGATAAGCATAACAATCAAGATTTTACATTGTTACCTCGTTTTGAACAAAAGGTCAAAAAGTAATAGAGCAAAAACGAACAAAATAAGAACAAAAATGTTTTTTATTATATTTGAAAAGAATTATATTTGTACATGTTTTTATATATTTCCCATGATAGAAAGTTATTACGAAAATAATGGTAAAACGAAAGTATGCAGAATGCAAGCACGATTTGCAGAAAGTAATTTAGAATGTTGCTTTTATTTGCTTTGAAAATAGTACCGTAGAGTGGCTTGGCAATGATGAAAAAAAATTGATATTTCGATTTTGGAAAAAAAAATCTCCCGACCTCGAATGTCGTTTAACGCGCATTAAACTCATGTCATCTATTTCTCATATTAATGCAAATCCACAGTAAAATTTTAAACGTAAAAACATCTGGGGTTTTTGAGAAAATTTTTTTTCATAAAAAGCGCTATAGCTCCGCCAATTTAAATCAATAAAAAAATGAAGAAAAAATACAAATTACCGTTGAACATTTTTCCACAGTATTTTGTACACCTAAGTCTACCAGGCAGGCAAAGTATTAACGTTGTTCAATTAAATTCATGAATATGCTATTGAAAAATAAAAAATTATATTGGCAGGAAATCGAATATGTACCATATATATGCCCTAATATCTTATTTATTTTTGAAGGCACTTTCAATTTTGATGACTAGAATTGTTTATTTTCAAGAAAGGAACATATTTATAGAACAAAATTCGTGATCAAAAACATGTTAAATTTTTTATAGACCAAAAAGTGAAAAACATTGAAATTTACATTTACATTGAATTTCTGAGACCAACACAGTCTCAACATTCTAAGTAACATATAGGTTTGGGTGCCTTCTTTCGTTACCCAAGTCCCCGAGAAGCTATTTGAAATGTTCAAAAAGTTATCTGCGAAAAAAGATTGTGACATGTTGAAAGATACACTTGAAAAAGGAAAATTTCGACGTTTTTGTACCTAAGTCATCGTCATATTCATACACTTTTTGCAAATTCAATTTTTTTATTTGGTAGATATGTGGCTTAAGTTCTGTTCTTTCGTAGTATTGGTTACCTAAAAAAAGTTTTTTTTTCGACTAGAAAAGCGAGTGACAAGAATAGTAACAACTTTACGGATTCGCCCATATAACTGGTTTTTTTATGAGAACTGTGGTACTTATTTCACTTAGCTGATTTTTCTAACTTGTTAGCCGATAAAGATACAAAAAGCGGCTTTCTGAGTAGAAAAGACACTTAAAGTGAGATTAAATGGTACAATACAAAAAAAAAAAAAAACTTAAATTTCGCACATATCCGTTTTATAAGTTTTCATTATAAGATAACATCCATAAGATGACATTCAATCTTGTTGCAGATGAAGCATTTGACTTTTTATCCCTTCTTCTTTTTCTTAGAGTATTTTTTCAATAAATTTTGGGTTGAACTTTACCTTTTGCCGACTTTCCAATTTATAATATTCAAAAGATGATTTTTTTCTTCCTTTTTTAACCCACACCTAAGACTACACTAAGAAAACATTCAAAGACCTTGTGAGCAAAGAAACTTTCTGAAGAACTTTTCATGACCCAACAAACTAAAGAAAACATAAAACTTTTCATGGAAAGTAATCTCGCATGTATGTATAGTTTGATAATTCTGCAACATAATAAACTCTTTCTTTTGGCTAAAATTATTTATTTAATACTTCAAGTTTTGTGCTGCTGCTGCTACTTTGTTTCCGTGATAGAAAAAAAACCATCCAAATAATACCGCATCAAATGACCAATAAATGGAAAGTGGAAAATGTTGATTTTTGTCTGTGTGATATTGGAGCTGTGCTTCCTCACTGCAACTTCTCACCCAAAATGAAAAATATCAAAAAAAAAAAAATCAAATGAAAAACTTGCACAGAAAATTGTGCACAATGCAGCACTTTACTTGGCAGACGACACACGGAATCACTTTTGTTTTTGTTGTAGTCGATGACGCGTTTACTTACTCAAATTTAGAAAGTAGTCGCGTTGCACTCAGCAGTTCTCTTTGTACCCCCCACAGAAACCTCAACTCTTTGCTAATTTATAGAAATTCTCATATTGCGGTTGCACATGCGCAACTTCATTTGGTTTTTAGCCTGTAAACATGAATTCAGTCATCAAGTCAGCAGCAGCAGCAGTAAGGCAGCAAGTAAACTGCTGTTGCTTGCATTAGTTGGCTTTTCATTCTTCATGGTCTTGGTCTGCATTAGGTGCTATCGTTGTTGTTGCTGACTCTTGGCTAGATGTGTGCTAAATAGCGCAATTTTCAAGCGCACCATTGAAAGAGAAATTTAAATTCATTAGGCTTTTTCTAGCAGCAGCAGCGCTAATTTTAGCTTCAATATCAACTTCACTATCATTTTTATATCAAGCGGAAAATTGCAACATGTTTTCCCATAATAAATACTGAGTATGATACCTATGGCGATGACGATGACGATGACGACGTTGTTGATGATGATGCGCTTTTTCCTGCATTTACTTTACCACCGGGTTCATTTTCAATGCCTGCCATTCCTTAAATTTGTCTGTATTCTATTGATGCAAAGAAGATATCATAGCAGTTTTAGTAAAATATATACATTCCTGATAAGCGTTGCCACCTTATTCGATTTAGCTATTATCTTCCAGCTGATTGTCTTAGAAAATCAATTTTAACTTGAACTAGTAAAGGTGTTATCTTCGGCCAGGCCGAAACTCACTTACCCCAACACTGCACTGAAAGTACTTACTTTCCAAATAAATTTCAAAAAGACGTTGAAAAGGTTGAGGAAGTCGAAAATAATGTAATGAGGTTCAAAGAGGTTGAAAAGTGTTGAAACAGTTGAAAAATATATGGAAACTATTGCAGAAAATTAAAAGAAATTGAAAAAGTCGAAAAAATGTGGAAAATGTTTAAAGTTGTTAAAAAACTCAAAAATTGTTGCAAGAAGTTGAAATATGTTGACACAATTCAAAATTCATGAAAAAATCGAAAAAATAAAGAAAATGTCGAATCAAGTTGAAAGAGGTTGAAAAAGTGGAAAATATTGGTAAAAGCTAAAAAGTTGAAAAAGTCAAAAGAATGTGGAAAATGTTGAAAAAAATAGAATAGAAATGCACAAAACCAAATAAGCCACGCCCACTTCTCCAATTCCGCCTAATTTTGGTTCAATAAATTATATTCGTCATTGGCATTCACATACTAAATTTTACCAAAATAGCTTGTATAGTTTGCGATATATGCCGTAATTAACTTTAAAATTTAGGGTGGTGACACACCCACTGATACAATCGGAAGAGATTTTCATCCAGAAATAGCTTTCCATGAACAAACCTTTTATACCAAACTTCAGTATGATTGCACATATCATATATTTCGATAGATATGCCACTTAAGGTATTTTATTTGTATGGGAAGTAAACCACTTACATCAAATTCCATGCAAATTGCTGCAATAGTTCTCTTAAAATATCACTTCCAACTTTATGTTAATATGGCCCACTGATAAAAACTCGTCGAAAATTATTTAATTTTATAGCTTATAATAATTGACATCTAGCACCAAATTTTATGAAGATCACTTTCATTGCACACTATATATAACATTAAACGTTTTTTGCTTATATGGGAGGTGCCACACCCACCGTTTCTGTTGTGCCAAATTTTCGTAATAAGATACCTTTTAGCAAGTATATCTGTCATACTAAATTTCATAACGATTACGTTAGTTCTCTAATTATAACGTTTATAAATATTGTGGGCTGCGCCACGCCCTTTAACAAGCTTTTCCAGTATACTGATGAATAGAGCCTTCAAATATTGTTAAAATTGTTAAAACAACAATTTATTAAAAAGTTCAAGGAATCACAAATCAATCAAAGGATAGAATAAAGGCAGATCGATTTTAATTTTCAAAACCAAAGCATGCTACGCGCCAGCAAATAGTTTTGCAATCAATGATCTGCCTTTATTCTATCCTTTGATTGATTTGTGATTCCTTGAACTTTTTAATAAATTTTTTCAAAATATTCTTAAAACTATTTTTAATTATTTCAAAAATTTTCACAATTTTTCCCCATTTTCCTTAACAATTTTTCAGCTTTTTTCTTAACAATTTAACATCAATTTTCGCCAGTTTGGCTTAACAATTTTTGAAGGCTCTAACCATCAGCTTGTCATATTTAAAAACAAAAAAAAAAAAAAAAATACGACAATCGTTTTTAATCACAATGCTCCATATATGTACATACTCGTATTTGCAGTACACCAAAAATTACTTGCAGATATTTCTACCAAAAAGTCTATAGAAAGAATTACTTGACATGCAGCTGAAAGCCATGAAATTGCATTGAAATCGTTTTGCAGCAAACCGCAATACAATGCGCGTCACATAAAAATTAGATCTCAGCGACTGAATTTTTCTTTTTATAAAGCAAATATAATAATAAATGTTAAGTCGATTATTATCAAAAAATTCTTGGTCAAATGTAATGTATTTGTTTAGTTAAATATTGTACAAAAAATTTTTAATGGTTGCAATAATGCGTTACATGATTATAACTTAAAGTAGTTATGGTATGTCGAAGTTGTGCCTAAAGTACAAGCTCCTTTATAATTTTTATATTTTAACAAGAAATTTTAAGGAAAATCTTAAAGAAGCAATGAGTAAGTTCAGTTTAAATATTTAATACAATAATAAAATATCCTTGATATTAGTAATTTTTCTATACATTATGAAATATTTCATCTCACTGATATAATGTATTTTTAACGAAATGAGTTAAATCCTCTTTCCAAACATATCACAATAGGTCTTAGTAAAATTTATTTTCGATATACTAATTTATAGCTGGAAAACGCCAAAAATTTCTTCAAAAATAAATCAAATATCAAAAAAAAAAAACTGGCTTTCTTCAGGACTGTGAATTTTTCTTAAAATCAAGTAAATTTGTCATTTTGGTTATGAAACTTTGAGGATGCAGAAAACTCTGTTTTTTTTTCAAAGGAGTAACATTAACTAAGGTATACCAAAAAAGCGTACACTTTTTTCTCTATATTTTTGCAAAGAACTTAGGCCGAATAATAAATAAATAAATTTAAGTTTTGGTTAATTTTAAAGTTGACGCAAAAAAAAAATATTTTGTGAGAGGTACATAGCTCTCGCTAATAATGTCTTATTGTCTGGACTAGAGTTGATGTTTTCATAGACAAAAAAATTTACAAACTTATTTTTTTAATTTTTCAAAAAACTTTGAAGAAATTTTATAGAAAATTTATGTTCAGCGAATGCTGATATCAGAATTTTACCTGAATATGGCAATAAATATTTAATAATTAAATTTTTACTGGCTAGTCCGTTTAAAGATGATTTCACTTCCCATTCATTTGTTCTGTTGTTGTACTCCTCGAAATGATCTTTATAATAAGCCACCACTTTATCGCAAAGTATGGTGCACATTAGAATTTCAAGAAAGTTATCACGTAAATTGCATATCATAGTCCATGTATTACTGCTAGAATCATAGCGTTCAACTGTTTTGATTCCTCGTCCGCCCATGACATATAATAAACCCTTAGAAACTGCAACCTGCATATGAAAGATAACGGTGAAAAAATATTACTAAATTAATTATAATTATTGCTATTGTAAATTGCTTACTCCCGGAGATGTGCGACATTTATGCATTGCCGCTACAGTTTTCCAAACATTCTCATCCAGATCGTAGTATTCTACTGAATTAAGTCTTGTGCCATCGGACATGCCTCCAACTACATATAGTTGTTCGCCTAAGCATGTAATACCAAAATGGCTGCGACTAACCGACATATAAGCAACTTCGCTCCATGTATTGGTTTTTGAGTTCCATCGCTCTACAGAACTGTTGGAGTTGCTGCCATTCCAACCACCCACTGCAAACAAGAATCCTTTGAGCACTGCTGCACCACATCCATGACGACGTTCTGTCATTGGACTTATTTGACTTACCGTCATGGTACTTAAGTTTAAGCAATCAATGGTATTTAAAGCACTATTTCCAAAATCATTTCCTCCTATAAAGTAGAAATTATCTTCCATAGCAACAACTGCGAAAGCATGGAGATGCTTCAAATTCTTCTTCCATTTCATCCACTTAAGCTGTAATGGGCAGTAATAATTTATTTGCATATCATATACGCAATCTCTACCTGTAAGTGCTGTTACAGCAAACCAAAACTGAGCTGATCTTCTTAGTTTTGTTGATCTACTTGAATTGATTATTTTTCCATCAAGCAAAGTGTGCCATTCTAAAGCTTCCGTATAAATACGATGGCTTTCATCCGAAGTACATACTGGTCTTACGTGTTCAACTAAAAACGATCGCTCCAACAGTTGCAACCGCACTAATTTCAATAGTTCATCGTCTTAACTAAACCGAGAGGAGTGAAAACACGTTCCGGTGCGGTTTCATTAAGAGAGGAACCACACCTTGCTAGTTCACCTTTCATTTCCCTCAATTTTTCTGTGACCTGAAACCCAAATAAGAGTAATGTCAAATCGATGTCCTAGCCTGACAAGTTCTTTTTTGCACCAATTACCGTGTACAATGAAAAAGTTTTGTGGAGTGCCTATGCTTAGTGATGAGATGAAGACCACTAGTAATGTACTCTCTGGAGGAAAAATGATTCCAATGATATGGAAAAACTCAAAACTCAATGAGAAGGTAAAACTTAGGCAAGTATTGGGATCAGAGACAACTAGTATAAATGCAAGCGTTGGCAATAGTTTCCAAGTTTTAAAAAGTAAACTTTTCGTGCAAAAATTTTATGTTTATAAGGCGAATGGCTTGGCCTGGCCATTGAATACCAGTCAGTCCGAACAAGTAGTCTTAGACATAGAGCTACTGAACTTGAATTGGTAAATAATAGAATTTTAATGACACATTAATGCTTTGTAAAGTTTTTCATTATCAGACATATTGCATAAAATCAAAAATTATGCCCTTAATGAATCTGCATAACGCATATACCACCCAATCAGTAATGTGGCTCTAAAAACTTTTTGTTACAATTTTTTTAGCCTCATCTCATGTGCAGTCACCCAACATTCGACGAATACAATATAAATGTGCAAATTATTGTAAATATGAACAAGCTTTCTTTCCGCATTTTTAATGGTTAGTTTTTATTTTAATTTTTTTTTGTTGTCGATTTCTAAAAACTCGCATAAAATTTAAAGAAGCTTGCGCTTTATGTGGTTGCTCACGCGCTAAACAAAAATAAAAACCTTGCAGCGTGAAGCGGCGCAATTGCTGCAACGCATCACTTATGCCAGTGCAGCAATGGCTTTTCATTGTGTCTGATAATTAAGTCTTGGAGTGTTAAATAAAAATGTTTGTTATTTGGTTTTATTTCATTGTCCAACAACATTCAGTGGTTTCATTGGAGTTTTTAACTAAATACATTCATCCTTCCATCAGGGACTAGATTTTTATGTTCTTCAAAAACTGTGTACATTTCATTGAAATCTATTCAGCCGTTTTCGAGTTACAGTGGTCACCGGTTCCGAAAACATAGTTTTGAGAAAAACGCATTTGGGTCAGAATTTACCAACTGGGCCACTTTTTAAAAAAAAACTTTTATTTTTTAATGAAATTTTGTTATTTAGATAGTGGTATGTGCTAGAAATTAAAATGTGAAATGATTTTTTTTTTCATTTTTATTGTTGTTGTTATAGGCAGGGACAAAATTTTTTCAAAAGCTTATAAGTTTTGAACGGAGGCGACGATTTTTATAAATTTAACGGTGTTCGATTCGTATTGAAATAGAGTATAAGTGAGATTTTTTCAATTTTAAATAATGTATTTTTCAATGTTTAAAACATGTTTATTTATTAAATGTTAATGAAAAACAGTCTTCCCTGTCCGATCGAAAAACGAAAAATATTATATAAATGTTAAAAATATTAAAGTACAATATTTCGTTGAGAAAAAAATGGATCGCTCTTGACGTAATTTTTATTTATATATTTGTAACTCTGCACAATGGGCTTATAGTGGATTCTGTGAGTCGGAAAAAAACTTGAAAAATACAAATATTTAAAGCAGCAACCAAACTACCTCTACCCCCGTTTTCGAGGATGCTGAACACGATGGTGGTGTTTAAAATTATTTTTGAGTTGACCCCACCCCTAAAATGGCCAAAAAACGGCCCGCGTCTTCCAAAGACGCCCCCTTTTCAAGGATGCTGAATGCGATGGCGGTGCTTAGAATTTCTTTGGAAGTGGTCACATGCTCCTAAATGGCAAAAAATGATAATTTGGGTCCGTTGGGGCGGTTTTTGGCCACTTTGGGGGGTGGGACCAGTTCCAAAAAAAATTCTAAGCACCGCTATCATGTTCAGCATCCTCGAAAACGGGGGTAGATGTAGTTTGGTTGCTGCTTTAAAAAAAAAAATCATTTCACATTTTAATTTCTATACCACTATCTAAATAACGAAATTTCATCAAAAAATAAAAAATTTTTTTTAAAAGTGGCCCAGTGGGTAAATTCTGACCCATTTAAAGTTTTACACTCGATACTCTTACCAAAGAGAGAGCTTTGGTTATTGCCGAATAACTCCAAAAGTAATTGTTTGATTGACTTCAAATTTTCAGTATATATTATTAAAATATGATATTATACTTATAATGCAAAAAAAAAATCGATTGCTCAAAAATCATGACTGGACCTGTCCCTTTAACAGAAAATATAGGGTTGCCTTGTCGAATCATGGTTGCCAAACGTTTTTAGGGCTAAATTTTTCTTAAATAAGTGGCAACCCATGTTTGGGACAGGATTTGACAAGGCAACCCCATATATTCTATTAAGGCTCTTCGATCTCTATCATTTGACACACATTTCAAGCTTTTATCTTCATTGATGAAAATTGACCGAAAAAACCGGTGGCAACCCATGTTTGGGACATGCAACATAATATGTTTAGACATAAACGCTATGAAGACACACACGAGACATGCGCTCTCAAGTCTTTATAACCATTTTATTATGTACAGTATAAAGACACAAACGAGACATGAGGTGGCATGACTATAGAGATAAAAGTCACTTGAAAAACTTGCCGTCTCATGTTTTTATAAGCATTTTATTATGTACATACGAGACAATCAGCATATTTTAAACTTTAAAAATGCATTTTTAAGACAATTTTACGTCTCTCTTTATCATGATTCTATAACTTACTCTAGCAAGATATTTTAAATCCAAATAACGCTACAAACTCGAAGTATCTTATTAATTACGATACAAAGCTATTTTAAAGACATCACTATTGTGTAAGCTGGATTTTTGCATTCATAAATTCCCCTTATGCTACTAGGGGTGTCAAAGCGTTCCGCTTTGTATTTGGAACCTTTAAAAGCGTTTTTATCAAAAAAACTTTTTTGAAAATTGCACGCAACTTATCTCGCTCAATATTTATTTTTTTAAATGTTGATGTACAATCAAAGAAACATTATCTAAAGAATATCGTATGGAATTTTCGATATTTTGATTTTTTCTATCGTTTTGTTACCTTTAAGTGTGAATTTTAGAGGTCAAAATTCCACCCTTTTTTCAAATGCCTGCCATTTCCATAAAAATTTAAATTTTTAAAACTCCATACGACATTCTCTAGATATACTTATCTAGATTACGCCTGATTTTTATTTTAAATTAAAATAACGGCCGTTAGAGTGCGTGCCGCAGAGCCCTGCAGCGAAAACATGGCTCGGGAGAAGGCATGCAATGCGGTCATTTTGTTATACCAAAAGAAACTCAAAAAAACGTCGATCCTTACGGTTACAGTGGTATAACCCTTTAAGTCAAAACTTTTACGGTGTTATAACCCGGTGTTATTTTAAATTTAATTTTAATAAAATGTACAAAATAATATTAAGTGTTTCCATAAAAAATTCCTCCAACACAAAAGTTAAGCGAAAATTCTCTATGTGAGTAACGCGCCCACCACGAATATCACTTTCTAAACTTTTCCGCATACTTTCAAATTTCCATATCTCATGGAATTTTGAAATAAGGCAACAAACTGACTCTACAAACGTACAAGAGATACCAGTCGTTAAACGAACATATATACATAGCATCGTGGTGTCCTAAATTGTTGCAGTCATGACTGTGACACCAACAAAGTGGCTCATTCGCCCACTTTACGTTAAAGTGGAAGGCCAAAAGGAAGCAACGCAGACATGTCGGTAAGAAAATCAAGTGAGATCACTAAAAAAAATCAAAAGTATTTTCCTAAAAAAAAAGAACTCGTCTGTCTTTCTAACTCACTATTATTCTGTCCGTCCGACAGTCTGTCTGCCTTTGTTTGTATCTATGCGAGATCATCATGTCTGCAACTTTGTCTATTTAGTTTCGTTTTTTAAGACAGCATTAGAGTTTTCCCCGCTGTCGAACGAACCAGTTTGGGTTTTCATTTTTTCTATGATGCCAGTGTTAAAAGTGAAAAAGCTGCCGCTGCAGTTTTAGCGTCTTTCTCATGAACCTGAGTTGATATTTTGTTCATATCCTCCTCAGTATTTCCTTCCTTCTAATCCATCATCATTACAAGCCCGCATTGTGGCGAATATTGAAAATGAAGTGGATGTCGTCTGCAGTAATGCAAATCCACTGTATGGCGCAAGATGAATGGAAATAAATTTGAATTGTGGAAAAAAGTCAAAACAAACAAAATGCCTGGCAACAAACAAAAGGCGACCTCTACCTGCCTACGGAAAAATGTTGGAAGTTGTTTTTCGTTTACAGCGATGTTCGAATTTAATGCCAATAAATGTGGGTTTTTGGTATTCGTCAACTGATAACTTCAAGGCAAAAAAGTGTTGAGGTGGAAAAAGTAGAAGTTTTGATAAAACTGACATATTTTTCTTGATTTATGTGTGTTATAAATTGTACCTGAAATTATATATGTATATATACCTAACAGCCAGTCGTTATGAAGTTTAAAATTTATGAATTTATTTCTGGTAAAGCCGAATTCTCTTTAAGTTCTAAATAAGGAAGAATTCCAGAAGTTAATTTAATTTAAAACAGGATATGTGAACTAGACTTCAGATCACTTTTACTTCAGAATCTTAATGAGAATTTTGCTGTTAAGATGGGATATGTTCTGTTTTTTCAATTCTTTTGCCACATATCAATTTATCTGTACAACTTTTAGTTCGAGAATTGCTTGGTATTTCCGATATGTCAATTAAGGAAAAAGACCCTTGGATTAGTATGAACATTAGGCTGGATCAAATTGTTTAGGTGGAAAAAACATGACCAACAGTCTACCGGAATCGTAATCTACGGTTCATTCTAAAAAAGTTTGATCAAGAAACCCCGCTCAAAATCGTTAGCTCGATATTGATTTTAGACCTATGGTTTCTTGGCAAAATTTTCTTAGAATTATACGTAAAACACGTTTTTGTTAGACGCTTGATCGACGAAAAATTTGAACCACCCTACATATGTACATATGATATTCCTAGCTCTATACGAATTTCGTCCTCTAGCAATTTTACCGTTCTTGTCAAAAGTTTAAGAGCAACTTATCCACAATCAAAATATGTCCATCAAAACATCTAATCTGGCTAAGATGATCAGTGCCTTATGGGTTTTAACAGAGTCTATATCTTGAGGCGGAAATAAGTGCAACCACATTATCACCTGATCTGACTAGCCTGTATTGTTCTTGATTTAGCTAAGCTAATAAGGGCTGTATAGGTTTCGATAGGACTTTCCGTAAAAGAGCATAAATGAGGCTAGCCAGTTCAGGCCCTAACCAGAATCGCCCAGGTCCGTTAATGATTTGGCTAAACTGACGAGGACTAGATGAAATTTTATAAGGCTGATAGGGCTGCAATGTGGACAATATTTCTCATACCTGGTCCAAAATTCCTTACATGATCCGGAGCTGGCTATGGTAGAGCTGGCTATGGTAGAGCTGGCCTGATCGGAATTGTTATTCGGGTAGGCGGAAACTAAACTAGCCACTTTAGTCCCTTTTTGAAGAAATGAGTACTTACGAGTTGAGGTGAACGGTCAGTGGTCTCACAAAAATTTTCTTTCCAACGGATTAGCTATGCATTTGTTTTAATTTATATCTAAGTACATGTTTTTACTATTATTTTGCTGATTTTGGTTGAATTTGCATCTTTTCTTCTTGCGAGTTATTTCATAAACCGTGCGAAGATCTGTGAGAGCGGCATACTGTCCAGACCATACAATGTCAATCTGTAAAGTCTTTTGAACTGTCAATTGACTACAAAAACTAATTGGGCAGAAAGATCAAACCATTTTCTTTATTGCGTCAAATCATGTACATTTTTTTAATGTTATCTTGAGTAGAGTCTAACCTTTCCGTGAAATGAACATTTTTCAGTAATAAAATCTTAAAATTTTAATTCTGCTCGTTATATGTCGTTGTGACATATTGCCCCTGGTAAAGCGAACAATATTTTAGGAACTTTCTAATTTCCCATTAGAAATTCATCAACGGAAACATCAGCCTGCCTTTCAAAATTTTAGTCATAAAATAAATGTCATTTGACCAAGGAACAAGGGTTAATCTTACCGTTAAATTGCCATCTGAGATTGGAAATTTTTTTAATGTAGTTGTCTCCGTTTACGGTCTTATCTTCACACTTCGCTCCTTGAGTTGGGATACATACCAATTTTTTTTTTGTATTTCAGACTAAGTTAAAAAGTAATCAATAAAAACAGCCATATACTCATAATATTTTTTAATTTTTTGTTTAATTTCAATTCATTTTTCTTATCTCATTTTTACAATTTCAATTTCGTTTCATACATGAACTATTATAATATAATTTATTTTCGTTTCATAAAAATACTACAATTTTATAATTTATTTTATTACTTATTTGATATAAAAAAAAATTTAAAATTAAAAAGAGCGTGAAGTTAAATTCGATAATGATCTTAGGCAGAGACAAGCCGCTAAAAGAGTTTAGTGCGGAAAAAAATAGTTGTCCGCTTTTTCTAAATTAATCAGAGTGCACGAATCGGTGCACTGGAATTCAATAAAACAAAATTTTAAACGATATATAATTTTGGTACAGTTTCTAAACATATAGTCTTTGAATATATTTCTCATTGTGAAAATCCAATATAGTCATCTGGCCACTGACCGACACTATTTTTGAGCACGTATCAAACCAGATAAATTCCTTAGAATATGAAATAAATTTTGATGATTGCGTAGTAAATTTAAGTTAGTATTAAAAAAATCCGATTCCTATTTCTTGTTATTTTTAATTTGATTTATTGTTGCATTTCGTTAACTTTCAGAATGTTTTCCACAAGGGTTAGGAGTTTTTGTCAACGGATGATCTCTATAACGAATAAAATCTATATATCATATTTTTGTTTATATTGACTTCACTGTTACTTCCATTTTTTTTTATTTTGGAAGGTTTAAGTGCGCTAAGTTAAAAAATAAAATCTATTCAATTTTTGAATTAAGTTCTCAAACGAAAGAAACATGAGCGTTGGCTTAGTGTTGCTTTTGCCTTGACTCTTTAACGCTGCTCCACACATTGGTATTTTTTGGCGGAAAAAATCGAGCACTAAATTTTCAAAAAATAAATGATGCAGTTTTATAGAGATAAGTCTCACTAAGTACACGTAGTAGTAGTCATCTTACTATTTAACGATCATTGTCAGAAAAAACTATAAAAATGGACGTCGATGGAACATACAATGAAGCATCACGAAATGTTGAAATTTCTAAGTTTATGTTAATGGTAACATATATACTTGAAAAATTTAGTGCGGTTCTGTTCTGTATCAAAGTTACAAATTCAGATTTACCAGTAATTGATATAGAATTGAGCAACAAAGTTTCTGGTATAGTAGCAACTTTATTTACCAGGAATGTTAATGGAAATACGGTTGCAAATAATGGTGACAAAAGTGCAATTATTGGTACAGCTGAATATAAAATAAGTGAACTTGCTGCAGAATTTAGAGTCAAATTGACAACAGATGGATTAGGTGAATTTTACTATGGAATTGCTACTCCTTTGATGAATCTGTCAACAGCATTTAAAATGTCATAATATGATGAAAAGAGGATGTCTTGTTCTAAATTTCACTTAAGAGATGGTCAAAGAACTGTTGAAATGCGTCTTGGAGCTTTAAATCTTAGCAATGCACATGTAACAACTTTGCGTGGGATTACATATAAGCCAGAAAGGAGATCAGGAATGCTGGGAACCTTAGGCCCATTAACACTTTTGCTATCACGTTGGCTGCCGAAACAAGATTTGTTGATAAAATTTCTAAAGCTCTTCGTGACTGTATTTCAATGTTACCAATGGCTGATGCTATAGTTGAATGTTGCAAGAGTGCTAGATGTCGCCGTGACTGCCAATGAATGTTTAAACCTTTGGCAGATGTTTTAACTATTATGGGATCCAGACAAAAAATGAAGATATTTTTAACTATTTTATTTTTGCATAAGATCATAATCTCTGCTACGAACGAAAACACTAAAAAAGAAGCATATTCTTTTAATTTTTCAGGGACTGCAGGAATATTGTATTACAACACTTTCGCATTAAAATTTAAATGGGTTAAGAAAAGTGAAGATTCTGGAACCAATACAAGTCAGACTGTTTTTCATGCTATTTTTGGAACTGCTCTTGAAAATTTGGGAATACTTGCACAAATGACAAATTTTTCATTGTGGAAAAAACGTAAGGAATTGAATAAAACTTACAAGAGTGGTGATTACAAGTCTTTTACCCCTAAACACATAAATTTATTTCGAGATAAGCTGCTGCAAATATGCATAAAAATACCGTAACGGTTCAGCTTCAAATTATAAATGTAGTTAGTTGTGCTGGAAGTAGGAAACGCACTTTCAATGAAGCTTTTGATTTGTATCACTGGTGCAAAGTCTGCTGTTTTTTCAACGGATCCTATTTCTCTTACATATGCATTGCAGAAATACCGTGAAGAGTTGTTGGAAATGAAGCGTAATGATGGTTTTCAATTAAAAATGGTGTTTTGGTTCCCAAGCCAAATGTGGTATTGTCGGAAACTGCTGAATATTTTTATACATAAAAAATTTTTTTGTTCTTATTCATTTTTCATTTAAACTTACAACTCTTGATATCCTATTTAGTTTGTAATTTTTCCCCTTTTTTGTATTTTTGATAAAAACTATGTTGTTTATAGACGCCATTAATGTTTTTCCCAAAAAATGATATTTTGTCTTCGAAAAAATTAACCAAAGTTACTTAAAAATTGATTAACTTTTTCATGCAATTCAGTGGTGTATTTGTATAAAATGTTTTTGTTGCTATCGTTTTTATTGCATTTTTTATTTTAATTTTTATTAATTTTTCGAACAAATTATCTGATTACTTAAATGGTTTAAAAGATATGCGCGCAAATCAAAATGCCTCTTTAAAATGCAGCGTTTGCAATCCTACTTGTAAAATTACCAAAATAATAACGTCTAGCTACGTCCTCTGACCGTAAAAAAAAATTAAAGCTGAGAATCTACTTTTTAAATCTAAGTCAAGAAACTTTGCGCTTATTTACGCTGATCAAAGTTATACATTTTCTGAAAAAGATCAGCTGAATTTTAATGCGAGTTTGCAATGCAATATGGAAATAATGTGTTGCATACCTTTAGGGTCAACAAATTTTAATAACATAAAATATCACAACAAATAATTTATATTATCAATCTAACTACAATTGGAACTCGTTCACTGGGGTTCCTGTTTCTCTGACTCTTCAATGGGCTGAGAAGCATGGAATTCCTCAACCTAATAAGTTCGTTTCACCTACCATCTTTCGCTGGGAAGGTAATTTTACTACCGGACTTAGAATTTCTCAAATATATAGACGACTTTTTTATGTATATTCACCATGACAATATAGAAAACTTCCAAAAAGTATTCAATGATTGTACTACATTGTTGTTAACCCTTGAAAAAGAAGAAAAAGATAGGGGTCTATATAAAATATGCTTCTTAGACATAATGATATGGCGTAGGGAGAATAAGCTGCAAGCAAATTATGAAACAAGAAAATGAGGCGTGCAATAGAATCCGCGCGTTGATAAGATATGCCGCATTACATAAATTAATTTTTTTCTAATACTAACAATAGTTTCCCCAGTAAAAATAAGACGTTTTCGATAGGAAAAAAAATTTGAGACAAATGAGAGAGATAGAGACAAATGTGTCAAGAAACCAAACGAAGATTTATTAACAGAAGAAACAAACTTGCAAGGCATTATATCAGGTGACAGTTAAGCCCTACAGGATGCTGATTTGGACAAAGATGATTTTAATGAGATTTTACTTATGACGGACACAGATAAAATCGGCAACGACCAATACATACGAATGGTGGCAAAAGACTAAGATCTTTAATTGTATAACGACAGACAAATAAACTGTTTGAAGGCTGTGATTTGGATTTGGAAGTATTGGGGCACTTAGATGACACGAAGACATTGTGCGAGATTTAAATGAGGCAAATAAGATGATTTACTACTATGCACTAGCCATAAAAACTCCTAATAGCAGTACATTTGCAATATCGGAACGAGTATCATCAAAGCATGACCAATCATTGATAAGATATTGGCTTAATATGTTTAAAAACAAATGCGCTAACTTAAAAATGTGGCCTATATTTTCAACAATTGTTACTGATTTCAGCTTAGCATTTCTAAATGCAGCCTGTTTGTGATACAATTGTATGGAACTAATAGACTATATAAATGTTACTCACGAAGATGTTGAGGAAGGATATAAATTACAGGTAGTGGAAATATAGTTCTTAAGGTTTTGCATAGCACATTATCACCATAATGTGACTAGCGAAATAAGAAAATTCTTTAGAGATACGGCAGCAGCAAGAATAAAAGAGATTATTTCATATTTATATGATGCAACCTACTATGCAACAATAAAGAATTGGTACTCCTTCTTTGTGAAATTTTACTTAAGCCGATTCGTTTAATGAGTTGAACTAGTTGTGTGTTGGTACTCGGAGTATTTTAAATTTTTTCGAAAATAATTTCACATAGTGCAAAGAGAAAATTTAAAGGAAGAAAAGTTAAAGTCGTAAATATAAAAAATAACAAAGATGAACGAAGAACAATTGAGGATAATGTTAGGTGCTGCAATTAGTACGGCGACAGAACGAACTAGAGTAACTTTCGAAAGGACGATAGAGGAACTGACAGGTAAGGTTAGGGTCTTAAAAGCTCCAACGGTAGTGGAAGAGTATCAACAAGTGACCATTGATCGAGTTGTGAGGAATCTCTTGAGGTTATTAATATATTATAATTAATATTATAATACCAGAATTTAACGGTGACAGGTCACGATGCGTTAGCTGGAGACAGGCTGCGTTTGCGGCCTATAAGCTGTTCGAAGACTATGATAAAAGCTCGAAACATTATCAGGCGGTAGCCATAATTAGAAACAAAATAGTCGATTCAGTTGACCAGGACCTCTCATCATTTAACGAAGACGAAGAATTCTATGATGATTTTAATGAAGTAAAATATAAAGAAGAAGCGCTCTTAGCAGCAAATGAACGATAATACTACATTAATACCCAGATACAGCGGCAAATAGACAAATTAACGGACACGGTCAACAAAATTATAAAAGTTACAAAAGAAACAGAAATTGACACAGGACATTTATTTGAACTTTTGACGGCTAGGAGCCGAGCGGTTATTACGGAATTAGATAATATAATCTATTCCATCATTTTGGGAAAGTTAAATGATATTAACCCCGTTATTTTGAACACTATTCAAATCAAAAAAATATTTTTCACTGAACATGTGTAAACAAAATTCGTTTTTCTAGACGTTTTTGATTTTTGAGTTTACAGATCTAACAAATTTTAACAATTCTTTTTTAGTTTTTTTTAATTTCCGATATCAAGGAAAAAATAGAAACCAAAAAAACAATGGCAAAAATTGACAAATATGGAACAAAAGTACAACTCTCCATTGGATCCGTTCAAACGACAAAGCTTACTTCTTTCCCAAGTGCCTGGTTCAATTCCAACAAAGGTGAAAAGCCATCAATTACAATCATAAAAGGAAAAGAGATTACTATAGAGTTAATCCGTTAGGCAGTTTATGCCGGGTTGAAAGCTGGGCAATTAAAGGCTGATATTATTGTGGCTTACTTGTACAAGATACTATCAAAAGATGAACAGACTCTGGAATCTGACTGGACCAGCTACAAATTAACTATTGGGAAGAAGGGAGCTAAAATTAATCCCTTTCATGTAGCAAGAATTGTCAATGAAGATTCCGACTTATCTGTCCTCGAGGGTGAAACAACAGGGGAAACATTGAGTGAAAAGGATGATCACTGGATGATGCTTTTTATCATGGCAAGATTCAGAATCATGCGAGCCACCGTTCCGGAGCATCGATCAAAACTAATGACAAGATTCAATAATCTAATTAAACCTTTGACTGCAAAAAATATAACTAACATTGGAGACTGAGCACTCTGCTTTTGCTTCAAAAATCTAAAGAGAACCTTATCTATAATTGATATGTTTTACAATCAATTCCCCAGTTCCAAGTATTCCGATCTCCGAATTGGATCAATTTCTTGTCAGTGGAAGGATTGCACTACATTGCTCATACTTCAATGTTTGGTAAAGCGACTTAGTTTTCCAAATATTGAGAGTATTGCGCCATGGATATTCTGCAATCGAAATATGAAAAATTTTGAAAGCGTTATTAAATTTGAATTACTAACGTTTGATATATTGGACGATTTCGAGAGAACACTGGCCTTGACTTACATCGTTTCGAACAGACATTTTGTATCTGACGTGTTTTATAAGGACATAATAATCGCTCTTACACAACAGAACGTTCACAGTTTTTATGAATGCTCGTAGATCGTCTCATTCGGATTTAAGCGCAACGTCACCTCCGCCTTCTATATAGTATAGATCTTTGAGTGACTGTAGTCTGTGGGAACCGTCGTCTGTCGTTGGATTGACTGAGAGGGTGCGACAATTGTTATTCGACATGCCATCTTACGGTACTACATGGGTGGGTCCGGTGCGTGATTTTGAATGTCGAGTGGGTGAGTCATAGTATACTCATTGCCAACGCGCGAGCCGCACAGCGAATAAATTTTTCTGCTCGATGACATAAAATTGCAGTAGTTCAAGAGTGTTGAAGCTTTGATAAACATTCTGATAAGACCAAACTCTTCCATAGCTTTCACGTATGGTATATACGATCGCCGCACTTTTGAAAGTTTGTATGATTTAACATGGTCGTAATTTCGTTACTGAGATGGATCCATGTTCAAATCATGGAAACGAAATTAGAACGAGGTGAACCCTGAAATTTACCTCTTTTCTTTTTCGATGGAATAACGAAATGACCATCATACAATTTGATTAACATGGATCGTGAAGCTTACAATCGTAATGTGAAGGAGTGGAGGAACTCTGACAAAGCGGAGCGGGAAAATGAGAAGAAATACCCGGGCCGTGACTGTGATAAAAACTGGTGTTAGAAGGGTTACACTACACCTGACTATCCTCCGGACCACCCTTCTGGTCTGGGTAGTGGTTGCCCATCTAAGTAAACCACATGAAAGTAGTTATAAGTCTACTTACACTGGCAAGAACACAACATGGCATTGATTAATGTTCATGTAATTATTAAATGACGTATCGGTAAATTTTACACGAATACTTCAAATCTATGAATTATCAATATTTGGCGTATTGGCACATATACTTCAAATCTCATTATGAATCAAATTTATCTTCTTTTCAATTTTGTTTTGGCGTATTGGCGTTTTCGAAGGTTAGTCTCAAGCAGCGCACACGTTCTGTTACTGCGTCGTCTGATCAAGCGTCAAAGGAAACATTGTTGAAAATTCGGTGCTACAATTGTAACTCTTTTGGTCATTTTGCTACAGAGTGCAAAAAACCGAGAAGGGAGTTTGGTGCCTGCTATGGTTGTGGCAGCATAGAGCACCGTGTAGTAAATTGTCCAGATCGAAAGAAAGCAGTGCTGTTTTTAGAAAAAAATTAATATGTAAGATTGCTTAGGTTTTATTTTAATTACGATTTAAGTCTTTCTTTATATTTAGAATGCCTCATAGACTCAGGAAGCCCTGTCAGTTTAATCAAGCGGTCCTGTGTTGGTGATGAAATAAAATTTAATTTTTGTTTTGATAAAAATATGTGCTACTATGGAATAAATAAAAGTAAATTAAAAGCTTTTGGCACAATAAATTGTTTTTTAAATTTGGAAAATGAGATTTTAGATTTAAGATTGATAGTTGTTGCTGATGAGTCTATGAGCTTTATTGAATACAGCGTCAAAAGCAAATTGCTTAACATTTATATATATATATATATATATATAAATATACACATATAAAACATAGTGTTTTAAAATCCGTGGATTCGGTATCTAGCTAAATAAAGCTAATAAATAAATAAAATAAATAATAAACGTTTAGACTTTTTACAATTGGAGGAAGATGGAAAGTATTGTAGAGTTTAAAATACCATTAATACGATGGTCAACATATGATGAGAATGATCTTCATGAGATAGAGGAGAGATTATTCAACGTATCGTATCATCCATCAGATGATCTTGGCAAATTAGTCAACTATCGTGCTCAACGTGAGATATCACGATCACGGTTTTTGTTAGAAAAACAAAGGCAACATAAGGCAGTCCAGCTCAGGGAAAACGAAGTCGCACTTAGAGCACGTTTAAAGCGACGTCTAACTTATAAGAAGTTTATGGATCACAAAGATTGTTTTTCCCATGGGAAATTGGTTCAAATCCCTCGTACCGCAGATCTTGCTACTAATATCTGCTATGACTACCTTAGACGTCATCCATCGCCTATATTTTCAGCATTACTTGATCTACCGAAGTGTAATAATAATAAGAAAAAAATGTTATTTTGGGCAGAGATTATTTAAAAGCAAGTAAATTAATGTTGGTTTCTGAAAAATTTTTGAATAATATCTACCGCTCGAAATTGATTAATAAAATTTCTGAAAATGAAGACATAAATGAGATTGTGAAAAATGATAGTAAAGTTATGAATACTGAAAATGATAGTGACAATGTAAAGGAAAGTAACGAGGGCTTTGTAAAATCGATTTTATTAATAAATTATGAGACGGAGGATGAATTGGATTTGAACGTGTGTATAGAACTTTCATACAAAGATAAAGAACGTTTGTTGAAGATTTTTAAAGATTCCTATTTGAATCCTTGTCGTTCAGATGAGCCCGTTATAAAAAATAGGATGAAGTTGGTTTTAAGAATATGAAGCCTTTTAATTGTCCTCCAAGACGGTTATGGAATTACAAAAATTGCTAAACGAGTATTTGGAAAAGGGATACATTAGAGCAAGTGAGTCGGAATTTGTTTCTCCCATAGTCTTGGTAAGAAAAAAGACAGGTGATTTGAAGATGTGTGTTGACTATCGAATGTTAAACAAAGTTACGGCTAAGGACAACTATCCCATTCCTCTTATAGATGACTTTTTTTGAAAGTACATATGTAATATATTTGAATGTATGTAGATTCGTATTTCGTATATTCAGCTTGTAAAAATTTTTGTTTGTAAAATATACAATTTTCAATCAAACTAAATGTTCTTATTAACTCATATGAGTAGATTTCTTCTATAAAGGTTGCTATATCAAAGCAATTATACTTAAAACAATGCTGACAAAAACAAAAGTAAAATGTAAGCTTAACTATTTGAATCCCTAAACGAAAAAAAACTTTTTTGTCACTAATCCAGTGCAATGAAAACATATTTTATCACTTCAAAATGAGAAATCAGTTCCTCAACTACAGCTTTCGCTTTTTTATAACCATTTTTCGTTTCTTTTCCAATGCCTCCAATTTCATATCTTCTAGGTCTTCCTGAATACCAATTTTTTTGCTTATATATTCCTCCCGCTGTACTTGAGCGAAATTCGATTCCATAACAGTATCGTCTTCATCATCTAAATCTCGATACCTAGTTTTGTCGTAACCAAAAATTTGTTTAATATGCGATGAGTAGTCTTCCTCTTCTTCACCTTCTAAATCTGAGTCATATTCATCTTCATCGTCATCACCCAAAATGCGTCTTTTTGGCGTAGACTGGGGTTTACGACTTTCGCTCAATTTATTGCTGGGTCCTCTCCGCACATCAGGTGGTGGAAACTGTCGTGTTTTCTGTAAATCTGGTGGCGGTTGTTGTCGTGGTTTAGTTCCCTTTGAGTCACGTGGAGGCAACTCTTTAATAGTTTGTTAGGTTTTACTGGAATTTAATGGCGCATTGGAATTTTTGCTGGAGCTAGAACTACCGCTGCTGCTCAAGGCACTCGATGGTGAACCAGATTTTGTTGAAATTGATTTTTGAAAATTCGTTGATAAAATTGCAGCTGGCTTAGTTGTCGCCTTTGAGCTGGAGAGATGTGAGTGAGCATTTGCGGTGGATGAATAAGTTGCTGCTGGTGTGTTGGGTTTTTTAAATCCGTTATTAGAATTTTGTGTATTGCCAATTGTTGATGTCACAGTTGACGAAGAACTACCTTTACTCGACAACGTGTTTGCCGCTGAAGTCTTTGCAGCAGCTAATTTGGAAGACACTTGAATTAACTTTGGGATACGACCATTGGGCTCCATCCGACCTTATTCCGTTCATTACGTTCTTGCTCTTTGTTGCGGTTTTTCGGTATTTCGATAATACGTTGTTCCCTTTGCCGACGCTCTCTAGCTTCTCGCTCACGTTGGCGTTCCTCAAATTCACGTTTCTCTTTCAACGTAAGCAAACGCTCGGGTTCTTTCTTTTTTTTTACTTCAAGCAATATTTCAACAGGTTCGTGCTGTTTCTTTTCGGCAAGTTTGAGCAACGCTTGAAAATCCATCGGTGGCGGCAATGATTTTCGATTTTTCGCTTTTTTTTTGCTCTTCTTCTCGCTTCTTGCGCTCTTCTTCTCGACGTTCTGCCTCAGGATCATAGAGATTTTTAGACACAGTACTATCTGGGTCTTTTGAAGAAATGGTACTTGCAGCTGTTGAAGTTGCAATTGTTGGCGCTTGAACTCGTGCGATGTCTGGTATGAGATTTTTTCTCTTCGATTTCTTTTGTTATTGCAGCTTTCACACGCTCCTTGGTACCAGTTAGATCTTTTAGAGACTGTGGTCGAGAAGGCGCAAAGCCTTTATCTTCCTTAACATCTTTTACCTTTTCAATATATTTCTGATAAAATGCATTCGCTTCAGTAGATACGTATCCGTAATCGTCTTGATCTGGCTGATCTGGTCCCTGCATTGTCACCGCAGTGTGTTCTGTATTGATAGCATCATCCAGTACCGATTTATTAGCTGATTTGGTCACCTTTAACATCTTTTTTATTTTGTTTTTAGATTTTTCATCGCGCTTAGACAACAGATTGGTCAGTTTTTCGCGTTCCACACGCTGGCGTTCCTTTTCCTCCTGCTCCCGTTTTTGTAGAAACTTTTGAATGTTGGCTGAAAGCTTTTTTTCTTTCGATTCCTTTTTGGGGGGTGCAAACTTGGTGCTGTAGTACTTGCTCTCATTTTTTTCGGTTTCACTATTCTTTTTAGCAACATGCAATAGTGTACCGAAATCCATTTTTGATATTTGAATGTACCAAAAACCGCTCATTCAGTTCAAAGCTTTTTAGGCTTATGTTCTTATTTTCGAAGGTTCGTTAAAAATTTTTCTTTAATAGCAAAATCCTTATATGATTTGATAAGAAAAGACAGTAAATTCATTTTATTACGCCCTTAGGGCAATATGAGTTTTTAAGGATGCCTTTCGAACTAAAAAATGCACCGTCGACATTTCAAAGGTTCGTAAATAAAATTTTCGCAGACATGGTGAAAGATGAAACGATGATAATTTACCTTGACGATATAATGATAGCAACCGAGAATTTAGAGGAACATTTTAGTATTCTGTATGAAGTTTTCTAAAAGTTAGTTGACAATAGACTTGAACTTAGGTTAGATAAGTGCGAATTCTTGCAAACGAGTGTAAAATATTTAGGATACAATATTACTGGCGGAGGAATAAAAGCAGATGAGAAAGGTTTACAAGCGATAAAAAATTTTCCTGTACCAAAAACCGCTCATTCAGTTCAAAGCTTTTTAGGCTTATGTTCTTATTTTCGAAGGTTCGTTAAAAATTTTTCTTTGATAGCAAATTCCTTATATGATTTGACAAGAAAGACAGTAAATTCATTTTTGGACCATGTGAACTGAAGTCGTTCGAAGAACTTAAGGAAAAAATGGTGCAAGCTCCGATTTTAGCCTTGTATCATCCGCAAAATGAAACAGAGTTGCATTGTGATGCAAGCTCTATAGGTTTTGGAGCGATCTTATTGCAGAAAAAGGCTGATGGTAAAATGCATCCGTTGTTCTATTTTTCCAAGCGCACTACTGAAGCTGAGGCAAAGTATCACAGCTTTGAACTTGAAACCTTAGCCATAATTAATGCGCTCAAACGTTTTAGGGTATATCTTCAGGGCAAAAAGTTTAAAATTGTGACTGACTGTAACTCGCTAGCGATGACATTAAATAAAAGAGAGCTAAATCCACGAATAGCAAGATGGGCGCTAGAATTACAAAACTTTGATTATGTTTTAGAACATAGAAATGGAACTCGTATGCAACATGTTGATGCTCTTAGCAGGTCCACAAATATTCTTACTTTAGAAACAAACTCGTTTGAAGAAAATTTAATAATATGTCAAGGAAAAGACGCAAATTTGAACAAGTTGCGTGACATGTTGCAAAGGTCTGAAGATAGCTTTTATGAGATGAGAAATGGCATTGTGTATAGAAAAAAAGATGACGGTTCTGTTTTATTTCGTGTCCCAGAAGACATGGAAGACCATGTTATGTATAAATATCATGATGAAATGGGACATATGGGTATAAATGAAGTGATGGAACTTATTTCTAAAAGTTACTGGTTTCCAAAGATTATATGATTATATTGCAGTTTTTTCTTGGGCACGAGTTTTACATTTGAAAAGATTAATGTGGGATCATCAGGTGAAGCTGTTACTGATACTGAATACAAGGAATTCCTAGAGGAATTCTCAAAGTTGATGTCAACAGATGTAGTGCCTGTTATTTGTGACTTTTTTGCATATCAAGGTTTTGACTTTGCTGCTATTAAAGAACGAAATAAAGAAAAGTTAGCACAAGACATAATGATGTTAGTTGTTAATTTCTTGACTAGAGGAACTAAGACTCTATCAGGAAATACTTATGCTGAAACTACTAAATCCAAATTTACAAAAACAGCACTGGACAAATTTAAGCAATTGTCAAGAAAATACGAAATTTACTTTGGAACTCCAAAAGATGCTAAAACTTTAACTTTGTCAAGAATAGCATCAGCTAATCCTTTGATTACAATTCAAGTTTTAGGAATAAAAGAAGTTCCTAGGCCAGTGTCAGTTGCTCTAATGGAAAGTGCTGGATACACTGATTTTAAACCAGAGATGAGAGGCTCTTACATTCTGTCACTACTGGATGATTCTTATAAGACTTCAGCCAGTTGCGGACTGGTTCTAGCTGTGTTAGAATATAATCTTGCTGAAGCTGTCATCTTGAAAAAAGATACAGCTCCTACTCTTGAAGGAATTGCGTTTTACATCAAGTCTGTATTAGGAGGCAGCATTGTCAAAACAAAATGGAATTATACCAAGGTTAAGCAGTTCGTGAGTGAAGCATCTTTGAAAGCTTGGCTACAAAAATTTGAATCTCGACACGGCACTTTTGATTTCAGAGGTTTTTTTTGGAATCACCTACACTATTCAAGGTTAGTTGCCAAATACTAAACCATTTATAGTTTTTTTTGTTTATTAATAAATTAAATATCAGATAAAACTTTAACAAACGGCGTGTGCGCCTAAATAATACACACCACTCAGGCCAACCCCTGATATCTAAAAGGTTAGGCGTACTTACCACAATCAAAACCATAGGCCCAACACTACTACATGGCGATCCTGCGAAATACGCAAAGGACTACAACAAATGAATCCAGAAGACTTCAACAGTAAGTTCAACGAGTTACATACAAAGCCTACAACAAGAACTAGAGGAGCTATAGAAAACAGAAACTACACCAATCTATACACCGACTCCAATCCCGGGTCCAGAGAAGATCACAATACAAGAATATAAAGAAAGGAACAAAATTCGAAAAAATATAGCCGAAAGAGCAGCAGATACTTCACAAACAAAAAGAAGGACTAGAGCTGGAAAAAAAGTTAAGCAGCGAAAAGAAATAAACAACCTGCACAGGTTGATAAACATAACACAAGGAAAGGAGAAATATAAACTAATTAACCAGTTGAAAGATTTAAAATTAAGAACAATACAACAATAATGTACTGTATTGTTTGCGAAAAAGAAGTAATACCAGAACAAATGGTAATACATTTAAGGACACATAAAAAAATTTTCAAATATGTAGAAAAGTGAATACGCAAAGTAAAAAAATATTAATAAATAAACAAAAAAAAAAAAAAAACAAAAAAAAAATATAAAATATAAAATACAAATTGTACTAAATTATTCTCTGTCAATGATTCCTAATTTTAACGACGCCTACTGGCACATTGCAATGTTTGATAATACAAATAAAGAACGGATAAGCATATCCGAAAATATTGAGATTAACATTGGGTCAACGGTGACAACCACCGACATAAATTAAACAGCAACGACCATAATAGTAACAATTATTGTCCTTGCAATTTTAATATACATTTACTACAAATTAAGCAAACACTACAAGGCATTCACAAAGAAATATGTATTGTACAATCTGATAAAAGCAGGTGTACAACATTAATGTACAAATCCGATTATAATCATAGAAACTTCTTTACACGTACTCGTAGGCCTAGCTATTAGTTTTTCTCTGGTCCTATGAACTAGACAGGTTATGCATTATTCCATGTTTTTATTTTATATCATGGAAGAATGGATAGTGTCATCAAAATGGCATGAGGTCCTGCAATTGTGAGTATACAATCCCGTGTCAAAATGTTTCCACACCAAAAACACATATTTAATTGGTGTCGTCCAATTACAATCTCCTTGCTATGTTCACAAAAAGACCCGAGAAAGGTTCAAAATTGCCTGGTGCTTTAAAGATACACATTTAACTAGCTGCCTATTGTATTGATCCAATGAACTGGACGAATTATTACCTTATTTCGCAGCACATAGATTTGTGCCATGAAAGAAGGCCAAATTGGTTTTTTCTTCAGTAAACCAATGCACGTTGCACAGCAATTGTGAGTTCACAATCCTACGTCATAAATGCCCACATAACAAATTTACATATTTAATTGGTGCTGTCCAATTATTATCTAGTTTACTATGCTGACAAAGAGTGACTGAGAGAGATTACCCACTAACTGCTATGCCCTAACTACCTACTAAATGGAAAAACGCCAATAGAGACTTTGCTTTGTCAATAGACATTAACTCGTTTACTTGGCGAAGCAAAACCGTGAGTATTGTTTAAGCCCGTATCTGGCGTGGATAACCCAAAACACTGGCGGAAAACCTCTTCACTATGAAGTCTGACATACTTGATTGTTAAGGATCAATCTGTATCTTGCCCCATATTTCAGGGGTGAAACACGTCAGGTGAAGGTCTCCAATAGCAGATCTAATAATCTTCCTATGTACTATTGTGTGCATGTAATACCATGTTATATGTAAAGTTCATATATATGATATGTATAAATACACTCTATCAAAATCCCTGCTTAGTGGAAAAACATATATCTTATTGAAATAAGCAGCACAGTAAATATAATCTATGGGTAAAAATTAGAAACAGATTTGTTATTATGAATGTTGAATTGAGTTTTCCTGTATCCTTTATGGGTGAAATTTAGAAACAGAATAATTATATTGAATTTTTATATAAAATTTTTATATTGAATTTTTATATTGAATATTAAATTGAGTTTTGTCTATGCCTTCAGGACCTGTATAATTTTAAAATATAAAACCGGATGATTCTCCATGTACATATAAAAGTTTTTATATACATAAAAATCCTTATACGCAAATGCAACCTCCTTGTATCAAATTCTTTTATATGTATATACATATAATCATCTGTAAAATTTTCTCGTTTCAGACATGTCCCTTTATGATAATGTGAACATACGGTGTTTATGTGGCACAAATACAGCAAACTCAAGACACAATCAAATGAAGCATTATAAAACCGCATAGAGTATATTTAGCAAATAATGCAATAAAACCATTGTACAACAATATAAAATGTATTATACACCGTGGCGACGAATAACTGTTACTTTTTTTGCAAAACCGTACTTTGCAAACCACAAAAACTTCAGGGTTGCAGTTTTTTCTCTTTGTTTGCTATGTCAACAGCGTAAATATAACACCTGTTGGACAGAAAAATCTGTAGTGTAAAAACTTTTAGAAGCATGGATGCTAAACGTGAGCTTGTAGTAAAATTACATTTGAAAGGTGCAAAGATAAGTGAAATCGTAAAAGAGTTAAAAAATCTTAAAGTCAACAAAATGTTTGCGCATCGTACTATAGCGCGTTTTAAGAATACTGGAAACTTTAAAATTTCGAAAAAAGTCGGTCGCAAAAGTTTCGTCAGAACTCCAGAGATGGTCAAGAAAGTGCGCGAGCGAATACGTCGAAATTGCGCTATTTCGGGAAGAAAGATGGCCAGAGACATGGGTGTGTGCCATAAAACCATACAAAACGCTATTAAAAAAAATTTGAACATGAAAGCATTAAAAAAAAAGCGGATTCACGGCCTCACAGAGCGTCAAACAATTATGAGATGGAAGAGAAGTGCGGAACTCCTTCGGCGGCACGCAAGTTGCGATATAATTTTTTCTGATGAAAAACTATTTTTGTTGCAAGACAGCCACAACGCCCAAAATGATAGCGTGTATGCAGCAACTATGGCTGATATTCCTACTTATAAAAAAGCAGTTGAACGATATCAAAACGTTACATCCGTTATGGTATGGGGGGCGACATCAGAAAAAGGCAAGCTTCCTCTTCTTTTTATTGAAAAAGGCGTAAAAATTAACGCAAATTACTACTTGGAAGAGGTTTTGAAAAAGCATTTGTTGCCACACGCCAAGCAGCTATTTGGTAATGGACGATATTGCTTCCAGCAAGATTCAGCTCCAGCGCACAAGGCTAAAATCGTTCAGAGCTGGTGCAGAACGGAACTTCCTTGTTTTATCTCTTCAGATGAATGGCCGTCCTCTTCTCCAGATCTGAATCCATTGGATTATTGTGTATGGGGTTTCATGATGGACAAAATGAAGAATATAAAACACCTCCGGGTGGAACAATTCAAGCGGCGTTTACAGAAGATATGGAACGAATTACCCGACGAAGTCGTGCATGCCGCCTGCGCTGCCTTCCCAAAGCGTTTACGGCTCGCAAAAAAAATGAAGGGTGAAAGATTTGAAATGAATGATTAAAAAGTAAACAAAATATGTTTTCTAATAAAAATAAAATTTTTTTTCATCAAAACCAACCATGGATTTTTTATTTTCAACAAAACTTTAGTAACAGTTATTCGTCGCCACGGTGTACAATGATAAAATAATAATTATTTGTAACACATAAACTTAAGCAAATGATGAATAACCTTTATGAGTGATAGCTTCCCTATCATTCTTTATTCTGAACGTGCCCTATTTGACAGATGGTGGTTTCTTTTAGAAAAAAGGCTACTGTGGCCAACTTAAGGCAGTTCCCGGCATTGTAAAACTTGCAAAAGCGAAAGCGCCATTGTTGTTAATTGCGATACAGGAAAATAAAGAAATAAAAACAAAAATCAACTATCTTCAAGTTTTTCTATTTACATATTAATAAAAATAATAATTAACAAATTAAAAATTGAAAACTATTAAAATTAAATTGAAAATAAGGATAAAAATAAGAAGTAAAATAAAGAGTAAGAAATAATAAATAAATAAAACAAAGCAATAATCTGAAAATAAAATAAGAAACAATAAAAAACCATTAAAAAACAAAAGATTTAAGTAAGAAACTTTTTTAAAGAATTTGTTGGTTTTGGGGGGATCTAACCGGGAGTTTATGGGAACAGTTTATAGCATTGGACCATATATTTACTTATATGGTACTTGTTGTGGAAGTTATTCCATTATATGGTTGGTGCCATATATATGTAAAAAGATGTGTAGACGATGGATTTTGTGAGAACCTCACGAAATTCGGGTAGAAGCCGAACATTGGTGTGGCTATTATGGGGTGTGTTTTGGTCTTAGCTGTTTTTTAGGGTATTGGCTATTGGTATTTGTTTTTGGCTCTGGTATTAGCTATTGATGTCTACGCTGTTATAGGATTTTGTTGGAGTGGATCATAAGTAATTATGATAACATAAATATATGAAATAAGTAAAGGTATAGAATTGAAGGGTATGCGCTTGTTTTGCTGATCTTATTTATATATAAAATGAATGGATATTATATGAAATTCCATTTGGCATGTAATTATGCGATTTATCTTTTTATGATTCTTCAATGAAAATAAAATGAAATTTCTGTACAGCCTGCGAAATATGATACAAAATACAATACAATAGGATAAATAATTTCAATAATAATAAAACATAATTAATTACATATATAAAGTCAAATATAAACAAACAAATTAATGCCGAATTAAGAAAATGACTTCGCATAAGCGACGAAGCTTTTCAAAGTAAGGGATGATTTTGTATTCATGCACAAAAACAAATGGCATATTTTTGGGATGATGCTTAACATCATCCAATAATAATTGCAGCACACTTTTGGGTATTTGTTGTTTTGTTAATAAATTTAAGTTGCTATGTTCAAGTTCTGCTTGTTAAGAATTAACAAGAATGAGAACGCCAAGCACTTAAATGCAACAACAAAACAGCAAGCAAAAGCCAGGTGTGAAACCCGGTAATATGTCGACCTCACTACTTTGGTGAGTTAAATAAGACTTATGCAATTTTTGCATAAGTCAAATAAATATTTGTAGGCCAAAATTTTGTAGGCCAACTACTTGTGGGCCAAGATTTGGTAAAGTAGAATAAGTTTTTGTTATTGTATTCCTAAGTAATTATTTTAGCATGTAATTTGTTATTGTAATTATCTGTATCATAGGTGTTAAGTAAAATGAAATTAAAAATTAAAATCAGAGTTAGTTCTGGTGATGTAAAGTAAACGCAGTTGTTTTATTTTTGGTAAAAGACACAAAGGAATAAGGTATACTGGTAAGTATCCTAATATTCTAAATAAACTTTTATATATTTCCAGATACGATTTTCAACCAGATTACAAAGTGTTTTCCCAGGACGGGAAAATTACTTGTAACAATTGGCGCAGCCGGTAGGAGTTAAAAATTTGCGTAAGAGAAGTCAAATATATATAGATTTCTTTGATAGCAAGTAAATTAAAAGAAAATTTTATAAAGCAAAAATTTTATTAAAATAAAGGTACAGATGCGAGTCGTAGGTAATAGCCTATTATTGGTTAGGTATAATGCTTTCATTTACCTTATAGTATCACATGTTGTGTTGATGCTAGTAGGTAGGTATAAGTTCCATTTACCATTCATAATTTTATGGATAGTAGCGAGTGTATGGTATTACATCCGGATATCATGAATATGTTAAGGGAGGCAGAATTGTTCCTGATGAATGTAATTGAATCAAGAGTTTATGGGTTCCAAGTTGGAACTAATTCGTTAACTGTTTGGAGTTTCGTTGATAAGGCTAGAGAATTGATAACTCGAGTAGTTCATGTTGATGAGATTTCAATTGGTTCCATCGTTGTGGGGCACAAGCTAAGAGATAATGGAATAGCAAACATTGTTGATGATCTAGGACATACTAACTCTTTAACACCAGCAGAGAGCTTGCGAATGGAAAGTAAAATGGCTTCAGGTACTAAGACTTTGATGTTAGTCATTGTGTTATGGTTAGGCATTTTTCTGAGAACATCTCCATTGGGTTTATCTATGTTCATGGTAGCACTATTGATCACGACTTGGAATGATGTTGTAGAAAGATACAATATCCTGTCAGTCGTTAGATCTCAAATACCAGATGGCACATACCGATTACAAAAGAAGCACTTTGGAATAGTAGTTGATAGTTGCATAGGAGTGACTTATCAAGGAGTTATGCATGCACCGTTTCATGGTGTTCATTCCAATGCGCTAAAGATAGGGTCTCATAGGTATTGTCCATATTTTGTCTCAATAAAAACAGATGTTGTTACTTGGGGTGGTATGCCACAGTTTGCCAACGTGCAGCCCGATGACACTATCATTGCAAATTATGAGACAGAGTGTTCTAGGAGAAGTGTTAGAATAGATATTCATAAGGATGAAAATCTTAATGCTATTAGTTGGATTGGAAGTTCCACAGCAGGTGAATCTGGTTCTGGGGTATGGATAGAAGTAGTCATGCCAGATGGAATACAATATGTCTTAGTGGGTTTAGTCGGAAGATGGGCTAAGCAAGATAACCATGAAAACAAAACAAACAAAGAAAAAATAAAAATTGAATTTTTCTTTGCACCCTCGTCTCATAAAATCATCGTTTCATAGTTCAATAAACTTTTATACTTCATTTTCTCACCTTTTTAATTGTGTATCCTTTTCTCGAAACCACCATTAATTTTTCACTATATTAAATAATATTTTATTATTTTAATTTCACGTATTTAATAATAAATCTTTTAATCTTTTGTAGATCCTTATTTAAAAATAAGGCTTTTTTTCAATTGAGTTAAATACGGTGTAATTCTATCTATTTTCATCATCACTTAATTTCGTAATTTGAAATTATGGCGAATAATGGAGAAAATATGCCTTCTGTTTCAGGATTAAATAGTAATCGAGTGGTCAATGTGACGATCCCTCCTAGATTTACGTCATTGACTATGACTTCTGATAATGACCTTGTTGCTACGCTTAAAACTTGTCCTCAATCAAGTGGAGAAGGTACTGAAATTCTTGATTGGGGAGATGATAATTTCTGTCTCACTCATTTAAATTTCTCACCTTATAAAACACCGTCAGACACCTCTCAAAAATTTGCTTCCTTAAAACTAGGAAATTTTCTTGCTGGTGGTAGTGGTGTATATGAAGGTATACTCTCAGATATACTCATATGTATATTGTCTATCCATATACCTGATAGCTCAATCCCATTATTTAATTATGTATTTGGATCTGCCAACGCTCAAGAATTGTTATGTTCATCAAGTTCTTCCACCACCATTCCCAGCATTACTACCGATACTATGGGATATTCTCCCACTGAAACAATGGAACAGGAAGACGCAACAAGCGGCATCACACTTGCTCATACTGTGAATGCTGACTTTAATCTTCCACAAAACAATAATGACTCAGAAGAAATATTAGATCCTGTTCAAAACATTACCAATTCTTGGACTGCAATGGAGACCGCATTAAAGGGTATAGGATCAAACGATACCGAAACTCAAACAAGAGGATATGATGCATTGAATTACATGGGACTCTTGTGTTTACATCTGTTAAAATTAATGACAAGGAAACCAGCTTCCACCTTTTTGTCGATAAAAAATAGATTACCCCAACATTTCTTAAACATGTATACAAACTCAGGAGCATTTGACTGTTTAGTCATTCCCTCTGTTATATCCTTAAAGAAATTGGCAATCATTATGCAGTCATTCAATACTAATGTATCTCGTATTTTATCTATTGTGATTGGTCGAGCAATTATTGAAGAAGCTCAAAACAGTCCTAATAATGTTATCAGAGCTATATTATATGGATCATGTTTGACACATACTGGCATGCATGGGTTGTCAGCTGTTAAGCATTTTGAACAACTTGCCACAGCCCTAAATCTTGCACAGCCTTCTCTTGCATTGATGCTATGTACGACCTTAACCAAAGATACTATTTTAAATATCATAGCATTTGAAAAATTTGCCGCTTCAAACCCTGGAAAAATTAAAATTATGGGACAAGAATATCATCCAAAGTTTCAAATATCTCTTAGATGGTGTAGATTATATAATCAGTCCAACTTTTCAAGATTTAGAACACAATTAACAGCACATTTTATAGTAAGATGTGCTGCATACTTAAAGCAAACTCCTATGGGAACAAATATTGGACAACTACAACTCTTAACCAATGAAATGTATCGAAATTTTTATATTAAAGAATCAGAAGCTGCAAAGAGATACATGGATGCAAGAACCACAGCCCTTGATACTCCACTGACAAATGAGTCAAGAGCAATATATGAATCCAACACTACTATGAGCCAAATACCTAGTATGGACACATAAATTTTACAAGCATTACAACTCCAATTACTACCACATGTATACATAATCTCAACTCTACTTAATTATGACCTCATTTATACCTATCTCCACTTTTTTACTTTTTATTGATTATAAAAACGGAATTCTTCGTGCGTCCTGATACAGGTAATGTTATTAGGAAATTAGTATGTGGTGAATTGCGGAAAATATGTCTACACCCTGGTGCGGGAAAAACTTTCAAATTAATACCAGATTTGGTTCAGAATCACTTACAGGATAATAGAAGAGGTAGAATAATAATAGTAGAGCCAACTAGAGTGGTAGCTAGAGAGTTATTTTTATCCTTACGTAGAATGTACATGAACCATAGAGTGGGCTTATCAATTAAAGTTGCTCCAACTCTTCGTAATACAAGTGCCAACATACAAGTTACTACTCATAGAACTCTATTGAATATGTTATCGAATGGAAGTCGGGAATGTATAAGTCCAACGATGGTTATCATAGATGAAGCCCATGTTACAAATACAGCTACTCAGTTGTGTAGAAGATATGCTGAATCGATAGCAAAAGACAATAAAATATCAGTATTGCTGTCTGCAACATTAGATGACAATTACGATTCAGGTTCCAATTACCCAATAGAAGATCACAGGATCAAAGAAGGTGAGGAAATTAAAATCGTTAAAGAACATGTCGAATTTTTCCGAATTTTACAAATAATTATAGCCGCAATGGCGCAAAATAATAATAACAATCGGCGTGGAATACCTGCCAATCAACAACAACGAGCTCAAAATGAGCAAAGACCGCAACAACAACAACAAAATGGAGGCCGTAGAGTTCGTGACCAACGTCGCGACGTAAATTGAATGTTCTCTTACAATAGAGATCAAAATACACGGTGGGCCGATGACCAAGAAATCGAAGACCGGTACACTGAAAGAATGTCAAATATACAAAGAAGGCCACCTCCCCAAAATCACAGACCTCCCGCAAATAGAGGAGCACCCCCAAAACCAACAAGTGTAGAGTCGGCTCCAAAAGATGAGCCTGAGTATGAAGGTCCATGCCTTGCAACTGTCCCGACGTCAATGGAATATGGACAGAACTTGGACTATTCCTCTTACATTGAATTCATTACTGCAGTCTGGCGATGTGCCGTTTCACAAGATGGCAGAATTGAAAGACAGGTGCCCTTTCCAATGTTCCAACATGTATGCATTGGACTTTTACATATGCGGATATTTTTACACCAACGATAAAAAAAAAAATAATGGAGACCGAGTTTTGTGGTTTGTACCAGGTTATGAAGGTCGTGGAGGAGTGAAAGATCAATGCCTAATGCTGAGAAAAATGGGTATATCGGCTCTGCCGTTGAGCAGAGCCTCTTTTCACCAGTCCATAGAGAGAATTAATGATAAGTCGATATCAGTAATTGTTAGTACTAATATAGCTGACTGTGGGATTAACATGGATATTGATTGTGTGGTAAATACTGCCAAAGAGTTCGACTATTTCGATGATAATGGAATGGTTGAGGGACGAGTTGAGCCTATAGGAAAAGCATCATGGGTACAACGTAGAGGTAGAGTTGGTAGAAAGAAAAAAGGATCTCACTACTACACTGGAGAAGGAATCGACACATACTTGAAAAGGGCTAGCGAAGTTGATACGGACATGTTAACTGCTGGAAGAGATTGGGCTGGAAATTTAGACATAGATACCAATATTACATTGAGTGATGCTCAGTATAACATTTGGTTAGACAAAGATATAGCGCCAAGATAAAACCAAGCATTTTCGTCATAAGAAAATAAAGATTTTTAGTTTATTTTTGTTCAACAATATTGAATCTGGTCCAGGGGGCCTAGTAAAACTATAATTTTACATTGCAGTAATGTAATATTGCATAAACGCATTATTTTAGTTCCTCATAAAATATGAATTTTCTATTTTTAAAAGTGTATTGAAATTCTAATATGATTTAAAACTCAGACGCTAAAACAGATGAAAGTGTCTTTTTATGTCTATAAAAAAAAATAATCGGTACTTGCGACCACCTCAAAACTTGCTCCGAGCTCAGTTTTCATTGCGTGCAAGAATCGTGTTACTACTTTAATAAAATGATATTTGCCTTCAATCGATAGGAATATGTCGAAAATTAATATTAACTGTCGCTGGGTGTCACCAACACTCCTAAGCAAGTGCTAGCCCACGGGGCTATGAAAAAAAAAGATAAAAATAAAATTATGCACAGCATGGCACATAAAAATCTGACTGACCCTGTCGTTCAATTGAAAAGCTTTACCTTTAAGTTCGAAAATCGCATTAAGCTTTTATTTCATTTTAAATTCACCACAACAGTAAATGTAAGAAATTCAACTCTACTACAATTTTACTTCCGCTCGAACCCACCCTTTCCATCACTGGGTGTTGCTTTTGCTGACAAAATCTGTAGTGGTGCAACTGCACCAACAACAATAAAATTTTTGGCAAAAGCGTCAATCCTAGCAATCCTAGCAATACTCGCGAATTCAAATACATCATCCGTGGGTAGGATGGGCAGCAACATTCTGGGCGCTTTGGGACGATGTTTCCAAAAAATGCAACAACAACTTGTTGCAACAGTATCAAACGTGATTTAAAAGTTCGAAAGTCATCAGTTTAAGTGTTAGCGGTGCCGCGAAATCATCCTTTGAAAAAAATAAAAGTTACTCACAATTACTTGTAAAAGTGTTTCTGACTTATGTATATTGTAAAATAGATTTAAAGTATTTTAAAGACGTTACAATTTTGATTCAGGAAATTATTAAGTTTCAAAGCAACAGAAAAGGTAAATCTGCAAAAACACAATTTTTCAAATTCAAAGTGCAACATTTGCAATTCACAAAAAACGCCAATATAGGGTAAAAAATAAATGTTTTTACGTGATTGATATGTAGTTTGTTTGTATTGGTTTTCCTTAAAATAAAATTACTTAATAAGGGCGGTGAATATTTAGTTTGTGTTGGTTCTTCAACATAACATATTAAAAATGTTCAGAGTACAACATGCACAATCCGACAAAAATATGACATGAATATAAATGAAATTATTTTATATATATATTATAGTTCAATTTCGCATAATTTTTTACGAACTTTAAATTCCAATTATAGTACATACATACATACTTAGATCTTCTTTATGATTCCCATGGGAAACACAAAAGAGGATTATCTCTTAGCACAGCGCTAAAAGAATGGACGGAAAATAGCAATTAAAAAATGGTTAATGATTTGAAAAAAAAAAAAAAAGTTCTTTAGAGCTACAGGTTGTAGAGAGTTATTTAAATCTTTTTATATTTTTAATGTTAACTGAAATAAATTTGTATGTAGGAATAAAATGATTGAAATAACAATAAATAAAAAAAAAAAAAAAAAAAAAAAAAGTACATAATACGAGTATAAATTTTTACTGAAAATGTGGAAAATTTTCAACTGCTGTTCCGGAAACGAAGCATCATCGTCAGAAACAACGTCTAGCGGTATCGCCGCGTTTCTACATAATAAGTCTATTAATTACAATCGCAACCGTATCTTCGCTGACGTTACCATGGACTTTTTGATTAGTGCGGGTGCTAGCTTTAGCTGTGGAGGCATATATACACAGATGCAAGCTGGAGAAAATATAAATTTACAAGAATCAGCATGCGTGATTAGAAGCACTAGATATTTTTTAAATGAAACCACAGAACACAACACAGCAGAGCCAACATTAGTAAACGCAGTAGAAGAGTCGAATAAATCGCTTCTTCAAAAAGAACTCTAAGCGTTCAAGTATATACCGAAGCATAAAAAAAAACAAATATAAAAAAACCATAATCACACAGTCATAACTATTCGCATTCCATAAACCTAGTAAAATAAGACGTATTTCACATTACGAAACGTGGTGCGCCTCACTGTTTTCATTAGTAAAAAATTTATTAAATATGCTTAAAATTAATGCCACCCCCTAGGTATGCTACTACGTACATGTGGTCAGAGACGCCAATTAAACATAGATACTTTCCACAAAATCAAGCTATGCAATCCGTTAATAAAGAAATCGATGAGTTGCTCTTGCAATGGCGGTTGAGCGTCGATAATCGGCAATTAAACCTAAAGTCCATTCCAGATGCGTGTCTCCTATCAAGAATTAACCACAGCAGCCTGGATCTCAAGAGCGGGTACAGGCAAATACCCATGGAGGAGATGAGCAAACAATGTACTGGCTTTACAGAGGTAGGGCGAGCTCTTTTCGAGTGGCGCATGATGCCCATAGGGTTCTAGTCAGCACTAGCTACCTTCCTTACTTTGGATCATGTTATCGAGCCGGAATTTGTGCCCAACGCATATAAATGTCTGAACGATTGTGGCGATAAGTACAACCTTGTATGAGCATTCTAAACACATAGAAAAGGTATTTCAACGGCTATAAAACATTGATTTGATGATTAACGCATTAAAATATGAATTTTTCTAAAGTTTTATCAAACCATGTAACTAGCAAAGATGACCTGCACACAAATTCAGACAAAGTTTTGACTTTACAAGCCTTGCGGCCACCAGAAAGTCTTCGCGACCTTCGTCGATGCCTGGGCATTGCTTCGTTGTATGGAAGGTTCGTACCAGATTTTGCCAAAACCGTGCAGCCACTAATCCTCCTTTTGATGAAATGATAACTTTGACGATAGACTGATGAGCAGCAATCCACATTCGACTAATTGTTAGAGTACTATGAAGACAATAACTTAGACATGACGATCTGGCACTGGGGTGCGGCCTGGATAAAGCAACGTACTAGGGAGACCAACAGAACAGCGCTGAACCCATAAACAAAAACTACGTATTATACCGTATTCCAGAAAACATCTCCTGCGAAAGTAGCCTTGGTACAAGCGGAGATGTCTCGTTGCTATCTGAGTAAGCTTATCTAATCAAAAGCGTCGCAAGAACTTTCCCCAGCTGACACTCCCTTTGCACTGAAAGACGAGATTACGGAGGCATTATCAAGTAAGAATTTAGTATTGAGCCATGAATTTTTGTTATTCTTTATTTTTTAGCATTTAAGAAACTAATTTTTGGTATTTAAGTCAAAGGAAGAGGAAAAGGACAAATAATCCTCGAAACGTCGGCGCGAAGCAGTAAAATTTAAATTATTGTTTTATTTATTTTAAATCGTGTTTTAGCCTTTTCAAAATTAAAGAAAACATAATAAATAACTTGTTTGCTGCATCGCACAAGACGTGGAAGGGGACCAACAAAAGAGTCTGTATTTTGTATTACCGGTGTGAGCATAAAAATGTCTGTGAAGTTGGCTTACCACTCTTTGATTTTTCAAAAAATATAGCTTGTGCTGCAATGTGCCCGACTTGTGCTGTGATGTGCTGTATTTAAAAAAAAAAATCGTTCGTAGGATTCTATTTTTATGAGCAAAACAATTTTTTAGTGTGAAGTTGGCTTACCACTTTTGATATTTATAAAAAAGTGACCTTGTGCTGTTATGTGCTTATATAAAGTCAAATATAAACAAACAAATTAATGCCGAATTAAGAAAATGACTTCGCATAAGCGACGAAGCTTTTCAAAGTAAGGGATGATTTTGTATTCATGCACAAAAACAAATGGCATATTTTTGGGATGATGCTTAACATCATCCAATAATAATTGCAGCACACTTTTGGGTATTTGTTGTTTTGTTAATAAATTTAAGTTGCTATGTTCAAGTTCTGCTTGTTAAGAATTAACAAGAATGAGAACGCCAAGCACTTAAATGCAACAACAAAACAGCAAGCAAAAGCCAGGTGTGAAACCCGGTAATATGTCGACCTCACTACTTTGGTGAGTTAAATAAGACTTATGCAATTTTTGCATAAGTCAAATAAATATTTGTAGGCCAAAATTTTGTAGGCCAACTACTTGTGGGCCAAGATTTGGTAAAGTAGAATAAGTTTTTGTTATTGTATTCCTAAGTAATTATTTTAGCATGTAATTTGTTATTGTAATTATCTGTATCATAGGTGTTAAGTAAAATGAAATTAAAAATTAAAATCAGAGTTAGTTCTGGTGATGTAAAGTAAACGCAGTTGTTTTATTTTTGGTAAAAGACACAAAGGAATAAGGTATACTGGTAAGTATCCTAATATTCTAAATAAACTTTTATATATTTCCAGATACGATTTTCAACCAGATTACAAAGTGTTTTCCCAGGACGGGAAAATTACTTGTAACAATTGGCGCAGCCGGTAGGAGTTAAAAATTTGCGTAAGAGAAGTCAAATATATATAGATTTCTTTGATAGCAAGTAAATTAAAAGAAAATTTTATAAAGCAAAAATTTTATTAAAATAAAGGTACAGATGCGAGTCGTAGGTAATAGCCTATTATTGGTTAGGTATAATGCTTTCATTTACCTTATAGTATCACATGTTGTGTTGATGCTAGTAGGTAGGTATAAGTTCCATTTACCATTCATAATTTTATGGATAGTAGCGAGTGTATGGTATTACATCCGGATATCATGAATATGTTAAGGGAGGCAGAATTGTTCCTGATGAATGTAATTGATTCAAGAGTTTATGGGTTCCAAGTTGGAACTAATTCGTTAACTGTTTGGAGTTTCGTTGATAAGGCTAGAGAATTGATAACTCGAGTAGTTCATGTTGATGAGATTTCGATTGGTTCTATCGTTGTGGGGCACAAGCTAAGAGATAATGGAATAGCAAACATCGTTGATGATCTAGGACATACTAACTCTTTAACACCAGAAGAGAGCTTGCGAATGGAAAGTAAAATGGCTTCAGGTACTAAGACTTTGATGTTAGTCATTGTGTTAGGGTTAGGCATTTTTCTGAGAACATCTCCATTGGGTTTATCTATGTTCATGGTAGCACTATTGATCACGACTTGGAATGGTGTTGTAGAAAGATACAATATCCTGTCAGTCGTTAGATCTCAAATACCAGATGGCACATACCGATTACAAAAGAAGCACTTTGGAATAGTAAGGACTGTCCCAGAAAAAACTTGCACTTTTATTTTTTAAGATTATACTCTACCTGGTAATCTTATAGGTCTAAAAAGACACAATATTTGATCTATATAAAGTAACGTTTAATATGATGTATAACACTTGAAGATAGCACTTCTAACGACAAAGATGTCTAGCAAGCAAGAAAAAGTCCGCGAACTGATTTTGTCCACATACCTGCAAAATCCAGGGTTAAAATATTCAGCTATAGCAAAAATAGTTGGTGCATCAGAAAGAACTGTCAAAACGGTTATTTCTAATTATAAGAAGGGTCTACCTGTTTCACGAAAACAGGGTTCAGGCAGAAAACCAGAATTTTCTAACCCAAAGGGAGCGGAGAAGGTGAAGCGCCTTTTTAAGCAGAATCCCAACACCTCAGTGCGAGATATGGCGGATAGAGCAGGTACATCAAAATCTACTGTGCAAAGGATAAAGGAAAAAAGTAAGCTGAAGACATATAGAGTTCAAAAAGTACCAGACCGTTCTGATTAAAAGCAGTTGGTTGCTCAGATGCGAGCCCGAAAATTGTATGAAAGGTACCTGACTAAATTTGACTGCTGTGTTATGGACGACGAAACTTACGTTAAAGCAGATTTTAAGCAGCTACCTGGGCACGAATATTATACATCACCGAAGAAGGGGAATGTGCCTAGTAAGTTCAAAGAAAAAAAAATTTCGAAATTTCCGAAGCAATATATGGTTTGGCAGGCCATATGCACCTGTGGCCTCAGAAGCAGCTTCTTTGTTACGCAAGGCACAATCAATTCCAAAGTTTATATAGACGAGTGCCTCGAAAAACGTCTTCTACCATTTATTCGTGCACATGAGGGTACCGTGATATTCTGGCCAGATTTAGCAACCTCTCATTACTCTAAAGCTACGATGGAATGGTATGCAAGTAAAAAGATCAATTTTGTACCAAAAATAGCAAATCCGCCCAACTGCCCAGAGCTTCGCCCAATTGAAAGATATTGGGCTCTAATGAAAAGAGATCTTCGAAAGAGTGGCAGGACTGCAAAAAATTTTCAAGACTTCAGACTTAAGTGGAAAAGATCGTACCGTACTGTCGATGAAACAACTGTGCAAAATTTAATGAAGGGCCTTAAAAAAAAAGTAAGAAATTTTTATAGAAAAAACAAAATTGTTACTTAGTTTTTAGATATTTATATTCTGAACACTAGCCATTATTAATAAAAAAAAATAAAAAAAAACAAAAAAATTGCTGGGTATTTTTTTATAACTAAAAAACAAAGTGCAAGTTTTTTCTGGGACAGTCCTTAGTTGATAGTTGCATAGGAGTGACTTATCAAGGAGTTATGCATGCACCGTTTCATGGTGTTCATTCCAATGCGCTAAAGATAGGGTCTCATAGGTATTGTCCATATTTTGTCTCAATAAAAACAGATGTTGTTACTTGGGGTGGTATGCCACAGTTTGCCAACGTGCAGCCCGATGACACTATCATTGCAAATTATGAGACAGAGTGTTCTAGGAGAAGTGTTAGAATAGAACATAAGGATGAATATCTTAATGCTTTTATTTATTTATTATTTATTCTCTTTGTTACGAGTATTGGCTGAAGAAGGACTAAATGATAAAAATGAGGAAAAAGGGATGTGAAAAATTTAAAATTCAATTTCTCCTCAGTCACATAGACGAGCATCTTCAACGTAATACAACACCATCCAAAATTGAGAATCGCATCAAATCTATACTGATTGCCAACTGCGTTCAGCCATCAAGGAGAGTTTTAACACAGATTAAAGCAAAATCAAGGAGACCCAAAAGCCTTAAGTCTTATCTATTGAGCTTAAGCACCAATTTTTCAAACAGTGAAATATCTGATATAATAGCTTTTGCCTGTTCATTAAGTAATATTTCAAGGAGTCAAAGCCAAGTTTCTGTCACTACGAACCAAACCAATATTCACAGGTTAGAAGCAGGACATTGTGGTGAAACAATCATGTCTTTATCTGCAGCCTTAGGAATTACGCCTGGTCAACCGGCAGTCCAAAATGACGAAGCAGTAGAAGCATTCATTCGTACTGTAACAGGCTTGTTAACAGAGGGCGAGATAGATGCTGTTGCTGGCTGGGTAGCATACCAAGGATTCGATGCTAAGGTAATCCGCCAAGCATTCATATCTAGGAATGCAAATGCTAGTGAAAGAGGAAATGATTTAGCCTTCCTCATCATTTTGTTATTATCACGAGGTACTAGAGTGTTCACCACTGCTCAAAGAGGAGCTAGGATGCAGCAGAATGCTGCAACTCATTTGGAGAGTTTGAGAACTAGATATCAGATTCTAACCACTCGGCCAACTAGAGCCAATGATATAACATTAGCTAGAATAGCTAATGCCTTCCCGGAAGTTTCTTTTCCACATTTTAAAAATTATAAATGCTGATTGATGTGATAACTGAGAGAGGGTTTATTTTTAAAATTTTTTGATCAAAAATCTTTAAATATTTTTAAAAAAACCTATAAGCCAGAAAAGTATGTATGTTTTATTTTGTTAAATAATTATTTAACAAAAATGAACGAGTGGATAGAGAAGTGTATAATGGTCGGTACTTATGTGATGTACACTGGTTACTCTGATAGGAATGTGACCATAGTACGAGCTGCTTATAGAGCAATAAGTTCAAAACTGCAAAAATGTTACATGGAAACCACGATAAAACCATTTTCGTTTAATGTTAAGTGTTTCCTTATGGGACTTTGACAAAGGGGAGGTAGGATTCCCATGTTTATACGATGTGGTTAAAGATCATAAAGAGGGCAACGCCTGTCGACCCATTTGTAGCACTACGTACCCGATTCAGCAAATAATTGCAGAAGTTTTGGGAACTCTGTTGAAAACAAATTTATCAAGTTATAATGTGTGGAACATTGATAGTGTAGTAGAACAAATATATTCAATTCCCTTGTGCGAGGGTTAAGAGTTTCTTAAGTTTGATGTACATGACTTGTAGACAAGCATGAACAAAGTTGAGATTTTTAGGGTGTTTAACCTGATAGTAAGGTCCGAATGGTTTACAAATGCAACATTGACCTAAGTCTGTTGCTATCTTGTATTCGATTCTCTTTTGATGTTGCTAACTATTTTACTTTTGATGGGGAGGTGTATAAACAAATGCGGGGGTTACCACAGGGTCACCTGTGATTCAGGTTTACTGGCAACAATACTACAAGACTACTACTTAGTTGTGTACAAAATTGAACTATTTTGCTGGAACAAAGTTGTGTTTTGGTGGCAGTGGTTGGCAACAGGTACGTCGCGTTGAGTCAAATCACAACGTCACCGGACACAACATCACAACATGGATGCAAGAAGTCGCACCAGGAGTCGTGAAACACAGGACCTCGCTGCTATATTATATCAGTGGAGTCCTCTGTTCTGTCTTCTTCTTCTCGATCGTCAAGCACCTCTTCACCAGACGAATCAAACGTCCTCCGTCACACGGGGATGAGCAGCCTGATGTACAGTTCAATGCCCAACATCGATGGGAAACATCTCCTGACAAACAGGCTAGTGTACACCTTGGGCCATCAAAAACCAGTCCGCCCAGACGGGCTTTTGCGTACAGGGGAAATCGTCCTCGAAGAAGTCAAATTTAAAATAATTGTAACCGAGCTTACAAAATAAAAATTTTACATGGCAATGAACGAGGAAAGTGTTCATGTGCTGTATACTTACGCGGACTCAACCATTTAATTAAAGCAGTTTCATTCATACTAATTACCAAAATGCAAAGAAGTGTTCAAAATATATCCCGTCGTACTATTTCCTTTCCTGGAACAAAGGAAGAGATTGAGATCTCTACTTTTAGAAATGATGATGGTAGCTTGAAGCGAGTGGATGCAATGTTTAAAATAATTGTTAATGCTTATGATGAGATTTTGACTTTGATACACCCTAAATTAAACCAAGAACGAAATGATTTATTTAACTTGGTAATTGATTTAAATGAGAAGGAGGTTACTATTACTCGAATTCCTAAAGTTGGAGATATTATTCAGTATGACAAAGAGGCAAATTTTTGTACTTTGGAGGCGGATGAGGCTTCAAAATTTCGTAGTGTTGTTATTTTGACAATTGGTAAAGTCATGACACTGTTTGAGAAATACTTTTTGGATGCTAGTAGTCAAAAAGCAGCTCAGTATGAATTTAACCATTCAATGGTTTCTTTATTCCGTTTAGCTAATGGTGCAAAAATTAGGTACCTCGAAGAATTTTTGAACTGGTAATTGGCGTTTGGGGCTCAGACCTATTTTGATGTGGTATCTGTTATTGTAATGGGTGGAAGTTATACCTTTTCAGCGGTTTTATCTATCGGCGCACTTATTTGTCGTCAATCAAGTCAACAGAGGATTAGAGGTCATGCATTCATTGATGGTGCTTTGAAGAGAAAAGAGAATGATGGTCGTAATCAAGTTCGCAAAGGAGAAATATGCTTTAGCTCTGGGTTAACGTTGATGTACTCTCGTCAAACTAGTGTTCGATTGAATCGTTTGGTTCAAGAAGTTAAAGCTTTAGCGAGTGATTATGCTCAGATTCAATTTGTTGAAGATGAGGTTTTAGTAGATGTAATCATGTTTCCTTCAAGTAGTAGCAACTCAGTAAGAAATTCTAGCCCTAGAAAAATGATTATGCCGACAAAGAAATTTTTCTTTAAATGCGATTCTCGAAATGAAGTAGCTTCTTGTTTAAATGATTTTATACAATTAAAGAATGAAACAACTGTGGTGGATGCTATTAATTCTCGTGCCATGAGCTCACCAATGTTGGTTATTGATATGTTAAAGGTATTTGATATGCCAATTGTTAACCAAGTGACGAGTGTTTTAGATAAATATCGTAATGAGAAAGAGATTGCTAAGGTGGATACGCAGGTTCAAGTAATTGATGAATTTAATGATCCCAACACATCTGCATTATTACAGGCATATTTGCATCGGATACTTATGCTGGTGGATGTTTTCGACTTGGATTCAAATGCCCCAACACTAGTAGATTTCGAGAAGGCTGGAGCCCTGGACAAGAGAGCAGTACGTGGAGTCTATGGCCAACCCAAGCAAAAGAAAGTTCTACACAGACGTACTTCGAGAGCTTATGGAAGGTAGAAACGCCTCCTCAAGAATCACTCCTTTCACTAAGCTGGAAAAAATGTCTACAAGCAAGTACAAGCCTCCTAGACTCATTCAAGCAAGGAACCCAACAGTTCAGTTGGAGAGTGTAATGGAGAGTTTAGTGGGATGTTTAACAAGTAATATACAGAATTAGCAGACTACATAAAGAAACTACAACAAGAAATAAAAAACATAGGAGAAGAAATAGAAACAGCATCAGTATACAAACCAACACCTATACCAGGTCCGAAGGCAATATCAATAGATGAATACCTTGCCAGACAAAAAATAAAATACAACGAACAAAAAAAAATCGTCTGAAACTACAAAGAGGAAGAGGGCACGAGCTGGACGCCTAGTTCGTCAACGAAAAGAACAGCAGGAGCTATATCGAATGGTCCACATTTCCAAAGGACAACAAAAAATAAATTTCATCAATCAAATCAAAGATTTACAATACCGTATAAAAAATAAAATCCCATAAAATGGTAAAAGAAATTTGTTTCGTGTGCGAAGCCTAGATACTTACTTGAAAGGATAAAATTTCGAGATTATTTATAACCAGATAAAAATACTATTTAATTTTTTTTTTAAAAATAAAAATTATTTTTTAAATAACTCCGTGAATCATGACTAAACTCATGTTTTTACTGTTGCTGGCGGTGGCTGGAAAAACCACAATTGCTAGTGAAAAGGAGTCCGACCCGGAGAATGTGACCGTTGAAGATTGTAGAAGATACGCGGAACCCGGTAAAGTGTTGCAGTGTGCTGGTAGTTTAATTTCTAGTAAACTGATAACGAACAATACGGCTTTGGCATACATAGATCATGCTAGGAAAATGTTGGTGGGAGACACCAAGTATTACAGCGCTGGATTGATGATGGGTAGTGAACTACGTGTCGTAGCAGGTGTGCAGACGGATCCCGTTTTTGACAAAAGTCTAAACATGGGATTAGATGGCAGAAACGTTTACAGTCAAGGATATATATTGGATTTAGGTTTTAACCTAATGAAACCGATATTGGTTTTTGTCGTCAATGATAAAGGCTGGGAATTGCCAGCTTTGCCGTATGTACTTAACAGCATGACCACGATCCGAGGTTCCGATACTCTCCCACGCATATTTGGCATGCCGGAAAGGGGAGCATTTACCAGTCAAACCGTATCAAACTGTAAGGAATGGTATAGTCGTTGGGAGGTTCGATCACAATTTGAGAAAATGACAGGGTTGGCCGTAGTAATGGATGGAAACCATTGGTGTCCAGAAGCTGCTATGGGAGCATTTGATACTGTCATAATGGAAATTTCACATATTGAAGATGATCCTAGACTAGGTAAAGTAGTAGTTCCAAAATGGGTTCATTCAAAAAACAAATCTTTCGGACAAGTCCCCATTGAATATTCGGTTTTTCACTGAAGCGGGAAACTCTTCATCCTGCACAGAAAGAAGAGGAGGAAAGACCTAAGGTTATTGCAAAACCGGAAAAAGTGGAGGAACCTGGAGTGATTCCCGATTATGAGAAAATGCGTGAAGAAGAAGACCGGAAAGAGTTCATACGTCTGCAGAAGGAAGGCATGGAAATAAGAACTCTGCAGAAACTGTTACACCCGTGGGTAGACCCATACACGTATCGGATAATACCATTGATATACGATCTGACAAAGAATGATGAATTGAATATACAGACTTTGAGTCTAGTTTTGTTAGGCGTATATGTAGTGGTGGCCCTCTCAGCAGCCACGATTTTGTGGAAGGTTATAGGAGATCTTGTGCTTGGCGTTTACATAGCTGGGTTCCTCTATAGTCGCCCACAGGGCATGGTTTTCTTGATAATGACCGGTTATTGGATATACAATAGGCTGATACGAACAAGGGAGCGCAGAAGGGAAGAAGATATTTTTCGAGCATTTCGTTCGGAACCTGTGTCAAGAAGATGGGACTGGGTAACTCTATCAAAGTATTTACAACTTGATTTGGTAGTGCTGCTCACTTTGCTTTACTTGGTGCATGAGGGAGGAAAATTTGGCTCTTTACAGCCATATGTACCTCTCATTCTGATATTCTTTGCATTCCGTATTGTACCTGGACCGGGAGGAAACTCCACCATAGGCATCATTTCAATGGTAGTTTTGGCTCTGCTGGTTGTTCTTCTAGTGCCCAAGGCTTTTGGGGACACACTGTTGGTTTTCAAGGATGTGCTGCGAAGCACGCAAACTGAAATCAAAGTCGAACAAGTTGACAACCTGTTAGGATGGATCTTCAACCTCCTGAAGCCAGAATATGACTTTTGGTGTTGTGTTCGCACATTTGGTGGAGCTTTGTTCGTAGCTTTAACAGCTATGGATGATTGGTTCGGACCAGGAGCTTTAATGGAGGCGGCGGCTGCTAACAAGTTCAAGGACCCAAAGCTGATACCTAAAGGAACGGCCGGAATGCGAATGTCGGTGTGGGCTTTCTCTGGAATAGCAGATATGGTTTTCCTGGTGTATGCAAAGGATGCGAATGGTTTCTGGTTGCATGCATTTGCAATTGGAGCGGCTGTGTTGTTATGGAAGCTGGATGCTAAGAAAGTATGGATAGGTCGTGGAATGTTCTCGACTTTGACTGAATTAAGGAGTGATCTTCGCATACCAGCGGGTGATGGACCGAGAGGCAACCGTTCTTTTTACCTGATGACAATTAATCTGGTGGTTTCGTGTACTTATTTTGCAGGCGGACAACCATTAATGTTTATTGGTGGAATAATGTTAACTTGCTTGAGTCACGCTTCATCACAGGTCCAATTGGCGCTGTTAGGAATCATAACCAGAAAACCATCTCTCTTGGTTTTGGGACTTCAACGCAATCGGCTTTATAGTGGAATGGATTCGACTACAGTAGGGGCTGGAGTGACTAACGTTTTTGATTCGGGCGGAGATATCACTTAATTGGCTTTAGTGAAGACGATTCGGAATGGAAAAGGATAACGATTTGGAATACGGAAGCAGAAACTGAAGACATCGAAATTCATCTGAACGAGCACAACAACATTTTCGAAAAAACACACGAAACAATTGAAACACTGGAGAATTTCGTAAAGCTGAATCCAACGTTCGTAATAGACATAGAAAACATCGAGTCACCAGCCCTCAAAAGAAAGATCACGGATTTATATTATTAGGAATAGTAATTAATCATAATAAATCCAATTATATGCTTTTTTTTTAATAATAAAACAAATTATCAGACATTTTTAATTAATGATTCCAAATTTGAGATGATGTAGTAGAAAGTCTACATTCCATACCATTGTGTGAGGGGTGGGTATTTGTAAAATATGATGTAGATAGTATGTATCCCAGTATGGATAAGGTGGAGATATTTAGGGTTTTAGAATTAATAGTTAAATCAGAGTGGTTTGTAAATAAATGTAGTATAGAGCCTAGTTTAATATTAACTTGTGTACGATTTTCATTCGATATAGCTAACTTCTTCACCTTTGATGGTGAGCTATATAGGCTATTGCAGGGTTTGCCACAGGGTGCCTGTGATTCAGGCTTGTTAGAAACAATTTTATTAGATTATTATATGGATATGTATAGGTTAGAATTATTTACTTGGAATAAGATTGTATATTGGTGGAAATATATTGATGATTACTTCATATATATCCATCCAGATTACATAGAAAGTTTTCAAAAAGTATTTAAGAATCGAACAACCCTTTCTTTATCATTAGAAAGGGAAGAAGTAGATGGGGGATTACACAAGATATCCTTTTTACAAATTTGGCGTAGAACAAACAAATAATACACTAGTATGTATAAGAAAGAATGTACATCACAAAGAATGATGCACTATTATACAAATTATCGTCGCTCCTCACATAAAAATGTCATAATAGCTTTTATACAAAAAATATTGAAAAGAACAAGTAATTTATTCCTGCTGCAGGATCTTGAAGACTTATACATTAAGTGTAGGGATAATGAATATCCAATTTTATATCTAAATGATTTTTATTCACAAACTATGCGTCGTGAAATATTGAGATTAGAAATGGTCTTAAATCATGAGGATTTCAGTAGAGGTGTTGAACGCACAAGAGAATCTGTAGAGTTACGTGTAGTAATATTGAAAAAACAGGTATTAAAATACTCACATAGTGTTGGAGAATATGAGGTGTACAAATATGTAAAACCAAAAATTAAGGCATGCCGGGGGATATCATGCAAACCCATTTATTATGTGTATGAAGAATTTAGTGATTTCCTAATTGTCATTACAGAAGCAGAAGCCGATTATGCTTCCAGGGTTCAGATACAGGAGCAGACATATCGATCTGCAAACTCGAAAATTTAAATAATATAGAATTGATGACGGGAAATCAATGCAAATTGACAGGAATAACGAACGATGAAATTGCAACTCTAGGAACAATCAGTAGTATGTTTATGGGGCTTCTGGACCACATTTTTCATACAAAAGTTGGTTCGACCTTGAGAAGGTCATTTGTGTTTACTATCTCGCTCGTACATATATTCCATCTCACTCGCACATATGTATATATGTCTGACTCATCGCTTGGCAACTTGTAAGCTTGTAAGTTTGAAGTAAAGCTTTGTGTTTGATGTCTTTGCTAAAAGTTTAGATGAAATGAGCTTTGTGGTAGATATCTTGGGAAAAAGTTCAATAGGTTTGTGTCTTTGCTAAAGATTCAAATAAAGCTTGGATCGTGCCAGCAGTGTTGCCAGATGATATTTTTGGTTCCAAATTTTGTGAATTGTGGCCAATGTGTGTGTGGGGGGATTCTTACGGGGGTCAAATTGTTAATTGCCAACAGCGCATTGAAAACTTAAGTCCACCGCATTGAAAACTTAAGTCCGCCGCCTCTGAATTTTAAGGCCGCACCGCATTGAAAACTTAAGTCCACCGCATTGAAAACTTAAGTACGCCGCCACTGAATTTTAAGTATGTCGTTGCATTGAAAGCTTTAGACTGAGACCGCCGCCACATTAAAAGTTTCATTCAGTTTTAAATAATCAAAGAGTTGAGATAAAAAAAATGTTGCTGCTTGACGAAATAGTAAAAATAATCCAAAATTTGTCGGAAACCTGCTGGGGTAAGGAGGAAGAATTTGATTCGATGTTGGAGACATGTCGAATCTATGAGCAGCAGGAGTATGTAAGCGCTGAGCAAATTCAGTGCTTAGCGTGGAGGTTGCAGCATCTGATGCAGTTCGCCAGGCAGAACGGGATGGATTGCCCTGAGATGAGCCCCGGGCTCGAAGCAATGTTGACCTGGAACTGGTAGGATGCTGCTGGAATCAATTTAAAAAATTCTTTTTTGTTATATACTTACTTTTATTTTACTGAAATAAAATATATGTATGTATTTCAAAATGAAAAAAAAATACATTTTTTTGTTTTATTTTTATTTTATTTATTATTTAACGTGTAAGATATAATTGATATATCCATGATTCAAGCGTAAGTATAAAAAAATTATTGTTTCTTAACCATAAATACATCTGTAGACATAAGTCTACAGCTACTCGTAATAAATTGACAAAGCAATGACTCCATCTGGACATCACCGTCCGTTATTCTTTTTACTAGAGACGTTTCCAGCACCAGATCAGGACAAAGCTCCTCAATCTCTTCCATGTGGGATAGAATTCTCATTCTCACATATTCGTCTGTCGATTGCATTTTTTTTTTGTTACTACAATCAATCTAGAACTCGATTTTCAATACCGTATAGTACCCCATATATTTCATCCAGTAGAAAATAATTTTCCTATACCAACAGACGGTATATTAGGCAGAGATTTTTTCTCAAAACACATGTGCAAAATAGACTACGAAACACAAACATTAACAACAGTGTTAGACGATACAGACGTTATAATACCTTTACACTTTAACAAACATGCATACGACATTATACGAATACCACCGAGAACAGAGATAGTACATCCTATTAATATAGACGTAAAAGAAGACAGCTTGGTATTAAATGACGAAATTCAGGAAGGTGTATTTTTAGCTAACACCATAATTCCTGCTATCGGAAAATGCCATGTCAAAATACTAAATACTAACGACAAAGAAGTAAAAATACTAAAACTAAAACCGAAATTAGAACCACTAACAAATTACATACAATTTAGAAATAACAACAATAAGCAAAATGACGAACGATTTAAGAAACTACAAAAAGAATTAATTCAGATTCAGAGCAAACAGTTTTACTTTAATTTGAAATAGCCTTGTGGCTTTCTGACATGCTACATTAGCCTTTGTGGCTATACTGGAAATTCCCTTAAAAAGCCTTGCGGCTGAAGTAAATGGCGTGTGCGCCTTAACAACACACACAACTTCAGGCCCACACTAGACTAACAATAGGCCCCCTCAGTATCCAACTCCACATATGTATCAACATGAAGAAAACTATAATTAAACTTTTAACTTTTAAACTTTATTGAAAGGTAATTAACGAAGTGGAAGCCCCACACTCAAAAGCAGAGTCTAACTGAAATCCTCGGAGAGTTACCAAATAATACAGGAGTAACAACTTTAGATTGCGATTAAGTTGGCTAACCTTGCCTGTGAAATATACTAAAGCGTATTAAAACACTGCGACTGATTGGCGAAAATGTCCAACAGAAATAATAATTTCGGCCGACGTGGCGGCACGAATAATAGATCCCAAGGAGGACAAAACTGGCGCGACCCAGTCGACCAGAGCGGATATTTAAATAATTATAATAATAATAATTTCGGTAATAATAATAATTATGATAACTACGGAAATAATCAGAATCATGGTTCAGGCCGTGGACGTGGTCAAAGTAGAAGGCCTTCGGGAGGGAGACGAGGCGGAATCTCAAATATAAAAGAAAATGTGAGATCGCCAATTGTAGCGCGTGAGCCTGAAACGCTACCTCCAGCCCCTCATTTGTCAAAAACGACATCTGAGTTAAAGAATGATCCATTATACTTGGAATCATTTTTTCCGTCACCATCGGAAGAGTTAAAACCAAAGCCTGAGGAACTTAACCACACCCCGGGTTTCGATGGTCTGACAGTTCTGATTAACGAGACGTATGTTAATCTTTCAACGCACGATTTCAATTTTAAACGCAATGTGCCTCTTAGTGCATATGCTTTGATAAAAGCGTTGGCACAAACGTATAAAAATAGCCTATTTTATAAAGACTTGATAAGATACACCAAATGCTTTCAATGAAAGTAAAGAACATGAAATTCGAAACCGAAATCAAACCCATATTATTCACCGAAATTCCTAGAACTAGTGCAATGATCCATAAGACTTGCAATTATAGAGCAATATCAATAATGATGAAAAGAATTAAAAATCAGGAAAGCATATCACGAATGGAAGGATAAAAGGTCATTTTAAGAATGAAAAAAGCAATATTTTTGTATCCAATACTACAGTACCAGTTAAAATAGGAAGGTTCATTAGACTTTTAAAAGATAAGACAATTTGTCTATAAAGAGACGGAACATAACATTTCAAAGAGTCGCGTGCTACAAGTCATATAAAAGTAACAAAAGATTAAGTAGAGACTTGGAGCAAAAAGAACAAGATTACAACAGCAAGTCAGACCACACATATTGCGATAGAAAGCGACTAAAATGAATTTTTGCTTCGAATATATTTGTAGAAAACAAAAAAAGGCAGGATATTCTTATTTTTGACGCTCCGATTTCCGATAAATTCATAATAAACTACAAAATTAGTGAGTAAAAACATTGCTTGCAGAGTATTTTCCATTTTATCTTAAAGTGACTGAATATATAAATATTTTCATAATACCTTTATGTATACAATACCATTGGTGCTTGGGGATCGTCAACATTTTAGAAAAGAAAATCATATTTTTCGACCCACATGGCATAATAACCCAAAAGTCTCGACAAGAAAGTTTTCAATGGGGATTCTGCAGTTTATGACAATATATAACATAAAAACTCAGCAGAATTGTTGGGAAAAATATTTTGAAATAGACGGGATATTCAGAGCCGTTATAATTTCAGAATTGTTAATAATGTTCGATTGTGAAGAAAAAGTTTATTTGTATTTTTATTAACAAGTAAATTGATTTTATTATCGAGCAACTTATAACTCCGAAGCATTATAAAAATAAATAAAATAAAAAAAGGCATCATTTGATAGTAGAAGAAGAAAAATTCTCAATTTCTAGAAAAGATAATACGTCAATTTGAATAAAAAATCGACTTTGCCTAGTGAATACAAAAATTTTTAAATTTTTTCGAAAAAAATTTCACATAGTGCAAAGAGAAAATTTAAAAGTTTTCCTTAAATAAAAAATAAATGTTTTAAAATTTTTCGAAAATAATTGCACATACATATAGTGCAAAGAAAAATTTTAAAGTTTCGGAATCTATTGAAAATAGGAAGAAAAGTTAAAGTCGTAAATATAAAAAATAACAAAGATGAACGAAGAACAATTGAGGATAATGTTAGGTGCTGCAATTAGTGCGGCGACAGAACGAACTAGAGTAACTTTCGAAAGGACGATAGAGGAACTGACAGGAAAGCTTAGGGTCTTAGAAGCTCCAACGGTAGTGGAAGAGTTTCAACAAGTGACCATTGATCGAGTTGTGAGGAATCTCTTGAGGTTATTAATATATTATAATTAATATTATAATACCAGAATTTAACGGTGACAGGTCACGATGCGTTAGCTGGAGACAGGCTGCGTTTGCGGCCTATAAGCTGTTCGAAGACTATGATAAAAGCTCGAAACATTATCAGGCGGTAGCCATAATTAGAAACAAAATAGTCAATTCAGCTGACCAGGACCTCTCATCATTTAATGCTATTCAGCACTCCGCCATCAAATGTACGACAATACTACATTAATACCCAGATACACCGGCAAATAGACAAATTAACGGACACGGTCAACAAAATTATAAAAGTTACAAAAGAAACAGAAATTGACACAGGACATTTATTTAAACTTTTGACGGCTAGGAGCCGAGCGGTTATTACGGAATTAGATAATATAATCTATTCCATCATTTTGGGAAAGTTAAATGATATTAACCCCGTTATTTTGAACACTATTCAAATCAAAAAAATATTTATCACTGAACATGTGTAAACAAAATTCGTTTTTCTAGACGTTTTTGATTTTTGAGTTTACAGATCTAACAAATTTTAACAATTCTTTTTTAGTTTTTTTTAATTTCCGATATCAAGGAAAAAATAGAAACCAAAGAAACAATGGCAAAAATTTACAAATATGGAACAAAAGTACAACTCTCCATTGGATCCGTTCAAACGACAAAGCCTACTTCTTTTCCAAGTGCCTGGTTCAATTCCAACAAAGGTGAAAGAGATTACTATAGAGTTAATCCGTAAGGCAGTTTATGTCTTACAATTAAATTAAAGGCTGATTTGTTGTGGCTTACTTGTACAAGATACTATCAAAAGATGAACAGTGTAACGGCAGAGTGTAATCTGATGTACACTGGCATTGGAATTTCGAGAGTCATACCAGAAATGTCAGAATGTCGGAATGACATTTCTGGTCTGTCATTCGAAATTGGCGTACGTGCGTTCGGGTCAAGAAGAAATGGCTGGACAACGCGTCATTTCGAAGTTTCGGTAGCCATTGTTTTTTTTGATGATCAGAAGGAACGCGTGTCAGTTGCTGGGAGAGTTGCGTCATCGACGGTGGTTTTTCTTTTTACTTGGCGTTACTACGTAAAAAGTCGTCGTGTTTTTTTTCGTCGCGAAAAAAACAAAGAACAATAAAATTAAAGTTAAATTTTTATAAATAAATACTTTTTTAAACAAAAGAAGAAAATTATTTGTTAGGTTAACCGTGCGACGAACACGTTAGCAGGAAAAAATAAACAAGCGTCTGTCCGCGGAAACGGTGGTGGTGGAGCGCTAGCGCTTCACACGGCAACGTAAAAGAAGTTGCATTTCAATAGAGAAAAATCTTATGTTTTAAAAATTAAAATTAAATAAAACCTAAGTCATCGACGGCCACTCGCGGAAAGTTGGGTGATGAAGCGCTAGCGCTCCACCACAAACCACATAAAAAATAGAAAAAAACAGATACATAAAAGTTATAAAGAAAAACTGCATAGGACAGTGAGAGAATTGAAAAGGAAAATGTGGCAGAAGCACAAAAAAAAATTGGAAATAAAAATAGAAAATACTGCACAGTGACAGTGAGAAAAAAGATAGAGAAGGAAGAAAAAAAATTTCATATACAGAAAAGTTTTAAAGAGAATTGAAAAGAAAAATGTGACAGAAGCGCAAAAGTTTTTAAATAAAAGAAAAAAATAAAAAACTGAATAGACAGTGAAAAACAAAAATAGAAAGATTAATGAGTGACCGAAAGAGAAAATTTTGAAAAAAAAAAAAAAAAAAAAAAAAAAAAAAAAAGAACTAAGAACAAATATTCGTTTTTTTTATAAAAATGCAAAAAAAGAAATAAAAACATAAAAGAAATGATTTAAAATTTGAAGAAAAAAAAATATAAATTTCTTTTTATTTAAAAGAAGTTGTATAGGATAATGGCAGTGTAAAAAGGTAGCACCAGGTCCCTATGTAGAACCAAAAAACCAGTGTAGGGTGGACCGAAAAATTTCCCCATAGGTCCACAAGGTAGGGTGGGTGATAGACGGGGCCGAGCATAACACCAAGCTCGAGGGTTCAGCCCGAGGAAAAATTATTAGGGAGGCACATTTTTTTTTTTGATGACTTTTTTTTTGTTTGTAGTAATTTCGGAAAAATTTTTGAAGTTTCAGAGCCCAGCAACTTAAGCACGAGAAAATTATATTTGTAAGGTGCAGGCACACCATGAGCAGCAGCTACCCACCCCAACATCCCGAACTGCTGGCATCGGCAAACTAGCTCGTGCTGCCGCTGGTCATGTTGTCCGCGTTCCAAGCACCCATCGCTTGCGCGATTACAAATTTTGGCGCCCAACGTGGGGCCGTTTGAGGTTGAAGGTTAAAAGAAAACTGTAAATCAGTGGACAATTATGCCCCTTAAAAATTTTTTTTAGTATTTTGCCTTCGATTTCACTCGGTTCCATCCGATTTACCCTCGCTGTGCTCTGGATTTTTGAAAATTTTTTATTTAACCAAACCTGTTACAGGAAAATTATTGTTTTTGTCTTCATTTGAATTTTAAATTCAAGAATTTAATAATCAAAGCCTGTAGCTGGATTTATCAGTCCGGGAGGATTCCGTTCTGATCCGCTCAGACGCTTTTGACCCTATTTATTCCTATTTGTGAAAATTACCCTGTAATAGAAGACTAAATTTTTTGCATAATTTTTTTTGAATAAATTAAATTTCAGTAACTTCTTACATTTTTAATATTGTTGATTCACTCTTTTAGCTTGAATGCGAATTGCGGCTGCAAGTCAAGGTAAACAGCTGGATTTTGCGATTAAGTTGCAATTCACTGCGCTTTTCGACCGCTTTACTGAGACTTGGATGGGTTGTAATTCAATTTCATGGTTGAAACGAGATTTAAATTTTATAGATTCAGATTCTTCCTCCCTAAATTTTTCTTCGTGGCTGACCAAACAATTTAATAATAATTTGAATAGTTCTACATAGGACCAAGCTGTCATTGATAATTAAACTTCTGATAAAAATTTTTTTTTCTTTTAAGAAAAACAAAAATTTAACAAATTAAATTTGAGAATTTTTTTTTGTAAGTAAAGAATAAAACTTAGCAAGTAAATTTTTTTTTGAATTTGAAAATTTCTCTTAAAGAATTTCTAAAAATTTATAAATCTAAAAATTTTATAAAGCGAATATTTAACATTTTGGAATTTTTTTTTTGCATAATGTAGCTATGCTAAAAATTTAAAGGTATAAAGCGTTAAAGATTTGACATTTGAAAATTTTTTTGCCCAAATGTAGATTTTTGCTAAAAATTAAAAAACGATATAATTAATTAGAATTTGATATTTGGTAAATTAGTGGTAATTCATAAATTTAACTTTCGGCCATTTTTTTTTTATTACAAAATTTTAACTTTCGGTTGTTCGATACCTTTTATCTCGGTCGCGGATTCGGTTTTTGAGTTACGTGAAAAATGCCTCTGCATCGTAGTAATGAGAATTTGTCCATTCTGGGTGAAATCCCTGACAATCCCTGTGTGGTGTGCAAGCAACAAATGCTAGATGGCGAAAATTTCAGTATAACTCCCTGCTTCCACATTTTCCATACGGAATGCATTTCCAATTGGTTGCAGGAGACTCGCAACTGCCCTTTCTGTCAGGCGTTGTGCAGTACTAAAAAAGTTAAGCCATACAAGCCCATTCCTAATTTGGGATTGGAGTCCTTTACCATAACACCAGCTACTACCCACACAAATACGATCACTAAAAATAGTCGGCCCGTAACCCGAAGTTACAAAAACTTAATGGATCAAAATATTTCAGTGACACCTGCACATAATCTCAACATGTCAGGAGTGCATCCATTATCCACAGACTTGTCCAATCACGCAAGTGCGCAAACTAATGTTTCTCAGTTTTCAGACGCACAGTTGCAAAAGTTGATTGACGAAGCTGTGAAAGCTCAACTGGCTAAAATGAATTTAAACGCCGTCAGTAATGCACCTCTTGATCTGAATCGAGATCCAAATCCACCTGTGACTTTTGGTCGTTCTTCTGACATACACCAGGCTCCTAGAAATGTGATCAACAATTCTCCATTTTCACTTGGACTTCCTCCATATAACCCTCAGCTTCCTCCTCCACCCGTTTTCCATCAAAACCATCACCAACAAGCAACCCACAGCAATTTTGCTCAAGGCACTTCAATCCACCATAGGTCAGTTCCACCTTTTATGGCTTCAGAGAAAGTCTCAAATCTTATTTCCAATTGGAAAGTCACTTTTAGTGGCAAAGAAGACGCTTTGTCCGTCGATAAATTTATATACCGAGTACATTCTCTGACCGTTCAAAGTTTGCGAGGTGATTTTGACGCCTTGTGCAATCATGCACACATTTTGTTTGCTGGGAAAGCGTTGGAGTGGTTTTGGCGCTATCACCGTGGTGTGACTCAAATAGATTGGGAAACTCTGTGCACAGAACTTCGTGGTCAGTTTCGAGATCGGAGAACAGATTTAGACATAATGGATTTGATTCGTCAAAGGAAACAAAAATATGATGAAAAATTCGATGAATTTTATGAATCTGTTCTTCAGCTCTGCGATAAATTGCAACGTCCTCTTGAACCAGCAACTTTGTTGGAAATCATTCAACGAAACTTACGTCTCGACGTTAGACGCAGTCTTCTCTATGTCTCCATCGAAAATATTAGACAGCTTCGAACATTTGTTCAAAAACGCGAGTTGTTGGATGAAGAGTACGGCAGGTCGACCAGAAACTTCCAAGCTGCACGCAACGTATCGGAAGTAAACGTTAACACAGAAGATCTCCCGAATAACCATTTTTTAGAGTTGCCAACCGCACCATCACCACCTTAAAAAGTGATGCGGCATGCCAAACCACAACAGTTATTTTGAAACCAGTCAATCCTACTTTGCAATTTGAAAATAAACCTGAAATTAAACCACCCTCTACAGTTTTACCTATTCGACATTTTAAACCTCTGCACATTCGTTGGCAGGAATATAAAGCCGCCCGTAAGCGAATTTTTTCTGATGAAGTCATTGCTTCACCGGGGTCAACGCATAAGAAACGTTCTACTTTAAGATTGAGAAAATTTTGGAAAAATTTAAAGGCGAAGAAAAAATTTATTTGTTCTTCAGTGGTTTCTGATAAACCTAAAGATGATTTACGTCCCTATGCTCAAATTTTAATTTTTAAAGAAAAAATTGAAGGACTAGTCGATACTGGTGCCTCTGTCAGTTGTTTAGCCAACAATCTAGCTAAAAGGTTTTTAGAAGATAACCAACACCCATGGCACAAAGTCAAGACTAACCTTAAAACTGCAGATGGAACAAATCATTTTGCATTGGGTTTCGTTGAAACTTTTATTACTTTTAGAGGAATAACCAAACCTCTCAAATTTCTGATAATTCCAACTCTTTCTCAAGACTTATATTTGGGCGTTGATTTTGTGAAGACTTTCGGTTTGGCAAGTGATCTTTTTCATGAGGATATTCCGATTTCTGTTAATTTGAACATTGCGGAGTTGGACTCCAATCATCATGTATTAAATGCTCGACAGCAAGCAAATTTAAATGCAACCATTTTATTAATTCCTTCTTTTTCTGAAAAAGGGTTAGGCCGAACAAATTTTATAAGCCACGTCATTGATGTAGGTCAAGCGAAGCCTATAAAACAAAGGCATTTTTCTGTTTCACCAGGCGTTGAAAAACTTCTTTTTGCGGAGATCGATAGAATGCTTTCTCTTGGCGTTATCGAAGAATCTCAAAGCGCATGGTCATCTCCTGTTGCACTAATCGTTAAACCGAGTAAAGTTCGTATGTGTCTCGATGCACGAAAAGTCAATGAGGTCACAGTGAAGGATGCTTATCCTTTGCCGCTCATCGACGGAATTCTCAGCAGGCTCCCGAAGGCACAGTTTATTTCAAGCTTAGACCTGAAGGATGCCTTCTGGCAAATTCCGTTGGATGAAGCGTCAAGGGATAAGACAGCCTTCACTGTCCCCAACCGACCTCTATACCAATTTGTTACAATGCCATTTGGCTTATGTAATGCGCCGCAGACCATGACCCGTCTCATGGACAAGGTAATCCCTGCCCATTTGCGAACTAAAGTATTTGTATACTTAGACGATTTGTTGTTAATAACCGAAACTTTCGATGACCATATTTCGCTTCTGCAAGAAGTAGCATTTTGCATTAAACGTGCTGGCCTTACAATTAATATAGAGAAAAGCAAATTTTTGCTCAAACAAATTCACTACCTTGGTCATGTCATTGGACATGGAACAATAAGTACCGATCCGGACAAGGTAAAAGCCATAAAAGAATTTCCTCGTCCAAAAACAGTTAGACAACTTCGTCGCTTTCTAGGTGTCTGTGGATGGTACCGAAGGTTTGTGCAAAACTATGCTTCAATTTCTACCCCTTTGACAAATATGTTACAAAAGGCTCGTAAATTTGTTTGGACCGAAGACGCAATTGCTGCTTTCGACTCCCTCAAAAATAGTTTAAGTAGTGCACCTGTGCTACATAGTCCTGATTTTTCTCGTCCATTTTCTATTCAATGTGACGCTAGTCAATTTGGCGTTGGAGCGGTTTTGGCACAACGTACCGATGAAGGTGATGAAGTTCCCATTGCATACATGTCCCATAAGTTCAACCAAGCGCAAAGAAACTATACTGTTTCCGAACAAGAATGTCTTGCGGCGGTTATGGCCATAAAAAAATTTCGAGCTTATGTCGAAAGACATGAATTCGAAGTTATAACCGATCATGCTTCGTTAAAATGGCTCATGAGCCAAACCGACTTGCATGGCAGACTTGCGCGCTGGGCACTGAAGTTGCAGGGCTTCAAATTTACCATTCTTCATCGGAAAGGCAGCCAAAACGTGGTTCCTGATACTTTATCGAGAACTTATTCTCAGGAAAGCCTCCACATTTCGTCTCTGACTGCGTCAGAAACAGACCAATTTTTCGAAATTGATTTTAATTCGGAATTTTTTAAGACCGAATTTTATTTAAAGATGATTGAGGAATTTCAGAAAGAGCCAAGTAAGCAACCAGATATACAAGTTATAGATGGGATAATTTATAAGCGTTGCGAATTTGCTAGCGGTGATCCGATTCAGGAAGAGCAATCATGGAAGGTATGGGTTCCTTTGGAAATGAGACAAGATCTCATTCTAAGAGCACATGATCATCCGATGAGTTCTCATGGTGGAATTGGGAAAACGTTAACCAAACTTAAAACCTTTTATTTCTGGCCACGTATGTCTAAACAAGTGCGAGATCACGTTCTATCGTGTGAAACTTGCAAGCAAACCAAAGCCCCAAATCACATACTTCGTCCTCCTATGGGTAAGCAGGCTACGTCTGTCCGAATTTTTCAAAAACTCTACGTAGACCTTCTTGGACCTTATCCAAGATCACGATCAGGAAACGTGGGCATGGTGATTGTTCTCGACCATCTTTCCAAATTTCATTTCTTAGAGCCAATCAGGAGTTTCACTGCCAACAAGATTGTTGATTTTCTTGAAAAGCGAATTTTTGCCATTTTTGGTGTTCCTGAAGTCATCACCTCTGACAATGGTGTTCAATTCAGATCTAAACTTTTCAAAGACCTTTTAAAGAAATATGGTGTGACGCATAATTATACTGCCAACTATTCTCCGCAATCTAATGCCGTTGAACGAGTCAATCGTTCAGTCATTGCTGCTGTTAGAGCCTACATTAACCCAAATCAGAAAGATTGGGATGAAAAATTATTTGCTATTAGCGTTGCTCTCAGAAGCTCAGTACACTCGTCCTCGGGTTTCTCTCCATACTTTGTTGTCTTCGGTCAAAATATGATCTGCCACGCAACGTCTTTTGAAGTTTTGCGAAAACTAAAACTTATTGAAGATCCGACCGCTGACATCAGACACGAAGAACGAACTGAGTTGATTCGCGAAAAGGTGCGAGAGAATTTGAAAAGGGCATATGATACAAATGCTAAAAATTATAATATGCGTTCACGTCCAGTTCGTTTCGAAATCGGTCAAATTGTGTATCGTAGGAGTTTTGCTCAAAGCAAAGCTTCCGATCACTTTAATGCAAAATTGGCAAATGTTTTCGAGAAGGCTCAGGTGATTAAGAGAATGGGTACGGCTTATTATGAGCTAGCAGACATGAACAATAAACGACTTGGTATATTTCACGCGAAGGATATTAGAAAGTAGTGCCTTCAGTTTTTGTAACCAACCACAGCAGATTTCGAAAAACTGTTTTGTAACGGCAGAGTGTAATCTGATGTACACTGGCATTGGAATTTCGAGAGTCATACCAGAAATGTCAGAATGTCGGAATGACATTTCTGGTCTGTCATTCGAAATTGGCGTACGTGCGTTCGGGTCAAGAAGAAATGGCTGGACAACGCGTCATTTCGAAGTTTCGGTAGCCATTGTTTTTTTTGATGATCAGAAGGAACGCGTGTCAGTTGCTGGGAGAGTTGCGTCATCGACGGTGGTTTTTCTTTTTACTTGGCGTTACTACGTAAAAAGTCGTCGTGTTTTTTTTCGTCGCGAAAAAAACAAAGAACAATAAAATTAAAGTTAAATTTTTATAAATAAATACTTTTTTAAACAAAAGAAGAAAATTATTTGTTAGGTTAACCGTGCGACGAACACGTTAGCAGGAAAAAATAAACAAGCGTCTGTCCGCGGAAACGGTGGTGGTGGAGCGCTAGCGCTTCACACGGCAACGTAAAAGAAGTTGCATTTCAATAGAGAAAAATCTTATGTTTTAAAAATTAAAATTAAATAAAACCTAAGTCATCGACGGCCACTCGCGGAAAGTTGGGTGATGAAGCGCTAGCGCTCCACCACAAACCACATAAAAAATAGAAAAAAACAGATACATAAAAGTTATAAAGAAAAACTGCATAGGACAGTGAGAGAATTGAAAAGGAAAATGTGGCAGAAGCACAAAAAAAAATTGGAAATAAAAATAGAAAATACTGCACAGTGACAGTGAGAAAAAAGATAGAGAAGGAAGAAAAAAAATTTCATATACAGAAAAGTTTTAAAGAGAATTGAAAAGAAAAATGTGACAGAAGCGCAAAAGTTTTTAAATAAAAGAAAAAAATAAAAAACTGAATAGACAGTGAAAAACAAAAATAGAAAGATTAATGAGTGACCGAAAGAGAAAATTTTGAAAAAAAAAAAAAAAAAAAAAAAAAAAAAAAAAGAACTAAGAACAAATATTCGTTTTTTTTATAAAAATGCAAAAAAAGAAATAAAAACATAAAAGAAATGATTTAAAATTTGAAGAAAAAAAAATATAAATTTCTTTTTATTTAAAAGAAGTTGTATAGGATAATGGCAGTGTAAAAAGGTAGCACCAGGTCCCTATGTAGAACCAAAAAACCAGTGTAGGGTGGACCGAAAAATTTCCCCATAGGTCCACAAGGTAGGGTGGGTGATAGACGGGGCCGAGCATAACACCAAGCTCGAGGGTTCAGCCCGAGGAAAAATTATTAGGGAGGCACATTTTTTTTTTTGATGACTTTTTTTTGTTTGTAGTAATTTTGGAAAAATTTTTGAAGTTTCAGAGCCCAGCAACTTAAGCACGAGAAAATTATATTTGTAAGGTGCAGGCACACCATGAGCAGCAGCTACCCACCCCAACATCCCGAACTGCTGGCATCGGCAAACTAGCTCGTGCTGCCGCTGGTCATGTTGTCCGCGTTCCAAGCACCAGTCGCTTGCGCGATTACAACAGACTCTGGAATCTGACTGGACCAGCTACAAATTAACTATTGGGAAGAAGGGAGCTAAAATTAATCCCTTTCATCTAGCAAGAATTGTCAATGAAGATTCCGACTTATCTGTCCTCGAGGGTGAAACAACAGGGGAAACATTGAGTGAAAGGGATGATCACTGGATGATGCTTTTTATCATGGCAAGATTCAGAATCATGCGAGCCACCGTTCCGGAGCATCGATCAAAACTAATGACAAGATTCAATAATCTAATTAAACCCCTGACTGCAAAAAATATAACATTGGAGACTGAGCACTCTGCTTTTGCTTCAAAAATCTAAAGAGAACCTTATCTATATGTATATGATATGTTTTACAATCAATTCCCCAGTTTCAAGTATTCGGATCTCCGAAGTGGATCAATTTCTTATCGGTGGAAGGATTGCACTACATTGCTCATACTTCAACGTTTGGTAAAGCGACTTGGTTTTCCAAATATTGAGAGTATTGCGCCATGAAAAATTTTGAAAGCGTTATTAAATTTGAATTACTAACGTTTGATATATTGGACGATTTCGAGAGAGCACTGGCCTTGACTTACATCGTTTCGAACAGACATTTTGTATCTGACGTGTTTTATAAGGACATAATAATCGCTCTTACACAACAGAACGTTCACAGTTTTTATGAATGCTCGTAGATCGTCTCATTCGGATTTAAGCGCAACGTCACCTCCGCCTTCTATATATAGATCTTTGAGTGACTGTAGTCTGTGGGAACCGTCGTCTGTCGTTGGATTGACTGAGAGGGTGCGATAATTGTTTTTCGACATGCCATCTTACGGTACTACATGGGTGGGTCCGGTGCGTGATTTTGAATATGTCGAGTGGGTGAGTATAGTATAGTATACTCATTGCCAACGCGCGAGCCGCACAGCGAATAAATTTTTCTGCTCGTCCTGAGCGAGACGCTGCCCGGTGAAATGGTGGTTGCAATGGACAAGAGGTTCCCTGAAGGTATCAAAGTGAATGTTACAACCGGAGTTTTGGCAGACACTATCCAACATCTACTGTCAGCCGCATCGTATTGTGAGACGGATCCTACCGTTTCATCAACGGGTAGGAATAGATACGATGACATAAAATTGCAGTACTTCAAGAGTGTTGAAGCTTTGATAAACATTCTGATAAGACCAAACTCTTCCATAGCTCTCACGTATGGTATATACGATCGCCGCACTTTTGAAAGTTTGTATGATTCAACATGGTCGTAATTTCGTTACTGAGATGGATCCATGTTCAAATCATGGAAACGAAATTTGTAGTGTACTTACAAGTCACTATTACCACTCCTAACACATAGCACTATATAATTCCAATAATTTCATTTAGACCACCTACCAAAACCAATAAATAATAATCAATTGCATTTTTCGTAAACACAGAATTTTCGATGTAACAAAAAACCCAAATAATGACGGGCACTTGAACATCCAAAATTCTGTACGTACGCGAATGTCATTCACACTTCGCATCATTCCCTGTTTCCCTCACATTATCTACATACCTAACACTCAATGAATTTCAACATAATCGCATACACCACAACAACAACAACAACACATTAATGCAAGCGAATGCATATATGTACATAATATCATATTGCTAGAAGCAACGACATCAGTTGAAGGCCAATTAATATCATATGGCATTAGAGACGTTGACTTTTCATATGCATATGTTATTGTTTTTCTTTTCTTTTCTTTTGCATTTGTTGTTACTGTAAATCAATTAAAACAAACCTATTTCATTGTTGTTACAATGCAATAACCAAAATCGATTTATGTATTTGTTGTCTTTGCTATCAAAAATGATGACCCAAATAAATGGGAGGAGTTTAACAAATACTGGCAAAATATAGTACTAAAAATAAGGGTAAAATTTGTATAAATATTAAGATTATTTTAAATAAAATTCAGAATTAGTTTGAAAGCGAAAACACTGTTTTGCTCTAATTTTCATGTTTCATTAGTAGCCTGGTGGCTCGAGAACAAATTGCTGGCGAGCAATAAATCCACGCAACCTCCGCGGCGCGTCCCATAAAGAAATATTTCATTTCAGAAGGCCACATAGATACCTTCGCGGCGTTACAACACAAATTAGAACGAGGTGAACCCTGAAATTTACCTCTTTTCTTTTTCGATGGAATAACGAAATGACCATCATACAATTTGATTAACATGGATCGTGAAGCTTACAATCGTAATGTGAAGGAGTGGAGGAACTCTGACAAAGCGGAACGGGAAATGAGAAGAAATACCCGGGCCACGACTGTGATAAAAACTGGTGTAAGAAGGGTTACACTACACCTGACTATCCTCCGGACCACCCTTCTGGTCTGGGTAGTGGTTGCCCAGCAAAACCACATGAAAGTAGTTATAAGTCTACTTACACTGGCAAGAACACAACAAATTTAAGGTAATGCAGAATTATCTGCCTCACAAGAATACGATTCGTGCGGCATTTGATAAGATAATTAGAGTCACGGATAGTAGTTCCTTAGGCGAAAATATAATGGGCGCATTTCAGAAATTCGACTTTAATAGTGTTCTGAAGCCTATGATTAACTGGTATAATAAGTGGTTCAGCTTTAGTATATATAAGATAATAGTAGGATTAGTTTGCTTAGTGTTTGCTTATAGTAGCATGATAAGGGGTAATACTTTACCCATGGCAGCTTGGTTAATAGTTGCTTATTTTTGCGTCTTTAAGCAGTATGTTCTGGCTATAAGTCCAGTAATAAAGCAACAAAATCAAGGTTTGTTAGGTGTATTTTTTGATGTAATGTTAGTTTTAACTACATTGGTGTTTTTAATAATTTATATTGTTAACATTACTATCAAAGTAATCATAAGGTCGATAATATGTTATTTCCGATACTTAAGTGGTATATTTTGTTGTAATGTATTTGTATTAATAAACATCTTGCAGATAACATTTAATGTAGCATTGTGCATTTTAATGTTAAATTTTAATATCTTAATTGTTGTGTACTTGGTTATACTAATATTCAACTCATGGACATTATATTCAACCACACAACAAGATTTAGTCCACAACGTGTTAATTGGCTATATTTTATCCTGGTACAAAAGAGAAAAGAAAGAAGATCCTACGAATTGTGGAGGACCATTCACTTTTGCCGATAGTCTGCCAGACCACAAAACCCGTAGTTTTAACGACATTTTATGATGAGTGGACAAAGCCAAACTGGAAGTTCTAATATCTCATTCTCTAGTGCGTCGCCCATGGATGAAGATGCAAGTACATCAAAGCCTTCAACGGCTAATTCATCTGTAGTAAGTGTGAACATTCAAAATACACCAGTCATAGAATCACAGAAGAGAAAGATACTGGTAGGACCCAATGGAGATGAAAAACAGGACAAGCGTGCAAGAGTCGACAAAATTACTCCTGAAAGCAAGGCAAACGCTTTACAGTATGTTCACACTCTGGTTCATGCCTTTGTCACTAAGAAAAATATCAATCTCACAGAAATATCTGACAAGCCATATGAAATGATGAAACTATACTCATTTTGTTATAGAATTCATCAACTAGCTAGGTATGAGACAAATTTTGTGAGAACAGCAGGAAGAACCAGGACAGGTCGTCATGAGAAAATGACAAATTTGGTACAACAAGTGATATTGAATGAATCGACTATAAGTATGACGAGCACAGAAATGATGGAAACATTTGCAGCCACTATAATAGCTTTAAATATTACGGCACAACATGTATTTGAGGAGTACCACTCAATAGTATGCCTTCTCCAGCTGTTCAGGGAAAGGTCTCGGGAATTGCAATTGGGCCCAGATAGTTGGGTATTGGACAAGACGAGCATGGGTACAAGACTGAGAGACCTTAAACAATTCGGATTGAAAGGAGTGCATAGACATATGGCAAGTGGATTGTGCTGGGAGGAAAATTTGAGCAGTACTTTATCCCAAAACACTTCTGGTTTGTGCCAAGCTCTCCTTCTTGCTGCTTCTACCAATTCTCAATTTGGCAATAGATAGCATTTGAAAGGTCTTTTGATTTCATACCACAGATAACAAGTGTTTCCAACTTTTTGCTATCTAATAATGCCACTTCTTGTGTGAACATTATCAGAGAATTGGCAAACATAGTAATGTTGCATGGTGATAAATCAAACAGGAGAATATCACCCAATTTTGCTGTGGTTTGGAGGATGATCAACAATCCAGACAACAGCTTCAATTCTGAAAGTGCCAAAAATGTATCCTTCACTAGCAAAAAGGGCAACCTCTGCTATGACTCCTTTACAACCATGAAAGGCCATCAGGACCAAGTAAAGATGCAACAATGGTACTACCATTGCACTTTTGGTACTCATGCCGAAGATTTTTCTATACTAAAAGGCATAACTAACAATGCTACTTGGCACAACAGAGCAGAATTTGGTGACTGGTTCAAACGAGTCCAAAAGTATACAGTCAAACCAGACTAAAGTAATGAGTGGAGGCAGTGAAATACATGGCTGCTACAACATGGAGTCTGGTTACAGAGATAAGAGTTTCACAGATCTAGTATTAAATCACGTAGAGGATAGCGAGGGGGTCCACAACTTGATGTCACAGACTCCCGTGGCAATTTATGAACACTTATTAGCGATTAGGACACTTCTAGTAAAAGATATAAGGATTTCCAAGCAAAAAGGAGCTCCAATTGTGCATGGAACATGTGCATGGCGCAACAAAAATGGGGCTACCTTTGCTACAGGTGAAAATGGCGAGGTTGTTAATGTTGTCATTCCCGAAGAGGGTCGGTGCTTCTGGAGCTCATGATCTGGATCCTGGATTCCTGAGTGTACGAGTTTCCAATTGCATTTTATTTTTTCTACATATTTCTTTTTGTATTTTTTACTAGACTTAGATAATAATTTAATCAGTGAAGTGAGAATGTATTTCGGAAATCATGTCAATTTGGTTATACCAGAGGAATTCATTTTCAAAAAATATGTGTGCTGGTCTACAGCAGATGGTACCTATCATTTAACACAAAATCCTAGAGGTGAGAAATGTGTATTGACAGCCGAACATTGTGTCGGGCGGCAAACAGATAGGGATCAAACTGTGAAAATTGGTGACCCAATTCCGTCATATGACCCATTTGAAATGGAAGTTACAAATAATTTCAAAAGAGGATATATAGCGGTTGTTATTACAGAAATGAGGAAGGTGATTTAGTAATGTTGAGTGGTATGCAGAATGGGCAATTAATGGAATGTGATGGTTCAAAGTTTATCGCAAAAGACTTGTCTTTTGGTGTTGTTAAAAGTTACACTGTGCATCATTCAGTAGAATTCTCAACTCAAGAAATGAATTGTTTGTTTATCACGATGTACGCTTGGAATACTAAAACGAATTCTGAGATATTTGGAATGGTAGCGCCTAGAGTTGATGCTTTAAGATTCAGAGCTGAAACTTTTAGAGATTTTGCGGGTAGGAATTACGAAATAACACCAAGGGGTTTGGTAGGTCAATCACTCGGCTGTAGTCATGTGGTACAAAAATGTTTCAATCTCTGTATAGACACAAGTTGTGACACTAGAAATGTTCAATTCGCTTGCGTGAATAGAAATAAGTGTATTTATACATTTGTTTTTAAAGCAGAGAAGAGGCAGGGTAGACGTATATGTTGCCCAATAAAAAATGTTAGTGTATGTCCGAGTAAACCAATAAGTTCTGATATTAGAATATCAGAAACTTACTTGTTTGAGAGATGCTATCTCTTTGAAAGTGAAGAAAATTTGACAAGTGGTAGTTACATATACCAGAGTGATGGTAATTTTTGGAATGGCTTACTGACGCATTTTAGTGTTAATGAGCTATATAATATTGTTGGTGTCATTACTAGGTCATATAGTGTAAACAGTACTACTGCATATTTAATCCCAATGATGAAATGATTATGCATGAGGTAAAAGGTGGAATTCCTACGCAAACTATAGGTAGAGCAGATTATGAGTCAATTTATTGCGATGGACACAATTTCAACTGGAGATCATCTGGGAATATGGGTTATTTCGAGTTTGTTTCAGATGATAAACACGCAACATGCAAATTATTGAGTTCATTAAACTTATTGCAGCAGGTAAAAACTGTGGTCAAAATGCACATAAAGAAGATACAGATGATGATTGTGAGGAAAGGGTAGAGTTACATTATGATAGGCTTGATTTTAATTGTGATGTAAATGCGTGGTCAAAAAATGAGTTAGATTACGAATGGGATTTTAGTGATAATAGAACACATGAAAAAATTAAAAGTTTTCTAGAAACACAAGGTGCTATTGTGGCCCAATTTGGAAAGGATTTTCATGATTTATGTGGTATAATGATGGCAAATAATATACGTATACACATGGGAGTTTTTTGGACTGTAGTACTAACTCTTATGAGTGAAAACGTACTGCATTCTGGTAACTTAGTGTACATGTTAGGCAGACTGTTGCAAAAGAAGAAAGGAGGCAGTCTCTTAGATGCGAGAATTTGGAGTTATTTAATATCAGATATTGCTAATGAAGATTCAACGTTGGTTGATGCTGAAGTAAACATCATCCCCAACATACAATTAATAACAAAAGATAAAAAATTTGTGACTTTTAGCAATAGTTGTGTTATAAAATGCGTCCACAGTAACAAGAAAGATGAAGCAGATTATGTCATGCCTATGTTTATAATACAATGCAAACCAGAAAAGCTGATCGATTATATTATAACAGGTATTAAAGTCGCATGTAACATTGGGGTTATGGTGATATGTATTGATTTAGTTGATATGAAAGACTATGATTTGTCTAAGTTAGTCAAGTTAATGAAATTCAGGTACGGTATTAGCCTAAAAAAAATTTTTGTTGTGAGATTAGCAACACAAATGGAAAAAGATGCATTACATAAAGAGTTAATGAAGATGGATCAAACATGTATTATGACTGACTCTCAAGCAAAAGATTGGGTAAAGCACTCAATGAGAAACATATATAGAGATGGTGTGATAAATGTGAATATAGCATCATTAGAGGATAGTATTAAAAAATGGTCAGAAATAACACCTATAAATCTTTCCACCGCTGTTGATGTTAATCCAAACGTCAAATCAATAGCCACACAACTAGAAATCCTGGATATTAACGACCAACACTTATACACAGGTCAGATGACTCATATGGAACTGGTAGTTTTTTTATAAGTAAGATGCTGTTTATTTAAATAAAGAATTCACAACATTTAAGTTTGAACGCATAGCTCACGAAGATAAAATAGGTGACACATAGACAGTCAAATTTTTAAAATAATTAAAACTCTTAATTGATATTAACTTGCCACCATTCAGCGAAGAATTAAAAAGATTTTAGAAGAGAATACAAACTTTCCTAAAGAAAGAATTAGTATTGTTTTCCAGACATAACCCTAAAGGCGGGTACAACTCAACATGTTTCGAAATCCATTCGCACAAGCTATAGAAGAACCAAATCAAAACGAAGATCAAGCGAACCAAATAACAGCTATACGAAATGAAGTGAACCAATTAAAAGAACTTGTCAAATTACTCGTACCAAATGATGTACATCTCGAAGGCAAAGCAACACTGAAACTGCGAGAGGAAATTAATAGAGACAGAGCAAACGCAGCATTGGCAACGCGCGAAACACAAATAAAATTGCGCGAGTCAGAATTACCACCGTCCATTGATGAAGCTGTGTCCTATTTAAAGATATACACGATGGGGAAAGAGATAGATAATAAATACCCATCATACTGCTCAGCGCTATTAAGAGTGTATTTAACATCGAGACTAACAATACCATTGCATGAACAAAGAACCATCATAGAAAGTGCCCTGCAAAGACATATGGATACCATCCACCCAGTATACCGATTCGACCTGGATAAGATAGTAAAGCTAAATGACAGCATAAACCTCATTAAACGCTGTTACTTACGATTTATGAATATGCGCATTGAAATACCATGGCTGACAGAACGAGTACCAGAACAAAATAATTTAAACGCGAGCACCCCAGCCAACATCTTTCGCCGGTACAAGTGGCTGTCCCACCCTCTGATATTATTAGGGGGTTCAATGATCGTATTGGGAGGCGCATACCTTACTATCCGAGTATCTGCGCACCTAATGATTACTTCTATTATCCCCAGGCTGCTGAGACTACCTATGCAGCTATTCACAATCGCCACTTACCCTCTTCGCAAAGCACATACGATGGCAAACTCTTTCTCAGATTGGGTGTCCTCAAGAAATTTAGACGCAAAATCAAGCCTTGGACCCGCCAAGAATACGTCGATAATATCGATGTTCCAAGTAAGCGGAAAGGCTATCAATCATGGCTGGATCAAATTAACAACGGGTACCCAATCCGCAGCGACGTATGTCCTTTCACAAAGTTGGAAAAATATTCAACAAGTAAATACAAAGCTCCTCGGCTTATACAAGCCCGACACCCAACCTTTAATATCGAGTACGGACGCTATATTAAACCTCTCGAAAGAGCTCTTAAAAACGACGTCCACTTTGGCAAAGGAACTTACGATACAATCGCTGACAAAATCTGGAGAATGTCTCGCAAATACCGCTATTACACTGAATGCGACCACAGCACATTTGACGCGAGAGTTACTACCGAAATGTTACGACTCACTCACACATTCTACCGCAGCTGTTTCAACAACGATGACACCCTTACTCGCCTCTGCGAGCGAACAATCAATAATCGCTGCAAAAGTCGCAATGGAGAAAAGTATAAGATACGGGGTACCCGTATGTCAGGCGACGTTGACACATCTTTTGGAAACTGCCTCCTTAATTACTACATACTTAAATCAGCATTGTCCGACTGCGGCTACACGTCTGACGTCATTGTTAACGGAGACGACTCAATTATATTCTCGAATGTTCCCATCAATCGACCCATATTGGCAAATAGACTATTATGCTACAATATGGTTTCAGTCATTCAACCCAGCGTGACCTCCATCCACACTGTAGATTTCTGTCGAACAAAATTAATACTCCATCCTGATGGTCATCCGACCATGATGTTCGACCCAAATAGATTAAAAAAAATTTATGGAATGACATACCGGCCTTACTCCTTCGATGTATACTACAAATACCTACAACAAGTACACCACGCTAATCATATGATCAATTTAAATTCACCTATCCATAGACAATGGCAATTACTCGGCAAATCAGATTACAATATACCTGATATTCCTGAACTAACAAAACAATTGAAATATTTGCAACACATAATCATCTTAGAAGTCAAAAAACAAATTGCCAACAAACCTTATACAGCCGAGTATTTAACGCCAAGTATCATCGAAGCATACCCAGATTATACCTATACCACCCGGACTTACGAAATATATACCAAGCCTGGCTTTTGATTCTAGCACCGATATTTCAGCAACATCACAATGTTCCGTTTTTGTTAGATATTGTACAGGACACAATTCAGTTCATGAAATTTTTTGAAATTTCTTCCTATGAAAAATCAAACCAGAGGCACGGACTATCTCAATACTATCAGTACATTTCTGGAAAACAATGATATTGATATTAAAAAATTGGTTTGTGTATGCACGGATGGATGCCCTTCATTAATCGGATCCGAAAAAGGATTTGTTGTAATGTTCAAGGAATTATTTATAATATATACCCAAGAGAATGTAAAGAAAGAATGGATGTAGAAACGCAAGAACTACATTTCAAGAGCAGCACTTGTAAAGGGATATGTACTTATAAGTCTTACGGAATACATATTTCAATGACTTGGACTACAATAAAGGAAATACACATATGGTATCAAGTGTTTTGCTACCTACATCATAAGAGAAACGAAAATGAGGAAATAAAAAAGATAATTAACCAAAAAAGAAATAAGAGCTTATATGAACAATCTGTTGAGTACTCAAAAGAAACAAAAAATCTAATGTGGCTAGAAGTAAATCCATCCACTATGAAAGCAGTAAGGTTAAGGAAAAAATGGATAATGGATAGAATGAGCCAAGATAGTTCACCACCAATATCTGTATCTTGCCCGGGTAGCCCTCATTTAGTTGAGATAAATGATTTCATAAAGGAAAGTAATTAGAGGATAAAAGATAAAAGATAAATAAAGGAGAATTATTATAATGGTTTCGACTTATAGAATATTTAAAAATATATTATCTCAACTTTTAAATAAACCTCTATTTCTATTTCTTATAATCATTTGGTTGGCAATTGTTTTGGCGGAATTCGAGTATCTTGATGATCATCCGGTAACATGGTTAAATAATACTGTTTTGGCCCAGAATAATAAAGCTACTGGTATTATTACGTTGACAACATCTATTAAAAAGCATATATACAAAATTTCGATAATTTCTGGTTTGGCATTGAATCTATTCTTCTTGAGTGAAGCGGGAAAAATTAAAGCAATAAATTCAATATTAATAATCGTGGTATTGGTAATAAAAATAGATAAAGTACTATTTCTTAAATTCACACTTTTTGTAATTGGTGAATTTCTTTTTTGTAGTGTAAAAGATCAAGAAGTTAGATTTTATATAATGGTATTAGGTTTAGTCATATATTACTTTGAGGATGATATCAATAAATTATTTGAGAAAAAATAGGATCTAACACATTCTACTGAATCGGATAATTTGAAGTCAGTAGAATCTAAAATTCCTCAAGCTCTTAGGGACGAGTTTAAAGTAGAAGAAAAAGATCAAGGTTTTGTGTATGAACCTAATACTCGTGAACGTATTGCGTATAATCGCTTTGCATACAAAACTCTTGGGGATAATGTGTAGATTCTATAATATTTCTATTATAATATTATTATTAATATCAATGATTTATTCTAAATCATTAAAATATAATATAAAAATTAATAGTGAAAATAAATTAAGTTTAAGTCCACCTTTTACACCATATATTGTTAATAAATTGAATAATAAGTTTGATGAATTAGTATTAAGTGGTACAAAAATTTACTCCGGATCATTAATGTTTACTGAAACAAGATATGACATAAATTGCAGTATGGTTATTAAATACAGTTCTTTGTCTAAATTTACTTGTCACGAACTTATGCATAAAGATTGTAAGGTGATTCATGAATCTATACTTGATCATTATTGGATAATATTGACTATTACATTTTGTTGGGGATACCCGAAAAATAAAGTGTATGAACATGAATATCATCAGGGATTGAAAATATTCTCTCTAAATAATATATCTAATGATCAAATGTTTATTGATACATCTAATACTTATTGGGTCACTAAAAATGTTTATAATAAGGAATTTACATTGGATTACAAAATAGAAGGTGATAAAGCATACATAATAAACACATCTCCGTGGTATATCCCGAAATTTTTAAATAAGGAGCATGATGATACTAATAAAACTAATTGGAGTGTAAATCCTATAGGATTGTACCCATTTAAAATATATTTAAAAGATGATAAAGGATATTTAATGAAACATTTTAAGGATTATTTAGATATAGATGGTGATTGGGCAAAAAAATATGAATGTTCATATTTATATGATAAATTTGGTAATAAATTTTGTAAAGAGATATATTTCGTAAACGATTATCATCCTGATATGATGCATTCGAATTATAATATACATTGCAAAAGATTGGCTACCGGTCAGCGATTAAAAAGAAAAAACCAGCTTTATCAAATGCCAACATCGAAGCACGACGAAAATTCTACAAAAGTCATAAAAATTGGACTACTGAAGATTGGAAGCGAGTTATTTGGTCCGATGAAACAAAAATCAATCGCTTTCAGTCAGATGGCAAAAGTTATTATTGGAAGCGACCTCACGAAACCATCCAAAAACATCATGTGAAACAAACGGTCAAGCACGGTGGTGGGAGTCTGATGGCGTGGGGCTGCTTTACGTGGTGGCATATAGGGCCACTGGTAAAAATCGACGGCATTATGAAGAAGGAGCATTATATTATGATATGTTATATTTTTATATATAACAATTTTTTATGAGTATCTATGAGGCTCTTATACGTTTTTGTTTTTACAAAGTAGAGAATGATAAAATACTAGTGATGGGAGCTATCGAATAAAAACAATCGGGTCATTCGATAACTGACAATTCACTCATTTATGTTGTTTACACGCACGCACTTCTGACACCGAACTTGTAGTTCGCTCTTATTCTTATTTACATGCAGATACTTTCAAAAAACAAACAAACAAAAAATAGTTTGCTACGACGTAGTCTAAACTTAAGAAGTGCCCAAATTGGATCGCCCGCGTCGTTTGACTGTCAAAATTCTCTCGTGCACATACATTTTATATGTTTAAGCGGCGAATTTATCGCTGACTGATTTCTCATAAAAAATTTTTTAAGGCTGGTAGCCGTGTCAAAAAAACACAGCTAGTAATTAAATTCTACTAAAATATCATAAATATCACAGGTGGATCACAGCAACAGCAGAAGCAACAACATACAGCAACAACAACAAAAAGGAAATTTGATGAAGTCGAGCCAACAGAGACAGTTGTTGTTAAGAAATTTCTAAGCAATTGTTGTCTGGACAATCGAGTCTTGACTAAGATTAGAAAAGATGTCGTGGAAATGTCGGCATTAATTGTAGAGGCATCTCGACTAATACATTTTTGCTTAATGAAGAAATGGGATGCAGGAGATTTTTCAAAGCAAAAATTTCAAAACTACTTTTATTGTTTGTTGAAAGGATCCAAAGCAAAATATGACCTCGATCCAGAGTATCGAGAAATGAGGGAAGCCGAAGGCCTGCAGTTGTACGAAAAAAAGCAGCGCTCAAATTTGTTTATCGATGCTGCCAATCAGTATAACCAGTTTGGATTGTGCTACTATATCAAACGACCCAATATTGCGAGAGTTCGAAAAGTGGAAGGGCGCAGCTTTAGTAGTACCGAATGCAATATTTTGCACCGAATATCAATCCAAGCAATTTAACATGAATCGAGGATTCATCAAGGAGAAAGAAGTTCGTATAGGAGGAGTTGCTGAAAAGACCTACATCGTAGAGAAGCCGGATTTTTTCTAGATGAGGGCTCAACTGATGACAGTTGGGCCCGAGATCCTAGGAGGAAATTGGGATTTGTCTGGATATATGTCTTGAAAACTGGATGTATATGTGGTATTATAATGTGGTATTTTCCAACAACATTTGGATGAATGGATATAGGCGAGAACGGACATTCTTTAAACGTAGCGCACCTTTAATACCATCGTATGCAACGTTGGACTTTTTATTTAATAAAAATAGTAATCAATTACCGAATCAGGAATTGTTAAACTTTTTACGAAAAGATTAAGAGTGGAATGATGAAAAATTTCACAATATGAAGCAAGACCCATGGAATTTTGTACACTTCTTTTATAAGTTGTCAAAATTCAATGAGGCGAAAGAATGGAAGAACTTTGCTTTAGTTCCCATTTACAAACATGGAGCGCATCATATACGATATGATACTGCAGTATTCTAAGAAATTTAAAATTGTCTGACAAAAGTAAATGGGAAGAATTTCAGGCTATCCGTGATGCCGAATGGAGGAAGTATTTCAAATTCCCAGAGACGGCCACAAAAAAAATTGACTATTCTTTGACAACGGATGGTTTGGCCGTTTCATTTTCAATGAAGAAGCCGGTAAAGAAAATTCATGGTCCCCAGAATAAAAATTTGAAAATTTCAACTGAAAAATTCAAAACAAGAATTGGACTTGATCCTGGTTTGAGGCTAATTTTTGGCGGTATTCAGTACACATCAGATGAATAGGGCAATGAACATCGCATGCCAATTAAATTTAAAAGCGGTAGATATCACACTGATTGTGGATTTTTCTCACGAGCTAAAAAACTTAAGAAATATACGAATGATGCTGAGTTTGCTCTGGCCGAAGAGGAAAGCATACTTTCACCAATGTCAACTACAAAATACAAGGAATATACACGCGCAAAGTTAAAGACAACAATTATTCGTTCAACCGAAGGTAACTAGATTGAAAATGCAAAAATATATATGTGTTGAAAAAGCCAACCATACATGGCAAAAGAAATTCTTGGCGATGTGCCAGGCCCAAAACTTGTATGTGTGGGCTCTACGAAGATTGCTGCAAATTCTCCAATGCGCGGATATAGGCGAACTCCTCAGAAAAAAGTTGTAAATGCTTTAGGATTGCACGGAGGTCACGTTTTGCACGTGGATGAATTTCGTACAACAAAACTTTGTGCCAACTGTCATCAAGTAAATAAAACATCAATAGGTAAGCACCGACATCAATTTTGCCCAAATTGCCATACTACATGGAATAGAGACGTAAATGCTGGCAAGAATATTTTGTATCTGGGAGAATGCGAAATAAATAATGTAGCAAAAAACAAGGGAAAATCTTCCAAATATTAAGCTAAAATTGTATTTGAGTTTATATTTATTCACAATTTTGTAAGGACTTTTTTTAAGTTTTGCTTTATAACTATAAGGCCCGATAACTCATCTCAATTAAATCGTAAGTTAAACTGCGATTTGTTCTTAATCGCCGATTAGTCACAAATATCGATAACTTATGTCGTGTATTTGGCTATTAACGTGCAAATCGTCGATTAAAGTTAATACGAGAAATTTCTGCGATTAACGAAGTTAACTCGACTACGTTTGACATTTGACGTTTGTTCTATTCAAATCAATCAATCAAAAATATATTGGAATTGAGAAAATGCTACAATATTTTGCATTTATTTTTTTAAGGGGGCGCCCATACGTAAGCCAGTAACTGGTTCAAATTGTAAAATGCAATGACACAAATTGCTGAGAAAAATAGGCGGAGTTCAATTTTCTCGCTCCATATCAACTTTACCAAAATCCCTGTGGTTTGAACGTTAGATGATCAAAATGGAAAGATATTTGCTGCATTTCTAATTTGATCGAACCTTTACAATAAGAAAGCCTTATGATCTATTCTGGCAAAGGATCCAAGGACAGATTTCTGCAAAGATGTGTACAAGTTGTTTGCATTATTTTAGGTGTAGAAAAGCTGTTAATCAGCTTCGAACTTCTTTTTACATGAAGCGAAAAATATCAAAAATGTAGAAGTAAACGCAGCATAGTGCCATTAGGAAGATAAAGGGAGCTATGGGCAAGAAATTGAAGCTGAAATCTTTCCAATCATTACAATAATCGAATTTTTCTGAAAATATTTTTGTCAACAGTCAAATTTACTATTTTCAATTAACTTCAAATGTCTATATGAACAATTCACAATTGGCTTTATGTGTTGCTTTTTTTTGGTAAACTGAGATTTGTTAATATTAAATAAATTCAGAGATAAGTTACCAAATTTAATTTGAAATCTCCGATTAAAGTAGTATTAAGAAAATAGATAAGTTAACAGGCCTTAAAAGACAAAATCACAGCATGACCTCTGGTAATGGTGCATTAGTATAAATGTGAATGGTGCAGACCCTGATATATATTGTATGTAGGAACCAACATACAGTTGGTATCTTGTGATGGCTTTTTATCATGTTGACTATGAAAATGTCTTGCAGATAATTTCAATATTTGGCGGATATATTTATGTTAAGTTTAAAATGGCCGAAAGTCTAGTATATGATGTATGCAGAAATAACATGTTCATATTAAATGTAGAATATGATGGTTTCATCCCATTGGCATCTTAATAAGATGTTCTGTAAAATAATGGATGTTTTACTCCTGAAGAAATGGCGTTAATGTAATTGTCAGGCAGATGATGAATTACTGTAGTTGTCAGCTAGATGATGAGTTGATGTGTACACGAGTTCCAGTCATAAGATCTTTCGACCAGGTGAATATAAACAAGATGTGTATGAATTTAAGATGTTGTATGTAATCATAAATATGGGAAGTAAAAAATTCATGAAAGAGAAGTCAAAGATAAGCAGACTTTTCAATAAATGAGTAAAATTAATTAATAAGAAATTATTGTGGAAAAAAAAAATGAATAAAGTGTTTTTAAAATTGCTTTTAGTAGCAAGTATATTTGCTGTTGTGCTAATGCAACTGGCTTGGAATGGGCACCTCAATGGGATAAGTTAAAGTCTGATCCTAAAGAATGGGAGACAACCGTTAAGCATGCAGTAATGCTGAGTGCCATAACTATGGGCTTGCTTTACTATTTGGGTTACAAACTCATGCCTATAATTGGATCAGGAGTCATAATATATGGCATAACTGGTGCTAATTATACGCATGTGTTATCGGTCGCTTTTTTAGCATACGCTTACAAGCGCCGAAGCAAACCCTTGCTATTGCTCTTGTCATTGTGGGTAGTTTACTCCCAAGTCAAGGGCTATGCGATCATTCCTATATGAATGTTCGCCATAGCAAGGAGCCCCCCTCTGATGTCCGATACACATTTACTGGATATTTAAACACAGGTGGTGGTGCGAGATTTTGGACATACCTCAAAGAGACATCTCTCTTTGAGGATGAAAAAATTGAACACTACTGCCTTTGGCATAAACCATCTGGTGTTTCGTATATTGGATATCAAACTGTTGTCGAACAACTAGGGTTATTGCATTCCAATCACAGTATTATCTGTGTAGGAGTCAATGATCTTAGTGATTTTAATAAGGATTCTTCTAAATGGCATATGACATATGATATGACATCAGAAGAGACTAGAATCGCTGTTTATAGCGGAAGTAGTAGAAGATTTTACCCGGCTTATCCCACTTTTATATTTTATAAGGGACATATACATGTATTACCACTGTACGTCAAAGGCTTTTATATGCTAAGAGGAGTTGATGAACGCATTAGGTTAAATGACCGTATCGACTTAAACACCAAATCTGGCGAGCACAGAATTGGAGAAGTTTATTCTAGATACTGCAAAGCTAATGTTGAACAGTTCATACTTGGTAACGTGAGCTATTTACCTGGCCCATATTACTATATATCAGCTGCAAAAAGGAAAAATGGTCTTCTTCCAAGTAGAAGCCCACAATGTACGGGAAAGATGGATGATACAGTAGGTGAAAATAATAAAAATCTGATGTCGGTCATAGTCTCTAAGCGAACTTGCCACACATTGGTACCAGGAGTAGTAAAACAATATAAATTCGAATGCGAAAAAGTAACCTTGTATGAAAATTTTATACAAAGTGATGAATGGGCATGGATTATTGCCCCACTTCGCGTGGTCATAGACAATGTAATAGAATTTATAGCAAGAGATACTGACGATATGGTACTAACTCTGGCTAGCTTGCTAGAAAAATTACAACCAATGTGGATGTTCAAAGCTATATTGGGTTATTTGATAGCTCAAAGGCTAGGAAATGGATATCACACGGTATTGTTAACAATACTGGTTTGGGGTTGGATTCAGAGACTCATATGGGAAAGTGTATACTGGAAATATGCTATAACGTGCGATTATAAAATTAAAAATTTATGTATACTTCTCGATTATAAGGAGGCACCGAAATAAGAAAGGAATCAAGATGTCAAAGAAGAATATAACAATAAATATTTTAGCTCGTTGATGATATTGCCAGAAGTTGATTTTGAAAAATCACTCGAAAGAGTAAATAGATACGTTTTTCTAGATGGAAAGGATGAAAAGTTCGTTTTGCCCGACACCAGATTGGAAGTTAATGAGTCAAAATTTTGGATTGGCAACTTTAGTGCGTATGCACTAAATGAATACAGTTCTGCTCGATACCATTCTGTCAGAATTGCTTGGTTAGGCGAAAGAGCAGTACGTATTTGTGTTGTCTCAAGACGTATAGTACAAGAAGATGGGTTAGGGTTTTACACCCCACTAACTCAAGATGAAATTCGTAACAATAAAAAGGCTGTTAAAGTTGCCCGTGTAACAAATGGAGATGTAAAAAAGGTTAAGGATGTTAGTTTGGACGCTACACCAAGCAGTTCAAAATCGTCTTTAAAAGTTAACAACAGTGTTACTATAGTTAAAAAAGATAATTCAAAACTATCTGTGAAATTTGACGAAAAACTAGCTGGATTATCTGATTTTTCCGATTTTTAAGCGGAAATTTCTGAGTCTGAGAGTGCTGAAGATGATGGAAGGGTTGTTTTAGAAAGAATTCCACTTTTCATTTGTCTTCTTGAATCTGGGCTTAAGCCCATGGACAAGAAATTTGTTGACGACATTAAAGCAATGGTAACAAAAGACCATTTACAAGATGGACATGAATTTCTTCCCTTTGAAAGTTTTTCTATTACTAATAATGATGTTAAAGATTCTGTTATGGTTGTTTGCATCCATAATGATAAGATAAAATGGGTTAGTAGCCCCATTCTTTTGAAGGCATCTATTCAATGTTTAGAGATGTCAGATGGTTCACGATTCACGTATTTTTATTCAAGACGTGCAAATGGGCAGCCTAAGATGAGCTCATTGTAAGTCCCGCTTATAATAACATAAAAATAGGTAAATTTGTTATATGTTATAAAAAAAAATTAAATACGAAAATTTTTTTTCTTAACATTCAATATTAATCAAATGTTTATTTTATATAATCGGTTCAACATAATTACCTTTGAGTTTATATTTATTAGCAGCACTGTATAAGTGCATCGGATCACCTTTACTTTGTTCCGCTTATATTCAGCAGAATGTCTATATGAATTCTGTTAATGCTATGTTAAGTTAGATGGTTTGTGTATGTTCTATGATCGATATTGAATTTAAATTCACGCTCTTAAAATTAAATTAACATTAATTCAAGTTTAAAATTATATAATTACAATCTAAAAATTAAAGATTTAATTTCTAAGTACAACAAATGCATTTAAGGAAAATTATGTAAAAAATTTAGAAAAATTCGAGAAGTCGGCTATCCGAAAAAGTCAATGTCAGAATATTTCGAATTGTACCGGCGAAGAATGTCGGAAAGTTTCGAATATCGATAAATTTCAGAAAGTTTTCAATAGTATCAAAAAATCGAAGAAGAAATTTGGATAATATTGACTAATATCAAAATAGTGTATTACTGTCGAAAATTATCAAAGACATCGAAAGTATTCAATTCGATTAGTATTCAAATCTATGAAAAAATAATAAAGATTTAAGTGAATCAAATAATATCGAACATCGAAAAAGTCAAATAAAGTTTAAAATTAAAAAAATACAAACAAATTTAGTCGATAAATATCGAATTGTATCAAAAAGGCCAGTTCCAAAATGTCTATTAATATATAATGATATGCATTCTGTATTAATATTAATGGTAATATGTACAATGACAGTTCATCTGTCAAATTTGGACTGGTAGCTTTGGAGCTATTACTTAGAAAATTATAAATATAGCCAGGTTACCTTATAGCGCCTTCTATTAATGGATTGTTAGAGCTTTTATATTCCCTTCTGTTTAGTGATACAATTAGGACTACAGTTGATTTACTAAAATCGATTCGGTAGTTTAGAACTTGTCTTCATATATTTTCATTACACCTTTACTAGTTTCCGTTTCGAAATTTCAGCTTAGGGCGCCCAATAAAGTTTCACATTAAAATGCCGTTTTCAAGCTGTAAATATAGATAATATATATATAGTATTGACGGATGAAAATATTTTATATTGCAGTAACTTACAATCGATCAACGACTATAAGCGGTGACAAAATAAATCAAAAGTGTACTACTTAATTCAGGAGTAGGTATTGACCTCTAATTGTTGGAATTTCGATTAAAATCAAAGAATTCTATTCGGACGTTAGTATACACAAGCCGCTCGTTGTTTGCGAAGTCAATCACCGATGGACTGGCATTCACAGAAGGCGTTTTCGAAAATATAATCGTCTTATTTTTGAAATTTTTAAGTTTATCTTGCAGGACCAAGATTTTACACTTTAAACTAGATATTTGAGCTTGCATAGTCTTTGTTTTCGTTCGCTCTTCATCAAATTCATTTTGAAGAAGACTACATTGTTTTTTATTATTGTCGACCAGTTTGCAATATTTTCTACAATTTTAGCAAGATTCTTGCAATTTTTGGTTGAATTCAATAGATTCTTCATCTTCTTCATTTTCCAAAAAATTATCTTGAAGTTCTTGGTCCAGTTCAATAGCTTCTTCATCTTGTTCTCCCTTAATGAAAATATTTTCAGATTCCTGGCAAAATAGCTCAATAGTTTCATCTTCATTTTCAAAAAATATATCTTGCGTTTCCTGGTCATCATCTTCCATTTTAGTAACTTCTTTGTCTTCTTCTCCCTTCATAAAAGTAACTTGCAATTACTGACCAAATTCGACAGCATCTTCATCTTCTACATTTTCAAAAAAAATATCTTGCGTTTCCTGGTTATCATCTTCCTTTTTCTTTACTGGCATTGGAAAGGCTTCTTTTGTGAGCCTTTTTTTGGAGTCTTTAATGTGAGCTGAACGAAAGTGTTTTTCGCAGATATTCAAGTCCACTTTACTACAACCCTGTAAATCGCAAACTATTAGCCAGGCTTCTCTTTTCTTCGGGTCAGTAGGAAAACTATGTAGGACAAAGTCGCCAGAATGACTTATACAAGACTCTATTGCGCAATGTCTATGTTTCGTAGCTTTGGAAGGTATCGACGGAAGATTAATATTTTCATCAATGTGACCTATTCAAATAAAAAAAAAAGTTCGTACATATATAAGAATTATAAAGCAAACTAACATTTGCTAAAATTAAAAATTAAAAAAGTTAACGAATAACGTGCTTTATCAAATTGCGCAATGAAATTCTCAATAACTAAGCTAAATATTTATAAATACATATATGTACATTAGAGCGGTTCAAAAAAAAAAACTTTTTGATTTTTTCACGATGTGTCAGTGGATTACAAAACAACCCGTAAGGATTTTCATCACTTTTGAAAACTGGATAGCCGCCGCCTGTTTTAAGTTGCCTACCCTTTTTCGAAAATATTGATTTAAAAAATGGTGCAAGCTAAAGAGGTTATCAAATTTTCGAAAATATTGATTTAAAAAATGCTTTTCGAACTATTATCGAGGAATTCGAATCTGTGATCAGTTTAGTTCGAATAGTTCGAAAAGCATACCCACTTTGTTGCAAAATTCGATAACCTCTTTAGCTTGCACCATTTTTTAAATCAATATTTTCGAAATGGTAGGCAATTTAAAACAGGCGGCGGCAATCCAGTTTTCAAAATTGATAAAAATCCTTATGGGTTGCTTTGTCCAGACATATAGGGCTATTGTAATCCACTGACACATCGTGGAAAAATCAAAGTTTTTATTTTGAACCGGTCTAATATAAATATGTACATTTGTATGTAGGTAATTCGAAGTAGGAAAATAAATATAAAATAGTAAGATAAAGTAACGAATGGTATCAATATTGATTGAATCATGACTTGACGTGTAAAAAAGATTTTCTCTAAGTATAAGCTTCTCTAAAAACATGAAAACTATCAAAAAAAATCTAAAAGTTTCGAAAACGAAAAATAACTAAAAAAAAATCGATAAGAATAGAAAAATTTACTATATGTACATATCGGTCATTCTTTAAAGTGTTCATTTTGTTTTTTTGAACATTTTTTGAAACGAAATATCTCCAAAGCTATAGCGAATTGGGTTGAAAAAATATTCTTTGCGTTTAAAAAAGCTTCAATATTCAAAGAAATAATGCATGTTTCCAAAATTATTTCCGGAATTACGATTTGAAAGAATATGCATTTTTGTACTGATTGAAGAATAAAATATAAAAAAATATCAAGAAAAAAAAAAGATGTATTATGTACCCGTCTTTTTTGGCCTCGTTTTGTTTAATTTGTCAGTGCAAACTGCGCCTTAAATAATTGAAGATGATAAGAAACGAATACCAATAAAAGTGATCGCAAATATACACAGTAGGACAATAAAATAGGTACACCAGCGTTTCAGTGAATTTTTTAGAAATATCTTATTTACATTTTATTATGAAAAAAATTGGTGATGATTATGGAGATTATAGTGTTTTTGAAAAAAAAAGGAACAATATGAATAAAAAAGACAAAGATAATATCTTATATAAAATCATCTGGTCATAAAAATAGGTACCCTTTTGATGTTTCTAAAAAAAATAAATAATTACAACATATTAACAGTTTTGAGAATGTCTCACTTTATTACAAAGCCATGATTATTGCACTTTTGCCACAAATCGTCCTTATTTTTGAATCTTTGATTTAAAATTCTTTTCTTCAACTCAGACCAAAGATTCTCAATCGAGTTGAGATCAGAAAATTGACAGGGTTATGACAAGCATCCAATATTGTGACCCCTAAGCCAAGTTTTGACCAATTTCGAAGAGTGTTTGGGGTCATTATCCTGATGGAACTGCAAAATTAAAGGCATTTTATCTCTTGCGTAAGGTAGCAAAATAGTTGGCAACATATCAAACGTATTCAAATTGGGTCATAATATCCTGAATACGTAAAATGGGACATACCCCGTAGTAGGGAAAGCATCTTCAAACCATTATGTTTCCACCAACATGATTTACGGTTTTCTTTGTGTAGCGCTGTTCGAAATTCATCCCTTAAGGACGACGAACATTCCTTGCAGCATCACTGGTGAACAAATCAATTTTGGTTTCGTCACTCCATATTATATTTCTCCACTTTTTGGTTCCTTCTTCTCCAAACCATGAAGCATGATTTTTGGGAAATGCTTTCCTCATTTGTTAGTTTTACTCACTTGGTTTGGTTTTTTTGCTTTTCCTCGTTTTTTTAAATTTTTTTTTTTTTATTTTAAGACAAAGTTTCAAGAGCGTTCAAGAATTTTGGCTACACCGCCATACCCATTTTCTTCACAACGAAACCTAAGAGCATGACGCTTCTATTCTGAAGTGCAAAGTACGCCTCGACCCATCTTAAATGCAAAAGCCTTAAATAGAGGTCTCAATATTAAACTTATTTTACAAACCTTTACAGAAAAATTCCAAAGCTACACTTTGAATTTATGGTTCACAAAAAAATTTGCTTATATGCACACTAAAAATATTATTAACTCAAAGTGTACCTATTTTATTGTCCAAGCGGGATTTGTCACTTTGTCCAATATTTCTTATTAACAAAACGTTAAATTAGAAATTACACTAGGGGACGTCCATAAATTACGTGAGTGGTTTCTTTGAAAATTCTAACCCCCCCCCCCTTCCCCTTGGTGAAATTTGGTGAGATCTGGCGAGACCCCTCCCCCCCCTTCCCGTGAGATTTAAATTATAATTTTTAATGTAAATTCTATGCATTAATAAGTTGACGTGAGGTTTTCCTTGACCCCCTCTCACCCTTGGTGAGATTTTTCCGGACCCCTACCCCTATTTTAGCTCACGTAATTAATGGACGTCCCCCTACGAGTCGATTGCTTATCATTAACGGAACAACTTGTGTAAAAGTAAATTTTGTAAATTCAAATAAGTGATATGTTGATTGAAACCAATTTTTTAGCGCGTGTACCTATTTCGTTGGCCAGCTGTGTATATGGCTTTCCAAAATCTAACTTAACTTTTACACGAGAATATTCTTAGTTAAAAGTGAAACTAAGTTTCGATATAAAGAATTTTTGGATATTACGTCTGACCCGTGCATTAATTAGTTCGTTATATTGGACGTCTACTGTATTTGTTTTCGCTGTCGTCTGTTTAGACTTTCAAACAGTTTTTGCTTAATGTGAACATTTTTGTAAAAGCAATATTCAGTCTTAAAATAAATGTTTGCAGATTTTAAAAATTTTAGTTTTGTTGAATCTCTTAAGATGGTAGTTAAAAAAATTAACTACAGCGAGGAGGGCTTATATTGAGGGTATTCTTCTAAGCGCGAAGATGCCTCAAAAACTGTATAAACTGCGTGAAATGAGAACCATTTCGAGCCTCGAAATTAATTCGTACGGAAAAAAGTATACGCAAGTAAATTTTTGATGAAAATTTGATGAGAAAGCAGCCTCGAAAAGTCGGAACAGTGTTGCTGTTTGTCGAAATAGTTTGCTGCCAATTTGAAACTTCCTTAGAAATTTGCACATAAATAACGATTTTTATATATATTAATAGCACTATTCTCAGATTTTTTGGTTTGTTTTCCTATTTGTGTTTTGTTATTAACTTTTTTCTACCTATTTTGATGAATTTTTTCTTTTTGGAGTGATCGTTTGTAATTTTTTTTTGCAAAATCAATCACCAAATTAAAACAAAAAAAAAAAAATCAATCACCTATTCTACCGTACAGATGAAGAAAAGCACTATCTGCATTATAATCAAAATCGAATAAATAAGAAAAACATTTAAAAAGTTATTTTCTCTTAAAACATCGGTATTTTAACATTTTAGAATTTTTTTTGTGGGTGCTCTTTCCAATGGTGTAAAAAATTTTGAAAATTATTTAATTTTCCCGGCGAAAATGCAGATGGGCAAATTTCCTATGCCGATTTATCGAAAAATACAGATGAAAAAGCGCACTATGTACATAGGCATATTTCATATGTATACAAAAAAAAGAATATTTCTTAATAAAACAGATGAAAAAAGGCACTATCTGTAAAATTATGTATAAAAAAAGAATATTTCTTAATAAAACAGATGAAAAAACACACTATCTGCAATAAAACGTAGATAGGCATAATATTCATGTATTTTTGCATTTTTTACTATTGATAATATACAGAAAATGTAGATAGGCATTTTCATTGTGGAAAATATTAGGTCAATTCGTTTTTTTTAACAGATTGATAGAGCTTGAAAAGACAAATCCAACGGTATAAAAAACTCAATTTTCATAAAAATGTAGATCGTGCTTTTCTTCATCTGTACGGCAGTATTGACTGGCATTCACATAAGGCGTTTTCGAAGATATTTTAAAATTTTTAATTTTCAATAGAACAGCTCAAAATAAATCGAAAATATTAAATAAAAAAAATCGATAACTCGTTTGGTTTTCTAAATATCGATACTTAAAAATTTAATTTTTATTATACTCCTACAAGTAAAACTCCTGCGGCACCACAGTAATTTTACATAAAAGTAAGGGTAAGTGGGCGGCCTACGGCCGCAGCTCAGAATTTAAAACTCCCAAAAATCCGACACCGGCTTCGCCGCGGAACAGTATATAATATGTACAACACCTGGTTTGATAGCCACAGTAATCTAACATAAAAGTAAGGGTAAGTGGGCGGCCTACGGCCTTCGGCCGCGGATCAGTCTATAATATGTCCAACACCTGGTTTGCTAGCCACAGTAATTTTACATAAAAGGATTTAAAACTCCCAAAAATCCAACACCGGCTTCGCGGCGGCTTCGGTTCTATTGAAAATCGTCCTTAAAATGCATTCAAAAACCATCAAAATCAAATGTTTAAGTATCGATATTTCGAAAACCAAACTAGGTATCGATTTTTTTTATTTAACGTTTTCGATTTATTTTGACGTGTTTTATCGAAAAAATCGAGGCGCCACGGAAATCGTAATCTCCCCAAAATAAATATGATATATTTTTATGTTAACTTAAGAACACGTCCCAAAAATTTAATAAAAAACATGAACTTGAAATTTATACTTAGTTTACATACAAGCATTCATATATAATAATAATAGAGAATTCAAAAAATTGTTAAAATTAATTACCTAAATTCGACGTTGGTATAGCACCTTTAAGCAACAGCCTTAATCCCATACATGATGGTTCAAAATGCCTGCTACAAATCTTAGGAATAGCAGTCTTTGCTAATATTTGAAATATTTTTAAATTTTGACACCACTTATAGAGATTTATCATTTCATGCTCTGGGAATTTGTGTAGATGAATATCAGGCGCGTCTCATCCTTTGCAACCATTAACAATGCATTCGTTGCTCATATTGAATCGCTGTATAAACAATTAAAATGATTGATAGATTATATATGTAGATTAAAAGTATGGGTAAGCAGTAAGAGTAAATGCAAGCAATCTTAACACATAAATATACCAGGATTGGCTGAAGCAAGGTGGAATTGGACAAACGTACACAATTTTGCCTACTGGTAACTTTTAAAAGATTTATTAAGTTTTACAGTTAAAAAAAACAAAAATTAAGTGAATGTAATTATTCTTTGAATTAGTGAAAGTTAGTAGCCAATATAGCCACCTTGGATTTTTCCAACATCAAAAGATCGCTTTTTCATCGAATTTATTAGGTTGGTGAACAAGTTTGGGTCGAGTTTATTTAATTCACACAAAATTACCATTTTCATTGTGGAAAATATTAGGTCAATTCGTTTTTTTTAACAGATTGATAGAGCTTGAAAAGACAAATCCAACGGTATAAAAAACTCAATTTTCATAAAAATGTAGATCGTGCTTTTCTTCATCTGTACGGCAGTATTGACTGGCATTCACATAAGGCGTTTTCGAAGATATTTTAAAATTTTTAAGTTTATTTTGCAGAACCAAGCTTTTACACTTCAAACTTGATATTTTAAAATCAAACCTTATGCAAATTACAGTCAAACACGGAGATGGGTACCTTTTGGTTTGGGGTTTTTTTTTTCATCGCAGGTATTGGGGACTTGGCAAAAATCGATGGAAAGATGACTGAAAAAGCTTAAGTAAACATTTAAGAAGAAAATTTTAATACCAGTGCAGAAAAATGGGCCTTGGCGTTACTTTTTTTCTTAACATGACAACGTGCTTCATGTATTGCAATACAATTTTTTAAAGTAATTCAATTGATAAATTAATCTGTCTTGATCAATCACAAGATCTGAACCCGATAGAATATTTGAGGTCGATCTTGAAGAGGAAAATTTCAATAACGAGCCGCTGAAACATCCCAAGTTTTTGGAATGATATGCAACAGCAATGGCATAATATTCCCGAACGAATCATCACGAATTTGGTACAAAGTATTCCAAAAAGATTTCGATCTGTCATTCAAGGCAAAGGTGGAAACACAAATTACTAAAAAAAAAGTTATTTATACTAAAAACAATTAAATTTATACTTGTCGTCATTTAAGTAAAAATTTGGTTATTTTAAATATTATAAGATCATTATGAATTGGTTTTTCTCAATCCATTTGAAACCATAATTAAGAAAATAAAGGCACGATTACGATTTCCGTGGCGCCTCGATTTTTTTTATTTTTTCGATAAAACACGTCAAAATAAATCGAAAATGTTAAATAAAAAAAATGAATATCTCGTTTAGTTTTCGAGTTATCGATACTTCAAAATTTGTTTTTGATAATATCGTTAGTGCCAAAATTTCAATGCCGCCGCAATTCAAGGATGGTTTTCAATAGAACAGCTCAAAATAAATCGAAAATATTAAATAAAAAAAATCGATAACTCGTTTGGTTTTCTAAATATCGATACTTAAAAATGTAATTTTTATTATACTCCTACAAGTAAAACTCCTGCGGCACCACAGTAATTTTACATAAAAGTAAGGGTAAGTGGGCGGCCTACGGCCGCAGCTCAGAATTTAAAACTCCCAAAAATCCGACACCGGCTTCGCCGCGGATCAGTCTATAATATGTCCAACACCTGGTTTGATAGCCACAGTAATCTAACATAAATGTAAGGGTAAGTAGGCGGCCTACGGCTGCTGCTCAGGATTTAAAACTCCCAAAAATCCGACACCAGCTTCGCGGCGGCCTTCGGCCGCGGATCAGTCTATAATATGTCCAACACCTGGTTTGCTAGCCACAGTAATTTTACATAAAAGGATTTAAAACTCCCAAAAATCCAACACCGGCTTCGCGGCGGCTTCGGTTCTATTGAAAATCGTCCTTATATTGCATTCAAAAACCATCAAAATCAAATGTTTAAGTATCGATATTTCGAAAAACAAACTAGGTATCGATTTTTTTTATTTAACATTTTCGATTTATTTTGACGTGTTTTATCGAAAAAATAAAAAAAAATCGAGGCGCCACGGAAATCGTAATCTCCCCAAAATAAATATGATATATTTTTATGTTAACTTAAGAACACGTCCCAAAAATTTAATAAAAAACATGAACTTGAAATTTATACTTAGTTTACATACAAGCATTCATATATAATAATAATAGAGGATTCAAAAAATTGTTAAAATTAATTACCTAAATTCAACGTTGGTATAGCACCTTTAAGCAACAGCCTTAATCCCATACATGATGGTTCAAAATGCCTGCTACAAATCTTAGGAATAGCAGTCTTTGCTAATATTTGAAATATTTTTAAATTTTGACACCACTTATAGAGATTTATCATTTCATGCTCTGGGAATTTGTGTAGATGAATATCAGGCGCGTCTCATCCTTTGCAACCATTAACAATGCATTCGTTGCTCATATTGAATCGCTGTATAAACAATTAAAATGATTGATAGATTATATATGTAGATTAAAAGTATGGGTAAGCAGTAAGAGTAAATGCAAGCAATCTTAACACATAAATATACCAGGAATGGCTAAAGCAAGGTGGAATTGGACAAATGTACACAATTTTGCCTACTGGTAACTGTTAAAAGATTTATTAAGTTTTACAGTTAAAAAAAACAAAAATTAAGTGAATGTAATTATTCTTTGAATTAGTGAAAGTTAGTAGCCAATATAGCCACCTTGGTTTTTTCCAACATCAAAAGTTCGCTTTTTCATCGAACTTATTAGGTTGGTGAACAAGTTTGGGTCGAGTTTATTCAATTCACACAAAATTACCCTTTTAAGATCCATAATCTCAACGGAACGGACTTGTAAAAAGACCATTGTCCTGTGACTAGTATAAATGCAAGCATTATCCTGCATGAAATTATAGTTTTTCTCTAGTTTCAATCAAAGGAGATTGCAGCACAAAAAAGTGCGTTGTAACTCGCGCGCGCGATTTTTAATAAAAATTTTTAAGTTTTATAATGAGAATCGTCTTATAATAATTGTTGTTGTTGTTGTTCTTATTGTTGTTGTTCATGTTGTTGTTGTTCTTGATGTTGTTGTTGGTTTTTTATTGTTTTTGTCCATAAATACATAGTTTTCATAAGAATTCATTGTATACATTTTTTTGTTTTTCGGTCAAAAAGGGGGTAAATATGCAAAAATTTGGAACAAACGATACACCATTTTAAGAGGAATAAATTAAGCTTTTTTAAGAAGCTAAAAAAGTTATAGGTCATTCAGACATTTTTTGGAAAAAATAACGGTTTTTTAAAAAAAAATTGGTCAAAATTTTAGAAAAATTGTAATATCTCCAAAACTATGGGCTAAATTTCTTAGGCTTGCTCTCCACTATTATAGGCCATTAAATTATCTTTCTTTGGACACCCATATTTTTGACATCCATGCAGCGGTTCCGAACTTATAATGATTTTTCCAAAAGCTATATCCGCAATTTCCAATGGCTATATCTCCGAAACCAGATCCGAGCGACTTTTTTTGATTACATATTTCTTCTTAGAATTAAAAAGCACATAAGATAAGTTTGGTTTTAAAAAGGTTCGCGAATGTGAGCTAAAGTAAACTTAAGCCAATTCGATGGAGAAACGCATTTTTGATGTTGGAATAATCCATGGTGACTATATTGGCTACTAACTTTCACTAATTCAAAGAATAATTACATTTACTTACTTTTTTTTGTTTTAACTGTAAAGTTAAGATGGCGTCTTATAATTTTGAAATAGTTTCCAGTAGGCAAAAATGTGTGTATTTTAACTGAAAGTAACGGCTCTTTCCCAATTTTTTTAAAGCTTATTCTTTGTACATTATTTTTTATTTTTCCAAAAACAAACTACGCAGCTTTAACAAGGGTTGAAGATAAGTTATTGAAGTGTCTTATAATTATGGGAAGCACCCTAAGAGCGTAATCAAGCAAATGTATCCAAAATTGAAACATATGCCAAAAACGACAAAGCTTATACGGTCACAAGGCTTACCTTTCATACTTGAACTTTAATCGCATTTTAGAAACGGTAACGGTGCGACTTCCGAAGACTATATATCTCTGAACTAGATCCGAGCGCAATTTTTCGATTACATCTTATCTTTGGTAATTGTCTAGAAGTGCGGACAACGCTAAAATGGGGGTAAAAAAAAAAGTAAAAACGTCAAATGACGTGCTTTTTTATAAAACTTATAATTCCGTCGGCGGAAAGTGAAAATTATGCACCGTTTTTTTTTATAAACAATTAAAGATGCGATCCTTGGGTACATTTTTGGCCATTTGGCCATTTTAACGTAACGAGTAACGAGTTTTAGTAACGAGTAACGAGTAACGAGGAAAACGAGTCAAAGATGTTCTATAGCAATTATGTCAATTATGTGCTTTAATTGTTTATAAAAAAAAAACGGTGCATAATTTTCACTTTCCGCCGACGGAATTATAAGTTTTATAAAAAAGCACGTCATTTGACGTTTTTACTTTTTTTTTTACCCCCATTTTAGCGTTGTGTCCGCACTTCTAGACAATTACCTGAACATGCATTATTTTAAAACGCATTTTAATGTAAAGCACAATGCAAGGAACGAACATGTTACCCCATTTTTAGAGTTAAATTTATTATAGATTCAACAAAGTAGACTAGCGAACGGCATGCAACAACTCACCAAAGTATAATTCATAGAACAAAGACATATCCCGACTACTTCCACTATTACCTTCATTTAATAATAAGAAGACACAAATAAACTTATTTAAGAAAGAAAATTTATATTTATTGGAAGCCGACAGCAAATTTGTAATGTAAACGGTTCTTGTCAGAGACTACCTAGATCGGAAACTCTATTTATGGTGCACAATTGGTTGTAGTGAGGCCAGTCTGAGGAAATTTCCCGGTTTGCGGGAAATTTAAGTCATATTGGAGGGTTAATATCAAAGAACGCACTTAATGTTGAAATTTTATAATATTTAGGGGTGTTCACATTATCCTTCATGCTGTCCATCATGCTTGACAAACCTGATTGCTTGATAATGTGAACGCTCGAAACTGCCGCTTGACACTCATGTTGGATGGATTTCAAGATATTTTGATTTCTCTGCTGGCGTCAACAACAAGAAATTTTTCATTTCAAATAAGATTTCATAGAGTTCACATTGGTGTGTTTCGTGAATAATAAAAAGTTTTGGCATGATTAAGGTTTTTTTACGGACACATCCTCGTTGTAGGGAATTGAGAACATTTTTTTTATTATTACTCCTCCGAAAAATAAAAACAAAGAATTGATGTGAGTAAGTGCGATGTCACACGACGGGCAATTGACAGCACTCAAACAAAATTTGTTGTTGTTTCCTATAGAAATTTGAAAAAAACACTGACAGCGAGAGAGAATGAACTTTTTGAACGACGGGCAAAATAATTCATTTTTGAGTGGCGAACATGACAGCAGTCACCACTCACAATAGTGTTGCGAGGTAGTAAATTAAAAATGTATTGTATTAGGGAGTGAAAAAAGTACATTAAAAAATACTTTTTTAATTACCATCAAGAAAAAGAGTGAAACACAACACCTTTTTTTAAATAGTTTTCGCTGCAGTTCCGCGAGTTGTTAGTTCGAGTTTTTGAATTTTTTGGTAATAGTTTGGTTTTAAAGTGGGAAGTATAACAATAAGCTAATGTTCTTTAATATCTGTGTAATTGACATTTAAGAAAAGTGAATTTTTATTTTCGATGAAAAAGCCATATACTGGACGGACAATGGTAGGTAGCAATCACAAATATGGTTTTTCATTACGCTATTTCAAGCACCAATTGTGTTCTTACTGGCCTTTTACGCGAATTTTTTTTTGATGCATTCATCGTATGTAATAAAAAACCATATTTGTGAGTGCTACCTGCGTACAACTTTGTAGTTAAATACATGAAATCGCCGCCCGTCACTTTGCAGCTGTGTACATTAGCCTTCGATAAACTTCTGTTGGTTGTTCTTATGATGTGCATTAACATTTTATTGAAATCTTAACTGGCGATTCAATTTATTTCAAAACGGAGTAGAAAAAGTAGCAAAAAACATAAACGTCAGAATTTAACCGGCACTCATTTTTTTCGTCGTGTGACTGGCCTCCACTCAAAGAGTGAAAATGAGTAAAAATTTATTGTTTGAGTGCTGTCAATTGCCCGTCGTGTGACATCGGACTAATGCGAGAGATGTGTACACCTCGAAATTTTTCTGCAAATGATGTTTGACATGCATGTTTGATGAAGTGAAGCCATTTTGGACAGCATGAAGGATAATGTGAACGCCCCTATTCATGGCTTACACAAGGAAATATTTTTAAAGAAATTCTTGTCTATTTTCATTTCTGATTTTTGTTTTGCGGTTCTGACAAACGACAAATTGTACCTCGTCTCTTTGGTTTTTACCCTCTTGCCCACAAACAAGAAGAGTTTTCGGGATGAATTTGTGTGTGTAAGCGCCGAGTAAAAGGTACTACGTGCACATGCTGGTGTGCGGCAGATTCTAGCAATCCCAATAAAAAAAAAGGTCAGAACTTTTTGGATTACACAATGCCCTAGCAAAATAACATATTTTTTCACATTATGAAAACCTCATAGGTCCCCTACTCAACACTCATTCATTCATTTATTTAAAAAAAAGTACACAAAATTAAAGTACGCTGCTGATAATAATAAGTTTTAAATGTAAAAATTATTTTGTAATTCAAACAAAATCAGTACCAATTGCTAAGAATCTGTACATTTGCGTACTTATTTCCAAATTTTGAAAAATCAGTTTATTTAAAGAAGATTAGTAAAAATCGGTACATGTACTCATAGAATCAGTACGTATGATAACCCTAGCATGAGTACCTATTATGATATTTTGAGACAAAATTCGACTAGTTAAGCCTAAACCAAAATAGACGTGACGAGACGTAACGAGTAAGTTCGAATATATGGAAACCAATGTTAACAACAAAAATTAACAAGCGTAACTGATCGAAAGTGAACGAAACTTTTTGACGAGACGTGTTGTTCCGTAAAAACCGAACTTCAAAGCGTCACTTCTCGTCATAACAACTGTTTGCCGACACACACAAGGGTTGTCATACGTACTGATTTCATCAGTACATGTACTGATTTTTACTAATTTTTTTTAAAAATACTGATTTTTCGAGATTCTGAAATCAGTACGCAAATGTACTGATTTTTAGCAATTGGTACTGATTTGTACTGATTTTAAGATTTTATTTGAATTACTAAATAATTTTTACATTTAATATTTAATTATTACCAGTAGCGTACCTAGGAGTCTGTAAAATGGTCCTTGTTTTGTAGCATATTTATTTTATTTTGTTATTTTCCTTAGAAATTGTGCATTCCCAAAAGTTTTGACTTTTTTTTCTAGTAAATAAAAACAATTAATGAGGTAAAAAATTTTGTACTGATTTTTTGCGTTGAATATACTTGAATGTACTGATTTTGGGTTTCAAAAATCTGACAACCCTAGGCACACACAAATATTTTCAAATCAAAATTCAACAATAAATTGCTGCTGTGAGGATTCATTAATTTATTTGCAATGCGATTGCAAAACAGCTTATAAGTTTCACTTCGTTGGTTAACGTAACGAGTGCAAACGTTCGTTCAGCTGCAATCGTCTCATCACGTCTATTTTGGTTATGGCTTTATTTTTGCATTTGCAACGAGTAAATTAGAACGACCAAAACATTTTAAAAGAACGAGATGCAATCAAACGAATTAAATCACAAAATGAAATGGAGCGAAGGAAAGAAACGGGCCCTAAAATGAAATGCAAAATAACTTGCCGCATCCCTTTCTCACTGCAATGCTACAAATTTAGTTCTCTCGCGGCTAGCAAACTGAACGAACGAAAACACGCGTAATCGCTAATGTATGTACAGGCGAATGTAAGAACAAGACAGAGTTAATTTGTTAAAATTTTCGAAATACCAATAGAATCGTTGCATTTTTCTATGATTAAATGAAAAATAATATGTGAAATTTTGTAGAAATCAAAAAACGCAAGAAAATTTTTGAAAATCGAAATTCAATTGCTATTTTCAATTGCTACTTTGATTCAGGGCAGCCATATTGCTTTTCTTGTCTGTTTGTGCTGTGGCCCAGCTACACGAAAGCGAAAGAACGAAAAAGCAAAAGAAAAAAATGTGTAAAAATCTTGAAGAAAAAAACGAATTTGGTTTTCCGTCTCACGCGTATTTTTTTTCGCTTGTGTAAAGGAAATAAAATAATTTACATTGTGCTTGAAGTGAAAAAGAAAAACTTTTGAAAATAAATATCTAGTTATTTCCCCAATTGCGCTTTAACTTTGGCGTACTCAAGAATATTTCTGCGAGGTAAATGTGAAAAGAAAATTAACCCAAATTTAGTTGTGTCTGAATTCGATTGCTTTTACGCTGCAGGCAATATAATCGACATCACATTACGTGTCTAGTAATAAATTTTGTGAATATCATCACCCATTATAATGTTAAGTGATGCTATTTTTATCATTTTAGACCATGGTGCATGAATTAGCTTAGACTTTTCATTTCTTTTTAAAAATAAAAAAATGCATTTAGGTTGGATTCGTATTATTTTTTTTCGATAATTTATTAAAATTGCTACATTTACTGCGCTGTAGTGTGAAAAAGCAGTCTCTATTATTTTCGTCCGCCATTTTTGTTGCATTTGCTCTCCAATTTTTTCGTGCGCGGCTCTCCTTGTTGCGCTACAGATGCTGCTTTGTCGTTTGGGTATTTTTTTTCTCTTCTGCGCTTTGCTTCTCATTTTTGCAGCCGTCGTTTTACATTTTGCTTTTTCATCTACAGTTTCTTAATTTTATTGCTGATTCTTCTACATGCATATGTATAGTCGTCTCTCTTACTTTCTGGTATTTGTGTTCGCATCACTTTTTTTCTTACAGCATTACCACTCTGATTTAAACAAACTAGATATCTCAGTGTTGCCAATATTCCTGTTAAATAATATGTAGTAAAAGATTCGCTTCGTATATTTCGAAAACTAAAGGAGGGCTTAAGTTTCCTTGAGCGATCATCGTTCTAACTTAATTTTATTTTTAATAAAAACTTATTCTAGAGTCTAGACCTACTAAATAATTTCAAAATAAGGTCAATAATGTTTCTGGTCCGTCCCACAAAATAATCACCTCTAGTTTTCGCCAAAGTGCTGCCCGGAAGTCACCCGTAGTGTCGAAATCTCAAAAAATACGTCAAATTTTATTTTTTTTCTTAAAATTACAAAAACTAAAATTTTTTAAGGGAAAAACCGGGTTAGTACCGATTAGTTTATATAATATAATGTAGATTTCAATTTAATGGAATGGTATTCAATATATGGTATACTTCAACACCAAATCGAAAAATCTTAAGAATTCATTCTAGCTCAATTCACTAAACATTGTGGAAACACCCAAAGTGTTAAGCGAGTTCTCTTTTATAAGAACAGACGAATAACTCATTTTCATCAAATGGAAGATATGGTTCCTTTTCTCAAGGACGGTTACGTGCTCAATATAGCCCTTCTATTGGCTTACCAGTTGTCCCAGTTTTTTTGAATTAAATTTTTGTTTTACCGGCAAACGAAAGAAAACGAACTCAGATTTTTTTTTATAAATCTTGGAATTTTTGGTTTTCAGTTTTTCCAAAAAAAACTGCGAAACTTTAGTTTCCGGGAGGCCAAGTTTTAACAAATGATTGTAATAAATTTTCCAATATCTCATTTCGTTTTTTGGATATTTGCTGTTAAACTTTTAAGTAAAAATGTTTTTTAGTTTACGGGATGCTAAATTTAGACTTTTGATTCTTGCAATACTACTAACGGTGAACTCTGCAAGATATGTTAAATAAAATTATTAGATATCTCATTTGTTTTTCGAGATATTCACGAAAATACTTTTATCTTTTGAATTTTTTCTTTTTTCACGAAAATACTTTTATCTTTTGAATTTTTTCTTTTTCCAATTTTTTTTTTAATTACTTTTTTTTTCAAAATTATTTTAAAATTACATACAGCTGTGGATATATAAATGGTACATTTTTTTATATTTTCTTTCTAATGCTACAGTATCGTAAATATTATTAACAAACAACAAGTGTTTGGTTTTTTGCAAAGATATATCCTTCATATTTAATAATATGTAATATGAACTTCAGCTATAATCCATTTACCAAAAAAAAAAAAATTATCAAAATGTAAAAAAACTGATGAAATGAGCGGGACACATAAATGGCACAATCTGGAGAAAAAGACAAAATATCGTGTTCCAATTGCATTTGTTGACTTTTTGGTATGCAAAAACATTTAGATCATTGAGATCTTGTGCTGTATACTTTGTTTTTGATGATAGCTTTACACGTGCGACCCACACTCTCCACAATTTTTCGCGTTTTGTTTTGGATATGACATACTAATCTTTCTGTGCGGCAGACCAAATATCGGCCATATTTGTATAATTTTTTTTTACGATTTCAACCTTGACTTCGTTCTACAGGTTCTCCATTGAAATTAAGTCTGGGCTCCGTGCTGGCCAATCCAAAACGTCGATCTTTTCCGCACAAAACCAATTATTCCCTACTTTGGAGGAGTATTTAGTGTCATTATATGGCAAAAATGTCCACTTAATTGGCATGGAATGAAGTGCATGTGGTTCCATATGGTTTGTCAATGTGTCCAAATATTGAAACTTGTCCATTTTGTCATTTATTTTTATAAGCGGGCCTACACCATGCCAACAAAATTCATTACAGACCATAATGCTTTCACACCAGTGTCTTGCCATCTTCTGGGTGAAACAAGCATTGTACTCTTGCCATTTAGGACAATGAACAAAGGTTTTCCTATCTGATCTCATGCTATTGATATTCGTTTTGTCACTCCACAACACGTTTTTCCAAAAATTTTTATTTTTCTAGACGGTAAAACACGGGTGTGAAAACAGTATGGTTTGCAGTGTATTTTGTTGGCATGGTGTAGGTCCGCTTATAAAAATAAATAACAAAATGGATAAGTTTCAATATTTGGACACATTGACAAACCATATGGAACCACATGCAATTCATTCCATGCCAATTAAGTGGACATTTTTGCCATATAATGACACTAAATACTCCTCCAAAGTAGGGAATAATTGGTTTTGTGCGGAAAAGATCGACGTTTTGGATTGGCCAGCACGGAGCAATGATCTAAATGTTTTTGCATACCAAAAAGTTAACAAATGCAATTTGAACACGATATTTTCTCTTTTTCTCCAGATTGTGCCATTTATGTGTCCCACTCATTTCATCAGTTTTTTACATTTTGATAATTTTTTTTTTTTTGGTTAATGGATTATAGCTGAAGTTCGTATTATTATTAAATATGAATGATATATCTTTGCAAAAAACCAAACACTTGTTGTTTGTTAATAATATTTACGATACTGTAGCATTAGAAAGAAAACATAAAAAAATGTTCCATTTATATATACATAGCTGTATATAATATTACAAATTTTTGTATATTTTTTTTAAAATTTTTTTGTATTTCCTTATCCTTGTCAAGCACTCCAGCCTTGTCTTGTAGAAAAGGCGAAATTGTTTGATCCCAAGATTTCTTATGTAACTCCATATTGTCTTATACAAATTCCATTCTCTTTACCAGTGATAGAACCGCCGCCAAAGATTTTAATTCTAGGAGTTTTTAGAAAAAAAAATAGATTTTCATCTGAAATTTATAGAAGCTCTGGGACTGATCAGACTGAAGCAAAAACTGTGCTACCAACCAATTCACTGTTACAGAACTAGAAATGCCAATTTTGAAAAGCTAGGTTGGCTTCAATTTATCGTTTAAAATTTGGTACTCGTTGGTTTGTTTTGTTTTGCATTTTTGTCTTTTTAAAAAAAATTATTTTTCTTGTCGATCTTGAGATTTTACAAAAATGTGATTAGAAGCTACATAGTTATTTCAAATAACGTTCATACGTTTTCTTACTTTTGTTAAGTTTTTAATGTTTCCCCCTGTTTTTTAGTTTTAAGTATTATCTTTTGTGTTAATAGGGCAATTGATGTCCTCATTTGCTCCTTGTCTTTTATGCGTCACTGCCTTAGACTGAATTTTATCGTAGAAAACTTTCAAAATCTGATAAATATTTTCGAAATTACAAGTGGATTGCATATTATCAAATTGTCTTCAGTAATTTAAATTTAATTTCTTTTTTTCAGTGCTCCATCATGGAAGACTTAACTAAAAATATAATTTTTACAACAAATGCCATTGGTGCCAATGGACAACCCACAACTATACAATATCAAACAGCGGATGGAACCATATTGAAACAACCCAAAATTGAGGGTCAAAAGACAGATCAACCAACATTTTATTATACAACAACAAATGTATGTGTTAAGTATAAACTTATAAAGATAAATATTTAAATAAATGTTTATATTATTTTCTCCATTAGGGTAACGGTGCTGTAAACCTTGCACAGCTTACGACAGACGATAACAAAACCTGCTATATAGCGCAACCAGTAGGTGGATATAATTATGCGCTCGTAAATGGTATGCAATTAAATCAAGGCGGTGCTATTGGCATTGCAACATTGGATGCGCAGGGACGTTTACAAATTATTAACCAAAATAAACCGATTGCAACGGTATGATAGTGTTATTATTTATATATGTAATAATAAGAGATCATAGCGCGTGCCTTTATAAGGGCAATAATTTTCTTGGAAAAACATTTTTTTTAAATACAATGTCTTTGTTTTCTGTATGAAGATATTGGAAATTTGTTTTTTTTTTGTGTTTCAAATAGTTGTTTAAATCTGTATAACCTTAAAACCTCTGTGACGGTATAACGAGCGGCTTCAAATTTTACAGCTTCAGATTTTTCTAGTTGCTAGAACTAGGGTGCATCATTCTAAAAATGTTTTAGAATATTTCCAAATCCGTTTTCGCGTATCAAAAAAAATTTTTCGTTAGAATTTTTTATGTAAAAACGTTCAGATACTTTTTTATTTTATTTTATTTTTTGTAGCTGCGAAGGAACTTCAATAGATTACGAGATTTTTGGTTTTGAAAAAAGTCGGAAGCTTTGAAGTGTTTAACTTCGTTGTAACCAATCTTTTTGAGTGTTTATTGAGCTTAACAAATCTGTGGCCACAAGAAATTACAGCTAAACTCGATTTGAATAGTTTACATCAAAAAGATCCAAAATTGATTCGCAAGTTTTGAAGTCACTGGATTTATTTTTTTTTAGGTTTTATTTTTTGTTTGAAACTTTTATTAAAATAAATTAATTGTCTACAAAATATTATTGGTAGTAAAACACATTCAAATCAATTTAAGTGATCTTAGTGACTGACAACACATACCGTTCTTAATTATGTGCAAGGCTGGTTTTGTTAACAAAAGAATGAAGTTATACTCTATCGTAAAACTGTAAAAAGATTTTTTTGAATTAGTAAAATATTTAGTTATATGAAAAAGTTAATTTGAACTGATATGTATGAATCGTTCCTAATTATGTGCACGTAATTGTATGTATGAGGTCTACACGTCTGCCCATTATCAGGCAGCCGCCCTACATTAATTTTATATAGTTTTTCTTTGCAACTTCAAAATTCATTAAAAAAAAGCGGCGCTATCTTCACTTAAGTCTTAGTTTTTCTTATTCGCATAAATGCGAACTACATTACATATACCGACCAACGATACCAACGTCAATAAAACCATAAACATAGCTAAAATGTGCCTATATTGTGCCTAGATATAGCGTTTTTAGTATTTTAGTTGTACGTTAGCAGCCACACGCTGTTGTTAAACCACGCCTTCATTTTTCGTGTGGCTAAAAATTCGACAATATACATACATCCGAAAGGGTTGTTTTCGGTCCCATTGCCGAATTTGTTTTAGCATTGGGCCTAAAGAAAATTCTCCCAAAATTTTAGCGTACTAGATCAAACCGGTTTATGATTCGAATCAGTAAATAAACCACAAACGAAATAAATTAAAATATAACATATATTAATAAACTTTTCACTAAAAATATTTAAATATTTGTTCAATTTAATTTCATAAATCTGTGATGTTTTTTATTTAAATGCGTTATTTTACTCTTACACTTTCACATTGATCATGCCAAACGAAATATCAACACCGTCTACTGTTTTTTACTCCCCTCTGTAGACTATTGCACCAAATATGCAAAATACTATTTCCAATATTAGTTTCAAATGTGATGTTTGTGGTCTTATGTTCTCCCACTTGGCGTTGCTCAATCATCACAAACGTATACATGCCCAGGAAGGCACTGATCAACAACAACAACAAAATGCAAATGATTCAATTTCTGTGGTCAACGCGCAAGGACTCGTGCAAACACAAAATATTATTACAGAAAATGGGCAAATGGGACAAATACAAATTGTTGCTACTGAAGCTCTGGAACCAGCAAACACACAGCAACAACACACTGTTATGCAACAACAACCGCCTCAGCAACAACAGCAGCAGCAACAGCAGCAACAACAACAACAACAGCAGCAGCAACAACATCAACATCAGCAGCAACAACAACAACAAAATAGCAATGAAGTTGTTACTACTGCAGGTGGAAAAACACATAAACTTGAACATTCCAAATGTTCTTCATGTGGCAATCCAATGTTACACGCTTCCACAAATAAACGTAAAGGTCCTAAAGTTGTACGTTGCGAACAATGTGTACAGGCCGATCAGGCGGCACAACAAGCAGTTGCCGCTGCTCAACAAGTAACTCCAACACAAATATTCGTAGCACCCGATGGAGAAATAAAATTTGAAATGAATGAAATGCCTAGCGGCACCTCTGACTCATCAATGGATTCGCTAACAGCGCAGAACATCATTCCAGGTCATTTACATCCTGTGCAAATTATATCAACAACACCACAAGCTCAACAACAGTTGCAGAATTTGGTAGCCCAACAGCCATCGCCGGTGAAGCGTGAACTATGTACAGCTGCTGGTCACCATCCAGTTAAAAAGCGTAATACGCAACAGGTAACCAAGTGTCAGAAGTGCAATGGATCAGGTGTTATTTATGTCGGCAGTGGAGCACCAGGCCATAGTAACAAGAATGCAGCGAATATAAAACAAGAGTAAGTTGTGAAGCTACATATTTTTATTTTCAACTCTGTCCAACTAAACTAAATAATTATCGTTAATGTAGAACACCAAAACCGTTCACATGCAATATTTGCGGCGGTACATTTTCGCGATATTCCAGCTTGTGGTCACACAAAAAGCTACACAGCGGTGAGAAAAATTATAAATGTGCAATCTGTGGATTGGCCTTCGCCAAGGCTGTGTATCTGAAGAATCATGCTAGGATACATACCGGTGAAAAACCCTACAAGTAAGTGAAGAAAATTAAATATAAATAATTGTGCTATTATTTATAATTATCTTATGTCACACAGATGTCAAACATGCGGTATGCAATTCTCGCAGTCGCCACATCTTAAAAATCACGAGCGCACTCATAGTGGTGAACGTCCCTATGTTTGTGAAGTATGTGACAAAGGCTTTGCACGTCATGCTACACTTTGGAATCATCGACGCATACACACTGGTGAAAAACCCTATAAATGTGACATATGTGGTTCGGCCTTTTCACAGGCTGCGCATTTAAAGAACCATGCCAAAGTACATTCTGGTGAAAAACCCTTTAAATGCGATATCTGCTCAGCGGCATTTGCAGATCGTTTTGCATTAAAACGACATCGAGGCATACATCAGAAATATGGTAAGTAACGGCAGATAAAAGGGGTCTTGGGTTTATTCTAAAAGTTTGAAATTTTTGTGTAAATACATGAAGAAAAAAGAAACGTCAGTTCCATATTACGATATCAGAGAATGTACTATTTCAAGAAAAGTAATACAAAAAAGATTTATCAATTTCATTGTATGTTTAGCAAGTTGGCAGCCTTTGGTCTGGATTTACATCCCAATTATATTATTATAAGTAACGGTTAGTGGGCGACCTTCGGTCGCAGCTCATAGCTTACATCTTATAGTATGTCCGACACCGGGTTCGCTTCAAAATTTCTCATGAATTTTTATATGGAAAACAAAATAGGCTAACGCACCTACCTTCGTAATGAATTAATTTTCTGATCGACCCATCTAAGATCGGTTCTTATGTATTTACATGTTATTTTATTAATTTTTTGATTCTCTTCCCACAGGTCAAACTGCACCACGCCAACCCGCACAGACACAACAACAACAGAGTCAACCACAAACAATGAATACCGATGGTCAGTCAGTTATTATACATAAACAAGAAATGCCAGAGATGGATGATGATGCTCAGCATGAAGTTGTCATTTCAGGTTTATAGAAAACAACGGTTACAGCAGCAGCATCCAATACTAGCGTCGTCAATAATACAGTAACAGCTACGGCAACATCTACATCAACAGCTGTAACTGCTACTGCTGCCAATGTTAATCATAAATATCAACCACAACAACAGCAACTTCATCACCAACAACATCAACAGCAACATTTTACAACTTATGCTGCTGCAGCAACAAATGCGCCATTGCATGCTGTTAGTTATTATTATCAGCAACATACAGCAACTGGTGAATTTATTGTATCGTCTACATCAGCAGCACCCACAGCGGCTGCTGCTACAGTTCACGATTATCGCAATGCGTAAGGCCACCAATTAACTAACTAATAACTTTGCTCTAACATTTCTAAGTTTTTCCTAATGTAAATAACTATAATTTTGTTATATTTAAATATATAAGATTTTGAGATAAGAAATTAATCTCAAAACTTAAACTTTGTCTTCTTCGGTTGTAATGACAAACTCTTAGCCTCAATGAAGTTAAAAACTTGTTTGGGGCCAAGATTGTTCTTACGCTGCAAATGTACAAAATAGACTAATACTTTATCTTTAAATGTGACTGTGTACATGAAAAAGCCCACTGTCGACTCGGAGTTTGCGATACATGAAAGGATTTCTATGTACAAATATAATTCAGATAGATATAAAAAAACCTTAACTTTTTTTTTAAATATTTAATAAAAGTCATATAAATCTAGCATACTGTACGCTGGCTCCTGCGCTCTTTTCATGAACTCTTTCACAAATACTTTATGCTAAGTAATTTATATCCTTGTAATTAACTATTTTTATATATCTAAACAATTTACATATTAACTACATTAATTGCATTAATACATTTGAAAAAAAAAAGAAAAAAAATAATAAGCTTAGTAAATAGGTAATATTAAAACAAAAACATAATTCTTCCATATAAAAAAGTGGATTTAGTTTTCTATTTTTAAATAAAATTTAAATACGAAACTTTGTAAAAATTAATTAAAATCGTTATTTTTAAAAGAAACTGCAAAAATAAACGATAATACATAATAATTTATGTAATAAACATTTAAATGTTGTAATTTAAGGAATCGTTTTACTAATCCACAAATCAATAATACAACATTAAGAAATATATAGGAAAATCATAAAATTCAATTTAACATGTAGCCAAGCCTCTCAATTTGTTAAAAGGACATTGGTTTTTTTTTCACCTTTGGCAAATCTTGAGCATGACGCTTTCTAAGCAATACCATTTATAATACATACATCCGTATATCGTTCATATAACATACAATTATATGTGTAAACTTACGAGTAAACAATTATATAATAGTAATTTAAACTTAAATGGAAAATTATATTAAAGAAAAACTTTGAGTATAAAAAACTAAAAATATGGTCTAATTTGTTTTTAACAATTAAATTAAATTGTTTCACAAAATATTGGAAAAGACTGCATCGAAATGTTTATGATCCAATGGTAAGCTATTTAAAAGCAGGGTGAACATTTTAGGTACATATACGTATATGATTTTATCTCTTGATATGCAAGGTGCTTCACATTTATGCGAATTAGAAAAACTAAGAGTAAAGATAGCGGCGCTTTTTCTTTGAATGCATTTTGAAGAAGAACTATATTCAATTATTTTATCACGTCTGACTCTAATATATTGTGTTCAGGGTATAGAATGCCCTTACGAAAATATAAAAGGCAGACGTCCACACTGCCGCATTTTTAATAATAGCAATTGTTAATTTGTAAAAAAAAACGTTATTAAATAATTCGTTGTTCTTCAGTATAGCCCCTAGAAGCTGAAAATACAAGAGGCAGACGTGTAGGTCTCCGATTTTTCAAAATATATGGTATGTATGTATGTACAGTAGACCTGTTCAGAAATTTACGAAATATGAATTTTTTAATTGGCTGAAAGCTTATCTGAAAGCTCTATGAATTTAAATAAGATTTGCATAAAAAAATATTGAAAAATATTTTTGTTAGATATTGCCCTTTTCGCCGCAAGGTCGAATTCGGGTGTTAATCTGAATTTTAAAAGGTTCTTTCAGAAACACATAAATAACTTTTATTTTAGAAAATATTTCAAAATAAAAATAATCCCGTTTTCCTATGGTTAGTCTAATTAACCAGTTCTTAAGGTCAGAAACTTTTAAAATTGTTTCAATTCTATTTTACAACACTTAAAACCTGTAATTTTAGATTTTTTTTTCTGAAATTCCAACTTTAACCTTAAATATTTCGGAGAAAAATATTTTCAAAAATTTTTAAATTATTTTTTTATAGTTATATAGTCTCTGCCTTTGTGCTTAACTGAAAGAAGCCAGTTATTTTTGACCGTCTTTAAATTGCTTCATTCAAAAGAAAATGTACAAATTGATGATGTTACATATTTTTGATTTTATTTTTACTTGCCCTACTAATATGCTATTGGTTATGTATTTAAATAAGGATCTAACCCTTTAAAGGTATTTCATTGTCTTATATGTTCAATTGTACCTTAAAAATGATAAATCCAAAAGTGCAATCAGATTAACACCCGAATTCTACCTTCCGACCAAAAGCGCAATATCTAACAGAAATATATTTCATTTTTTTTTATGCAAATCTTATTTAAATTCATAGAGCTTTCGGCCCATTAAAAAATGCATATTTCGTAAATTTCTGAACAGGTCGAATGTAGATATATCCTTAATACATAATATGCACCTTAAGTAGTCAAAGCGTTTGCGTCGAAAATGCAACGATGGAATCGTCTACTTTTCTATATTAATGTTTTTTATAAGTAAAGGAACCAGTCAGCCGAAAGGCAGATGCGATAAAATGATCTAGTACTCAATATTTATTTTATATGTTTGTAATGTCTTACATTTTTTAAGTGCCGATGTTTGTTTTCACAATATTGTTTCTGACAATACTTGACGATGTTCTCAATGTCAAAGGCCAATGAACTTTCAGCGAGTATCTGGAAGACATCGCGTATGTCGATGAGATATGCCTCCTCGCCACTAAGCAGTCAGACATGCAAGATAAACTCACTGCCGTCAACTCTTCTGTGGAAGAAGTACTACGTCTGAATATCAACATAAATAAAACAAAAAGCCTGCCCATTCGCCCAACCGGTACCGGCAATAGCCTTTTGATAGGCGAATCCAACATAGAAAATGTGAACCGTTTTACTTACTTAGGCAGCGTAATAACACCTGATGACGGTACCAATAAGGAAGAGGGCTAGAATCAACAAAGCGAATACTCAGTTTCGTAATATCTTGCAGTCGTCGTTTCTGTTAACGACAACGAAGCTCAAAATTCAAATCAAGCTGCAAAAATGGAAATGACAAGCTTTGGAGTGGAACTCGCAGGATAGCAGAAAACGCGCCCATCCTAAATCATTGTGAACATGATCGTGAGAACAGCAAATACGTGAATCGAGGAAATGTTTAACGTACGCGTACGTTGGAAGAGTTTTGTGGATGCCCTATGTTCCGTGAGGTGATAAATTACGTAAGAGATACATATGCTTAGGCATAGGAAATATTTTTAGTTTAGTCAATGTATGTTACTTCAGCTGATAGTCGCCAGAGAGAAATCTCACCAAACTCCGTAGATTTTCACTACTACTTAGTTATGCATATTTTTTACGTGTGTTTTGAATAAGCTTCTGAGTTTTTCCAAATTAAGTAATAGGAATAGCTCTAACGCGCACTATCCAGAAATTTGCAAAGAAAACCGATTAAACCATTTTGACCCTATGGTAAATATCAATGAAAACCGAAGATCATATTGGCGCCCCAAGCCTGTGCACCTGGGGTAGGGTTGTCATACGTACTGATTCTATCAGTACATGCACTGATTTTTACTAATTTTCTTTAAAAATACTGATTTTTCAAGATTTGGAAATCAGTACGCAAATGTGCTGATTTTTAGCAATTTGCGCTGATTTGTACTGTTTTAAGATTTTAATTGAATTACTTAATAGTTTTTACATTTAATACTAAATTATTAACAGTAGCGTACCTAGTCTGTAAAATGGTCCTTGTTTTGCAGCACTTTTAATTCATTTTGTGAATTTTTTTTGGAGGAAATAAAAGCACTGTGCTGTGTACTGAAAAATATGTTATTTTGCTAGGACTTTGTGCTATCTGAAAAGTTCTGACCGTTTTTTTAGTAAATAAAAAATTATGTAATTTAATGTGTTATTTTTATATTAAAAGCAATTAATGAGGGAAAAAATTTTGTACTGATTTGTGCTGATTTTTTGCGTAGAATATACTTGAATATACTGATTTTGTGTTTCAAAAATCTGACACCCTAACCTGGGGTGACGTTGCCTTATCCTCCTCTAGCTACGTCACTGGGCACATTAAGGGGGCAGGTCCAGTCATGGCCGTGAAAATTAGAGCATTTTCAATAATTTTTTTTTGGTATCAATTTAATTTATTTAATAAAAGTGATAATTTGGAATTATTACATAATGTTTCAACTTGACTTGACGACAGTTTAAAAAAAAAAATATTAAAAATACAAAAAGTTATAGCTGGTGTTGGACCTGTCCAATACATAGTGTCTTGCGGCTATCATCACAAATCCTTGGAAAATCATCTAAAATCAATCGGATAAGAAAAATTAGTTCGTTAAATAAATAATCTAGTGCCTGATCGAAGGTTTTTTCTTTTTTAAAACTCAACAAAATGGCGGCTGCAGGAACATTTATTTACTTCCAGATTTTCGGTAAAAAATCAACAGTTAATTGTTCATAAAAAATCGATTTAAAAAAAAGAATCCTTCGATTTTTATGTTTTTCAAAAACTGTAAATTTCATTGAAATCTTTCCAGCCGTTTTCGAGTTACAGTGGTCACCGGTTCCGAAAACATTTTGAGAAAAACGCATTTAAAGTCTTACACTCGGTACTCTTACCACCGAGAGCCCTTTGGTTATCGGCGAATAACTCCAAAAGAAATTGTCGGATTGACTTCAAATTTTCAGGATATATTTTTAAGATATTATACTTTAAGAAAATGCAAAAAAAAAATATCTATTGCTCAAAAATCATGACTGGACCTTAGGGTGGTCCAGTAATTCCTTTTTTTAGTTTTCAACCGCCTTCTCGAAATCGTAGGTTCCTTATGGTTTGAAATGAGGATCCTATTTTTTTCAGAGGAAACAAAAAACTTTTAGAGGTCGCGCTACTCGTTTTTGTATTAAAAATGAAGGTCTCATAACATTTTAATTTTTAAAACATACTAGCTGTTATTTTCTTAAAACTTTTATTTGCTGAAAATGTTATCCAATATTATGCACGCAATTTCAAATTTTTTTAGATGCAAAAAAAAAAACAAAATGGCGTCTGCATAGGTGTTAAACATAGCAAATACATAGGAACTATATCATATAAGTACCAACATGTACCCTTAAACATTTTTTATCAGGTTCGCCAAAATTCAAGGATACTCTCCACGCCACAGAGAAGGAATGTGATATAACAAATTGTTTTAAAAATTCAATGTAAAACTGTGAAAAATCAAAGAAACAAATTTTATTTATTTTTGTAAGAAAAGTACTTATAACACAGGCTGACAAATTTTTAAACCGGAGGCCAGACCTATCGTACCCGAAGGACTTTGATGCGCTGAACCCGAATTTTAGCTCAGAATTTCTCCTATACGTCAGATTTTCGAAATATTCTAACCTAAAAGTGCAAAAAACACGGTTTTTGGTTATATTTGAGGTTATTTTACATCGCGAATAAAATTGGTTTTCCAAAACTGGTTACGGAATTTGAAAGTATTACTCACCTTCATTTTTAATACAAAAACGAGTAGCGCGACCTCTAAAAATTTTTTGTTTCCTCTGAAAAAAATAGGATCCTCATTTCAAACCATAAGGAACCTACGGTTTCGAGAAGGCGGCTGAAAACTAAAAAAAGGATTTTCTGGACCACCCTACTGGACCTGCCAATAAGATCCCTGAAGACTTAAATTTTTTTAAAGTCTAAGTATTGCAAAACGTACACATATATTATAAAAGTTAGTTTTTCCTGGAAACTCATGGATAGCTCGCAAATTTTGTTAGAAACTACTTCAAACTAACAATATCACCACACACGGTTCGCTTGAACCAAGATCAAGATCGATAAAATTGTCAACCAAATCTGACAATACACAATTATTATATAGGGTCTTGAGATTCCAAATACATAATCCACGAAATCGGATCTGCTCATTTACTCGTTTTATGGTCATTTTAAGGTTTTACTTTGGTTCGTTTCAAACAAGATCAAAATCGGTAAAAATTGTCAACACAATCTGACAATGCACAATTATTATTTAGTGTTCGGAGATTCCAAAAACATGATTTGCAAACTCGTACCTAATCATTTACTCGTTTTATGGCCATTTTAAGGTAAACGCTTTTACCGATAGTATTTATAAAAATGCGTTCTAGGAAAAATTGAGAATAAGTCATTAAAAATTAAAATTTTTTTATTTTGCTTTTCTTTGTAGACTTTGTTATCAAAAATACTTTTAAAACCCATAAAACAAAAATATATAAAAATTATTTTTCATTAGTTTTTAGGCCCAAAAGAGTTTTTGTAAATTTTTTTTAAATTTTTTTTTTCATGAAAATCTGAATAACACAACAAATATAAAAGTTTTTTTATTAATTGTTTTTTGGTGAGCTTTGTAGTCAAAAATACCTCAAAAATTCATAAAACAAAATTATAATTTAAAATAATTTTCACTAGTTTTAAGGCCCAAAAGAATTTTTTTTTGAAATTTTCAATTCTTTTGAATGGAAAATGATGAATAACATAACATATGTATAAACAATTTTTTTGTTTTTTTTTTCGTCGTGGGCTTTGTAGTTAAAAATACTTTTTAAGCCCACAAAAGAGAGTACAAAAAAATTTTAATTTTCACTACTTTTTCGGCCGACAAAAAAAAAATTTATTTTGTATCGGTTTTTCTTCATGAAAAATGGTGAACAACACAAAAGCGTTTACATAATTGCAAAAATAAGTGACTTCATCGTGTTCAGCAACATAAACTACATAAACGACAGTTATCATAGCATATTTTAAAATTTCACTTGATCTTAAAAGCATCAAAAACTACACGGTCCGCTTCATAATTTTATTAAAATTATCGGTAAAAGCGTTTACGTTAAAATGGCCATAAAACCAGTAAATGATTAGGTACGATTTTATGGATCATGTTTTTGGAATCTCCGAACACTAAACAATAATTGTGCACTGTCAGATTTGGTTAACAATTTTTACCGATCTTGACTTTGTTTGAAACGAACCGTCACGGCCAAAGTGCTAACCTTAAAATGGCCATAAAACGAGGAAATGAGCAGATCCAATTTCGCGGATTATGTATTTAGAATCTCAAGACGCTATATAATAATTGTGCATTGTCAGATTTGGTTGACAATTTTATCGATCTTGATCTTGGTTCAATCGAACCGTGCACACAGAAGCTTATCAAAAACTTGATTTTCCATAGCGTGCCAGTTGTTAGTGAATGTAGTCTATTTGTATTCTTCAACTAAGTATATACTATATAGTATGATTACCATGGTAACAGTATAGGTTAGCCTCATACCGTAAAAGGTATGCTCATTGGCAAGTAAGATTCTGTGTTGATGATTCTCATTCCAGTACCACATTGAAATATCCCTCGTGGTACAGCTATTAAGATGCTAAATAAAGCATTTACTCATTCAACGGCGCGGCTAAAGCGGGTGACACCTTGAACTCAAAGCAAAGTACCATTTTTGAAAATTTTTATATCAGCAGAAAAATGTGCGGGCATTTTCGACGAGAGTATCGATTCAATGACTGCTTTCGTTCAGCCTATTTTGAACAACGAGTACATATACGTCAATGAAAATCGCTCGAATGAAAACCAATATTCGCAATGAAGTCTTATTTAAATTCGTAGAGCTTTCATATAAGCTTTCAGCCCATTAAAAAATTCATATTTCGTAAATTTCTTTCAACTTTCTTCATTATATTCTCAACTTTTTCATCGACCTTGCAACTTTTTCTGAGTTTTTCAATATATTTCAACATTTTCCATATTTTTCGACATTTTCAAATGGTTTCAAAATTTTTAAGACTTTTTCAGTTTTTTTCAACTGTTACAACACTTTTCAACTTTTTTACATTTAACATTATATTCGACTTATTCAACGTCTTTTTTACATTCATTTAAAAGGTATGTACTTTCAATGCAGTGTAGGGCATGTAAGTTTCGGCATGGCCGAAGATAACACCAGATAAAGGCGGAGCCCTCTAGCTCTGAAAAGAAAAAAGTTACAACGGATTCAACTACATACATATTTTGCTTTACTTCGTATATTTGAAATGTTTCAAAAGTATATCTTTTAAGAAATGAAAATACGTGTAGTTTTTTAAACAAAATGAGTTTTATTACTTTACCATTTTATATTTTATATATTTATTTTTAATAATTAATAATTTAAGATGATTTATATGAATCTGCAGAATGGCTAGGTCTAATTGTATTTGCTCAAAATATAAAACAAAAAAATGATTTATATTCTGACTATTTGTTTAATTTGCTTACCAACTAGAAAAATTATTGTTTGATTTTTTATTAACACTTACGAACTAAAAATATATATATATATATTTGTTACATCAATAGAATTTAAATTTTTTTTTAATAAAAAGTTTTCCACATTATTTTTAAATGTAAATATTTAGTGTTTTTTGTTTTTTTGTGTAATATTATTGTTCAAACTTTATATAAATTAAAAAAAAAAAATATATTACTAAACTACCTAAATATTTTTCTGGTTGTGTGTTTGAAAATAATTTACTGTTACACTTTAAGAAGCACATGTACGTATCTACCAAAAAAGTACTCGATATTCCGAGTTTGCTTCCTCAGCTTCCTGTGTCAAAAAGTCAAACCTACATCCAACGAATGAGTATTATAATCGGTTTTTATTTTCTGTTGCATTAGGTTTCATATCCTTTGGGATATTTAATAAATAAAATCGCTTCTGCAATTACAATAAAAAATAATGCTTTGAGAAATTTCTACTTCTTTACCGATGCAAACTCGGAATATCGTTCTTTATATTGTCTTCTTTGTATATACATTAGGGTGATTCAAATATTTTTTGCTCCAAACAGGTTTAATAGTAGCAGCTACACGAAAGAAGAATTCTGGAGCAATTTGAGCTCTTAATATTAATATAACGAGCTTTTTAGTTTTCCATACAATTTGTATGAGAAAAGAATCTTTACGAGACATTTGTCTCTATATCGCGTGTAAGAAATATCTTACACAAATGAGACCATTAGAAAGATCATAAGATTTTCTAGGTTAGGTTAGATATTGGTGGCGGCCATAGCCTCACATAAGTCACAGGGGTCCATAGTGTTATCACAAGCTCTCTGCTAAAGATTTTCTATAAAAAAGTATCTTGTTATTTTTTCCTGAAGGTAGATACTCGTTATATTTCGTTAGTTTATTAGCTTTCAAAATTTAAGGATATTTCGAGTAATGAGAAATTAAAATTTTTTTTTTGTTTCTTTGTAGTTGTTTTTTTTTTGTAAAAAATTTTATGTTCTTTCCGATCGCGTTAGTCCCGTTCGTGTGAGATTTTTTTTTTTTACTCGAAACTGTCTAAAAAGGCATACTTTTCCATATAAATCGTATGGAAAATTTAAAAGCTCGATGAACCACAAGTAGATATTAATATTATGAGCTCTAAACGCAACAGAATTTTTCTTTCGTTAACGTGCTACTATTAAACCTGTTTGAAGCAAAAACAAATTTTTTTGAATCACCCTAATATGGATGCTGCTACATAATAGCAGAGTTGAAAATTTTGAAGAGGGTACAGCTTTCATTAAAGAACTGAACGGCAAAAGTGTAAAACAAATTGTCTCGATTGTACAAGAACTTAAACCACTGACCAACACCAAGAGCTTGGGCAAGTATATCACGAGAAAAAATTAAGTTTTTCAATGATCAAATCGATAGTCGGAATTCGGAATAAGCTGTCTTTTAAAGTGGAATAACTACAGCATCAAAATAAAAAAATGTCACTCTTGGTATTTTTTTTAAGCTCGCACCGGTGGCCAAGTTTGGGCGATACTAAAAAACGTTGGAAATGGAGACTTACAGGCAGATCTCGTTATGAACGATTTATATAATACTGAAACTTCAACATAACAAAGTTGAACTCGCACCGTTGATGCTTAGTATGCATACTTAACATAGCATCAAATAGAGAATCATTAAACATTATTTAGATTTCATTAGAAAAATCCATTAAACATTAGATCAGGAACCTTTCAGAAATACTTCAGAATGATTACATATGAAAGATTTCGTACGTAACGTGTCAAATTTGAAAGGTTGAGGAAACGTTAAGTCTTGAACCTATCAGAAAGATGGATATGTGAAACATTTGAAATGTATAGGAAATATTTGAAATGTATAAGAAATATTTCAAATGAAACATTTCTGAAACGTTACGTACTATTTCTGAAACATTACAAACCGAGTGGATGGAACGCAGTATTAACACATAGTTATTTAGTGATATGAAGCAGAACATTAAATAATTTTAATCACTTAAAAATAATAGTGTAAGCCTCACGTGAGAGAAGGAAGGGGGGAGAGCTCTCACCAGATCTCATCAAGTGGAAGGATTGTCTGAATTTTCAAATAAAACATCTTACGTGATTAATGGAAGCTGCCTTACTGATCTGATATAAATATTCTCCTCTAATCAACAAGTGATCATAATTGGACAGCTTGAGATTTCTGAGTACCTTAGTAGATATATCATATCTACTACATATGTAGGTATATGACTTTTCTGTGAATATTTTTCTTTCTTAAGATGCGGTTGGAATCGTTTTTTTTTTTTTTGAGAAATTGATGATGAAATATATTTGTTTCAACACTATATTTGAAACGTTTTAAAAAAATATTGTTTTTGAAAAGCCGCTCATGTTTCTTTTATATTGCGAAATTATGATTAATTTTAAATCAAATGCTGGAGATTCAGGATAGATGTTGAAAAAAAAAATTAACGCTTTATTGGTATGAGTACTCAGAACTTCAGTAATTTTCAGTCCGCTTCAGTAGTAAGTTTTAGCTTTGAAGTCAAATTGGTATGATAACATATTTTTTTATATGATATTTTTTACTTATTTTCGGAAACACACAATATTTTCCTTTAAAAATACTTTTCTAAAATACTACATAGGTATAACTAAAAAAAAGGTTTTTAAAATTTATTTAATAACATTACATTAAGCATTTTTTTGATATTTAATAAAAAAATTTCAGCTAAATAGTGAAATCAGTTTTAAACGACTGAATGACGATATTTAAGGCAAAAATAGTATCATGTGTGTAGTCTGTCTGTATTGAACTAATCTTTATAAAATCATCCAATAAAATTTTGACTAATATAGTTAAATTTTAATATGATACTTAAAATTGGCTAATTACATAATATAAATGAAATATGAATTAAACCACTTCTATTTTTATTGTTTGAATACATTTTGCGTTTTTAATTTAATTAGGAATTAAATGTGAAAATAAGGCAATTTTATATTTAAATTAGTTAAAATATATATAACATACATACGTTAGAAATAAAAAATATAAGGAATTTGCTTTCACAATTTTACTATGGTTATTCATAGAACAGCATTAATGTTGTAAATTCGTTATACGGATATCATTTACTTATGGCGTTCTATGAATAACACTGTAATATTATGATTTTATATAAATTTCCTTTTAAGTTGTACGTCTATATTTTGTTTTTAAATATTTAGAAATATTATTATTTTGATGTCAATGTTAAATTTTAAATGGAAGCTGCGAGATATATATATATATATGTATATGTATTTATTGCAAGCTTTACTTTTATGCTTTAGTAATTTTTTTATATAAATCTGATTATAGTTTTGATAATTTTCAAAGTGAGCTTTTCATCGTAAATTCTTTTGGTTGTTAATTGCTTTGGGTCATTGCTAGTTGCTAATTCTTTCTCGAAGATTAACCCACCTAGTTTACTTAGACTCGTAAACAGTATTCCATTTGGATATCTACTAACTGAACTTAAGGCTGATGATATGCTTAGATCAATAGCGGTGCCACACGTCTCAAAATTGAATGAAACAGTATTGGGACATTACACGATTGTGACTATACATACATTAGACTGACCCAAAAAAATCGAAAGTGCTCAGATTTTTGGTGCTCTTGGCTTTTTTTGAGTCTATGATGTCTTGTGATAATTTTCTGATATTTAGAAAACAAAATTATTAACCCTTTATACTCCCAGGTCGGCCGTTTTTGAAAAATAATAATTTTAAAAAAACATAATTTTTTGAGGCATTGCGCAGCCGATCGTATATATGTATGTATATAAAATTTTCCACTGAAGCAGTTTCTTAATCTTTTGGGCTCGCTGAACAAGATGCAATCATTTTTTTCTTTTTATACGGTATTTGATTCTTTTTTAGAAGGTTTTTTAGCCAAAATGGTAGAAAAAATGGATAATTTTGTCAGAAAATGGCCCATAAATGCGACTGAACATTTTTTTCTTGCTTTTAAGCTTGCAACCTTGTAAAGCATGTACAAATCTATAAAAATTATACTTTCAGAAATTTTTTCACCTGTATTTTCATGGAAGATAAACAGAAATCCGAAGAAGGGATATGGAGAAAAATCGCAATTTCACGTACAGAGGTGTTCATATCTCGAAGAAATTTAAATTTTCCCCTGTTTCTCAGTGGGCTTAGGTATCTTATTGGACAATGCATTCGCGAGCATAACATCAAGCTATCACGGGCATTTCTATTATGACATTAATGCAATGACAAAACTTGCTCGGAGAGGATCAACGATATTACTAAAGCACATGGTAGCGAATGTGTAAGTCCTAATTTTAGACGAAGCAATAATTGCTAGTGAGTCTGTCGACGTCAACCAATCATTGTCGAGCAACAAAGAGACAAAAGCGTACGATGAAATAATGACTAGCTGACAATTATTGCCTTGTCCGGATTGCACCTAAGTACTATAGGAAATTATATTTCATTGTAGTTTTAGTTTTGTAGAAGCTTTTATTCCTTCACTGTTAATGATAAAAACAAGCAGCATTTGAGAAACTATTTTTATACCCTACACAGAAGGTATATTTACTTTGTCATTCCGTTTGTAACGCATAGCAGGGGGTGTGGCAGGTATAGAAAAGTATATATACTATTGATCAGCGTCACCACCTGAGTCGATATAGCTATATATGTCCGTCTGTCTGTCTGTCTATTGAAATCACGTTTACAGGAAAACTAAGCAAGCTAACTCAATGAAATTTGGCACACAGGTCACACCTTCTTGCAAGCTGTTAGAATATAAAAATGGGCAAAATCGGGTCACGACCATGCCTACCGCCCATACTCTATGTAAATATACCTCAGCCCATTTTGAAAAAAGTTTCTGCGACTTTCATGAAACTTGGTGATTTGGTGAACACGTCAACAAAATTAAGATTGGGCTAGGTTTTTAATTTGCTAAGGCTTTCAAAGGGGCGTGGCGCAGCCCTAAATTTTAACTTTTATAACGCCTTAACTCGTAAACCGTGCAAGATATTGTGATAAAATTTGGTACACGGAATTGTGTTTAAAGTGGGCGGAATTGGAAAAGTGGGAGTGGCATTTTTTAACAATTAAAAATTTTGATTTCGTATAATTCAAAATTGGCACAGGCGATTTTCATAAAATCTTGAATTGTGTTTAAAGTGGGCGGAATTGGAAAAGTGGGAGTGGCATTTTTTAACAATTAAAAATTTTGATTTCGTATAATTCAAAATTGGCACAGGCGATTTTCATAAAAATTTTAGGGATGATACTACTGAGAGCAGTCATCAATACAAGCTATGTCAATATATTGGAAAAACTTGTTGAAGGGTGTGGCACAGCCCACAATATTTATAAACGTTATAATTAGAGAACTAACAACGTAATCGTAATGAAATTTAGTATAGCAGACATACTTACTAAAATGTATCATATTACGAAAATTTGGCACAATAGAACCGCTAGACGTGGCACCTCCCATATAAACAAAAAACGTTTGATGCTATAGATAGTGTGCAATGAGAATAATCCTCATAAAATTTGGTGCATAGATGACTATTATTATAAGCTATAAAATGAAATAAATTTTGACGGGATTTTATTAGTGGGCGTGGCACCTCCCATATTAACATAAAGTTGGAAGTGATATTTTAAGAAAACTATTGCAGCTATTGGCATGAAATTTGATGTAAGTGGTTTACTTATTATTAGGTATGTCAGCATCTGAAGCGGACGAAATAGCACCACTGGGCGTGACACCTCCCATACAAGTAAAACCCCTTAAGTGCCATATCTATCGAAATATTTGAGCAATCATATTGAAATTTGTTAAAAGAGGTTTGTTTATGGAAAGCTATTTCTGGATCAAAATCAGTCTCGATTGTATCTGTGGGTGTGTCACCGTCCTAAATTTTAAGGTTAATTAAGGCATATATCGCAAACTATGCAAGCTGTTTTGCTAAAATTTAGTATGTGGATGTCAATGACGAATATAATTTATTGAACCAAAAGTAGGCGGAATTGGAGAAGTGGGCGTGGCTTATTTGGTTTTCAGCTTTTCTATTCTATTTTTTTCAACATTTTCCACATCCTTTTGACTTTTCCAACTTTTTATATTTTCCCAATATATTCCATATGTGTATTTTCCACTTTGTCAACCTCTTTCAACTTGATTCGACATTTTCTTCCTTTTTTCGACTTTATCATGAATTTTGAATTGTTTCAACATTTTTCAACTTCTTGCAACTATTATAGAATTTTTTATCCACTTTCAACATTTCCACATTTTTTCTACTTTTTTAATTTCTTTTAACTTTCTGCAATGGTTTCCATATATTTTAGACTTTTTGAGTTTTTTTCAACCATTTCAACACTTTCTTTGAACCTTATTACATTATTTTCGACTTCTTCAACGTCTTTTTAACATTTATTTGGAAAGTACTTTCAGTGCAGTGTAGGGTATGTGAGTTTCGGCCTGGCCGAAGATAACACCTTTACTAGTTTTAAATAAAATTAATTAAAATATTTCACACTCAGTGGATGAAGGAAAACTTTGGACAACTAGATCATTATAAGAGCTCTATACAGAACTAAGTAGTCAAACAGAGGATCTAATCAATCGGAGATGCCTAGCTACGTCTGGATGCATAGTTTAAAAGTTGTTATGGTCGACTTTAAAACAGAAATAAACCAAAAATTTTGTAATGTTCAACAAATATTCTGCAACGGATCTGTGATATTATAAAAAAATATTTGAAAATAGCTGTAAGCTACCAATGCTACTTACCAGGTTATTTAAAAGGTATGCATGTTGCAATAGTAAGGCGTAAAGGTAATAGCGCGAGACTTTGAAAGCCATGTGAGCTCATGGTCTGGTCAAAAACAAATTGATTGAAAAAGTCAAACCAAACGAAAAGAGAGAGAGAGAGAGAAAGTTGATTTTCCCACTAATGGACTATTATATTGCTTTACAAAATTCTATTCTATCCATTCTGTTCCAGTTTCTAGTCGATTTACATACTTTTAAACCTGACTCTTCGCAGAGTAACAATTGGGAGTCTTGGTTATATCATTAATCTTAAACTAGCAGTGTTTTTGAGCAATAGAGTTGCTGCCTGTAAGTAAAGCCAAAAGTGTTCATAACAGAACTCTTTGTAGCTGAGTCTAATGGCAACTTCCAAATGCAAATAACATCGTTTTTAGCACAAAAGTTTCGAAGTAAAAAGCTCTCAATTGAAAAGGGTTATTACATTACATTACATTACATGTATGATATCAGCGTTTTGTCTTTCGGGATTGAGAAATTCTATGTTAATATCCGCCTATGTAGCTTTCAACTGATTTATGTTATGCATTATTTTCTCTCACTAACTACAACAAATATCTTAAATGCTAACTTAATTTTGTTCTAAGCAACCTATGTTAGTGTAATTTCTTTAATCTTACGCGTATCTATGAATTTAGTTTCATGAACATGCTATACAACAGAATAACACCATGCCAGACCGACATTGTGGGCGTGGTTGCGAAATATTTGCCATTTAATACAAAAGGATGGGAGAGAGATACCAAGAGAGTTAATAAAGCTTCAAAATTACTACAACTAAACTACATGCGTGTGCTCTCCAGCGAAGACTCATGCGTTACTTCTGCCAGTAGAACGACGGTTACAGGTGGAGAAGGTGTGCTCTTTTTGAGACGGCCTACTACACAATTACCACCAGATGCAGTGCTTTTGGTTGTCTTTGATCAACTTTGCAGCGTCTGCGTAGCATCGGTAGCATCCAGATTGGCTAAAGCATTGAAAGCGCCAACATCAATGGTATTCACTCGATTACCACCATCAGCGACTGAGGGCATTTTAACGATGCCACTTTCTGAGTGCACCGGCATAATGATACAGACAAAACTTTGTCCGGTTTGTGCGTCACGTGGATGTAATGTAACTGGATTAAATTTATCCGTTTGCCCGTCGGCGTATGACTGTAAGCGTTGATAAATTTCCGGATAGTGTTTGCGTAGAAAAACGCCACGTCTACTCAAAATACTCAGTATATTTGATAGGACGATCTCACGTTTTGTGGCGGTAGCGTGTGCACTCGGATTGAACGTCAATATGAGTATCTCTGTAGTTGGCTCTGGTATTGCGACCAGTGCAATTGGCTGTTGCATTTGCAATGCCTGCTGTTGTTGCTCCAGCTCGCTCAGTATTGTTTTACAAAGTTTCAGCTTGGCACAACGTGAGACTAACTGACGTTCCCATTTGACTGGTGCTTGTGCAGTACCTGGTGCTTCGGATACAACGCATATTGCTACATAAATCAACATTTTGGAATCGGGCTTATACTCAGTGCTCAGTTTTAGCAGTTCTGAGTAGAGTTCAAGACCCATCTCTGCTGGCATTAGATCGGGCCAGCGCACATAAGAAGCTTCACCCATGCATTGAAAGCCGTGCTTTATGAAACCTTCTGCCGATTCGGCCGAACGAAAGAGCACACGCACGACACCACGTCCCTGGGAGAGAAAACCCTTGCGTGCCAGCAAACTCAGATGGCGTTGCGTGTCAAGATCGTCCTTGCAGGTGGCGAGCACTTGGCGGCACAAATTCGACGCACGGGAGTGCAGACACGCCTTGCGATGTTTCTCCCAGTGGGCGCGTCGACATTCACGCGAACAATATAAATGGGAACAATTATGGCATGACTTGTAATACTTCTTGGCATCGGTCGGGGTAGCGGTCTGGTCGCATTTGGTGTTGCGACATTTGATCTGCAGCTCAGATGTGGTTTTGTTGTTGGAGTCCGAGGAGTCACCCAGTGAGACGCGTCGCGGCGGTGGGGGCAAAGTATCGATGTTGCCACCCGTTCCTGTAGCGCCAGCTGCTGATGTTGCTGCTGCTGCTGCTGATCCTGCTGTCTTGGCATTTTGCGAGATTTGTTGTTGTTGGTGTTGCTGTTGATCGTGCTGTTGCTGTTGTTGTTGTTGTTGCTGTTTTTGATCACCTTCGCTACGGCGTCGCAGACGTTGTTGTTCCGCTGCTGTGGTGACGTGTAAACTTAGGGAAGCGGCAGCAGCCGCTTGTGGCATATGTCGGAAGGTAACAAGGGACTCACTAGCTGAATCGGCTATCAAAAAAGAAAAAAAAAAAAGTTTGAGAAAAATGAGAAATTTAATTTTCAAAATAGAAATTAAAATAACGTGGTTAAATAAAAAGTTTGCATAAAAAAAAAATAAGATTTTAGAGTTATTAATTGAAAAAATATCAAATTTTGTTAAATAAAATTGATTAACTTAATAGCTTACGATAATAACAAGCTTATTAAGTTGTTCTCGTTTCAGCGTTTACATGCTTAAAACACTTACGTTATAAGCGAGTAAGTACATAGCATACAACATGTATTAGTTCTGTTGAGTTCGGTTTCAGAGTTATTATGTTACCAAATTTGTTTCTACTTCTAATGTTACATTCACAAACATTCACGTGACGCTTTGACACTAAATTTTGATTTATTTCTCTGTGTAGTTTTGTTGCTGTATGTTTATGCGTCTTTTTGAAATTCACATGATTTTTTCTTTCAGTGTAGTGTTCTATTTGGGGTGTTGAGAGTTAAAATATTTAATACAATAATACAGTTTGTTTTAAAATCATTATTTCGTTATCTGCAGAAATTGGGGTTAAATCAAAACTTTCCGCTCGAACGAATCATACTACTTGCTATACATCCGAGGTTTGAGATTTTCTCTGGCAGATTCCCCTGATTGTACCAGTATCTTCTCAAAAAATTTAATTTTATTTAAAATTTAAAAACTTTTCAGCTTTCCCAATTATCTTTAAAATACGGAGAAGAAAAGTACAAAATCGTTGAGAAATGAAAGCAAAGGAATGGATTCAATGAAATAGAGTGTAACCGAGCATAGGGAATTGAATTTCTTGTATTGAATTTAAAGTCGAAGCACCTTTTTTGTTTCCTTATCAGAGGTCATCGGGAGGACCCAAAGCTTTTTCTTGCCTCAGGGCCTACAAACATCTATATATTTCAACGTATTTTCGTTTTTCAGTTTCCTATATCTAGAGACCTCACGGAAGCTCCAATGCCCGGATATAAACTTTGTGTGGTTCTGAGCCCAACTAAAATATCCACATTCTTATCATCTGTATTAGCCAGACACCACTCAAACCTCTTTTCGTTCAAGATTGGTTAAGTGCAGCATTTATTCTCTCCAAGTTCAAGTAAATCTTTCTAGAGGAACACGGTGCGATAACAGCTAAATCACCTATTGATTGTGATAGTTTTAAGTAAAAAAATAGACAAAGAGCAAGAGAAATGAAGGCGAATCCTTTATAAAAAGACAAAATCAGTACCAGAGACAGCTCAGGAACGTACATCAACTCTTGTAGGTAACTCTCCGAATTTTACATGCAAATGCTAAAAGAAAACCGACAACGGTAACTGGTAACAGAGTTATCACATGTGTGCCTGCCTTGGTCATAACCGGAGAGAACATATATTTGAAACTTTAGCATTCTCCGGGTTCAAATCACATGACCCAGATGTAGTCTGTTCTATCTTTTTCCAGAAAGAATCTGATTACATGAAATTGATCTTATGCTAAGATGCTCATTCCCAAAGCGGGAACCACTTATCCGGAAACAACAATCAAGATTTCGTGTATTGATGAAATTAATATCTTCCGCATTATCGTGTACCAGATAAATGAGTGTATCGCTGTTGATAGCATCGATCGATATTGCATCTAGGACATATTGAATAGAAGAGGTGTAGTATCCAAGGTCATTAATAACATCAAGGCTCAATATGAACGTTTAAAATCTACGGGAAAACCTTCAGATCCTTTTGAGTTCACTTCACGTGTGTGGCAAGTATGTCTGCTATCACCAATTTTGTTTCTGATAGTGCTGGACAATGTTTCCAGCAAAGTTTTAGACTCTACAAATCGTGACATTAAGTGGACATACAGCAAGTATATGTAAGATCTTGCTTATGCCGATTACATATGCTTCCTCGCCATCAAGCAGTTGGACATGCAAGAAAGACTCACTGCCGTCAGATCTTTATGGGGCAAAATAGGCCTGAAAATCAGCATAGATAAAACAAATAGCATGTTTATTCGTCCAATCACTATCAGCACTAGCTTCATGATAGGCGAATTCAGCATACAAAAAGTGAAACACTTTACTTACTTAACACCCAATGGCGGTACCAATGAGTACATCCATGCAAAAATAAATAAAGCGAAAGGTACCATCTAAAGGTCCGTTGCGAGTCCATCGAGTTTATGTACACAAAAACCAAAAATCAAATCAAAACAAATTGAAACACCAAGCAGGAGAGGTGAAAGCTGCACTTGCAAATAAATCGCAAATAAAATGTTCGAATCGTTGCGAATGCAAACCTCTAGTACCAATTGAAGTCTGCCGTCAAGCTGTGGTGTGGAACCCTCAAAGTTGCAGAAAACACGGCCGTTTTTAATCATCTTAATTTAAAATCTTCACTAGGGCAGAAAGATGGAGAGAATTGAAGGCAATCGCTACTGATCGTGTACGTTAGAAGAGTGTTGTGGAGATCGTGTGCTCTCTGTGATAACATAAAGTATAATAGAGAATTATGTCTTGACAGTCTTATATTTATCATACTGAAGATGCTAAGGCTGGTCGAAGTCTTCACTAGAGAAAGCACGTTATTAGGACACCCGCTCTCTAGCATTAATAGTGCATATCAGAGAGAAAAATGTTTCGAAAGTGGCTTGTTGATACTGAATAACAGTACTAGAACTGGCTTACGTATCATGTCAAATGTCTATAAAAACTCTGGGGGCCTTCACGCTAAAGACTTCTATGGTTATACATATTCCACAGTCATTTAGGTTATTGTCACATTGGGTTATGTGATATGAAGTAAAATGACAATTTTAAGGAATTACAGAACACATCTATCAAGTCTAGAGAGTTTGACATGTATTGTGGCACCAGTGCCACCTGCAAAACTCCAACAGCAGTTACTAATGCTGAGATCGATAAATTAAAGAGAGAGTCCAGTCATATATTTGCTCAAAATTTTCGCTAGGAACACAACGAGTGTCTCATCTAAGTTAATCTTCCCTACTAACTAAATGCTGGCTTTAACTGAAAGCGGGTGTATCTATTATGGATAATGGTAGTGGTGGCAAGGACATACACAGACTCATAATTCTACTCTTTTCGGGTGGGTCACACTCATACTTTTTGAACTCTTCTACATACATTTATTATAAGTTCTATGTAAAACCTCAATTCTCTATGCAGCGCAGATTCTAGACTAACGTGACCAGATATTTTTGACCAAAACGCGGAGCAGGAAAAAGTTGAAACTTTTTTTGAGATTCTTTTGTTTTAACTGCAAAAAATTGTATGTAGGTACTAAAAAAAAGGTCCTCACTTTCAAATCCCGAAAACAGTAGCAAATCAGATATTTCCATTTATTTTAAGGAAAATCATATATTGACTATTTCCAAACCAAATCCATTTCAAACCATACAGTCGGAGTGACTTCAAATTACGGAATTGGTTGCTGATTAAATATGTTGTTTTTTAAAGTAATTAAGGGAACATATCATCCCCCGATTTGATTGAAATTTTTTATGAAGTTATGCCCATTTAAAATTTTCATAGCTTGAAAAACCGCTGAAAATTTTTTCAAATTAGTCGCATTTTCATCCAAATGTGGGCTTTGAATGTTTTGTTTGCTTGACTTTGTCAGCGAAAAAGTTAAATATGCGTACAATGTTTTTATATCTTTCCCATGATAAAAAGTTATTACGAAAATAACGGTAAAACTAAAGTATGCAGAATGCAAGCACGATTTGCAGAAAGTAATTTGGAATGCTGCTTTTTAGAGTTCGCAAACTATCGATAGTCGCGACCATCGATAGTGGACGATAGTTTGTTCGCTAAACATTGATAATATCGATAGTAGGGGAAAAGCATGTACCTTGGACCGATTGTACCTTGGACCAACAGCGATATTTCATGTTTGCCCGCGTGTAGCTAAAAATTGTAAAATTACAATTTTCTCTATTTATGTAACCAATTACAGCAACGCTGCATAAAAGCTATTTTGATTTACGTTCTTTCGTCAACTGAGGAAGACGAAATTTTCACGTGATTTGTAAATTTTGTGCAAATTTTCAAGGTCGACTTGCGAGCTGTGTTATTTAGTTGTGTTGGGGATCAATGACGAAATAACGGTACCCAACGTTTCTCTTCAAGTTAATTATCTTAAAATCTTATTATCTCCTAGGGTAAAATTTTTTTTGAATATGTTCCAAATTTTGAGCTTGGCACGTACCTTGGGCCAATGCATACGATGTACCTTGAACCTAATTACATAGTTTTTCTTTGTCGTGAAATGTATTACGAATGTAATTCAGAAATATTCCTCGGAGCAAAAATTACGGTAAAGATAGAGGTAAAGTAGGCAATTTGAAATGGTTTAAGGGGTAGATCTGCTGCTAAGAAGGACAAGATCGGAAAAGCCAATTTAATTCGCCATTTAACTAAACTTTGATTACCTGGAAGCATTATATTGATATATCAGTCCAAAATTGATCATAAAAAACTATTTAGTACAGAGGGAACAAAAATTTTGGTAAATTTAGTCTCATGGTCCAAGGTACAATGCCTGATGGTACCTTGGACCACTTTGGCATTCTAGAGAAAAACGTATTTTACGTGGGTTTGGAAAAAAGACTGCGGCTTTTTGTATTCATGCCATTATAGCTAAAATATAAGTTTAAAATATAGAGGCGTCAAAGAAAAAAAAGCAGCCATAGTTTGGAGGCAGCAAACGATTCACTCAAAATCAGTCCAAGGTACACGCACTTCCTCTATAGTAGAACAAGTACGTTAGTGAAAATCTACCAAATTTTTTTTTATTTTTTTAAGAATAAAAAATAAATTTGCAAAAAAAAAAAGTTTTTCGGATCTAGCTTCTGACGTATTGTCATTGTAAGTTGCGGACAGAACTTTTATAAAAAGAGTTTAACCAGGGAGTTTAATCAGGGAACCCCTGAATAGATTTACAAAATTGGGGCACCATATGAAAGGCCAATTCAATAGGTCCTAAAATCGACACATATGTATATATTAGAAGTTTATTGTACAGTTTTCGCGATATGACTATTTTTGTAAAATTTTGACATTTTTTTATGAAAACCGTTTTTTTTTCTTCAAAAAATGTAGCGGAATGTAAAAAATTTAATTCAGACAATTTTTTCGAAAACTATATATTTATGGACAACTACAACCACAGCGTCGTAAACAACAACAATTGCAACAACAGAGCCGTGGTTTTTTATGTAAAATTAAATCAAACGCGGTTGAATAAATGACTATTACACTGAATCAGTGTATTTTATCGATAGTGCCATCGATAGTTTGCGAACTCTACTGCTTTTGTTCTTTGCTTTGAAAATAGTTCCGTAGAGTGGCTTGGCAATGATGAAAAACAAAAAATTGACATTTCGATTTTGTAAAAAAACAATCTCCTGACCCGAAATATGTTTTAACAAGCATTGAACTCATGTCATTTCTCTCTCATATTAATACAAATCTACAGTAAAATATTAAACGTAAAAAAGATTGGGGTTTTTGAGAAATTCAACCTTGTTATTTTTTCATAAAAAGAGCTAAAACTCCGCCAACTTTCAACAATTTTCAAAATTTCTTAAAGATTTTGACAGAAAATCAGATATTCTATTAGAATCAAAAGACAATAATTAATTATTTTGATTTGGATGAAAATGCGACAAATTTGAAATAATTTTCAGCGGTTTTTCAAGCTCTGATACTAAAATTTTAAATGGGCATAACTTCATGAAAAATTTTAATCAAATCGGGGGATGATATGTTCCCTTAATTACTTTGAAAAACAACATATTTAATCGGCAACCAATTCCGCAATTTGAAGTCACTCCGACTGTATGGTTTGAAATGGATTTGGTCTCCAGTTATTTGTATTATTTTTTGTATATTCTAAAAAAAAAGGTTCTAACTCACTGAAAACCCTAGCAAAATGAGACTTATTATTTTCAATGAAAACGCGGAACGCGCGGAGCAGAAAATCAAAAACGCGGACTTGCTCCGCGAAAAGCGGATCATATGGTCACGTTATTCTAGACCCTAGAATCCAACCTCTGTATAGGTGACGGCATTTCTTCGGAATATGTCAATACAGGGCGGTATACAACTGTATTCCTTACAGAAGTAATCACTGTTCTCAATAAGGCTTTGTGGTTATTTTAAAGGTGTGTTGTTCAACTCGATTACAAAAATCTGTTTAGACTGCAAAGCAGCCCTAATGGCGTACTTTAGAAGCACAAGGATGTATCGGGAATGAATCACAATTATAGGAGTAAGCTCGGTAAAACATTGAAAACTAAAAAAGCAAAGCAAATCTGCGCTACGTGAAAAGCAGAGTCAGCCACTTGGCTGACTAACTCGATACGAGTATAGCTGGGTTAGCTGTCTCTTTCATTGGAAAAGCGTTAGCTCTTGGATTCCAATTTACACTTGGTCATCATTCTTTAATGAAAACAAACTCTCTCTTTAATTTTCTACAGCCCCTTATAGATTATGCTACACTCAGAAAAAACACTGTAACGCATTTTATTAATTTTTTTTTTAAATTTATATAAATATAAGAATGGGCATAAATTATTTATAGTTTTTGAAAAAAGTATTACACTGAAAATAAAAACATTTAAAACAAAACCACAAGCAAACAATAAACATAAATAATAAAAAGAAACAAGAGAAAATTATGTTTTGTCTTTTTATGTGGAACAAAACTTACAGGTTCATACCTGTCGTGGACCTAGTATATGCATCACTTGTTGACGCCCCTGTCCCCGCTGTGTTGGATGGTAGTCCTAATAGTGAGGCTAAGACATCTTCTAGCGATGCGGAGCTCAACGAGCGTTCTGGCGCTAACGTTACACAATTTTTTGATTCATTTTTTTTTTTGCAGGTTTCGCAAAATTATTATTATTTTTTAATAAAATTTAGTTTTATTTGGATTTGATGACGATTACATTAGCATTTGATGAAAAAAAAGAGGATATGAAAATAAAAAAATTAAATATAAGTATAATAAATAAAGCAAATTATTTACCATACAAAATTTAAATATTTTTTGTTTTTGTTGTCTATGCTAGAGCCTAAAACTAAATGGTTCGTTTCAAGAAACAATGGAACATAAAAACTCAAAGCAGCAACGTTTAGATTTTTAAATTCTTTAACTAAATGAGTTTTTCTTGCAATGTTTTTTAATCTTTTAATTCATTTTTTGTTTCATTTTACACTGAGAGAAATAAATGCAATATAAAAATGCATAGAGATGTTTTTGTTGTTTTTTTTTTTTTTTTTGTGAAAATAATATAAGCTTTGGAAGGTGATGTTAATTAAGTTCAAAAACTAATACATTTGGTAAATATAAGTGAACTTAAAAAAAAAGATTTTGAAAACAAATATCTAACGAAGCACAGTAAATGCTCTCTGAATGTTCGGAAATAAGAAAAAAGTAGTAATTGTCCAAAAGCCGATGATATCAAAAGTGCCGTCATCGGGGATTTGAAAAATTCTAATGAAAACTGAATGTAGAAAACCATAGGTACGAATCGAGCGCGGAATGACAATATTTTTCTTGCTAGAAGTATTTTTAATTAAATTTTAGATACTGATCTCAAAATGTGTCTCTTTGGTTTCTATGAACATTTATGTAAAATGTTCTAAGCCAGAAGACCTTTTACTTGGGCAAAGTATTGTTCAATTTCTTCAAAAACTGGCTGAAGTAGGGGGATATAAATCTGAGATTTTTGGTTGACACTCTCTGTTTTGTGAAGATAATTTTTCCGCCAGCTAAAGTAGTGCAGAGATGTTCAATGTGTAGGTTTCTCGAAAAGTAAAAAAATCGCTCGTTGAAGTTTTACGTATAAAGTGAAAAAGCGGCAACTTTCTTTTTAGAATATCAAAAGAGATCAAGAGTATTCATCTTCAAAAAAAAGTTAAAATTATTTTTGTTTTAATAAAATAATTTGGACCATTTGAAAGTCCATTAAAAAATCTAACGAATGCTCTTGAGCTAAGCATTTTACAGTCCATTCTACAGGACAACACTTTGCCCAGGTTTGAGGTCAATCGGTCATGTACGATTTTTGGCTTAGGACATTTGACATGAAATCCGTCATATTCTAAAAATTTAAAGTCAATCCAAAGATATGACAAAAGTTTTGATGCATCTCATGTATTTTATCCCTTATTTCAATTAGAGCTAACTCTTTGCGACCGTGTACACATGAGCACTAGGGTGGCTTAGACATATATGGAAAAAATTAAAGTTGCTCCAAACTTCGGTCCCCGGGCACCATAAGTAGTTTTGTATTGGTGCCAATAAGAACCACGTAAAATTTGGTCCATATCAAAAAACAATTGATGGACTCGCCACCGTTTTGAAAACTGGAAAATGGTCCTTAATCTATCGCAAATCATTAATATCTCCCCGAACCTAACCCCTAGAGGATTCAAATGTATGACAAGATCCCATTATTTTTTGTCCTCCAACATTTTTATCGAACATACTTACCTCCTATCACAACCCCTTAGGGGGGCTCCCATGCAGAAAATAATAAAAATGAACATAATACAACCTTTTTTCAAAGGCATCTCTCCCAAAGGGGTTGAGATAGGGAATGAGTATGTTGGGAAAAAATGTAGGGAGGACCTGGTAATACATTTGACCCCTCTATGGGTCACTCCGGGAAAGCTATGAATTGTTTTTCAAAATATTCTTAATTTTTTGTGGTTTTTGTAGGGGGACCCCCAAAAGAGTAACAGATAGAGGGTAGGTATGTTCGAAAAAAATATTGGAGAAGAAAATATAATAGGACCTAAAGATACATATGAACCCTCTACGGGTCACTCCGGGGTGCTTTGAACTATTTTTCGATATTTTTTGTGTTTTTTGTAGGGACACCACCAAAAGGGTGGCAGCTAGGGGGTAGGTGTGTCAAGGGAAGAGTTTGGGAGAGTAAAAATAATGCGAGTTGGCCTTGTGTTTCACCCCTCCTGAGGCGTCTGAGAAGAGAGGGGAGTCAATTTCATAAGAAACAGTGGAAACCCATGTTTAAGATATGGGTTCAACAATGCAACCCCATATATTATGTTTCGGCTTCTTCGAGTTCTATCATTTGGAACAAATTTTGAGTTTTAATATGATATAGTTTTAATTAAAACAACAAAATTGGCTAAAATTCGGGCAATATCGGGTATCGGGACGGGCTTTGGCAAGGTAACCCTGGTTCATTAATTTAATCAAACTGCATTACTATCTTTTCCATATATCTTATCCTGTAATCTTATACACTGTAGCACAACAAATAACAACAAGAGGTGGGTTTTTGCATTTAGGGGTCATTACAGAAAGGATGGAAATCCAAGATCAAAGAACGAAGGGAAAATGTATTGCAGTGCAATCGCATTAGTTTTATTTGAACTATTTAAGACTTTGATGAGTATGTTACTATTTCTATTACTATTTTTGGTGAAATAAATAAATACCATATATGAGAAAATTACGTAAAATCGAGGAAATCAATCGAGAATTGTAATCAAGAAGAGTTACTAAAGAGCTGAAGGTTAAGAAAGTGGAAGAGCTGGGCATGGTCCTACTTTATGCATTGATTTTTTTTACAAAGATGAGAACAACCATGAAACTGCTCAGAATCGTTGCAATATCAACTCCAGGGCTATATGCAAATTTTCCATGATATCAACTCATACTACGAGATATTGTGCTTTTTTGCCTCAAAAAACTTACCAATGTGTAATCAAAAATACAAAATAAAATAAAAACAAAAAGTTAAATAAATTAAAAACAAATTAAATATGGGCTTTATTTCACAAATTTAATGGACTATAAGTGTAATCAAAATAGCAATTAAAAATAAAAATAAATAGTAATTATAAATGTAGTGTATGAATATTTTATTAATTTTATAAATATGTATCAAATTTATTTATGTAGTATGTAATGAGTGCAAGCGTCTATATCTATTTTGTAAATACATCCATGAAGTACATATGTAATGCATTTAAATCATAATTTTTCAGATAGTACTATTACATAAATGGGTTTTAAATTTTATATCTAACGTAAACAAACTGATAAATCTACGCCGAGCTTTGAAATACAAAATTATATTGAAATTATAATTTGTTGTTCTTTTATTTGTTAGATATATAGCAAATGAAAAGCATTTCGATTTATTAAAGAAAATAATTTAAAAAAGCTGGATTAAGACTTTGCAGGGCGCGGAGGTAAAAACTCGAAAAGAGCCCTTTATACTATAAGTAAACATTAAAAAAATTTAATGATACAAATTTTCATTATACATACTTATTTCGTGAAAATGCATCAAAATTTAAAATTACATATTGATGAGCTAAAGGATGACCTTTACTCATAAAAATGTTTTTCTAAAAATTTTTTAAATGACGTAGTGGCACCCTCTGTCTATAAATTGACGGTGTTTGGGGATGCCTTGTGCTCGAGGTTAGGTGGCCTAGCTCTACTCCCTAGTCCTACCTTAATACATTAAGTCAATGCTGGCTGGGGCCCACTTTTAGCTCGAGGTCCGTGACTATAGCCCCTTCTAGCCCTATCTTAACCCAGCTCTGCTCTCTGCCTTTATCGCCATCAAAGTCCCGCAATTTTTGTATTGAGTATTTGTATCTAATTGTAAGTTTCATTTCATTTTCTTAGAAAACTATTTGAATATGAACATTTTGGTGTTTGTCTTTATGGGCAATGCCACTCCCACTTGTCATAATTTTCATTGGCGATATAGACTAGTGCGTTTTCGAATTCTTTTCTATACCTATCCTTCATATACAGGGATTCTTTGCATACTTATTTATGTAATTTAGAAAAGCTATACAGGGTGTCCCATTCTAACTTACACAGCTGAATAAGTCAAACGTCAAGTTAAAGATTAAAGTGACCCCTGAAGATAATTTCAAGGTCGAATTCCTGCTTGGTGCAGAAAAGCTAGTAATCATTTGCTGGACCGCTGGACAATCTTGCCTTAACTGGCTGCAGCTTTTCTGCACCAAGAGGGAATTTGACCTTCAAATGACCTTCAGGGGTTACTTTGACCTCTAACATGAATACCTATCTGAAAGTAGAATTCAAATATAGGGGTTTCCATTTGAAAAACTAAAGTTGACCTTCAAATAATCTTGAAAATGTAGGTCAAGGTCATGGTTAAGGTTATGGCTGGATCAGCCCTTTGATACCTACCAACTCTTATTTGAAACATAATTTGAATGACTTGCATTTTTTTGACTTATTCAGCTGTGTAAGTTAAAATGGGACACCCGTACCGTGCATATCAGGCGCAAAAAAATTATTTTTCGCCTCTACTGACAAAAAATTTTCATGGTTTTTAACAAACATGTCAAAAATAAAACAAAGGACCTGACTTTTCATCTTCAAAAACTTAGTACTAACTAGTAGTATTCCACCTACACATTCAAATCGATATAGTTTCATTCACTAAAAAAACGGTCCACATTTTTAACTTTGAAAAACCCTAGCAAATTCAGATATATTTCACGCCCATTTTGTCGCCCCCTCGACCTCTCTAGGTACGCTAATGGTAGGTATATATGTACATACATACTTTTGTGGCAGAAGTTTTTCAACCGGCCAAACTAGCTTTCAGGATAGACTAGGGTAATTATTTACTTTAACGGTCTCATTCCAGATTTTCTTGAAATTGTAGTATCTTAGAGTTCACTATATTTAGTCCAACACGGTCTTCGTTAACACACCGATGTTGGACATACGATAGTGAACCGTGAACCGAAGGCGCGCCGCTTACTTACCCTAACATACTAAAATCTTCTTAGGATGTACTGGTTTATCCTAAAACGCTTCGAATGAACTATTTTGGCCTGGGAAAAACTAGTTTATCCTATTGTAAAATCTAGTTTGGCCGGTAACATATAGACAACGTCATTAATAATTCCATTATTTTATTTGGATTATGAAAATACCTTTATTTTGTTAATTTTCCGAAGAATTGCGAAAAAATACACTTGATCTCGAAAAAGGACATTCTGAATCTATACTCATTTTCGAATTTTTTTTCGATATTGTAAAACACTACATTTGGTATAGGTTCGGATTGTGATCGCGAGTCAAAACCACAACACAGCGCATAAAGTTATTTGTAAGCAAGGCAGAACGTTGTCATTCTGTTACACTCTCTCATGTCTGTTTACGCGTCGGTACATTCGACGAATTTTCAGTAAATTTGGCGCATTTTTAATACCTCTTCGGTACATTAGGACTATTTTTAATAATTAGGTACCTTCTAAATTTTGGTGAAATAGGCATAAGAAATATATGAATCGAATGACCTTTTCTGTTCCAGGTAGAACGGAATCAATCAATCTTTTGAAAGAGAAATTTAATAGTCGAATAATTTCTCGAAGAACAGACGTAAATTGGCCACCAAGATCATCCGATTTAATACCCTTAGATTTTTTCTTATGGGGTTTCTTGAAGAGTAACGTTTATACGGATAATTCTCACACTGTTCAACAATTCAAAGACAACATCATCGAACAAATATCATTAATTAAACCATCATTATGCGAAAAAGCAATTGACAGAATGTCGAGGTAGTAGAGGAGGTCATTTGAACGACATTCTTTTTAAGCATTAATTGGGACTAATGTACTTTAATTTCCAATAAAACTAAATAAGGATTTCACACAATTTATGTATTTTAATTAAAATTTAAAATGATATCTCAAATATGAACACCCTTTATAAAATAAGAAAACTATGACTGAGACGGCAATTTTTCAAAATGAATTTCTTGTAAAAGTAAAGCGAAAAAAACTTTTTGTGAAACAAATATGTTACATAATAGCATCTAGAAATATTTAAAAGCTTATCTAAAAAGGATTCTAAATAATTCAAATGCTTGAAATTTTTCGAGGTAACTTTAAAAAGCAAACAATGTTACTGTACATATGTATTGCCAAGAGAATGAAAATCTATTGCAAAGCCAGTAATTTTTAAGAGTGATGTAAAATTGCAAGCGAATATGTACTGTATGTGAAAAAATGTTAAAAGCATTGTTTTAGTTAATTTTATGAAAAACATAATTAAATAAAATGTACAAAAATATACCAGAACCTGATTGCACTTACAATATTGAATTGTGGAAAACTAACAGACTTTGGCAGCACATCTTACAATTGAGCTACAGAGCTGTGTTTGTGCGGTATTTTTCGTTATATCACAAAAAATTACTTTTTCCGTATCAGCACTTTAAAAAAAAAATATTATTTTATTTGAATCACTCAAATATACATACAGAGGCGGAGAATTCTTAAAAACATAGGGGGGCCCAACTTTCAAAATTTTTGCAATTGACAATTCATTGGGGGAGTAGGGTTACACATGGGGGATGGGATGGGATGCTACGCCCCCATATAGTAGAAAAATAATTTTCATCATACCTTATCAACTATTTGACGCTAATGACTGAAACTTGGTACATAAGTGAAAGGTAGAAGCAGTAGTAAGATAAAATCAACTTTTTTATACCTCAGTACCTACATAGAAAATGCCCAGAAAAGTTGAAAAATTTGAAGTACTTAGTCGAAAAAGAAATGGAGAATGTGGAAAAAAAGTGGAAATTGTTAAAGCAGTTGAAAGACTGAAGAAGTCGAATAATATGAAAAATAATGAAGAAAGTTGATAGATGTTAAAAAAAAGTCGAATAAATATGAAAAATATTGAAAGTTGTCTTAAAAGTCGAATAAAAGTTGAAGAGTATTGAAAAATGTTGAAAAAGTTGGAAAAATGTGTAAAAAGGGTAAAATAGATTGAAAAATGTTGAAACATTTGCAAATGGCTTATAATGTTATTAATAAACGGAACATGTTGAAAAAGCTTGAAAGATGTAGGTTAAAGAAAGTTGAAGCAGTTAAAAATCGCTGAAAAAAAAAAACAAAAAAATATGGAAAATAATGAAAAGCTGAAAAAATATGGAAAATCTTGTGAAGTTTCAAAGTGGTTGAAAACGTTGAAAAGAATTGAAAAAGTCCGCCTACTATTGGTTCGATAAATTATATTCGTGATCGACATTCGCATACCTACTAAATTTTTATCACAATAGCTAATTTTTTATTAACTATTCTGCCCTCAGAAGCAAAATTTTTTGAGATACGCCCATTTCTCTTCTGAGGGCAGTATTCTCATGGTGAAATCTTAATTGACCTACCCTAGATGTATTGATATATTTTTTTAAATAAAAACCTTTTTCTAACAGCTATTCTGCATGCTTAAATTTATATGTAAGCTATTTTTGAATATGTTCAAACTTTTACAGAAAGTTGAAATGTAATCATATTTTCTAGTTAACTAGAGAAATAAATCGAAATGCCTTTTTAATGTCGTCGTACGTGTCAAAATTATGCTAAACGTTACAACATAAAATCTAAAATGCGCTAGCTATTTCTTTACTAACTCAAACCAATATTTTTTATATGAAAAAAAAAAATCATAATAAAAATAAAACTTCAAACACAAAAATTTTGTCATAATCGTCATAATTTATTTTTATTGCTTTGCTATACAAATAAATAAAAATATTCAACTAAAATTAAAGAAAAAAAATATAAGTAGTTACTTAAAATAATATTCATGTAATTTTTTCTTTTAAAAATTATTAATTTTTAGCATGCTGAGTATAAAAATTTACAATATTGCATATTTAAAAAGAAGAAAATTATAAACAAATTATAGATAATAAACATGGTGTATATTGTTTGTACGCTAAAAAATCTATTGTGAATTATACAAAAATAGTTATATTAATAGAAAAAATTTGCTTTGTTACGACTGTGTGTATATATGTAGTATATATATTTATATATATAAAAAAAATATTTATTTATATATAAAAAAATATTTAATAAAAAATATTTTTTATTAAAAAAAAATATCTTTCGTTAAAAAAAAAATTATTTTGTTACAAAAAAAAATCTAAAATCTAAAAGTAAAATAAGTTTTTACTTCGTGGACTATATATAGTAATTACTAAAAATTATAATATATATTTATACTTAAAAATATATGTATAATTTTAATATAATGAAAAATGTTGCCGTTTATAAGCAGACTGTAGTATTTTTGTTCGGCTTCTATTTGTTATGAAAATTTTTACAAAAATGTAAATATTTTTTTTTTTTTAAATACTACAAAAATATAATTTTTTGCAAAAAATTTCATAAAAAATAAAAGCTTTCTTTCTACATTAAAAAAAAAATAAAAAAAAAAAATATAATCAACTCTCCTACTACTCACAACATCAACATCATATTAAAATTGCTGCTGACTCACCACCAGTACCACCACCAACAAAACTTAAACCATTCATGCGTAATACATCGATATTTGTTGTACCGCCGATTGCTGTTCCAACTCCTGCTGAATGTATTGATGATGTTGCTGATGAATTATTATAATAACCGGATGAGATGCTGCTATTGTTGTAAATAGTATTGTTGCTATTAAATTGTTGTTGTTGTTGTAGCGCAATAGCAGCTGCTGCTGAAGTGCTAAATGCTGTTGCTGTATTTTCAATAACTGGTGTTTGAGGTGAGTCCAATGGGCGTGTACCTACGAATGAGGATTCAAGCCAGCATTTTCTGTGTTGTTAATTGAAATGAAAAAAATAAAAAAATATTAAAATATAAATATATATATTGTAGTTAATTAAAATTATTGTTAATTGTATTTGGGTTAATTGCTTTAAAGAAAATTACATTTAAGTACAGTCGAAGCAGGATGAACTTATAATTATCCTTATGAAATATGTGGTTTAAATGGCTCCAAAAAAAATTTATTTAATTTAATTAAATGACCTAACTTGTTATAAGCGAACTCTCAGCCACTATTTTGAGGCATAAATAATGTTTATAAAAATTTAAATTAATATCAGTTCTGAGTTAAAGTAGTCAAAAATTCTGTAAGTTTCATTTAATTTATAGATTTTTGTGAAGTTTGTTCAATATAAAGGTCATGACATACTTACATCAACTTTAGACTCCAATATCACTCAGTTCGATATAACTTAGGACTCAGATATTTTAATAATTTAAATCCATATAAAATGCTGTAAAATAATTTACAAAATTTACATATGGCTGCTAGAAAACGGTGGTTGCTGAACACTTACGTTTAAAATAACTTAATTTAGTTATTGCTGTCGTATGTGCAGTCAGGAATTATTTTGATAAGTTTTTATACCTCCACATCTTAAATTAAATATTCTTTTTGGACCATAAGTTTATTATGTTTCATTAAATTATAACTTATTCTTTCATAACATATTGAGCCAACTTCGACTGTATCCACATTTTTTAAAGAACATACATAAGCATTTTATAAAGTAAAGGTCCTTTTTTAGTTTCTCAACATTGAAATTATTATTATGGAATCAAATTTCATTGTTCCAAAATTTTAGTTTTCGGATACGAGCCTTTCCTATATGCTTTAAATTTCGTATGTCAATACTTTAAGATATGGGAAAACTTCACCTTAACTTTGCGCTAAGGATCCTGGAGATTTTGATAAAAAAAATGGTCAACATCAAAATATGAACTTCGGGATCATAAAGGATCAGAACCCTTTTCAATTATTCTTTTTATCTCAGAGAGTGCTATATTAATTTATTTATATATGAAATATCTTAATTGCTGACAATTTACATGACAAACAACAGAGATAATTGAAACGAATTAATACTTTTGATATCCTTGAAGATACTCTTTTAGAATAGAGTGATCTTATTCAAAATTTTCCACTTTTAAATGTATTAAAGTTTTTTTAAAGTGTATATGAAAGTTTTTGTTCCGGTATGGCATTTTCTATTTAACAAATGATTTTAGGAAAAAGGTGACTTTATACATATTTTCATATCCTTATCTTAAAGCACAACCATGCAACATTTAAAGAAAATCGGAGAAGATTGTTTCTGAATATTTGTTGAAAAAATTTTGAAATGACCCATAACTTTGTTTTATTCATAAAAACAAAATTGACCTAACAGCCTGTTTTTCAATAAAGAAAAACTTTTTTCAATTTATAAAAAACAAATATATCGGTCAGATATTATTCATATACAATACATATACCATAAGTATTTAGTTAAGTTATATGCGTTAATTGGGAAAGTAAAGCTCTATAGTGATGTATCACTATAGCATGCAAAATGGGATTATTCTCGTGAGAAACATTCTTGCTTCACATCCATATTTATTAAAAACTATAATACATCTCAAAAATCAGAGACAAAAATTAAGACAATTTTGGTTTCTTACAGGTGAAGCCTAAAAAATTTTCCAAAAATTTGTGTTGAGAAAGCCAAAAAAAAAAAAATGTTCGATATAACAATATAATGTGCAATTTTTTGCTTAACAATTTCTTACTGCAGGAATCGTAGGAGAAAAGTTAAAAATTACTTTTTAACTGCGCTGGAATTTATCATTCTAAGAGGTGATCTTTCTTTCAAAAAGGTCGAAGGCGAAGATCTAAAATGTATTTCGGTCATCAACATGCCAATTTTTTAAAACATTTTTTAGTTGCACTTCTCGAAGGAGAAAAGTTAAAAGTTACTCTTGGTTGCACTCGAATAATAAAAGAGAACTATATACGATTTTTTTATTATGCCTTATATTTTGTATTGATATAACGATTAAGCCAGCATTACCATTAAAGTAGCAAATTTCATGTCATGTTCCATCCAAACGAAACATTTGCATTTTTAAATCGTCATTTTCTTTCAAAAAATTAATTTATCGCAAAAATAAAACATTATTATAAACTCACGAAGCACTTATTCAGTTCAAATCTGTTCCTCTAACAATTTAAAATGTATCGTTTTAATCGCTCACTATATGACCAGTGGGCGATTAAGAGGCTCACTACCAGTAAAAAGTAAGGGCTCGTATAGTTTTTCAAGCACTTCAAACAAGATGCTTATTGGCAGGAAGGGACTAAAAATTTTTTCCGCAGTAAGCTTATGTGAAGTATCATTACTTTTACTGCCGCTGCGTTTTCAAGGTCATTTCCAATTAATAGTTTAAATGAGGCTGACAATGGAAAAAGCGTCAGTCGCCAGAATCTTGGTGGGTCTGGTTGTGAGAGACCGATAAAAAATATTTCGCACAATAGCTCGAAAAGTAAGCCACAAGTAGAAAATTATGTTAAGACCAATGTTGTAGAGCAGATGAAAATACATTGATTTCATGACCGAAAAATTGCTGTATGACAAGATTTGACTCACTCCATTGACTTTGGAATACAAATTATTGATCGGTTAATATTAAACAGTTTTGCAAGAGATATTTGCGATTTTCTTTTTTCATATCCGGAAACAATTTGAAATTTTAGAGGATTAGAGTATTTATCACGGACCATTATAAACTGAACAGTCAATTTCACTGATAATTTTTAGGAAGTTCTGCTCTATTTTTAATTTTTCATGTTTTGTTTCTTTTGTTTTGCACACAGACAAATTGAATGTATTAATAATTTTCAAATTTTTTTGAAAAATTATGAAAACTAATTTGAATATTATTTTTTTTTTATATGATTAATGAATATATCCTTTGATTCCTATAACATTTTTTTGTAGGCCCTTAATATTAAAAGAGATACACGATCTTTTAGCGGCGCATTGGTTTTGTTGCTGTTGTTTTGCACAACACTGTATGTTAGTGTTTTCAATTAAAAAATCGTTAGCTTGTCTACAGATAAAATATTGAAGCTCTCCCTTTTAAGAGCTCACATTCCAAAGTGTATGAGGAGAAAGTCGTCTTTAAGACATATTTTTTTCAAAATTTTTAAAATGTCGTGCTTTGTAAAAAGAAAACTGTGCAATATGCCATTCAAAACCATATAGCATACCTTTTAAAGTAGTTCGGCGAAAGTTATATCTGAAATATTTTAAAAGTTACAGCCAATTCGTTCGAGTTCGAGAAATTTCGCAATTCTATATCTTGGTGTCAGTAGTTTAAAAATTTCAGCTATAACTTCAGTCACACAGTGAAAATTACTCTCAAATTTTTTTTTGTCAAATTCGGAGCAAGTAAAGTCAAAAACCATCGATTCTATGTTAGTTTGATGCATTTTTACCCAAGTGCTGCCTATGTCTCATTAACATGAAAGTAAAATATCACAATTCCTCTTAATGTGGTTAAGATAAGTTAATAATTTGGCAACGCATGTTCATAGCGCTGTTAAGGATAACTCACCATTAAAACTTTTAAATTTAAGTACACTTTTATTGTAAGCTTAAATTAGACGATTTTTTAGGACAGTTAAATGTTATAAACTTTTATTTTTAATTTTTATAAAACCACGTTAAAGTTAAAACTTTAAGGCAATCAAGAACTGCAGCTGACGTAATCAGGTAACTGACTGACAGCAACTAAAAACTAAATGTCATTGTAAAACCGGATATCACATATACAAGCATAAATTTATCAACACATATGTATGAAAAAGTAAAAGACTTATATATTTTAAGTACCTACTTCAAATGTTTAAAACCACGAATCCTTTAATGTTATCACGCACAAAAACGCAAAAATGTATGCAACACTTTTTACTTTAAATTTGATAATTTAACATTTATTGAATTTTTATACAATTTATCATTTAAAAACTTGAAGCAAAAAATTCAAAAAAAACCTTAAGAATTTTACGTCCACAACTTGCCAATACAAACGTTGCAATGACGTTAAAATACGCTATGCTACAACACTATGGATGTTGATTCAATGTTGGTCACAGAGGGTGCAAAATTTTTTCAGGCCAATAACATGCTGTCTCTTAACTGCGTTATGTAGAGAAGGAGGGGCTGTCGAATAGAGAGCAAGAGACGATGTTGGCCAACATAACGCTTGAAAATTGAGTTCACTTGTGGGGTGAAAAATGCATTAAAACGGAATTGAAGTGAAAAAATCAAAGATAGCAGGGTACATATAGAGTGTATGCATAGTCCGGAGAAGGTAAATACGGGGTATGCAACGAAGTAGTTATGCGCCATATCGGAAAATGCCAAAATTTGCAACTACAGCAAAAATTAAATTTTGCTGATGTCGTTGTTACTGGTAGTTTACTATAACAGACGAGAGTACACTCACATTTGCGAAAGTAGAACTTTGTACGGTTGTAAGAGAATATTGAGGTAGGTTATATCTAACTTTAGCACATTTACTTATAAGGCTGGGGATTTTCCGCAACAACAAGATAATTGAATAAGTGCCACTGTAGATAGAAATATTTTTTTTCCTTAGATTGTATTTAATTGAAGTGTGCAGATGGCAATTAAATGTATGAAAAAACGTAGAAGAGTAGCTCTTTCAAGATATGCCCTATTTATTGAATTAAGTTTTTTAATTGCTATTTGTGCACTTACGTACATACTATGTAAAAGAAGCACAAATATTAGCTAAACAAAATTATTCTTTGAAATTTTTCTTTTTCAATTAAAAAGAACTATTGTCCATTTGTTAATGAGATCAAGTTGGCTCACAATAGTTCTGAACAAGTTAAGCCGTAGCAAAATTTCAGTCGAACACCGATTTTTTAAAATTTTTTTTTGGTTTTGCCTCGATGAAAAATTCGCCCCTATTTAATTTTTTTGTGAGTTTTTGCTCGAAAACTTTGGCAAAATTTGATATTCATTTATGGAATTGGGGTGTAACCAAATTTATTTTCATTAAAAATTAATGTTCAAGGAATCATTTAAAGGCAACCACTACTTTCTACAACTAATGGGTTATGACATATTTTGTATGAAGAAAAACTATAAAATGATGCACTGAAGAAGAAGAAGAATCTTCGCTGGTGGGTTCCAAATCGGCACGAGACTTTTGGAAGTATAATGCTATTTCTGCCGCCTTACTATGCTTTCGTAGGGAAATAATTTTTAAAGTGCCACATGATATTAAAAAAATTAAAGTCTTTCGGACGCCAATTTTAATAAAATTGGATCAAAATGTGAGCAAGCAAAAATAATTTTATATTTTCAATGCAATCGACTTACTGCAATAACCAATTTTCGCCCTTAAAAAACTGGTATTCGGGAGCTCTGATTAGAGGCGTACCGTGCATTTTTGGCGCCTGATGCGAACACTTCGAATGCCGCCCCCTAAGTACAAAAAAAAAGTTTTTGACTAGCAAAAAAAAAAAAGAGATACATTTTACTAATACTGTGAAAATTTCCACATACACATTCAAATTTATTACATCGATTTAATATCATTCACTAAAAAAAAAACTCATCATTTTTGACTTTCAAAAACCCTAGCAAATTGAGATATATTTCACGACCACTTTCCCGCTGCCTCGGCACCACCCATTGTATGCTACTGGCCCTGATGCGGTTTTGATCTAGTCCATAGATTTATTAACGACCTTATACCTTTCTTTGGAGGAAATGTTTTTTATTTCAAAAATTAAAATTTGGTCCTCAGCGGGATTTCAATTTATTTCGAACTTTGTGCACTCAAGAAATACATAAGGAAAAATTATCCATTTGTATATGTATACCGAGATGTGGAAATAATTAACAAGTTAATTTAATAATAAGCAAGTTAATTATTTCTCATATGTAGGTACACATTTTGCTGAATTTTATAATACCATAGGATCAATCATACATTTGGTAATAATTACTTATCTAATTATATTATGGCAATTGTACTAGATCAATCACATATTTGGTAATAGTTACCAAATCATATTTTGATTGAAACAAATATTTCAAACATTCACTTCTTAATAACCACTAAATTATGTATTTCAGGAAAGAAATATTGTATTAGCGCAAACGTCTACAGTAATTACTATCAATTTGTGTTGAAAACCGATGAGCGAAAAACGATATTTTAAAATATCTAGTATGTATATCCAATATTACCACATGCTTATATTGGATGTCGTTGGTATTCCCATTATCACAAATATCTAATTTTCATTCCAAGCAGAAGATACTTTAGTATCATAGCAGTGAAATCAAATAAATATGATTATCAAATATTTATTCAGCACAACCAAATCTCTTCAATTGACTCAAACAAATATTATGTTTGGTCCAATTTACAACAACACAACAACAATTTAACTTCCAATTATGTGTTAGAAAATTTTTTGAAAGTTAATAAATATTTATTTTATCAATAAATAAATTTATTTGATGGAAGCATACTCTTTTCTCAGTATACTACAGCAGAAAATAATACTACGAATTCGTTGTTCGATCAATGTTACACTACTTTACGAAAGGGGACAATTTTTCCGGGTGGTGAAAATTTACGTTTCTTTTTATTCAAAGATTTAAAATTTTATTGAAAATCGCACAGTTTTTTTTACTAAAATCTGTAAACTTTTAAATGAAATGCAATATTTTGTTATTTTCACCACTAGAAGTTACTAAACGATATGATACCAATCGGATATTATATTTGATGCAAGGACCAGATACCGATCAAACACCTTTAACATATTCAGAGCAACAACCATACTTTCACCGAAAAGATGTTCTCATTTTACGGTGAGGACTAACAAAAACAATGCCAGACTTTGATTTTTTTTCAATATCCATAATCAAACGATCAAAGTGAAGTTGCGCGTATTTTCACATCTTAAGCGTCTTACAACATAAATATTTTTCCTTTAATTCCTTAATTTAATGATTTTTTTTTAAATTTAAGTCAGCAAATTTACTGCCACAGTGATTGCCAAAAGTATGCCCTTGCCAAAATGCTAAATATTTTGATAATTTTAATACGAACTCTGGTTACATCCAGAGATCGTTTGTTGGCACAATAACTGACTTGCTGCTGAATAAAATATCCTTCTCTCATTGCTACAAAGCGCGTTTATTTGCTTCATTTTTATTTCAAATTTTTTTTTTGTTAATGTCGCTGTTGTCGGTCGTTTTCGGTGTCATTGTCGCTTCTAAAAGTCATTTGGCTTTTTAAATGTCGCCGCTTTGTTAGTTGGTCTTTGTTTTTCAGCCTTTTACTTCTTTTTTGCAACGGCCATATTGTGTGTGACCTCTTACGTTAACGGGTTACAGCTCATTGTGTTGAACATAAAAATGGCTCAGATTTTTAAGGGAACGTTTTATTTTATTTTCATTTTTCTGTAATTTGAATTTGAGTACAATGCTGGCGCTGTATTTTTATGGTATGTTGGCTTTATATTTGCTGGTAATAAAATTTAACAGCTTGAACTGTAGCTTTTGAAAGTGCAACAGTACTAATTAGATATATTTTTCAAAGCAATTTTTATAACTTTCTATTATTAATCATTTGTTTTAAATTATTTTTTTTTAACCAAACATGGTCTAATTTCCTTTCTCTTGAAGAAAATTATCAGATAAACAATTATATTATGAAATATATTTGAAGTACATTTTTTTTATATTAATAAATCAACCAAAATAGTTGGATTTCAAATGTTTATGTTCTATATATAAATTTTTACCCTAAAATCATCATATCGCTCACTTACTTCAAGACTGGCATAACTCAAAAAATGTGATTTTGTGTGGAAAAATCAGAAAGTTACCTTATAAACTTGCTTTGTGAGAAGAGCTTCTGAAGACATACTTTTCGTCATTTTCATATAAATGGAACTTATTGAAAATTTTAAATGCTTTTTTTGTCACACTTTATGTTTTTTACGTATCTCATACATATTAAGCTTAGCAACTTTAACGGCATTTATCCCTTAAAAATTCATAAGAAAAAATTGCTACTTCCGCTTTAGACATTACGGCGCCAAACTGCTGATTATATGTGCAATTCATTGCAATACATAGACGTTTTTATGTATTGTACATATATATGTATCTATGTAAAATACAGAGAAATGCATTAATGTATGTGCAATAAAAATAATCAATAAATTTGCAAGTTTTCTTTTGCTTTGCTACTCAAGTGGATAGCAACATAAAAATGATAGGGACTTTATCACTCGTAGGATGGTAAATACCATTAAACTTTTGTAATGAAATTAAATGTCAAACTAAGCTCTTCTTAAAGTTAAATTTATGAGCAGTTTATTTTAAAAATGGTTAAAAAAATTAAAATATCAAAATATAATCGTATAACCAAAAGCAAAATGTCGATTGTACAAACTGTATTTAAGCCACTGTCAAAATAAACGTTTCACATAATTGATTTTGACTTTAAATTGTCAATGCTACAGTAGAGTTGCCAAGTTAGAAACAAGAAATTCCCGGGTCTTCTCAAAATAAAATAAATTTGTCCTTGAAAGGGTGCCGCTATTTGTTTTCTTCCAGGTACTAGATAGCACCGATGTTGGTATGAAGTAATTACACTCCAATTAGTTAAAATGCATCGTTACACGAAAGAACAACGTGTTTTCATTATTCAAATATTGGCAATTTGTTAAGCGTAGAAAATCAAGAAGAAAATAAGAATTTTTACAAGGAAACTATTAGAATTGGCCATCAAGATCATGCAATTTAGCACCATTAGATTTATTTTTATGATAATTGTAGAAGAGTAATTTTAGGCACACAATCCTCACACTGTTTAATATCTCAAAGACAGCATCATCGAGCAAATATCACTAATTGAACCATTATTATGCAAAAAAGTTATTCAAAATTTTGGAAATAGACATGAACGATATTCTTTTATATTATTAACCGGAATCAATGGACTTTAATTTTCAATAAATATAAATAAATATTTCAAACAATTTATGTCTTTTATTCAAAATTTAAAAAGATAACTCAAATTTGAACACCCTACACTAAAAAGTTAAATTATTTCGGAGAAAGTTGAACTTTTTTTGTGTTTTTCTTTTTTGGTCACCAATATTAAAAAATAATTAATATAATCGTTAAACCTTGAACTTTGCTGTGGTTAAACTTCAGGATTTTTTTTTATTTTAGAAATTTATTTTTTTCTTATTTTTATGTTCGATTTTATTTTTGTGCGAGAAAAACTTCATTACCTTTTTTTTGCTCGTTAAAAAAGAATTCAAGTACATATAACAAAAATCCTCCAATTCTCGGCTATTTCAAAAATTTTTCAATTCCTACCGAGCCCATGGCCTTCACTTATAATTCCGGGCTACTTCCGGCGACTTGGCAATTCTGCCATATATTAAAATTAAGTTTGTTGCTTAAGTCTTTTTGAAAAAGTTTATACTCTAACAAACACTTATATGCAGAACAGTGTGTGACTTAGTCCATCGGAATTGTTTTTAGTGCTTGTAGGAAAAAATTTCTTTACCACTAAACGATTAAGTAATAATTTAGCATTGAATAAACTTTATGCATCTTGTAAAGTAGGAAAGTATATCACATAATGTAAACGTTTAATTCCATTTTAATATATATTTTTAAATTTATTATTTATTCGGCATTTAAATCAGCCCAATTAGCATCGCTTCACATAGATTTTTTTGAATTTTTTCGAGAGTATCTAATTTATATAATTTTCTTTTCTTTAAAACTGGCTGGAAAAGTTTTGGAGCACACTTGCTCAATGATGGTTGATATGACATCTGGCTATATTGAGTTTTGCAAGTACACTTTTTGTGGGAAACTAAATAGTCGGTATTTTCAAAGTTTTTCAATAGACTTTCTTATATATAAGCTGTTAAAATGAATATATCGTTCAATTATCAAATTACATAAATGTTGATGAATTTAAGCAGAATCCAAACATATTCACATTGTTAAGATGTTAGTAGTTGGCATAAAAAGAGTTAATGTGCTATAATCCAGCAATTAGTACGAAAAAAGCGTCATAGTACCGCATGCCAGTTAGTTCGTACAAAAACCCACGATGGGTGGATTGGATAACTTACAGTAAGTACGATTAACTATCACTCTTACCTCTTTGGCTAAACACGGCCTATTTACAAGTCAATTGCGCATATTTGAGTTTTTATGTTGTTGTATATGAGGGACAGAACTTATTTTATAAGTAGCTACGGATATTTATTGTAAAAAAATATTTAAATTAATTGAGTTTGTGCATTTTGTTTGATGATGATTTGTTTGAATTTGTGTTTTTTGCTATTTTCACATTGGGATGGTTGTGTTCTTTACTAAGACAGAAAAACTACAAACATTTATGTGGATTTTTGTGATCACTTTTTGTTTTACATTTGAGTGGCCGTTAGATAATTTCTGAACACAAAACAACATCCTACCTCGAATTAGGACTCGTTGATCTACTTCTTTGTTGTTGTGTCTGATCGTTAACATAATGCACAATGGCCGATGTTACTTCTTTAATGGATGATTGAATTTCTGGTGTTACCGGCAGTTGTTTAATGCCACCACTGGTGTTGCTTTCTGATTTTTGCGATGAGGAAGTAATACGTTGCTGTTGTGCTGCCAACAAGGAAGAGGCCAAACTGCAAAAGAGATATATTAGAAATATGTAATGTAATGTATAATTAGTGTGTTTACGAGTTAAAGCAATTAATTCTCAAGTGATTGTTCCATTTTAAAGAAAATAATCATTGGCATCGAAAAATCTTAAGGCAAAGAAACGCGGAGCTGAATTCTGCTTAAGCCAAGGAATAGCAGGAAGCTCACCGATAATCCATCCATGAAAATTATCAGAGCTAGCTCTCACCTTCCGGAGCACTTTGCAGTTTCTAATCAGTAACACTATATTCTGAAATCTTCAGAGCAACTCATCTACTTACAACGAAGTTGTGTCTTCTAAGAAGAGATATATTCTAAGTGAGCTACTAAGAATTGTGACCTTACCCAAGAAATTTAAGCTGAGCAATTTCTAGGGATCTTATCCGGTTTCCCTGGAATAGCCTCTTTTACTGTACTTAGCTGCGCAAGGTCTAGTAGACCGCCTGGATAGTTGCTAAACACGATTACAAATTTAATGAAACTAACGACTGCGGTACATTGAGAAGTGCTCGTTGGGCAACCGCTGCAAAAAACTATCCTCCCAATGTCGACGTTTTACGGCAGTTGTCGGGCATGCGAGATATGAAAGCAATATTACTTACAACACCCTACGTAAGAAGGTTGCGAGCTAAGAAAGAGCTTGTTAAGCTCAATAAATCTTACAGATTTCATTTCTAGCTTTTGGGAACACCGTTGATATCGGTTGTATCTGCCACTGAAAGTTGGAGTTGCTTAGAGCAAACAGTTTTGCTTTAAGCTGAAAGATGGGTTCCATAAAAAATTAGGTGCTATGTTAGGAATATCTCTTTTGATTCCCTGAAAGTCAAGGGAAAGACAGTCCATCTAAACAAAGGTTTGTACGTTCGGGCACAAAAAGACTAAAGCGTCGTCTGATTTCCCGAGTCTGCATACTAATGAATAAGTAACCCACAAGCTATCCATTCCTCGGTATATGACATGCCATCTTGAATTCGGGATATTACTACCCAAAGTGTGCATAAGTAGGCTCCCATTAACGCAAGACGCTCGGTAGGGGAACCCACAAAGCACCGGTGTGGAAGACTCTAAAGAAATTTTCAAGCAGTTACTTTAGCTCTGCAAACCAGCCGGCCGGGGTCCAGTTTCCACTGACTAGGAGATTATAGCCACACTTCCGTCAGTTTCTGAAAGATGCGGCATGCTGACATATGTATTAGCTATTAGTCTTATGAACTACGTCATCGTTCCCATGTCAGTGTCAGGCCAAAATATATCTAAGGGGTTACTTCCTCTAATGTATAATATCCTCGCTACCTTCAAGAGTAACTTGTTTTAAACTACTAACTTACATAAAAACATTGAATCCATTTATCTTCAATTCTTACCGTTCATGTGGTGTACGCTGCGATAGTTTCTCTTGACTGCGCCAACCCAAATAGGGCTGTCTAAAGGAGCTACGCACTGCAGCATTCATGCCACTCTGTCCGCTGGCAACTGATATAAAGCTTGAATTAACTGGACCACCACGTGAGAATGAGCCACGTTGTGAGCAACTGGGTGAAGTTTGTGATGAATTCAAATGTGATGTAGACCAGCGTGAGAAATTACCGCCGCCACCACCGCCGCTAGTGCCACCAGTATAACCACCATGTGCACTTTGTGCGCCACTCACATGTTGATGATGATGAGGATGTGTACCAACTGCCGCTGACGATTGTCCACCATGATGACTATGCGCCGATGGACTAAGCAACAGTGGACTACGATCTGAACGCTGCGATCCGAGTGAACTGAGTGATGTGGTTTTTGAATTTAATCCAGTCCAACGACCTGATTCTGAGGTACGTTTACGTGTAAAATTACCCGGTTTGTAGGCGTTCCCGCTACCATCTGGTGAGCGTGCAGTCGTTTGATTGTATTGACGGAACCAATCGGGTATATTAAGACGTTGTAGTGAGGCTTGTACGCGCAATTGGTGCTCGCTCAGTGCATTGGGGTTTTGTTCATGGGATTTTTGAAGCTGATTCTCAGGGGGCTGTATAGAAGAGAAGAAAATAAAGAATTTGATATAATGAATATTGGTTTTTACAAATATGAGCTGTATAGATAAGTTAGAATTGATGAAGGTAGTTAATACTTTTTTAATGAATTATATAGTATGGCTATGAAGAACATTCACTGATTTTATTGTCATCTAGTAAAGTAAATAGTTCATAGCAAAATTGTGGATATTCAAAAGAACGTTTACGAAAAACATCTCGCATCATTATGTCAGAGACAATGCTTTGGGCAATATCTTTAGAAGGCGTTTACTGATTTTAGTAACTTTCAGTGAAGTTTGAGAATAAAAGACAGTGATCGCCAGACTATAAATTTTAAAGGCATAAGAAAATGTCCGTAAACGATAAACCAAAATTGTTTTATGGACTCTTAAACGATGAAATTTTTTCCGCCTTTCATAGTGAAAGTCAACTTCTTGTGGGTTCCCAATAAAAAATGAAGAATGTTATTTATTTTTATACGAAAATTTTATTGAAACATAAGCTTACAAATAACATTTTATGTTCTCTATTCATCTAAAATATTTACAATGATTTTTAACAGAAAGTTCTGTGTGAACTTCCCTCGGTCAAAACTTAAAACTATGAGTTATACTGCTTGGAATGATATGAAATTAACTTAAAGAAAATGGTAGCGGAATCGTTAAAATGAAATCACAATCTATCATGTCAAACTTCAACAGCTCTTTGATCCATCAGCGCATCCAATATCTTATCCATGTGATCACTGCAATTGGCCAAACAGATATCTGCATAACGACTTAGGTAGAACATAAAACTTTCAAGCTGCTGCAATGAACATGTCCTAAAACCACTTTCACGCCCAATATCATCAATAGCTGCAATAATACCCTGTAATTTGCGTATATACTCTGGAGAATCTTTAAACTGATCCAAAACGTTGCTCGATAAATTTGCTGGCCTAGCATAGGAGCGTATACGCTTTTCGACAGACTTCAACTTAGACTGTTGTGTTTGAAGTGTCTGCAACATTTGAGGTACCGTGAGGCGTTTTCCATTGGATTCGTTTAACTTTTCATTGCGCACATTTTTAGTTTCTGCAAAAAGTTGATCTAATGACTCATTTTCATATTCCAAGCTAAACATTTCAGGACTCATCATAGCGTCACTATTGCGTTGAGTTGTTAAATCATCACTGCCCAGCGAAGCCAAGTCAAAATAATTATCGCCAAAGGGTGAGAAGGAAAGACGCATATCACTATTTTCAAACTCTTCCGAATCAAATTCTGAATGATCTAAGTCGCTGGTCTTAATCATATTGGAATTGGCCGATGTTGTCATAGTGCTGGGCCAAGCATATTTACTACGTCCTTCCAAGCCATTACTATTGCCACCCTGTAGCCCAACTAGCATGCTATAACTGCTTTCGATGGAATATTTAGGGCTGGTGTGCCAAAATTCTGGTATATTTGAAAATTCAAAAGCATCAACACCAAAACGCAATGTGCCCGATTCTTCAATGGCCTCGCTGATAAAGTTGAAAAGACGCTTTACTTTGTCTGCTGTCATATATTTGCCGCTGAAGGGTACCGCCAAATCGCCCGTTGAGAACCAATAGTGAGAACAACCTTTTATGCGCGGTAGACGATTCGAAATTTCTTCTTTATCCGCAGCATGATGTTGCGAAAATTTATGATCATCGATGCCAAAGTGCAAGTCTCTGGTTTCAAAACTCTTCTGACTAAAAATGTCGTATAGCAAACGCAAACGATCGGGTGTACTATAAAAAATATCGGTTGAAATGGTGAAATCGCCAGCAGTGATCCAGAATTTTGAAACTTTTTCAGCGCTGAAATCATCGTTGTTAGCTGTTGCTGTAGAGGAATTCGGAAAGAAAGCACCGCCACCATTTGGACTTTTTGGTGATAATAAGGCATCATGATCTAAGGGCTGACCTTCACGTATAACTTGCATTGCCAAAGAGCTGCGACGGGACTCGGGTTCATAAATGGTAGAACGACGACGTGACTTTTTGGGCGTTGCTTGCACTGGACTGTTGAGCAGCTGTGGTTGCTCGTTATTTGGTGCAGTAAAAGATGTTTGTGGTGCTGCATGATTCTTGATGGGTGTTGAGAAGTTTGTGGGATTTCTGCTCGTCTGATCAATGATGCTTGAAGTAGAAAGACGCTGCATGTGTGTGTTTTCCAACTCAGATGAAAGTTTAATAAAAAGCGGTGAGTCAGATTTGTTGGATTTTAGCTTTGAGATTGAATTTCTGGACAAGCGTACAGGACTGTCCATTTCATTGGAGCCTGTCTCAAAGCCTTGATCAACGAAGCTTTCAATAAGCGGACGTAGTTCGGTTTTCATATGCAGCTTTGTAGTTTCTTCTGTTGATGCAGCTTTGTTCGGCTCAAGTTGTTCAAATTTAGTTTCTGTAGCATCAGCGACAGACGGCCAAGAACGTGAGGTTTCACGGCAAGGCCTAAGTGTACGCTCTGAGTCACAAAAATCACTTTCAGTATTTGGCGTTGGAGAAGACATAATGGTTAGCGTATAGGCAGACTTGATCTTTCGCGGAGAGTTCATGTGACGTAGTAGCGACTTATCCAAGTCAACTAGGTTGGTGTCTTGCACAGCTGTTTGGTTTCTGGTTTGTGTTTCTGGTGCTGTTAGCGGTTGCGAAGTATTTTTGAAATCGAGCTTTTTGGCATTCGGTGAAGACTTCTTTTGTTTATGTGCTGGTGGCGTTAACTTTTTCGAGTTTTCAATAATCTGCTTGTAATCGGAATCTGAATCTGTTGTTGTTGTCTGCACTGGTTTTGCCTCAACAATTGAATTCTCCTTCTTCCAGGTAAGTGTACGACGCATTTTCTTTTTGCGTGGTGGCTTTTCAGGTTTGACGAATTGAAATTCTTGCTGTTGGCACATCAAATGCTCAGCCTGCGATTCATCAGTGGTTATCTGTTGGGAAGAGAAGAGATTTATTTAAGTAAATTATAATTATTTTTATTTAGGTATTGTTGACTTACCTTAGGTAAAGTAGACAAACCAGACTCACTTTCTCCAGCATCTGATTGATTCACCGAAGAAGTTGATGATACGCTGTTACGCTCATTAAGATTGTGGATTATTTGAACAGCTGTTGGCGTAGTTTCCTTTTGTGGTACACTATGGGGGGTTGCTGCTGGGACACTTTGCGGATTGGCTGTAACTACTGCTGTTTGCTGTGAACTTTGCAAAGCAGTTACCATTGCTCTTGGTGGCGCAGTTGGCGTTGCGGTCGCTTGTTTCGATTGTCTCGGTGTCGGTACTGGTGCCTTAGCTGTAGCAGCCGATGCGGTTACTTTTTGTACTTCAATTACGCTATTTGGTATTTTGACATCTAGTGGTATGGCTATTTCAACAGTTGTCTTATTGTTAAGAGCTGTATCAATCTCCACTTCTACGACTTTACTACAGCGCGTTGTATCAATATTTTCAAGCTTGGTAATGGCTTCTTCTAATAAACGATCGACGGAATTATTTTGATTTTCAGTAACTATTGAGTTGTTGGAGATTTCAGCTTCCTGTTTTTCGTTCTCAAACTCAATTGGGTGTTTTTGATTGACTGTGGTTATATCAAAAGCAATGCCATTTTTCTCTTTTAACCAACAAAAGAACAGACGTTCCAAGTGTTGATTTTGAAAGAACATCTTTGGTGCCATACGTTCAGCACGTGTACGGCGTATCTTTTTGGGCGGCGCATATGCTTCAGTGGACAGTGTTGAACGCATTTGATCTTTGTTGCGTTTTTGCGACGGTTCAATAGCACTAAGTGCGTCAAGAAAACGCGCATCACGTTTGCTGATCGTTGGTGACAGCTTTGCGTTTGACGCATTTCGCTTGGCTTCCGGACTTGGTTTCAAAACAACAGTGAGCGTACTAACGTGAGTTGAATTCAACTCTTGACTAATTTCAGATTCTTCGACTGTTTCGACATTTTCAGCTACTGTAGGCGGCGGTGGTGCTTGTCGCTTTGTTGTTGTGCCATTTGTTTTGTTAAAGTCCGTGCGATGCAGCGCTAAATGTGATATTGTGTGCTTGGGATAAGCAAACTTTGCTTCCAGCTCTTGTGTTAAATGCTTCACCGGAACTTGCTTTTCATTAACCACCTCACCGCGTGCGCATGCTTGTTTAGCCTTCTCTTGTATGCGTTCAGCATGTTTGCTAAATTGTGGATGTTTCTTAGACATATCTTCGATAAATTTCTGATAGAGCAAGGCTTTGTCTTTCACCGATAGCTGACGGAAAACATCCTCTGCAACGAGCAATGTAGTGTTGCATTGTTTATTATTTAGCTGTTTGCGTCTTAAGCGTGGACTAGCTGCAGGACTTAGGAATTTTGGGCGATATATCGGCAACTTCAAACGTTGTTTTGTAAATGGTGATGATTTAAGAATACTAGGCTTTGCTCCTGCTTCCACTTTTGGCTCTGGTGACAGCTCATTCTGCAACGGCGCATAGTTTTTAGCGTCTGAATCACGTCGCATTATTTGCGTTATCTTGGTGTTGAACATTTGTGCCATTTGTTTTACCTTCGATTTTGGTCGTACTGGCTTTGCACACTTTTTTGGAGATTTTCCCAATTCATTTTCAGCTGTTTCGTATTTTTTACGCAGCTCCTGTATATTAGGTCGGACAGCTTCATTGATAGTTGCACGCTGCTTACGTTTTCTTAGTGGTGATGGCGTTAGATTGAATTTTTTTGTTGAAAACCTTGCCACAACGGCAGCAACTCTCGATTGTGGCTTTTTGCTGACTGCTGCATGATCTAAATATTGTTTTTGCTTTATTGGTGATTGTGCTGTTGATTTACCAGAATCAACTGCAACATCTTGAGTAAAGTAGTGCATCATATTTTCAATGCTCTGTGAGAGATCAGTCATTTTTGTGGACTCTGTAGCGACATAGGAGTTTTGATGTTCTAGCGCCGTTAAGAAAGCATCTTCATCTAAGGTGGAACATTCAAAGATCTCTTCACGTTTTAGTACGGGCTTCATAGTGCCGCCAACACCACCACCAGAGCGTCGTTGCTTTTGGCGCTGCCGCTCATTATGCTCTATTTCTTCGGAGATATTTAGAAAGTTGCGAAAATCTTCAACATTAAATGAGGATGTATTTACAATTAGCTGTGTCTTCGAAGTATGCGGTTCACTATTATTCATTGTGGAGTTAAGCACCATGTTTGGTTGATTATTTTTATTTAAGTTTTCAATGCTATTGTGCTCTTTATGTTACAAGTTATATTTTGGTACTAAACTTGACAAAATGTTGGCAAAGGTTTATATAATGCTAGTGTGCGATGTGTTGACAAGCGCAGGTCAATTGCACAGCTCATGATTAAGAGCACAAAATAGGATTAATAATTTAACAACGCGAAATTACCAAAAAAAAAAACAAAAGTTATTGCAGCAATTAGGTAGTTGCTGGATTTTCCATGCATGCAAATGATCTATCGTAATTGAACATACCTGCTACTTGCTGTAATTTGCTTCGTTTGCAACATAATCCCAGGGATAGATAGTTCGCTTATGATATGTGCACATTTTTCGCGGAATTAAGTCGTTGAAATTTTGATGCAGCTGCATTTATTTAACGTTTAACGGATTTATATCCTTTGCATTACAAATTTCACAGAATTTTGGAAAACTTTATGGAATATAAAGGAATCTCAGCATATGTTCGCATATTTCTTTAAGCTTAATTACAGTAATTTCCCCGAAAAAACATTATACTATATACACATACTGTTATACAGAATTTGGTATCCTTTCTGTGTTGTGTGCAAATTAAATTTAATCACATAACCTAAGTAATAAATGCAACATCTAAAAATTAATTTCGAGATTTACGTAGAAGTTTATGTATTTTTCTGTATATAGGAGTTGGTAAAAATGTCTTTATTCGTAGCTAAATTCAGAACTGTCTGAAATAGTGTTCGGTGATAAAAATTAAATTGCTCCGTAGAAAATCTAATTTAGCGGCGAAAATTCAAATTTAGTGGCTAAACGTTAATTGGGCAGCAACAAGCTAATTCGAGTGGCGAAAATATGAAATTGAGCCGATAAAAATTTAAAATGGAGCAACGTAGAGTTCACGATAAGATAAACTGAATGTGGTTTACGTGCCATTAAAAAATAAATAAATGAATGGTGAACTCTCAAGAAGGCAAAAAAACATTGTTAATTTTTTATAGAAAGTAAAATAATTTGGGTAAAAAAAAATTGAATTGAATCAATCCATTGATCGACGTAAACTCAAATTAAATAGTCAAAAAAATCTAACTAACAAATTTTACAACGCATCATACTATTTTATTATAGAAAAAATGGGCGTAGCAGAACTTAGCGACTTTAATTCGATTTATAGTCGAAACTAAGACGAAATCAACTCATTCTACATAAGAATTTAACATCAAACGACATTTTCCCGCATATCGATATGATATAAATTTACTAGTTTTTCCTCAAAAAAGCGTACTATTGTGAATAAATTGCAAGGGCTGTTCAATTTTCCCACTTATTTTCATACAAAATCTGTTGATTACTATGTCAAAACCAGCCAAGTTCATGTTCAATGGGTCATAATCCGCCAAGTCCAAAGTTGTTTTCTCAAAAACATAGGCAGATGAAACTCGAAAAGTCTGATCTGAAGTGTTTTGAGTGAGAAATTTTATAAGCTATTATGTTGACAATACGTGATAGTTTTTCAATGAACATAGATGAAGATAAACATTTTTCGCTGTTTTTCCAAAAGTATGAAAAAGGGACTTGGCCGATTTTGCAACTGAACGCCTCATAACTCTGCAAATCAGAGTCACATTTAGGTAAAACAAAATATATTTAATAGTTTGAAGTCTCAAAAATTAGTTTATAAATACACAGAGCATATATGTACATATTTATATTCCAAAAACGTTATAAAAACGGTACTCATGTCATATTCGAAACCAAACAACGAAAAAAAAAATCTAAGAATACATATATGTTTTTTTTTGTAATATGTATGTATATATAAAATTGTTTTAGTCCTATCCGCACTTAAGCTTTAAGTCTAAAATTTTTAAAAATCGAGATAAAATAAAAAAAAAAAACTTTTCAGACCATTGACATTTTAAGTTTTGTTCAGGAGACACAAAAGACTGAATAAAACCCGACATTCAAATTTGGTTAAATGCAGTTTTGTTACAAAATCATTAACATTATTATTTTTAATGAAAAACATTATTTTTTTTTATTGATATTTATTTTATTTCAATTAAGGCTTTTTGACATCATTGTATGCAAAAGTGCATTTAGGGCATTTTGCAATTACTTTGAAAACTAAAAGTGTAATTCGCTTACAACAAATTTAAAGAAAATTTGCAAATATTGCACTGTTTAATGTAGTTTTTTTAATAAATAAAAAGAAACTAAGAAAAAAACTTGAATAAAAAATTGTCATAAAATTGTTGGCAATCCATCGGCAATAACATTTCCTAATCCTGCAAATAGTCCAACTTTTTCTTTGAAATTTTAAATTTTTGCCTGCATAAAGGGTTCAGCTTTTCTTTGGAAAACTTTCTTGGTTTTGATGTTATAGGTAAAGGCTGATATTCATCTTTCCAAATCATTACGGTTACGCAGCTTTTGTTTTTCTACAGTTGAAAGCCGCTTTGACTGTACTCGGAAGATCTTTGAATCATTAATTTGAGTACCATGAATACAGCTGCCTTTCATCCAGGTCCTTACCATACTTTCTTTCAAACATAATGTTGATATAAACATTTCACGCGTCGTATTTGCAAACGTTTTGAACTGTGTTTTAAGAAATACTCTAGAGACTGAGTACGCGCTGAGTTTTCGGACGAAATTCGTTTTCTGCTTACCGGATCAACAAGGCCTATTACATATAACTTTTTTAGTTCCCATGTCATTTTCCAAAATGCATCAAAGATGGCTTTCCGTGCATTTGCACTAAAAAGCGAACAGTACCGGTTACGTCTTTACTCACAAAATTTTTACGTACAAGGTGGTCCCAGCTGTCTTTCGGCCCTTTGACACAAACCGTTTTCAATCGAAACGCCTATATATTGAACTCCTCGCATTCGTTTTTTCATATTTGGAATCCGATCACGTTTTAATTGTTCCGGAATTGAATCAGAGGCATTGATCTCACACAAAATATTTTCCGTAACACTCATTACGAAAAATTAAAACGAAGACCACATACGCGTTTCGACACAAGATATGCTCCATAGTAATTGTTACTTTTTTAAAATTGGTATTTACCCGGAATTTTGAATTCAAAATCCTTTGGAAATTCAAAAGCTAGTACGCTATCTATTGCAATTTAAATTTTTTCAAATTGAAAGCTACTTTGCAAGAAAAAGCATTTAGGGCCTTTTAACATACAAAAAAATTTTGAATGCATTTAGGGCATTTTAATATCACCTAATAAAGTTGGTATTTTTTGTGTTACCGTTCCAATTTTTTGGGTGAAGGTGTATTTTAGGTTGGTCTTCAGGAATATGTAATAAACTGGATTTCGGAACAAATGTCAATTAGGGCCGTTGTACAAGTGAGCGACGATATGGTTTTTTTTTGTGCCAAATTTAAATGAAAATATAAAAATTAAAATAATAACAACCATAGCCTTTTCATTTCTGACGGACATTGTTGGCATGTCACAAATGTCGCGTGACATTTACGACGTTCACGACTGTTCGAACCTTTGTGTTATACATTGAGTTTACGACAAATAAACGGAATTTCTTGCATTTGAATTTTCAATTACATTTCACGATTATCTGTAAGGGGGGTTCAGATCATAAAATTGTTTGTCAAACATGTTCAAGTTCTATAGTGTATTGTATGTGTATTATATTTGATGGTCAAATTGTTTAACAAACAATTTCAGTGTTGTGAAATCGAGGAATCTGGAGTTTGCGACATTTGTGACACTTACGACATTTACGATAGTTTACGACGTGTGACTGTCGTAAACCTAAAAATCCATGTCACATGCCATCACTGCTGACGGATCTGAATTCTTGAGTTAAGCCTACCTGAAGAGTTTTTTGTAAATTTTATATCATAAAAGTCAATTTTTATCGGTCGAATCGTGGTTGCCCAATTCGCGGCGGTCAAATGGATAATCCAATAAAACATCGGTGATATGTCTTTTCTTTTTTAGAAAATTATAGAAATAACGTAAAGATAAAGTAAAGTATAAAATCAAATCATTATTACTTTTTTGAAAAAAAAAACTTTACCTCAAAAATACATCCGTACCGTCTTCACATGGGTGGTGATACGACTTTATAGCTCAGTTTAAAGTTAAGTTTTATAGTCTTATGAGATATAATCTTATTTACTATTTGTTATGTCAATATTTTTACAAATGCTTTTCAGTATCACCAAAAGTTTCTATACCAAGTGTAGTGAGCCCACTCAATCACTATAACCACTACTAACACTTTCTTTTAGAACTCTATAGCAAGGGAACCAACTAAACTAATAGTTCGAAATAACTTAAAATCGCAATAAATTAAAGCCTCTCAAATTTAAATTTTATTTTGATTTACGGAAATTCAAAAAAAAAAAAAAATTCAAATGACACTTTTCGGTCAACTCATAAAAAGTAAAATTTACCACATACAACAACAACAACAACAACAAACTCAAATGTACATTGTAAAAAAACGCGCTTATGGTATATTTTCAATGCTGAAGTCAAATAGCTCTGCGACTCTTTCACTCTTACCAAATTTTGCATATTGGAAATTGAAATGCTGATGCAACCGAAATTGCATGATCAGCGCGGGAAATTAAATGGAGGAGGAGCTACGGTAAAATAACGGCAAAAATAGCATTAAGAAATACTAGTTTAATTTGTATAAATAGTCTTAGAATTTTATAATAGAAATCAGAATTAATTTGAAAGTTAGCCAGTAAATCAAAACTGTGTTTCATTTTACAATAGCCTTGGGTCTCTAGCAATAAAATAGCCTTTATGGCTTATATGTAAAGGCTTGAGTAGCTGAAAACTCACGAAAGCCTTGCGGCTGTAACAAATGGCGTGTACGCCTGAATAATACACAAACCATTAGGCCACTCTCTGTCAGGCACACTATTACAGACTTAGTACCACCACATGACGATCTTGCCAAATCCGAACCAAAACTTCTGAAGAACAACTAGATTATCCGGGACAGCAACTACGAAAAATGCTAATCTTTGAAGAACTGGATGAAAAATATCGAGAACTGATCGAATGAAGCAGCGACAAGAAGGACCTGAAATGTGATGCAAAAATACCAGAAGCTGATGTGATCCAACACCTCAGGACACATAAAAAAAATATTCAAGGACATGAACAAATTAATGCGAAAAATTTTATTATGAAATAAGTTTTTCAATAATTAAATATTATATATAAATTATAGAAAATGTATATAACTATATATTAAAACAAAATTTATCAATCTTAATATAACGTATATTATTTTGCCAATGCTCCACCATCTTAAAAAATTATCTCCAGATATAATTTTTTGCTTAAGGGTAAGGGTCAGTCTTATAATAGCTTTTGAAAATATTTGCTTGTATTCCTATACGGAACAAAAAGTGTCACTCTAACTTCTGAAGCCCCGTCAAGGTTTTGGCCAGCACTTGCCTGTGTCACGTAATGTTTCCGTAAGTAGTATGGTAGAATTTGCTTGAATAGTTTTTTGTACTTAACGTTTCAAAAGTTATTTTGTATGTAAGGTGCCACGCCCTCATGTTATGCCACAGCTTCTTGTCATTATTTTTTGAGTCTAGCATTTCAATTATAATAATAATTCTGATTATATGGCCGGTGCCACAACCACTTATTTAGTCCCACCCACTTTTTAATTAGAGATTGACTGTATCAACAAAAGTTTTCACAGCTAATTTGGCTACATTAGCTTCAAAAGTTCACACAGTACAGCGAGTAGAATAGTTGCCACGCCTCTTTTCTTCATCGAATTAATCTATGGCCTATAATACTCCGAGCTCAATAGGCTTTATAATGGTGAAAAAAATTTTTAAATGATATACAGTAGTTTTTGAACCCATGGATAACATATAAACCAAAACCAGACGCACAGAGACTCCCTGCACTCAGAGTGCATATCGGTTGCCGCCCCTACTGTAAAAACCGAAAAATATTTTTGTGTTTTGAACAAACATTTTACATAACTTACCAAAAAAAAAAAAAAGGTCCTCACTTTTCACATTGAAAAACTCTCGCAAAATGAGAAATATTTTACCAATGCTGTGCAATTTCCACCTACATATGTATTTACTAAAAATAAAATACTCATTTTTCAGTTTGAACCGCTTTAAAATATATATACGTGATCTTATGACTATAAGTTAAGTCGGTATAAATGATGTTTTTTTGTATTTATTTGGTCAAGCATCAGTATCTATGTACTATTTTTGATGTGTTTCGCTGTGCACTTTTATAAAATCAAATTTTAAGAGTGTCAGTTCACTCTTTAGTTTCTATGTATTCAGAAAAGCAAAAAAAAAATATAGGTAAAGTCTATATCGGCCAAAGCAAAATTTCTCATCCGCCAGTAAAATAGCGACAAGTTATTTAAAAATTCAACTGTCAACATTCAATGCAAACTTAACACAATTTCACGAACTTTATTATGTTTATCAAACCACCCACCCATATGCCCTCCTTTCCCATTTCAATTTCATAACGTGACAATTAACTGTTATTTACCCTGTCAATATGGTGTACCACAAACACATGCTCTTGCATGGGTACATATGTATATATTTACACAAAAAGTTGTTAAAGGAAGCGGAAGTGCTGACATTTGAATAGAGCAGAAAAAAATTACAGAGGATACATAGAAGAACAGAGAAATGGTATATGGTACGAGTATGTAGTACGAAATTCGCTTATATACATAAAAAGGATTTCTTTTTTCGCAAAAATTGTGTCACATTTTTATATTTCTATGTATTTGTATTCTCATTTTATAAAGAATAAAACAATATCATTACTTGTCATTTCAGATTATTCTGGTTCTATATGTCTAAGCCTCTTGTAATTCTAAAAATATTTTCACTGACACTTGTTGATTTGCATTGTAAATTTGTGTTGTGTGGCAGTTTTTTGTTCTAAATCTGCTTGAATAACAAATCTGGCAATTTGTTAAACTGTCAAATCGTTCATTGCTTGTGAGTGAGGAAGAAGAGGGTTAATTTTTTCAATTTAATTTTCATTTTTTATGGAATTGATTTGGGATCTGAAGATTTGCTTTGCATGCGAATTTATGTAAATAGGTATTTATTGAAAAACAAAAGGTAGTGATTCTTTGCTGATTTATGTTAATTAGCTCTAAAGTGACTTTTGATTTTTACGTAGATACATATATACATATACTTTTAAAGAAAGACACAAAAGTGATGCGGTTGACAGAAGACAAAACGATAAAGTTTTTTTCAAACTTAAAGCAGAAAAAAAACTTTAAGTATTTTAAAGTAGCACTTTTTGCTGGTAGATTTTCAAAAATTTGGTAGAAAAATAATATATAAAATCCTTCCGTGAAATCTTTTGAATCAGTGATAGCATGTAGAAAACATCGCACAAAAACTTACAAAAAAAATTAGATGATTTGGATAAAAGAATTTTGTTAGTACATGCGCAACATAAAATGAAAAATAGGTCAAAAATTCTAAAATCAATATTGGACAAAATCGCACAAAGACAAAAAGAAAAGTGAAGATAAGAAAAGGGTATGCGTTTTTGGACCACATGCTGTATGTAAGTGAAACTTGATTTTAGACTTTGTATAAAATTAAAACTAAAAACAATAGAAAATAGAAAAAAACATAAAATCGAAAAATATCTATAAACTTATTAATATTTGTTATATGAAAACCCTCGTTAAAAGTGGAAAGGTATTGAAAAACATCGAAGGATCCCATGAAATGAGAAAGCCATCGGATTAAAATGAAAACAAAAAATAATCGAGAAAAACACCGAAAAAGTCTATGCTGGCACCCAAAATAGTTAAAATCGGTTTGTTTTAGTTCCGGGGCCACCTTTCGTGATGTCCAAAATTTATTTTCCACCTCTTTCTATTAATTGATACAAAAAATATTTTTCAAAATGGACCAAAATCGGGCAAAGTGTGGATCCGGGATCACCTCTGTTGATGGCCAAAATTTAGTTTTGACCTCTTTTCATTGACTGGAGCAAAAAAAAAAAATCGAAAATGGATCAAAATCGGGCACTTTTTGAACTCGTGATGACAAAAATGCATTTTCCAGCTCTTTTAATTGATTGGAGCAAAAAAAAAAATAGAAAATGGATTAAAATCGGACACTTTTTGGACTCGGGACCTCTTTAGGTGATGACAAAAATGCATTTTCCAGCTCTTTTAATTGACTGGTATAAGCAAAATCGGGCACTTTTTGAATTCGAGACAACTTGTTATGATGGCCAAAATTCATTTTTGATCTTTTTTCATTGATTGGTGGAAAAATTTAATTCGAAAATGGACCAAAATCGAGAACTTTTCGGACTCCGGACCTCCTTTGGTGATGGTCAAATTGCATTTTCGACTTTTTTTCATTGATTGGTGCAAAAAAAGAATTTCGGAAAGTGATCGACCATCTTTGGTGATGACATAGAAACAAACCATCTCTCCCCATCGAATGGTGCAAAAAAATTTACAAAAATTAGAGACTCTATGAACATTTTTTCTAAATTTTCTTACCAATAATAATTGAAATGCTATTTTTTTGACAAAAAACTATAGTTACGTCGCTGTATACAAGTCGTAAGGTATCGGAAGTAACAAAAAAGTTAAGGCATATAACGAATGGAATCAAAGAATATGGATAAATATCGACGAATAATATCGAACATATTGCAAAAGTTCGATGAAATTGGAAAGATTTTGAATATTATCGAAAACGTCTATGAAAAGCCGAAAATTGTCGATGAAAGTTGAACATTATCGGATCGGAAAAAGTTGAGAAAATCGCGCAATATCGAATAGTGCCGAAAACGTATCAAACACCATAAAAAAGCCGATGAAATCGGAAAGATTACGAATGTCATTGAAAAAGTGTATTCCATAAAGTATTCTTTAAAGACTGTGGATCTAAGCCAACTGAGAATCCAACCTCATACATTCCAGTTTATTATTCAATACTGAATATTGAACTTTATCAAATGGTTTTGGAAAAACAGTAAAAATAACTTCAATCTCCAATATTTCCAATGCTCAATGCGTTTCTAGCAAAAATTCACGAATATAAATAAAGGGGTTTTGCAATAGGCGTGATATGTTGTATTCAGTTGCCTCAACAACACTAGGAAATTATTCAATTTTTTTAATCAAAGCAATCGTTCTATTATTGCAATTTATCGTGCACATCTTACAATATATGGCCGGAATTATCAACCTAGTAGGCTCACTATTTGTCGAACTGTGAATGGTCTTGAATGCAATCTTTCACTGCACAATGTTCTCGTGCCGTTAAGACAAAAATCTGGTCTAATTGACGAAAGTATGACAATCGTTCAGGCTAGTATTGATTAAGAATCAAATTTATCGAGTCCAGGGCATCCTTAATACTAAGGACTATCTGCTACAATAACATGGCATACTTCACGGTAACACATGAGCAGATATCCTAACAAAATTTGTATTGCAACGCTTGAACCATCTGAAATGCCGTGAATTTATTAATTTTGCCAAGAAAATCATCTTCTGTAATGAGGCGCATTTCCATCTTTCTGGATCGGTAGATATGCTAAATTGTCATTGCTGGCCTCAAGCCAATTTACAAATTATTCACAAGGAGCCTTTACATTCCGTAAAAGTAACTGCTTGATGTGATTTTTTGCATGGTAGAATCTTAGGTATTTACTTTTCGAACATGAGGAAGGCGTCTCCTTTACTATAAATGGTAAGCTGTACAAACTGATGATAATGGACATTTTATAATCTGAATTGAAAGACATTGATTTAAGAAACATGTGGTTTCAACAAGACTGCGCTACGTACCACACAGTCCATGTCACAATTGATTCATTGCGTGAAAAGTTCCAGGCGTCAATATTTCAAGAAAATTTAGATCTAGAATGGTCTCCAAGAAGTTGTGATTTAACAAGTTTGGAACTCTTCTAGTGGGGTTATTTAAAGCTATTGGTCTATGCGAATAAATCAGCGAACAACTGTGCATTAAATTTTAATATTGAATGCCAAGTTTGAGAAATAAGACCTGACTTATTGAATAAGTAAATAAATTTCAATAATGTTCTTTTTAGAACATAATTTTGTTGGTTGTACAATACTACAAAATTAAATAATGATTGTTGCCCAAGCTCATTCCGATTTTATTTGATTAAAAAACCAGATGGTTTTTTTTTTTTGGCAAACCCTTTAGTTATATTTTTTATATTCTAATCTCCTTCACAATCGATAAGAGAATTTAAAAAATTCAAAATATTTCATCCCTTTTTGTAACCATCATAACTATAATGTATGCAAAAGTTTGGCTCCTTTATGAAATTTACACAAAATGCCAAAGTTCAGCATGGAATTTGGTTTTTATTATCTCGGTCGGAGAGAGGGCACAAAAAGTAACTTATAAAATTTGTTTTTCTCTTTTTTTTTATTGATATTTTTATGATGACCTTAATTTCTTTTAGAATTATTTTTTTATGATAGCCAACAATAGTTTAATGGTATGTGTATATCTAGCTATTACTACAAGTTATATTGCGTTTTTTCAGTTAACTTGTATTTAAGTTTGTTAGTATTTTTTTTTTTTGTATAGATACAGCTTAGCCTTAAGTACTTATAGTATCTGGGTACTAAATACTTAAGTTTATGGTAAATTTGTTTGTTCGTCTTTTTTTTTTATACTCCTACATGCATAAGTATTTAAGTAGCGTATTTATTTCATTGCACATTCAAGTGTTTCAATTTGAACGTAAGGACCTTGAAAGCAGCTAAGTGAATGTGATAAGTAGTTGAAACATAAAATGTGCGATTTATGTATACAAATACAAGTTTGACATAAATTTTTACATAGCCTGGATTTTTAAATCGTTATACAAAAAATTTCGCTTGAAACTTTTTATAATTTTGGGATTGTAATAAGCTTATCTGGAATTATTATTAAATATCAGTTTTTGAAAAACTAATTAGCTGATTTTATTTAAAATTTCATTAATTACATATTATCTGAAAAAATTAATAAATTTATTTTATTTCTAAGTGGCCTTTCTATGTTATTTATTTTGGATCAATTAAATAAATTGTTGTATAAAAATAGGAGGTTTTTGACCAGCGGACTTAAGTTTCAATTAAAATATCATTTATTAATAAACTTTTCGCTGACGTTTCGCCACTTTTTTTGGCGACATCTTATGTACCCTATATACCTTAAAAACAAAATATTTTTTTTAATTGGAATTATTGCATTAAGATTTTTTTATAAAATAGGTGGCCTTTTTAATTTTTAAGGTCAATTCGAGGTCAACTGTAATTCTTTTATATACATACTTATATTTTTTATTTCAGATTTGTATTCTATAGGAAAAAACAGAGCTGTTTTTATGAAAAACTTTTTTCTACGTTTGGCAGTTTTTGCGAAGCAGTTTTGGTCAAAATTTTACATTTTATCATTATTTATCGTAAACTATTCATATTCAGTAAAAATTTACGTTAAAAATTTTTAAAATTGGTCAAAATATAGAGAATTATTTTTTTTTATTTTTTCGTAAGAATTTTTTTCTATGACGTCATTAATTAAAAAAAAATAAGTTGTTAAAAATATATAAAAAATTAAACTTTTCTGATTATTTTGACCAATTTTAAGATTTGATTAAAAATTAATATTGAACGTGAATTTGTGAAAAAAGACCTAATTGATTAAATACTAGATGTTGTTCTGTCCTAACCGGTAGGTGGCGCAGTGAGCTTGTTTGGCTTAAGTCATTGTATGAGAAAGTCAGGATAGAAAATTTCGTTGACGCGATTGGAGAATAGGTAAGGGGACCGAAAAATTGTTGCGCCAATGATCAAGCGCTGAAAAATGCATGTTATTTGAATGAAGAAAAATTAATTGTTTGATATTTGAAATTCAAATTTAAAATTTTCCGATTTTTCTCATATCGGATTCGTGTCACCACTATTATTTATTTATTATTTTGCCTCTATCTTTTACACATTTATTAAGTTTAATTCATATGAATCAATTAGTTGTTGGGATATGATGAAAATGATACGTAGGGCGTGGCATCGCCTATTTTTCCAAACCAAACTGTCCTAAGGACCTTCTACAAACTATAAAAAAACATATGCACAATATCTTATCCATCTGCATCTTTCAGTTCCTAAGATATAAAAAATGTTGGCTTTTTCTCATATAGGAAGCGTGGCATCGGCCTCTTTCCATTCAAACTAACTTTTGTCCGTACCTTTGTATGTATCTACCAAGTCTCATTTATTTGCGTTAAAAAATTGATGAGATATGATGAATATATTTTTCTTTTATATGGGAAGATGTGGCATAGCATATTGTTTCCAAATCAAACTATGCTAAGAACCTTCCACAAAACATAAGAATCATATGTACTAAATCTTTCGGCGAACGATTGAGCGGCTTAGGAGTCCATAAATAACAGACACACACACTCATGCACACATTGAGCTTCATATTCATGCATACATATCGCTCGTTTGCTGCAAGACCGTCATAATTCAAAAAACCTAGAGTTGGAGAAAAAGTTTTCAATAAATTCCTTTTTATATTTAAATTCAAAAAAATAAGTTTACATAAACTTTTCTCAAATGGCAAGTTCAGTAGATACCTTTCTCATTTTTTCACACAAAATAAAACATGAAGTGGCTAATATTTCTGTATAAATAACTTGAAAACAATTTTTTTTGGAGTTATGACAGTCTTGCAGTAAACGAGCGATATATAGAGAGTGATCGAAGATTGAACTCCTCATATTCAATTCTTACTCTGTGTTTTTTCGGTTTGTTTTTTGAAAAAAAGTGTAATATGTATTAAGCGTAAGCCCTTAATTTCTTTCATATTTTTTTTTGAGGCAATTTAAATTTAATTGAATTAGTGAATGTAACGTATGTACATATCATTCATATATATATTTTTTTTAATTTTTACATTATTTATATTGAAGGATTGCTTTCTGCGTAAGCCTTGTTTTCTAAGGTCTTTCAGAATATGAGAGCCATGATTATATATAGGCCCTTTTTAGGAATGAATCAAATATGAGTTAGTATTTGAATAAACGGAAGGAATGCCTTCTTGACGATCCATTTCAATTGACATATATGATTTAGCATTATCTAATAAACATCAAAGTACTAGCTTCAGTTTTACTATTAATGATCGCAATTTAGCAGCAACTATTTTTAAACATTAGCCATGTAACTCAAAATATACTATGGCTATATCGCAAAAAAAAGCGAAGATATCGGAAGGAGGGTTGATTTTTTGTTTCAGTCTAGTATCCTCATATTGTAGTTACATATGACTCAATGTTAGTTATTTAACTTAATTTTTTTTTGAGCAAAACAAAGAAAATAATAAATATCTATTAAAAATTCTGGAATAAAGATCATTCCACTATTACAACTAATTGGAAAAAAACTATAAATTTTTTTAAAAAAATTGTATAAAAATTCATTACCTGATTATACCCGTACATATTGGGTTTTATTTCTGCTTGGAGCTCCATTGCATTTCATTATTTTTGATTTAGTGACATTTTTAAATATTTTGCTTTTCACAGCGTTTTCAAGCTTTTCGAAAACTTACACATGGATATAAAAGCTATTGCTTTCACTAATTTACATTTTGTTTTTTTTATATAACAACCATTTTTAGTAATGATATCGGAAATTTTATAAGATTTCAGCTAAATTGAAAATTAACTATTTAAAATATTGCATTCAGATGGTAGATTTAAGAAAAAAAAAATAATAGCCAACAATTTCAGAAATTTTGTGAAATTCTATTTACTAAGCTATGAAAAAAAAATTTATTCCTTCTCAACGCGATAAAGTTTTCCAAAAAAGTCGTAAAACCTACAGATTCATGTGGTGTGTTGCAAAAGTGCTAAAAAAATCAAATTTTGTATTTTTCATTTGCAACTAAAGCTTAAAGCTTCAAGCTAAATAGCTAAGAAGAATTATAGTTGCAATAGCGAAATTCTATAAATATTAACAAAACGATATAAAAGAATTTCCAAAAATATGTCTTTGATACTTCTTCGGATGAAAAAAGCGCCGCACGCCAGGTGGTCCGCTATCATTGGACGCACCCATTTCCATAAGTTTTGGCTATATTTTTAATTTAATTTAACTTAACAGATTTTCTTTCATTTTATGCAAAAATATAAATGTGCCGAGCCTCTCGTGATTAAAGTAACTTAAAAAATTGTGGACAGTCTAATATATCCATATAGCAATTCTTAAGCTTACGTTTTGCTGTTGATTTCGGTACTCTTTTTTTAAATGTCTAGATTTAAGGAAATAATTGGGTCTAACGTTGAGAAAGAATGCCACATACACGTAAGTTACATATATTAAATGTTTTTAAAACCAACAATTTTTGTAATAAATCAAAAATGGTGAATGACAATCATTTATTTCGGCAATTTAATTTTTTCTGCATTTTTAGTGACAAAATTAAAAGAAAGTGTTAATTCAATAACTAATGCTAGTGGCGTCGTATGAGCAACATTTAATTATTTTTACTGCAATCTTAAGTTGCATACTTTCAGGCACTTTTTCCTTAAATCCAACGAAAATTTGACATGTTCTTAATTAAGAATTTGAACAAATTAAAAAGTTGCGTGTACCAAAATATTTATATTTTTTAGATATTTTAATATTTTCTTAAGTAAATAATTTTTTTCTCACAAACAAGGAAGTTCTTCAAAAGTTATTTATATTGGTTTTTGACATGTCAGACAAGTTGCGTGTCTACATATTTTTCTTTGGAATATTTTTCATAAAAATTTATGAAACAACAGAAAAAAGTCAAAAATTAAAAGAAATTCCGCATCGAAAGGAGAACTTTGCATATCTTTAGAAATTGTGAAATATTACAGCAATGAAAAAAAATCGACACCCTAGAAACCCTTAACAAATTAGTTAAGTTAGCAAAATCAGTTAAAGCTGTTGAATCCAACACTGAGAAATCATTAATTATTTAAGTTTTGTATTTTTTTGTTTTTTTTTTTTGACACAACACACTTGTTTAGTAGTTTTGTGAACAGCTTTTGTGCTTGGCATGGCACACCCTACACAAAAATTTCCGCACAGCAACACACAAACACACATGTAGAGAAAGGATCAGAAATAGTGAATTCCTTTCTTTTTCTGCTTATCGAATAAAAAGCTTTTGTTTCACACTTTCCTTAGGTTTGGAGAAAATATTCAAATTTATACAAATATGAGTTTGTTTTATATAAATTTTGATTTTTTTCTTTGAACAAAACCTTGAAATTTTGACGCTTCAACACCTAAAAGTATGCTTTCGAAATGACCTTAGAAACAATATAAAATGTCACACACATACAGTGGCGCACAACGCGATACGCACGTAAAAAGACACACACATACACGCATATAATAGAGGAAGTTAGTGAGCGATATATTAATTTTTTTTGCGCGATTTTTTCTATTATTAAACATTAAAATTTAGATTTTTTTTTATTAAAAAAATGATCAAATTGATTAATTAATTAAATTTTTTCAATATTCTTCTACGTTTCCACTTTGCAACTTCTGTTGCTCACGCACTAAGGACAAACGACCAACGCGACATCGTTCAATCCCTACTGCTCTACTGATAACCAACCAAAGTTTGCACTCTCATAAAAAATATTTAATTCCGTTTGTACACACAAAAAAAAAAACCGAAATGAAAATTTCAAAGAGAAAGCAAAAAGCCCGATAGAAAAACTGCCCGTAGTTAACAAGCTTTTTTTGTCTTCTTGTAGATATCTGGGTAAAATGCAGTGGTATATCGAGAGGAAGTGGAAAAGGGAATAACAACAAACACAACAGCAACAACATTACTGTTAATTCTGTAGGCAAAGATTCAAATTCGAAAGCAGGACACGATGTATAGTATCAAAAAATAAAAAATTTAAAATTTGGAAAAACCATGATAATGAGCTTTTTGGGAATGAACTTCCGCGAAAAAATTTTGGTAAATGTGTCAAAATTCCAAATAAATGTCAGCAGAAAAGGGAGAATGTGATGAAATGTTATACCTGCAGAAGCTTTTAAAAGCTTTCGAAGCATTAAAATACAGCAAGAGCCTAAGAGCTTTTAAGTACTTCCTTAAGATATGACAGCAAATCATGGAAGCTTTTACTATTAACGATAAAGCTTTTATATTGCTCTCATAGTGTATGGCGAAAAAGAGCCCACATTTAGAGCTTTAATAGCATTGCCAGATGTATGCGAATGGAAAAAGATGCTGCTATAGCAAAAAATATCGTTAGGCATAAATTAGGTCCGCATTGGTTTCGCCTAGCCAGAACGTTAGGGCCAAGTGTGGATGGTAACGGTATGCCCCAAATTTCCTAAATAGGATTGTCCAACGCCCGCCTCAGTAGGCTTTCGTTGGGTTTTTGCACAAGGCACGTCCTGGTTAGGCAAAACCCAACAGAGGCATGCCTTTTACAGTCAACAGGTAAACCTAAATTAGAAATTTCTTAGGATTCCCTAATTAGGCTGCTGCTAAACATTCCTAATTTAGGCTCACCTCGTTATATCCCAGTTAGGGCCGAATGTATATTTAGGCATGCCTAAGAAAAATTCTAGTCGGGATATTGCTAAAGTGTAAGCAATACTCAGTACAATCACTTTGTAGAAAGGGTTTCTCCTGGCGGTTATGCGTACAGTTAAGCCTTACTTATTTGGCTAAATAGCCGTGCCGCATTCAGTAGTAGCGATCTTGTATTTTAGATTTTTGCTTGGAGGAGGTGCGACGCCCTCTTGTTGAAATTTTTTGTTCATTGCTGGTCATAATCATTCTTGTTTTTTTTGTGAAATTCGGTTGCATTACTTTATATAACTATGTCAGCAAAGCATTTCAAAGTTTTTGCTTATATGGGAGGAACCACACCCTCTAGTCGAGCTTACTTCAATTATTGTACAGAGTTTGTCTGAGTAATTTGTAGTATTAGTGTGAAATTTGGTTGAATTATCTTAAATAACTCCACCTTTGCGGTAGGCCTGTCCGAGTACCGATTTCGCCCAATATCAATTCCACGAGCTATAATTGAGAATGTATCGAATTTCATTTAATATTTTGCGTGGTTGCTCCGAAATCAAGATTTTCACAGGACAGATAGACAATTGGATGGACATGCCGAGCTAAATCGACACAACAGGTGATGCTTATTAATAGTATACATATTAGAGGCCTGCATGAGTGCACTTGAAATGACTATCAAGCCACTCGCCACAATGCGAGTCCCTCGAGTCGTTGTGCAGAAAAGCCAGAAATCAGATCAAAACAAATTGAAACACCAAGCAGGATAGGTGAGTGCTTCACTTGCAACTAAATCGTAAACAATATGTTCTAAAAGTTCAAGCACTCGAAGCTTATGGCATTCGGAAGTTTATATGATGATCATTTCGAGTGCATTCATGCAGACTTATAGTACATATATATTTACTTTTATACACCTAGCACGCCTACTTCTATGCATTAGAAACGAAATGACTTTTCTGAATATTAATCTTAAGATGATCAATTGTCAATCTCTGATCCTGAAATAAGAGAACGAATGCCAATCAAATCAAATCTTAAAGTATACGACATTATACTTAATGTGAATATTTTATAAAGTAGGTCGACTAATTGTTCTGTAGCTTTAAATGCTATAATGCAGCTCTCTTCAGCTTTTCGGCAGAAATGTTACCGAATTCTTGTCACTTGCTTGGAATGCAGTTAAGCCAAGGATACGCTTAATAGGGAGCCTTAAAACCACTTAGAGGAAATGTCGTATACTTTAAGAATTGGTTCGATCGGCATTCGTTCTCTTATTTGAGGATTAGGGATTGACAATTGCTCATCTTACGATTATTATTCAGAAAATTCATTTCATTTCTAATGAATAAAAAGTAGGCGTGCTAGGTGTAGAAAAGAGCTATGGTATACAAACGCTTTGCTTAAAGAAAAGACAATTAATATTTGGGGTTCGTCTTATGAAGATTCTGACCTTATTTCCTTGTGCTATCATTAATGAAAAGTTCTGAAAAAATTAGGTTAGATTAGAATGGCGGCCACATACCGTCACATACCGCAGAGGTCTTATAAGTAATTTCTGGTCCTTTCATTGTGGTACTCATTCAATTTGAAGGTGTCTGTTGTTAAAGCGAATCTTTTGATTTCACTAAGATGGACTATTGTCCAAGAATTTGCCCGAAAATTTTTTTTTTTTTTTTGCCAATGCGGGACAAGAGCAAGGAAGGTGTTCCATAGTTTCCTCTTTGGCGGATTCATAATAGTTTATAGACAAGTCGTTGCTTCTCTATCTTTAAATAGATAATGTGGAAGGGGTCTTGAGTTGTGTATCTGACAAAGCACTTTGCTTTGCTAGTAGACCTGTCTTTTCATTTCCTTAACTTTTGAAATGACCAGGTGGTACCCACTGAAGAAATAATATATTCTCCTTATTTAATGTACATATATAAGTTATAAACGCATTTTGATATTGACAGAGTAACCCAAGACAAAACAAAAAATGGGAAGGCTACATAGTCTTGAGTTTTAGACCTGCCTTGTCCTTTCGTAATGTTCAGGTACTCACAGAAGAAATACTGTATTCTCCTCGCTTAGTGTATACAAGACATTAAAGTATTCTTAAATTGAAAGAGTAACCCAAGGAAAAATATGAATGAGAAGGAACATAGTCATGATAATACCTGAAAATCCACTCGATTTATGAAGAGGAGTTAAACATAATTTACTACCAATTCGTCGTTTTTTTAAAAAGCAGAACCCTGCCACATGTTGGTACTACAAAAAAAAAAAACATTCCACTAGAACAGGGTTAGAGTAAATAATGTATTACTTTTCAAATGAGAGCAGATAAAACAGATGTATTTTTCGGTTGAAATTGCAACCTTTGAGTAATGAAATTCCGGTCAACCATTTGTCCGTTGCAGTTTATTAATTTAAATAAATGAGTTTTACTTACGAAGTTTCACATTATTATATAGTAATATAGTACATACCTGAAATGAAATAAAAAGTTATATTAGTAAAATAGAGACTGGAGAGAGAGTTATAATTTTAAAATATTTTTCTAAGCAGTGAAGTGCTATATAATTTTACATTACATTACAAAAGTCAAGTGATAAATCAGTATCATAAAATCGTTTGAGCAAATTAAATGATTTATATCTTAAAAGGCAAAAATAATACAATAAATAAATGTTGATGTTTTGGGGGCAGTAAAAAAACACTTGAAACCTTCAATGTGTATTACATATTACATATATGTTTGACCTTCTTCCTGTTAATCTATACAATTTGGAATGCCCCAAAATAAATAATCTAATAAAACACCCCTTAAAGTGCTCACTTACATTTGGCACTAGGCAGAAACCCCTAAGTCGAAACTCAGTTAGTTTAAAAAAAATAAAAAGAATCAACCGCATTACACGCACCTTCGTCTAACCATTGACAATAGATGTAATAGAAAGGAAAATGTTGAGAGAAAATTCGTTTATTTTTGAAGCACTTAAAATACACTTAGAAAAAGAAAAAAATCACTCAAGCAAGAATATGAGCTAAAATGTTGCTGGAAGTGTGTATAACAGCAACAGCAACAACATCAGCAACAGCAACATGTTAGGTGTGAATGAGCTATCAGAAGTGAGATGTAAATTGGTTTGTGCTGAACACAAAAATGTGGTAATGGATGCTTGTTGCTTCTTTGTTATGATGTCGTTGTCATTGCCATTGCAAAGGGGCGTTTTTTTTTTTTGTTACCGTTCAGTGCAGTGTTGTTTCGAAAGCAAACATAATTAATCAATCATCAACGCACTTAAGGGAAATAATTTCTCTTCCCCCGAAAGAAATTCATTAGGAGTTTAGCGCTTGTTATATTTAAAAGAAAAAAAAAACGTTTATTTTTCGTAATAAAATTTCAAATTGATTATTTTTAGTTGCTTAAATTAATGCGTAATATGTATGGAAGAGCATTTATGTTGCTTGAGGTTCTTTTCTTCTAAGAATGATATATAATTTGGTTGTTTTGTGGGACAAGCAAGATGCCTTATTTCCATAGTAAAATTAACTTTACGTTATAAAGTATACAGCATTAGTGATGGGTCAATATGTTGGCTCTGACAGTTATTATGGATAAATTGAAGAGCATAAATTTATAGCAATCTACTCAGCAAAACAACTATTGTTATCGAGATAAAGCGAAATATTTGTAGGTAAAATTTAAAGATTTAATCTTGAGCACTCACAATGATAAAATTTTGTAAATCCAATACCCAGCACCAAGTCCCCCTAACGTTACAAAAATAGTGATACATATTTAAAAAAAAAAAACATATTTTAAAAACATATGTATGTATGTAAGAACCTATGTTAGATTAATACTGATTTATTCATTTCTCTTCTTTCATGTTTACAGTTCGTACTGACTTAAGGCTTGGGCACAATACTAAATTATTTCACTTAAAATAAATGATCTTAAAATGTTATTGTGGTAGAGTCACCACATGTATAACACACTTTTAACTACGATAGCTGAAGAGCAAAAAATTGCCAATTGTAGTTAATCTGACACCAAAATCAATACGGTTGCCGAAGAGCTAAGCTCTGATTCTTGAATATTGTAGAGCTCGTTGAGACAAGCAATATATCTAGATATGTTTTGGAGATGTCGAAAGTTATAGCGTATTTCGGAATATTTAATATTAAAAATTGTGTTCCCGTAGCTTGCTGATCAAAAGTCAAAATGTGGCTCCTCAGAAACTCACACATACCCACTAGTGCCATGAAATTCATAGGTTCGCACTATATCTAAAAATCTTAAATACTTAGGTACGTAAGATCCCCATACCAAAAAAAATCACAGGGAAGCAAATCCGACTTTCGTATCAAAATCGAAATGTGTTCTCAAATAATTTGCAAAATTTTCGAAAATTAGAGTAGGGGAAAAGCATATACCTTGGACCGATTATACCTTGGACCAACAGCGATATTTCATGTTTGCCTGCGTGTAGCTAAAAATTGTAAAAGTACAATTTTTTCTATTTATGTAACCGATTACAGCAACGCTGCATAAAAGCTATTTTGATTTACGTTCTTTCGTCAACTGAGGAAGACGAAATTTTCACGTGATTTGTAAATTTTGTGCAAATTTTCAAGTTGGACTTACGAGCTGTGTAATTTAGTTGTGTTGGAGATCAATGACGAAATAATGGTAACCAACGTTTCTCTTCCAGTTAATTACCTTAAAATCTTATTATCTCCTAGGGTAAAATTTTTTTTTGATTATTTTCCAAATTTTGAGCTTGGCGTGTACCTTGGACCAATGCATACAATGTACCTTGAACCTAATTACATAGTTTTTCTGTGTCGTGAAATGTATTATAAATGTAATTCAGAAATATTCCTCGGAGCAAAAATGACGGTAAAAGTAAAGGTAAAGTAGGCTATTTAAAATGGTTTAAGGGGTAGATCTGCTGCTAAAAAACAAGATCGGAAAAGCCAATTTAATTCGCCATTTAACTAAACTTTGATTACCTGGAAGCACTATAGTGATATATCAGTCCAAAATTGATCATAAAAAACTACTTAGTACAGAGGAAAGAAAAATTTTGGTAAATTTAGTCTCTTTGGCATTCTAAAGAAAAGCGTATTTTACGTGGGTTTGGAAAAAAGACTGCGGCTTTTTGTATTCATGCCATTATACCTAAGATATCAGTTTAAAATATAGAGGCGTTTGAGAAAAAAAAGCAGCCGTAGTTTGGAGTCAGCAAACGATTTACTCAAAATCGGTCCAAGGTACACGCATTTCCCCTACTTTAAATAAAGTTTAAAATGAAAGTTCCTTAATTTATAGAAAAATTTTACCGTATTCGAACTGGTTTACAAAGACACCTTAAAAATCGTTTTCTAAAACGTGGATTTTTGACATAGTAGGGAACAGCCCCAAACTCCGGAAGAAACTGTTTTTGACTCATTTTTGAAAATTTTTTTTTTTGCATCAATCGATGAGGAAAGGTAGAAAATGCCCCGGACCCCGAGAGTGACCGATTTAGACACATTTACGAAACAAAAATGTTTGCACCAATCGATGAAAAAGGGTGGAAATTTAAATTTTAACATTATTTGAGACGGCTCCGGAAGAGACCTTTTTGGATCTATTTTCGAAAAAATTTGCATGCACCAATCGATCAGAAAGAACGAAAATGGATTTTTCACTTAATTTGAAACGGGCCCGGGATAGACCATTTTGGACCCATTTCCAAAAAAAAAAGTTTTTCACCAATCGATGCGAAAAGCTCAAATTTTCTGTGACATACTGATATTCAAGGTCAAAGGTAACAAAAAACAGTTTTTTGCTATTATCTCGCTTCCTATTAACCGGAAACATTAAATCTGTGCAGAAGTTAAAGATACGACAATTTTCAAAACATAAATTAACGCCGCTAATCATGTAAGTTCAACCGTTTTCAAAATATTCAAGGTTAAAGGTTAAAAATAGGTTTTAAAATATTTTACATTTTATCATGAAAGCTGCTTCTCACATTTTTATGAAAAATTTTTTATACAGAGTCAGATGTTCAAAAATTTTTCCTAATTTAATTTAAATAGGCATACAAGAAAAGAAGAAGAACTGTCACTGATTATTGTACCATGCTAATTACCAATCGGCTTGCGATCGCTAAAAAAACCGACGTGTCGCGTTACATGATCGCCTGACAGTAAACGCACCCTAAATGTTATACTAATGGAACGACTAACGTTCGATATGAAATTTAATATGACAGATGTACTTGCTAAAAGGTATCTTATTACAAAATTTTAGCACAATAGTACCATACATGTGGGCGTGATACCTCCTATACAAGCAAAAAATGTTATAGATAGTGTGTTAAGATAGTAAAATTTGGTGTAGAGCTGTTAGGTACTATAAGCTTTGAAATTAAATGGAAATCGGCAGGTTTGCATCAGTGGGCGTGGCACCTCCCTCATTAATAAAACCTTGTAAGCGTTATTTTAAGTGAGCTATTGAAGTAATTGGTGTGAAACTTAATGTAGGTGGTTTACTTGCTATAAGGTATATCTAAAAAAAAAGCGGGTGAAATAGCAACAGTGGGCGTGGCACCTCCCATACAAGCAAAATACCATAAGTGGCAAATCTATCGAAATATGTGAGAAATCGTACTAAAATTTAGTGTAAGAATGTTATTTATGAAAAGCAACTTCTGGATCAAAATCTGATTGGATTGTACCAGTGGGTGTGCCTCCGCCGTAAATTTTAAAACTATATCGCAAACTATTTGTTTTATGATCAAATACTGCCAACAAAAAATAAACAAAAGTCATTAAAAACGCAGCCCTCAAGGTTCAATTTCATACGTTTTGGCAAAATATGCCCCATATATTGAAAAGAAACTCTTTTCTAGCTAGCTATGCTTTTAATAAAAAAAGGTCGAATCAAGTGGAGGAAATCCAGACATGGCATAACCCAACCCAACATTAATTACAAAGTTTGAAGTATTTTTATAGAAATTTTATTTCAGAGTAAACACTATAAATACAATACATATATACAACAATTTTTAACGTAAAATCACCGGCCTTAAGCCATACTCTCTCTCTCTCTCTATTTACAACATATTCGAATACTAACTATAAAATTAGTTCTAAAGCGATAGATATCTCAAAGCCTTATCGAGAAAACGTTCTTCAGCCGAACCAGCGATCATCGCCATACCTCTACGACGTTGAGATTTTGTTGTAAATGTTGCCATACTCTGCTCCAGCAAATCATCGATTAAACGATCACGACGTGCAGCACTTTGTTGTTGCTCCTTAGAAGCATCAGCATATTCACGTTTAACTACCAGTCCAATAATGCGAGAGCGTTTCGAACGATGTGCAGTCTTTGTGATGAGTCGTGAACGTGGACGCGGTGGTGCAATATGTTCATGAAGCTGCTCTAATGAATCACTTCTTGTAGGAAAAACTCCAGATTCTTCAGAATCGGAATGATGATTGCCGCCGCCATTCATAACACTGCTGCGTGGTGAATTCTCTTGACTACCAGTACCACTAAAATAATTTTCATCAGATTCTGCAGATGCCGAAGAGCGCGTTGGTGACTTATTGCAGCATGCGGGTGCATAATATGTGCTAGGAATATGTTTTGCCTCTAGCGTAATTATCGGTTCATCTTCATCGGCAGATGGTGCTGGTGAGCATTCTGATTGTAAACGATGCACTTGCGCTTGTGTAATAAATTGTGCGGCTTTTTGACGCTTCCGACGTTGACGGCGTTCATATTTCTCACGTTCAAGACGTGAGATTGTCTCTAGACTTTCTATGAAAAGTGTAAGATCATGCGGCGTAAAACAGGCGGCATCTATTGCAAAGCAAGATGTCAGTGGGTCCTCAGCAATAGTTGGCATATAAGCGTTTAAGAAGCTACTGTGTGCCATTTTCTTTTAATTTCTGCAGCGAAATTTTAAAAAATTTTCCGAAAAATAATATATATTATAAACTGAACCACTCGATTAGACCGACAAATTTGAAATGCTATGCACGGCGTCTTTGCTTGGTTACTTATATACGAACACCGGTAGCTCTTTATTGATTGTAAAATGTTCTCGAAGCAATAGAAAAATTTCCTTAATCCCTTTTTTGCGCATAAGCTTAAAAGAATCTTACCTGTTAATCCTTCGGTCGCCTATAGCTCATGTTGCAACTCAGACGAAATAAAGTTTTATGTCGCCTTCTTAATCCGCGCAGGTATCAAAATCATAATTTCGCATTTCGATAAACGTTACATTTTATTGGTATCAACGCAAAGTATACGCAGTTTGGATTAACATTTTTATTTCTTTGGGCAGTTTTTCATTTCTAGGGAAAATTTTATAATTTTGAGCTGTAACCCAAGTTGATTTTCTTTTGAAATTGATAGTCATTAGGGCATTTGAACGCATTTGTTATGACCTGGCGACATTTTTCATCCACATATCTATAAATTTCTGGAACAATTCAATTAAGGGATTTAACGCGTCATTAGTGAGAATTTTTCAGCCTGTAGTGCACGTGCTAGGTATGCTGCAGATTCTAGTATATACAAATATATCTATACTTTTCTGGTAGATATATATACCTACGTTCAATAAAAATATGACTATCAACTGAAAGGTATAATTATCACCCAAGGCTTTATATATTTTGCGCGATCAATTGCACACATTATATATATAAATATATCGAAGATGTCCACATTTTTTAGTGTTTTTTTTTTTCTTGTAGATATTTTTAGAATAAATTTTGCTTGGAGAACTGTACCAAATGCTTCAAAGAAAGTTATAATAAGATACATCTCAGGAAATAGAGGAAAAAATTCGGCTTAATAAACCTTGGATTAGATTAAGTAGAATGTCATTGCTTGAAGGCTGTCTAAAATATGTACATATATTGTGCCAGGACAAGATTAAGATAAATGAGATTTCACTTCCCATACAAAAAAGTTAATTTCATTTGCAGAAAATTGTTGGGCGGATTAAATTACCCTTTGAAAAGTATGCTGCTGCACATACGACATAAAAAGTTACCAAAAAGTTCTAGTAAAGCTATATCTAGGGGAACGTGACGAAAACTCGTAACACAAAATGTTTGGAAAAAGTATTTAGGTCAAATGAGCTGACATTTTAAGTATAGGTACTTTTTGTAATACTAACACTATTGCTAACTCTAAGGAAAAGGGTTTTTGCCCCTCGTGCCCATTGATACTTTTGATCAGCCTCACAAAACTTACTTTCATATTCCCAAAATGTCAGCTCATTTGATCGAAAGGCCTTTTCCATACCTTTGAATTCAATTTCTTAACCTACGGTTTGACGCAAATCTATTTTTATTTCTTCAAAGAACTGTTTTGTGAATGAACCTCCAGGATTAGACAAATTGTTGATTTCATTTTTGGAAGAATTTTATTGCATCAATCTATGAGAAAGATGGAAAAAATTTGTAGACATGTTCTGGAGCGCCTTGGCTCTATAAAGATCCGTTTGTAGAAAAGTTTCCGCTCAAAACGGCCCTTAAGTGGGCCCGACCGCCCCTGCTTGTGTCCAAAATAATGCGTTATTTTCAACTTTGTATCATATAACGAACGCATAATTAGGACTTAAATGTCAACATTATCGATGGCGTCAAAACTTTGTTGCTGTTGATGTCATCGTATTGTTGATGTTGTAAAATTCTTTTATTTTTTTCTTGCGCGTTTTGCTGTCAAATGACGCGTGATGGAAGACAACAAACAATAGCAAAATCAGAACAACAAAATTCAAAGGAATTTTTATTAAAATTGCAAAAAAAAATAAAAAAAAGTTGAAACATAAAAATTGAAATAAAAATGAAAACTACTGAAGCGCAAGCGAAAGACAATGACTAGACCGACGTTCGCAGTAGTTGGCAGCACTGATAACGAAAATTTCCTTAAATTTATCTGTTTGTTTGTCTGACTGTCTGTTTGTTGTTATTGTTGTTGTTGCCATGGCACAATTTGACAATCAACATTGACAGCTCGTCGTTGTTAATGTCGACGACGTCATTATAATAACAAGGATAATGATTTTACCTTAGATTGTTGTTGTCGTTACACTTTTGATTATTCCTGTTGTTGAGATATGATACTCTCATTTAAATTTTGTTCAGAGAATGATGTGATTTTGCTGAAGGGACCTTAATCAATCGTTTAATAAGAATTTTCATATTCATTTGTTCAATTAGTGTGCAGTTATTTAAAGAATGACCGATATGTATTTTTGTTTGAATCCCACAAAAAAAATTGCTATCAGAATTATTTCGAAAGAGCAGTCCACCTAAATGAAGTTGAATTTGGGGGTCAAAAACAGGATCCGTTTGTTAAGAGGGAAATACACCACACAGAATAACTTGGAAATGAGTGTTCGAAAAGTTAAGAAAAAGTTCAAATAAAACCCTGCTATCATTAGGCAAAACGAACATCGTCTGCAACAACACAAAATTTTAAAACTGAACCATATATGCATGACTATATAAATTGAGCAGATATATTGCGCAATATTTTTCAAATGATTTTAAATTTCTGTATTATATAACCCAAAGTTTACATACAACACAATGTCAATTTGACAATTGAATTTGCATGAATATTTACGAATAAAATGTTGTTTGTTTATTTTGCATTGTTAAATTTAATTTTGATAATTCAAAGTATACGTTTTGTGTGAATAGTTTTTTTTTTTTAATTTGCTGAGTATTACATCTACAGAGTGGAAGAAATGCAACGGGAGCGGATATTTAAATGTTAAGAATATTGATGTTTGAGCGCTTGAGATTATTATAAATAACATAGGTCAACAAAATTAAATGAAATTTCATACCCAGAGACTAGACTGTATATTTCCGAAGGTACGCTGAATTCGAATTTGAACTCAGAATTGCTCCATCATATCAGCTTCGAGATATCCTAGCCTAAAAGTGCTAAAAACACTGCTATTTTTGACATATTTCAGGTTATGTAGCGTCGTGAATATCATAAGATTTCAAAATTTATTAAATTAAATATCTCGGCGAAAAAAAATTTATTTTAGTAAGCTGAAGAAGGCTTGTACTTTAAGATCCCACACATAGTTATTTGAAAAATAAATTCACGATGCTACATAACCTCATATATGGGACGGTCTTTTACAAACCGAACACATTTCGGACGACGCATTTTTGATTTGGCTGAAATTTTTTTATGGGTTCTGTATCGAAAAAGAAGAGATATATATTCGAGTATTTTTAAAAAAAATTTTTTTTTTCGAAATAGAGCGAATTCAAATTTTGAGAATTTCGTGATTTTTGGCTTGGAAATTTGATGCTAAACACGATTCTGACATTAAAAATTTGATACAGGGTGGGAGCAATTGTTTAAAATTGATTTAAACATTTAAATTGTTTATAATAATATTAATTTGTTAATAATTTTTTAAAAAATTATTTATTTTATATAAGTTCATATTTTTAGCTTTACAATGAAATTAATTTCAATTTTATAGCTTTAATACAACCGGATTTATGAATTTTTGAAAGTGAGTCTGCAAGCCAAAAATCACTAAATTCTCAAAATTTAAGAGAAATAATAGTTTGCCGACAGGAAATTTGACGTAGAATGCGATGGTTTTATTAAAAATTTGATACAGGGTGGAGGAAATTCTTAAAAATCAATTTAAACAATTTAATTGTTTATAACAATATTAATTTGTTAATAAATTTTATTTTTTTATTAAAGATAATTTTCTTAGCTTTAAAATGACAGTAAAATCTATTTTCTAGCTTTAACAGAACCGAAGTTATGAATTTTTGAAAGTGAGCTTAAAAGCCAAAAATCACGAAATTCTCAAAATTTGAACTAGCTCTATTTTGAAAATTTTTTTTTTTTTTTTAAAATCCTCCAAAGATAATGCGAACGGAAATGTATAACAATTTGATAGTTGATAAATAGAAGCAACTGATTGTAAGCATCAAATGCAGCGTTGCCAGATGAAAATTTCATCATATCGGTAATATCGAGACACGATGTGATAAAATTCGGGACTTTAGTACTCAAAGCGAGACCCTCAAAAAATATTTTAGTACACCAAGCATCATACGAAGTGTAACCATATTAAAATTGCCAAAATATCAATGATAGCGTTCTCAAAAATTGCCAGATTATAGTTCAATAAATCTGTGGCAACAAGGAATAACAGCTAAACTCGACATTTGATGACAAGAAGAAACAGTATAAGTCACATACACATAAATTCTATTGTTTCGCCTTGTCATCAAATATCGAGTTTAGCTGTTATTCCTTGTAGCCACAGATCATTTAAGCAAGCATGCAGCAATAATTTTCTCTAACTTGAATATAAGCCAATTTATTGACTATGGAATTTAAATGTAATGGTGGTATTGGACTTTATTTGGCTGGAAAATCGCAATCGGCTACTGTTCTTGAGCTTTGGCGCTTGAAAGTGAGGAAAATATTTGTCTACCGTACCATATCTCGTTATAACGATATAGGCAGCATTGCAAACCGCCATAGTGGAGGTCGAAAAAAGTTGTTACAATGGTTCACAAAGGGAAGAAGAATAGAATTCGACGCAAAGCTCGGCAGCTGGAAGTTTCGTATTCCACTATTCGACGCATACTGAAAAATGAACTTCAATTGAAGATACAAAAAGTGCATGATCTCACTGATTAGCAAAAGAAGCAGCTTCTGAAAGGAGTGAAGGAGTCGAAGTGCTTAGCCGCGAGTGACGAGTTTCCAAACATTGCCAAGTCAGACGAGAAATTGTTCGCGATTTAGCGAGTTGTGAAAAAACAAAACGATTGCTTTTGGAGATATCGTACGAGAGTTAGAGCTCAAATGGACGATCCTATCGACAAAGCCTGCCTCTGTCATGGTTTGGGCTACAGTGTTAGCCAAAAATCGCTCTCCATTGGTGTTTCTTGATCCAGGGGCCAAATTCAATGCAAGTGCTAGAAGGTGCACTGAAGCTCTGGGTACAAAAAAAAATTTTAATAGACACCATACTCATTCATGCAGGACTCTGCACCATCACAAAAAGCTCGTATGAATCAAGAATAACTTAAAAAGAACGTGACGCACTTTATTTCTCACACACACTGGCTGTCGAATTTAACAGATGCAGATTCGTAGGCAAGGGCAATACTAAAAAATTTGAAAGTTTGGATGCTGTGGAAGCCATACTTCCACGGGAATGAACCAAGTTGCCACAATCTCAACTGCGGTTAGCGTGCAAATCGGACCGTTGGAATGGTATAATCCGAGCCAAAGTAAACATTTTGGAAAATGATAACATATTCATAAAGTATGATCTACTATCAACATTTTTGGTGAATGTGAATTAAAAATATTCGAAAATGTGAATATGAAATGATGTTTTGAGTTGGTAACATTTCGAGTGACGCATGGGTGACGGTTGTATATACCACAACAAAATATATTTACCATATTTTCTATGGGATCAGTCAAATAAATACATTTACGATATTGGAATTCAATTAAAACTTAATGTACTTGTTAAGGACTTCTATTTGATTAACTACAGCAGTCTTCTTTTAAAATTAATTTTGCCTTTCAAGCTGATTATCAAAAAATTAAATTTTCGTTGTAGTCCTGACAGTTTTTCCTACTGAGCATTTGCTCTTAGCCTACATAATTTCACTTTTTAAAATAAAAACTGCATTAACAGATGACATCAGAATACAGTAAGGCAACTGAACTTTTGCGGTTGAAAAATTTGTTGTATTTTTTTGTGTTTCTTCTTAAAATCGGATACAACCGAACTCAAGTCAAAAATAAGCGATGCAATCGACTAAATTAAACAATTGCTTTATTTAAGCGAGTGCGCTTAACTTTTAACCCGCGTTTAAATAACTCACGATTGAAGTATTTTTTTTTCTAAGGAGGGGACCGACTTCAAAGATGACGTTGTCGACATCGACATCTTTGCTGTTGCTGATGAACGGAAATTGTTTTGAAGCAACAGCAGTTGTGGTAGCAATAGTGGCGGTCGGCGGTCTGAAGCATAAATGAAGTCTTAAAGTTTTAATGAAAATTTTATTTCATGATTTCAAGTTGAATGTAATTTCTTGTGCGGTAGTGATGGAGTCAGTTTAAAAGAAATGTCGTGATCTGGGAGAAGTTGCCATTTTTTATCTTTTTCTGTTGTAAATTTTTGTTTGGGAAGAAAAACGTGCTGGGAAAAATCGACTTTCGGCGGCACATTCATATGCTGCAGTTTGTAGCTACTACTTAGAAGTAACATTTTTTTTAAGTTTTTAGCTTAAATAATTTTTGCTGATTGATTCCTAATATTTGTCAAGTGAAGTAATATATTAATAGACCAATAAAAATAATGTTGTCATCTGGATATATAGTTCGAAAATTAAACTCTAAACTATTTTTGAGATCACTTGTTCGAAAAGTATACCTTAAACCGAAAAACATAACATAAACAAAGTTGTAGTGGAGAAAAACGCTCATCAATTCCGTAATGGAACATACAGTTCTAAAAGATTTACAAAAAATAAACGTTGACGTTTCATGTCAAGCGGATCACCTGCCTGGCCAAAAATTGGCTCGATCGATCCAGACGTACGAGGACTTAAAATGTTTGTTTAGTTAAGGGCTTTTAAAAGCAAAGTGGCCCTTTGAGAAATTCAAAATGGCGGATCCAATATGGCGGCCAGAAGCCATAGAATTATCGAATGTCCAGCAAAAAAAGTTTGTAAAATAAAAATTCCCAACCGATCGGGTCGTTTTTTGGCTTAAATTGTAGTTCCTAAAAAGCTGGCGTGGAAGGTTGATAGAATTCATCATGGCGGATCCAATATGGCGGTCCAAAATCAAATATGGTGGTCGAATTTTTGAAAGTCAACCGATTTGCACCAAATTTAGTACACAGGGGTCTTGGAGTTCACTGATCACGAATTCGATGTCAGATTTTAAAAAATCAAGATAATGGATCCAAGATGGTGGACGTAGCTTTTAAAAATCAACCGATTTGTACCAAATTTGTTATACAGGAGATTTTTAGGATCGCTAATTACGAATCTGAGGCTATATTTTCAAAATTTTTAAATTCAAAATGGCGGACGTATGTTATAAAAATTAACCGATTAGCACCAAATTTGGTACACGGAGCTTTCTGGGCCCGCTGAATACGAATCCAAGGTCAGAAATTTAAAATTCAGCACGGCGGACCCAATATGGCGGAAAATCAATACCATAATCCACCATATTGGATCCGCCATCTTGAATTTTAAATTGGCGCCTTGCACCTACCGGTTGTACGTGGCCTCACTCGCTCTGCAAATTCAAGCATACTTGCCATATAGTATATTAAAGGTCTGCATGGGTGCACTTAAAACGACCATCAAGCCACTCGTCACGTCGCGAGCTCATCGAACACTTGTGCACGAAAACCACAAAACAAATCGAAACACTAAGCAAGAGAGGTGAGTGCTGCACTTGCAAATAAATCGCATATAAAATGTTCTACAAGTACAAGATCACTAAAATATATAGGTATTAACATTTTAGGTTTGTGTCTACTGTGTACATCTATGTACTTCCGATGTGGGATATCTATTCGTCAGTAGCTTACAAATTTAGCAGAGACATAAAAATTGCAATGAAATGTAATAGAAATTGAGCTGGATCACACATTTGTATGAGATTTTGGTTTAACAAGAACGAATAAAATACAGCTATGGTTTGATTTAAGATATAATTTTGGAATAAATCGACAAGAGCTGAAAAAATATCCCGATTTTCGAAAAACATTAATCGGATTTAAAAATGTTGAATCTGGGTTAGTTCTTGTCCCTAACGCTTGTTACCTTTGTTTTGGTTCATTAAAAAAAAATTCAAATACATCTAACAAAAATCATCAAATTTACCCGCTTTTTCAGAAGTTTTCCAATTCCTAACGGACCACCGGATTTGACATGAAATCAGCACCGTACCAACCCGACTTTGCGTGGCGGGGGGACAAATGCTATTCCAATAGTATGATTTTTTATATTTCTCCTGAAAAAAAAAACAAATTTGCAACCAAATGAGACGCGTGGGGGGACAAAGCCTCCCTCTTGCCCATATGGTGGATACTGGCCTGCATGAAATTCTGGGCTTGATTGGGTATACCCACTTGACAACCCTGATTCCAACTAAAGATTAATAGGAAAACCATCAGCGGCATACATTTTTTAGGATGGAAAAACTCTTTAATGTGTTCATACTAATTTCATGGATGGTCCCCAAATTTTTTGTTTTTATTTAGGTAATTTACTTAAGGCAATATTTAAATAAAATCTTTTAAATAAAATATTTTTTTAAATTCAAATAAAATCCTTTAACATGCATTGCTACAGCTAAAAGAGTTGCCAAGTGCTTTAAAAAAAAATAAAAAAAATGAAAGAAGAGGCGACAAAAAACAGTGTTGCCCTCTGTTGTTAATGTTCTGTTAAATGTTATTGTTTTAAAGTGCGTTGGCTGTCACGCGAACGGCGCGCAGAGTGTGCTGTGTTGAAAAAATTAATAAAAAATTAACAACAAGGGAATGCATTTACTGTGGTGACTGCCCCGGATTTGTTGGTTTTAAATCAACGATACACAACACTATGAAATTTAAAAATAACAACAAGAGTGCACCAAAGAAAATATATAACAAAAAAAAAAAAAAAAATGACAACGTTAATTTATCTTTGTTATTACGATGCATACTACATGATGACTTTGCGCTCCAGAGCCATGAGTTCATTTTCATTTTTAATTTCAATAAAGATTAATCAATTACAAGCTGCGGGTAATAACTCCGAGGGTAATTATTTTATTTTACTTTTTCCCCCTTTTACTAATTGTAAATATAAAGTGTCTTTGTCAGCAAATACTTGAAAGTTCATATGCGTGAACATTCTTTCAAGGTTAAAGGTTAACAATTCTTTTGAATTGGTTAAAAGTTCATATATCACTGAAATGACATGGTAAGGCAATAAAATTGTAATTAATTTCATTTAAAGCGCTGAAGCCCTAGTTATTGAACTTATAATTTATTTACTATATTTAACTTACATTCAATAGATTTTTTTTTAAATCGATTTTACATACCTGAAAAAAAAATAGAAAGAAATTTATTAATTTATCATCAATATAGTATTAAGTCAAATTAATATACATATATGTATACACATTAATATCTTCAATATAATAGCGTATTTTTTAAATAATGTTAGCCTAAAACTATGCAACATGCCAGGCTATAGTTTTTATTCTATGCTTTAAGTGACGGCTTACATATTTTCAATTGTGTAGTTTTAGGCATTTCATTTCATATTGAATTGAAATTGGTTAAAGATGGCACAGTTGTCCAAAAATCAAAGAACTTTTTTCACAGTTTTTATTTAAAATATTCAAAAAACATATTTTCAACAATAGAGGTGCTGTGTGAGACTATACTTTATATGACTTGGTAGTTGGTAATTCCTCAAAATTATGGGAAACTTAAAGAAAAAAGGATTGTGTATCCACATTTAGGACATTTAGGCTGGGGTTAATTATTTCCTGACACTATCTTATAATGGATATATCTAGCATAGTGCGGGTAGAAGTTTTAAAATTATCAAAAAAATTGCATATTAATAATGTACAGCCAGTGGCATACCATGCACATAGGGCGTCCATGGAAGAGAAGTTATTTACCGCCTCCTACCGAAAGAAAATGTTGTGTTTTTTGACATTCATGGAAAAATTCTATTTACCTTCCCAAAAAAAACAAAGTTCCTCACTTTTGACTTTCAAAAACCCTAGAAAAATTAGATATATTTCATGACCATTTTTCCGCCCCTCAGTCGCTGCAACCCCCCCTCCCCTAGGTACGCTACTGTGTAGCGTGGGTTCTTCACTTAAGAAATTTTAGTCCAGAAAGCTCTTGATAAGATCTGAATTGGGATAAAGATGGCAAGAAAGACCGGATGTCTTTATAGTTCCCAAAATAATTTTGAGAATTGTGACTACTTATAGCAGTGGACATATGTAACTCCCATGGGTGTTATGACTACTTTTTGTTTTGCTTAGAAATACATGAGAAATTTTATATTTTTCTTAAAATTAATTTATTTTCGCTATATGCAATAAATTAAAATAATCGGTAACTAACCGGAAAATGACAGCTTGATGGCCTGGACCTTGAAACAATACCGGCTTCGCTAGTTACAATAGTTCTACATAAAAGTAAGGGTAAGTGGGAGGCCTTTGGTCGCTGCTCAGGATTTACATTCTCCAATTCTCCAATCCTCCTACAACACAGGCTTCGCGGCGGTCTTCGTCTTTTGGTTTGTCAAACGCCTGCTTCTCTAGCCATAGTAATTTGACATAAAAGTTAGGGCAAGTGGCTGTTATGTCCACTTTTATTTAAACATAGCGCCCATAAGCCCAAAAAAGAAATGAGGACTATGACCGATAAAACGGACATAAGGCCCAAAATGACCAGGTACCGTGATATTTGTATTAGAGGTCTGCATGAGTGTACTCGAAACATTCATCATATAAACTTCCGAATGCAATAAACTTTGCAACACTCACCTCTCCTGCTTGGTGTTTGAATTTGTTTTGTTTTGATTTGATTTCTAGTTTTTGTGCATAAAAACTCGATTGACTCGCAACGCGGCGAATGGCATGATGGTTGTTTCGATTGCACTCATACAAACCTCTAAAATGTATCACTGTACCTTTTTAAAAAAGTAGTTTTTATAGCTAAAAAGTTTACTTAGAAATTAAGGATATCGGTTACATTAAAGAGATTCAATGGGTCAATTTATGCTTTTCCGATCTTTTTAGAAAAATTGCTGAACACAAGATATAAATTTATAACTTTAAATTGTACTATATATACTCATGTAAAAAGTTATAAAAATAAAAAAGCCAATGAAAATTGAAAATGTTAGTCATAAAATCTAGCGAACCATCAGTGGCGTAGCTGAGCGTCCGCAAACCCCGCGGTGTGGGGGGCCACGAGCCTAAGGAGGCCCCGCGAGCTACCGCGAAGAAATATGAATGTTAAATAATTAAATCTGCAAAACCAAGTAACCGAATCGACCCAGCTTGTACAAATTTTTGAAGTGAAACTTCTTTAGTGGGAGTCATTTGAAAAATTTGTAACGCAAAATTTTAAACGCTTGTTTTTTTAATTGGGATCTAAAATAGATACAGCAATAAATTAAGTATCAAATTAAAGTACTCATCGAGCAGAGTGTGCTGAAACTATCAGCTTTGAGATCGGGTAACCAAAAACTGAGAAATAAGCGTGGAAAGATTTTCTATTCAGTTTTGTCAAGTAATGCACTGATCAATTACCAAAGTCTTGCTTGCTATAGCGAGGAAAATTACGTTGATTGCTTTCTACCGAGTATCGATCGGAAATCGTGCAAGAATCGTCAATACAATCGCGTGTGAAATGAAACGCTCATACCTAAGTGGTGCTCAGAAAAGAAAAGAAAAAAATCAAGGCTTGAGGATGCTCAAAAATCATCACAGAAATTATCTTCGTGGATAAAAGGTGCTGAAAAAGTAGCTGATAATACCGCTGAAGTCAGTCTTGGGGGAGGCCTCATAAATGATTTTGCAGGGGGTCCTATTGTCTCTCAAACTGCACCAGTTGGAACAACTCGGTTTCTTACGCTTGCAGATTCAACGATCAAATCAATTGTACCAGCTGGGTTGATTCGGTTACTGTCACGAGTTGGGTCGTTTCGGTTACTTGGGTTTACAGATTCAACGATCAATAAATAGTTTGAGCTGGGTTGACTCTTAGGTTTGCATATTTAATTATTAAAAACTGCACGAGCTGGGTCGATTCGGTGTTCACTCATCGAAGATAAAAAAAGTGTTTCAAGGGGGCCTCACTAAGATTTTCGCGGGTGGGCCCCTCAACTCTTAGCTACGCCACTGCGAACCATTGGGTATTTTTTTTATATATCATCAATAACGATGTCGCAATTCTATTTTTTATATTAGAAATAATTAGAAATAAAAATGGTAACAAGCAGTATTTTTTTAATTAAAAATATTTGTTATATGATTTTAATTCTTTTAAAAGTACGCTTCCCATAACATCTCTTTGATTTAGTCTTCCAAGTTGCTTTAAAAATGAGCCACAAAAAATGGCTACGAATTTGTAGGAGTGGCAGAGCTTAAAATGACTTAAAATACTGAAAAAAACTACATTCATATAAAACAAAATAAAAAAATTTCATCATATAAATTATATCTAAAGTCAAGAATTTTCTTTTGAAAAATAAACTAAATCATAATTTGATCAACAACATCAATGTGCCACTGAGTTCATTGATCTCATAAGCGCACTGTAGCCATGGGCAGCTTCCACTTGCAACAATTTCAGATTGAGATCATTGCAAATAAGTGGTGCAGCATGAGGGCCAATAAAGAAATTTTCCAATTCAAAGTAAATGAGATGCAGACGCAGGAAATAGAAAATAAATGAAAATTACAATCGGTCTGTACCGATGCATTCGTTTTTGGTTTCACATCACTTTTCATATCTAGAAGAAAATATCATGCATTCTGGCCGCAGTCTCATAGTAACCTTTGTTATAATTTATGGAATTACGTCTAGTGATTAAGTGTATAAAAGCTCTACTGAAGCACAAAGATAACTTAATTAATTATATAGCAAAAATCTTAAACACCCCCCTTAAGAAGTTTCTCGATTAATGTAAATGAAAACTTCTTTTCGGATAGTCGGTCATTTTCACGATATCGCGGTTATATGGGTTCTTTCAATATTTTTTTCTTTTTCTAAAAATGAAGCTATTTATCTCGTTTGATTCAAAAGATAAGTAGCTGATATACACCAACCAAAAATATGTAGTGTATTGAAAAAATATTTATTTATTGGTCATAACGAAGAAGTCATATCATATAACTTAGAAAATCTCCACAGACAATTGGTTGATGGAATGGAAGCTATCACAGGCACGCGTGAATGCACAACAAAAGCAATAACTAATTCTCATAAAAATTTTATACATATCTACAAAGTTGTTCCAAATACGAACATACTGACTGGTCGTATTTTCCCCTTTCCCAATTTTGCGCTTTCTTATTTTAACCGATCAGCTACGCCGCCTGGTGATGAAGGCCTCCGCTGGATCGCTCTAGCAAAACGATACCATATGCTGTGCGTCAGTGTCTTTGAAACAAAGAGTTCTATTCGAAGTTGTTGTCTTAAATCAGTTCAGTCTGTTGTATTTGTTGCAGTTCGTTAAAAGAATACATTGTACGATCTGTTGTGTTCACTACAGTTCTTGCAGCATTGCGGTTTTTTTTCGCTGCATTCATTTGTTTGTCTGTCTACACTTTTGTGCGATCATAAAAATGTAACATACATTTCATTCGGTGTATTTTTTTTTCATTGTGCGTAAGTTTTTTTATACTATAGAATTTTTGACTTATGATTTTCATATTTTTTTTTTGTAATGCAACAACGCTGCGCACTGAATTCTGTTTCTGTAGCCCCAGTATGGCAGTCGTGTGCCTTATGGAATTCATTTGTGTTGCAGCGAGTTTCCCCCTGTTTTTAGTTTTTTCCCATTTTTATAGCTCATTGGAAAAAACATGTAGATTTTTCTATTGAAGCAAGCAAAAGTGAATTTTTATTTTAATGCTAACATGTGACCCTGCTTTTAAGTTGTTTTTATCATAGTGGAGCATAGCATTTTTATGACTTTTAAGTGTGTAAATTGAAACTTCCGATTAAGACAGAAGCTATAACCTATAAAAAGCTTAACAGCTTAGCTCATATGGAGCACATAAATTGAATGATTCCCTGACATAATTTTGATGTTTGGTATTCTAACTCTCTGTTTTTTTTGTTGTAGATTTATATTAGATCTGTTTTAAGTTTTCTATATGCTTATAAAAGCGATTTCGCTTTCACAAAGAAAAATAAATTTATCTTAGAGACTTAGTAGACACATCATTAATACTTGGTCAAACCTGTGGGTATGAACTTTGCAAAACTTCAAAGTACCTACTCAAAGTGTTCAAAAACTACACAGTGCACGCGAGTTTAAGACTCATCTGGTATTTTTGCTACCACTTGCACAGTTCTAACGTGAATGCATCATTTATATAGAAATTTTACAAACAACTTGTGCTAGAAAAATACTTTATACTGAGCTTATTCTGCTAAGAGGGATCAAATTTGCTTGCTTACGTACAAAGTCGCGGGAACAGCTAGTCATTAATAAATTTAAGCCGTAGAAAAAAAATGTGTCATACGAAACATATCTATCTTTTCCCATAAATTCAGTAGCGTACCTAGAAGGAGGCTGAGGGTGTGGTCGACCCGAGCGCAATGCTTGGGGTGACGGAAAAAAGGTCGTGGAATATATAATTTTGTTAGGGTTTTGAAAGTCAAATATTATAACCTTTTTTTTTTTTTTGTTAGTGAATGAAAATAAATCGATGTAGTAAGTTTGAATGTGTAGGTGAAAATTTTCAAAGTTAAAGTGAAATATAGTACATCTCATTTTGCTAGAGTTTTTGAATGTTAAAAATGTCGGTAGGGGCGGCAAAAAAGTTCTTTGCCCCAGGTGCCTGATGTGCACGGTACGACTCTGCATAGAATACAAATCTGCAATAAAAAACTTAAGTGTCCAGTGGGAAAATTACAGTTGACCTCGAATTGACCTTGAAAATTGGTTTGAAGGTCAAAGACAAGGTCACTGTTATTTAACCTCCCTAGAACTCTTATAACTATTGCAAAAAACATTTGTCTCAAAAAACTCGTTTCGAGATAATTGATGTTTTGTTTATGTCAATTTGTTGAAATACATGTAAAATTGAGAAATAGTTCATTTTCTTAGGCGAAGTAAGATACCGGCATTAGACGCAGTTCATTAGATGCGTAATTTCTTAAGCTATCCGATGCCATAAGAATCTCGAATATCAATTTTTTTGAGATACGCCCTTTTCGCTTCTGACGGCAGTATAGTTAGTTCTCGAGATATTTGCCTGGGGCAACTAAACTAAGTATACCTACCACCTATTTATGTTATGGAACATTTTTTCCCTAAATTTAAGAGTTATTTCTTAAACAGATGAAAACTTTTCATGACGGTGTACAGTAATCAAGAGACTTTTTCTAAGGTTTTATCTTATAACAAATAATTTCCTTTTAATGGCATTCAAGCAAGCAATCTTGCGAATTTCCTCGGAATAAAATAGTTTTATTGCAACTTCTTATTCTTGCTCGCCTATTGTATAATTGTCAATTGATTTTGATTGAATTGAGTGGTTGTCCATAAATAGTTGCAAGCATTAAATTTAATTTAATTATTTTGCGTCAATATCTTTTCATTTATTTTGATGCATTGCACTATGGGAAGTTTCTTTACATTCTTTGTCATTAATTTTAAAGCTGTAAAAAAATTTCGTTGTTTTTTTTGAAAATAAAAATTCCAAAGCAAACAAAATACATAGTAAAATTTATGAGGGCTTAGGGTAATTACTACAAAGCTAAAGACGCAGCTCTAATGGTTTTTAATGTTGCTACTTTTTAGTGAAGTGTGGAAGTACTGTTTGCGTTGTTCGCAGGTGTGATCTAGAAAGCTGAAATTTTGGGAGAAATTTTTCAAATCCGATTGTATAATATAGGATTATGGGACCGCAAATTAGAAAAAACCCAATAACACTTTATCTTGGCACTTAAGGTACATTTTTTCTATGTTTTAATAAGTAAATTTTTTCGTAAAGTTTCAACAAAATCGGACAAAAATTCTGTTCGCGCTATTGAGCTAGGAAACTCAATTTTTGGCACAATCATTTTTAAACCACAAGCAAAAATATAGACAACAAAATTAATCAAATTAATTTTACAAAATTTTGAAAAAAACACACCCTATTATGCATACTTCAATCAAATACGCCCCTATCACTCACTACACTGAGTCTGGCACTGATGACCTGGCACGAGCGTCAAGAGCCATACAGGTCGAAATATATTTTGCCTAACAACCCCCTTAAATTTTTTATAATTTTCATTTGTTCACTGTTAAGTAATGGTTTTCCACAAGATTTAGAGCCCGGTGAGTGACATGATTGGGAAAAAATATGCAAAGTAATTGAATACTCTGCATATGAATTTGCAACAGATTTGGAATAACATACATCGACATGATTAACATGGTTTGTTGATCTTGGCAAGATGTTGTTTTTCGTGAATCTCAACTACATAGAGAATCAAGAAAGTTGATTTTAGCGACTGATTGTTTTATAATTAAACGTTATTTAATCGAACTTACAGTCATTAAGCAAAGACCAATATTGTAAAGTTTTACTTATTGATCAATGCTATTTTTCAACAAACATGACAAAGATAACAAATGGAACAATTTTAACCTGGTAATTGGTGACATGTTTCGGCTATTACCAATAGCCTCATCAGACCAGTTTGGTTAATTCTGTACATGGACTCGAACCCCTGACCGATCATGCATTGCAATTGCATATTATTTGCGACGGCCGCTCTAACACTTAAACTACTACTATTTTCAGCATCTTCAGAACGGGTAAATTTTTATCCTATAGTTTTTCGGGGTTTTACGACCTTCGTAACACCATTAAAAAATTTCGATCCAATTTTACACTATAGTGTCATCATTCAACCAGAGTGCATACAGCCCGTAGTTTTGAGAGCAGTAGCAGAGAGTGCTCGTGAAAACCGTGAACAATCGATTCGTCGCCGATCTCAGGCTTTGGGCATCTCTATGCATCAATGTGCCGTATCTTGAGGCGTGATCTTAGGCTGCAGGCCTATAAAATTCAGCTCGTACGAGAATTAAAGCCTGCTGATATTGGTGTACGTTTTTATTTCGGTTTATGGGCCTTACAACAACTTTAAATTGATCCATTATTTTATCGAAAAATTGTGTTTAGCGACAAAGTTCATTTCTAGTTGAACGGCTACGTTAACAAGCAAAATTGCCGTATTTGGGCCGATGAACAACCAGAAGCAATCCAAGGCTTCCAATGTATCCCGATAAATGTACTGTTTGGTGTGGTTTATGGGCAAGAGGCATCATCGGACCGTATTTCTGCAAAAAGCGCTACAGAGCAATGTTCAATGAATTTTTGTTGCTAAAAATTCAGGATATTGGTGTAGCCGACCTCTGGTTTCAACAGGATGGTGCAACATGCCATACAGCTGGAGAAACAATCGCTTTAATGAGGGAAACGTTCGATGAAAACATCATCTCATGAAATGGTTCTGTTAATTGACCACTAAGATCATGTGATTTGACGCCATTGGATTACTTTCTTTGGGGATATGTTAAATCACTTGTTTATGTCGACAAACCCGAAATTATTGACGCTTTTGAAACCAACATAACTCGTGCTATTCAAGGAATGCCGGCCGATATGCTCGAAAGAGTTGTCGAATATTGGGCCCACAGAATGAACCATTTAAGAACTAGTCGTGGGCAATATTTGAACGAAATAATTACTAAACATTGAGTTGTAGGAACCGAGCTATTTCATATAAAGATTTGCATTGATTTTTATGTATTTTATTTAGAAAACAAAGTAGGGATCTCTTATTGGATCACACTTTATGTATATCAATAAATTAACATGGTCGAAGACATAAATGTTTCAAGAGTCTATCCTAAGCAAACAATATTTTTCTTGCATCTCAATATAATGCAAATTTTTAAAAACAAAATAAATTAAAAATTTAGCGGAAACATGGTAAACACCAAATTTGTGTTCAGCGATGCAGAATTCATAAAGAAGACATATTTTGATTCGAGTTAGTATAAAAGTTTTTAAAAAAACAATAATCTGCATAGAAGGTTTTGTAAAATTGTGAATTTTTTTGTATATACTCGAACCAGATTATGTCTCTTTTTTTAGGAATTTGGGTTGCTTGTTTTGTTCCACCCATCCCATCAAGTAAAGAAAAAGGTTTAATTTAAATGTAAATTTTTATTTATTTATGTTTTGTACTTGTTGGAATTTCGCATTATAAGTACTACATATATGGCTGTAAGGAGTAATGAAAACATTTCTTTTGTACTTTTTTTTGTGTGCAACTGGAAGACGAAACAAAGTTAAAAAAAAAAAAATTTCAAATATGTAGTAATATTTTTTTAAGAAAATTTAAAATTCTTAAATGTTCTTAGCAACTCTAAATATTTTTCTTTTTTTTAAGAATATTTTTGTATAGGTGCTTTTTTTAGAATTTTAAGCCTTCCCGAAGAATTCAAAATCAGGTGGTTTATTCGGCGGGCTGTAATAAACATTTACGTATTATTTGACATTTAGGGAGTTTTGAAAACCAAAACTTTTATTCAGGCCAAAATTGGAAAATGGATTGAAAACTACTCGAGATATTTCTTCAAAGCTGTTGGTAGTTTTCTTTGATCATAAATATATTATAACGAGTACACTTATGATATTAATGAAAACATTTGCCAGTTTACTTAAAACATTAAAATTAGTAGGTACCTTTACAAAAATGTAATATTAAAGATATAGAGTAGCAAAATATGCAGTACAATTAATTTAAAACCACATGGTAAATATTATAATTTTTGCTTCCAAAATGTTTAACGACGCAGAACGTTTGACGCTAAAAACAAAAAACATCAAAATTACTACTGTCGAAAATTGTGTCAAATATTTTCCGCTTGCAGTGACATAGCGACTTTCTTATGTGATATTAATTATCGCTCAGTCACTCACTTTTTAATTGTGACACACAAAAAAAAAAGAGTTGTTTCATAGCTCTGGAGAAAAAAAAGTTGAAACACTTTTTCTTAACAAAAAGACAATTTTAGTGCGCAATATAAACTCACTTCAGTGAACATGCAGTCAGTCAGTCAGTCACTCACTGAGCACACGTCACTCCTTGTTCGCGCAATACAGAAAATGTCAGTGATGAAAGACAATGCTGCCAATTATTTGCTATGATCACAAGTGCTGTGCGTCTTATTTTCGTTTTTTTCTTTTTTTATGTTTAAAATTGAAAATGGAAAGTTTAACTCAGCATGTAAAAATTTAAGTGATCAAGAGACTTTAAGAAAATGTATTCTTTTAAATTTTTTTTAATTTTTAGTAGTACCCTATTATATTAACGCTATATGTACTCGTATGTAGGTTTAATTTTAATGCTTTTTATTCAATAAAAAAAAAAAAACAAACCCAACATCTACGTGGGCTGCGACGCGTCTGCAACGGAAAAATTGAATACGTTTTATTTGAGAGGCGACATAAATTTAGAATTCATTTTAATGCATATTAAATTTTGCAACCATATGCGAATGTTGTTTTCAAAGTGGGTAAACTGGAAAATGTGAACATTTTTTGCTGTTGTTGCTAAACGCATAATATTGTGTAATGTGCTGACTCAGTAGAAAATAGAGGATGCCCCAGATGTAGACGAAATCATAAAAAATATAATAAATGAATAAAATCGCATATAAAATGTCACCCTAAAAAATTGGTTCAATAAAAAAAAGGCAAAAAATTAAACAAATATCCATTTCGAATTCGAGATGGACTCGCTACTTCGTATATTTTATATAAAACGAACTCGTTTACGTATGAAAATCGTCTCGAAAACGCGAATCGCTTTTTCAGATCCGTCTCGAAATCGGTACAGACTTTATATACGAATCCTGAACAGACTCGTTTTTTTAAAAAATAAAACGGGTTCGAAGCAGATCCGTTGATGCATAAACTCTGCTTGAGTTCTTCCTCAGTTGCCCGCGGAAAGTAGAAGCAGAAAAAAAACAATTCTTCAACAACAGAGAAAAAATATTAACAGGGGAATAGAATAACACCTGTAAGAAGGAAGTCAGAATTTGAACAATATTTTGTAATTAAAATCTCCGTCATATATCATATACCTGCAAGGCCGGATTTAGAAATTCGCCGCTCCTAGGCAGTTGCAAAAATTGTCATCCCTCCCCTCCCCCCTAAAAATTTTTTCAATGGTGAAATAATTTTGTACAAACATTTTTTCAATCAAAAAAATGATTTCCAACTAAGTACATAGGTTTTTAGAGCACGATACAATATTTTTGAGATTTTTTTAAAGATTTCTGCGTAAAAGTTAGATATATATTTCAATGCAATATATATTTTTTATTATAAATTTATGAAAATTTTGATAAGACGCCAATCTATACGAATAGAAAAACTTTTCAAAGGTTCGGCCAATATTTGCCGCCCTTTTATTCATGCCGCCCTATTCACGTGCCTACTCTGCCTGTAAGGTAAATCCGGGCCTGTACACATGTACCAGTGTCTATGAAAAGTAAAATAGAATATATTCATGGTGCCATCACAACAAAACTCAGGCATTGTGAACACATTTTGAGTCTTAGGCCTATGTACTGCGTTAAACCTTACTTTTTCTTGAGTGATTCTATAATTCTAGAGATGATCAGATCCTTGCAGAATTAGTTTCTGCAAGGCTCTCGAGTAAGATGATCTCATGCCCCAAGATATTACTTTTGGTACGGCAGAACTTCGGGTATTCACGTATATTTCTTAATGCATAGAATTTACATTAAAAATTATAATTTAAATCTCACGGGAGGGAAGCGAGGGGTCCAGCCAGATCTCACCAAGGGGAGGAGGGGGGTCCGAATTTTCAAAAAACACCTCACGTAATTAATGGACGTCACCTAAGTAAGTGTAACATGGTTTTCTCTTCAATGCATAGTCTACAGGTATTATCGCTAGAAGATATTCCTACCAGAACTCTAAGGTTATTCCTGTTTGGGTTTATCTTTCTGCTATGCATATGTAGTATATTCTTATCCAACATTATCGAATAAATTCTTTGTAGAGAGATTTGCAAAACAAAGCTTCTGGCGCAATAAATATTTTGGAAACACTCTTTTTGGTAAAAGAGTCAGCAATATCATTTCACCCAAGCCCTTGGGGATAGGAGTCCAATGTAACACATTTAAATTTTTCCTAGCTAATTTTAAAATCGCATGCCGCGTCTCTAACATTAACTTGAATCTGAAAATCATGGAGTTCAGACTTTAAGGGGTACCGTGTGGAATTTTCGTGTGGCTTTGGAAATTTTAACCAATTTTGATGTATATACTTTGGCTTAAATATACTTTTAGTTGTGACGACTCAGCTCAGTGGTAGCGGTGCCACGCTTTCTAAAAGAACTTAGAGTCTCTAATAACCTTTCTTAGGGTTCAATATATCTCCAAACCTAATTTCATTCCAATCGGTCTCTTAGTTTAGCCTTGAAAACTATTTTTTCTTGTAAGGGGTGTGAAACCGCCTACTATTGGATATAAAGTTTTATTGTGTACCACCCCTCTTCACAACCTTTCCAACAAATGAAAAAAGTTAGACGATTGTGTTGTGTTATTCCATATAAATTTATTGATCTTCATAAATTGGTTTAGATGTCGAAAAAAAATTCTTGATAGCATTCCTTATACAAGTAATAAATCATCCCTAAAATGGAAAAGTGGCAGTCACATCTAAAAGTATATTCAATTCTCTACATTTTAAGCCAAAGTATATTAAAATTGGTTAAGAATTCAAGGCCGTAGGCAGTTTTGTCCAAAGCAACACATAAATTCCACATTCTGAGGCGGCCTGACTGCCGAAGAATATGAACACTGTTTTGACTGGAATGCTTAGATCAAAGTTGGATCTCACACATTCGTTAATGATATAGACCTCAGCTTGCAATATGCAAGCAAAACTTCCAAGGGGTACTGATGAGTTCACATTAGCCGATTCGTCAAAGATTTCAGAACCTGACCCTCTATTCATTTTTAATATATTCGTATAGCAGACAAGAGCGATAGACAAAGGACGAGATTTTTCTTCTATCTATTTTGATCTGGGTGGAAGAATCGATAGCAGGTCGCCAAGTATATTACTCAACTCTGCATTGGACTTCATATTTTCTAGCAATGTAAGCAGCGATGTGAGAAAAGTAACCCGAAATCGGGATTAAAAAGTTTAAAGTGAAGCTAAAAATTGCAAGAAAATTCAGAAGGTATCCTTTGTGAACAAAACAAATATTTTTGGATCTATAAAGTTTTTTCATGCTAAGAAAAGGCTTTAAAAAATCGGATGCCGTGGTATTGGAAAACAAATTCCATTTATACTTCTCTTCTTTTTTAAAAATTTTTTTTAAAGTATTCCTTTTTCGGGCACCATAATTGCTCGAACACAACGGAGTTTTCGAAGCGCTAGAGTTCCTAAAAAAATACGGATTAAAAGCCTACCATTTGACTTCGGACAAATCCCTTTAGGGGCCGTCCCCTTTCTTTGTTTTTATTCAATTTTTATAAACCCAAAAAAAAAGAAAAGATAAAAATGGAAGTCCGAAAAGGACTCTACCCCCTACCCCCCTCCACTAGTGCGTTTTTGACCGTTTTGACGATATACCCACCCCCTTGCTGCGGACGTATTTTATGGACGACCCCATGTGTTCATTTTTGGGTAGGAATTTGGCCGAGATTTTATGTAATGCTGTATATATTAAGGTAATTTATCTCTTGAATGCGGCCGAGATCATCAATACCTGGCTTAAGCGTTTTGGACTGGCCAGATCAAAGTCCGGACCTTAATTCCAAAGAAAATTTATGTTATGATGTAGAGGCAAAACTATAGAATAAGAATTTCAAAAATATAGACGACTTGTGGACTGCAGCTCAGGAAACTTGGTGTTCATTCCTAAGGAGAGGTGTCAAAGGCTTGTGGAGAGCTTGAGCCGAATATGCGAAGCTCTGCTCTGATTTTGGTATGCTTCGGCAGGAAGGCGCATAAACCCCTTAATTACCCTATAAAAACGTTCAAGAACGCCACTGATTGTTGAACAAATAAATAGTTTCTAATTCATTATACGTTCTAATATTTATCGTTTTGACTCAACAACCTTTTTCAATGGTTGTAGGTGCATCTTATGATTTTGCTTTACAAAAAAAAAAATTTTCAATAAAAATTCTCATTATTGGTAAAATACTAATTGTCTGCAGGAAATGTTAATTATAATACATATGTATGCAAAATAGCAAAGTAAAACAAAAATCTGCTTAGTGCTTTGTGGGCTCACTTAGAATTAAAATGCAGTCAAACGATGTGAACAGTAAATGAGCAGCTGCAATGACATATGTAGGACTAAGCTGTTACTTAATATCCGACTTAATTAAACGCTTTTTTCAATCTAAATAAAAAAAACAAAATAATTTACAATTTACATAATTTTATATTGCGAGATTTTAATTGTTTCATTTAAGAAATCGTCGCATTGTTTTTTTGCATACTCAATATATCTACTCAAGAAAATGCCTCAAGAGTACGTATGTACGCATGACTTATCGGCATACAAATATTTGAAGCATGAATCACTAAGATTTGCCCTAAATGTTTTATTTCCTATGCCTACGCTGGCGGTGCTTGTTAATTGAAGCATACGATATCGCCGATACTTTCGTTAAGTTCGTTAAAGCGTTAATTCGGTAATTGAAATAAATTTAGGCGTAAATGTGAGAGTTCTACGACCTCCTACAGTTTGCCGGTGATGATGATGTTGGTGCCGTAATGAATTTGAATGAAAATTTAATTTAAATTAAATAAAAATGCTGAGCACACTGCATGCAGCGAAAAAAAAAACAATTTATTTTGTTAAAAATTTCAGTTTTTTTTTTTGTTTATTACCACAAAAATTTACTTAGCACGTGATTAACTGTAAGCAATATTTTAAAATAAATTCATACTATTAAGTAGGTATATTTTATTTTTTCTTTTTGGCATTTTGCCTACTTTATGTTTAGAAGCAGGTATTTCGAATGACCTGAAGAAAAATTTCGAAAATTTGAAACTAATTTATGAGTATTTTTCAACATTGCACTAATTAAATTGAAAAAGATTTTATTGGAAAAAATTTGGCCTTTAAAACAAATTACATATGTAGTTCAGATGAACAAATTACGACAAACTCAATAAAGCGCAGCGTAATGTACCGACAATGATTTAAAAAAAGTGGACGATAAAATTACAAATTGATAAAAGTTACAAATTGATGACAATTGATAAAAAAGTGGTGATAAAGTTAATTTAAAAATGTGCAAAAATATTTAATTAAAATTTACAAAGATATTAACGACATATTCGCAATAAATTGGTAAAAAAGGTTGAAAAATTAAAAATTCGATGGAAAATTGACAAAAAATTGAAGCAATGAAAGTTCACATAAAAACTTTACGAAAAACGGTTTAAAAACGTAATGAAAAATATAAAAACAAATTTAATTAAAAAACCCAACGGGAAAACTGGAAGCAGCTTCCAAGGAGAGTACGTCAGATGTGCTTCTTCGGAAGCATTTAAAAAAAAAACTTTTATTGAGCATCCACTGGGGTTTGAACTTAGGCATTCCTTACTGTTACATACTCAGTTTAACGACATAAGCCAACTATTTTGTTATATTTGAGCTTGCTCAACGTGATTATTACATTAAACCATACCCCCACGTTGAACCAACCAGATTTCATAATAAAGCTAACTGTCATCAAATAACAATGAACAATATATTCTGTGTCGTTTTCGAGCAGGTGTGGGACAGAACAAAATTAAAATGTTTCCTACAACTTCTACAGAAGTCAGAAAATGTTGAACATCTAATTTCTAGGCTGACGAGGGACTACGTTTAGTTAGTGCGGGATATCAGTTCTAGAGAGCGTTTAGAATCCCATTTCGGCCAGATTTGTCTAGATATATTGCAAGTTGACGCTTAGGTTCATATAGTGTTAGTCTGTTTAAACATATCATCTTTCGTGGCAAGTCCTACATCTTCTTTCTCCTGAATTTGTGAAGTAGTCTCTTGCATAGCAAGGTTATCAGCTTTGCAATGTATCCCTATCAAAGTATATCTCTACCATGTTATGTTTTGAATTTTTAAAAATTGTTTTGCCATATCAAACTGTTTTTAATCAAATTTGTATTAATGAACATGAAATTGATGATAGCTGTAGGATATAACTCTTATATAAGCGAAAACGTTTCATATATCATATAAAGAGCGACCTATTATTTATATCAAAATTTGTTACGATACTGTCGATTTCTACAAGATTTAACATAAACGAAATCGGAAAACATTGCATCAGTAGGTGTGGTACTTCCCATCTACACAAACAAGTGTTAATTTAATACAGGTTGCCAACTAGCTATAAAATGTCTCTGAACCAAATGAACAAAAAATGCATCAGTGGCCGTGCCACTTCCCATGAAAGAAAAATCGCTGAATGTTATACCAATTCAAATATGAGAGCAATTATACCGAATTGAGTTAGTTAATTTTTGCGCGTGGTGATATAGAAAATTATTGCTAAGATTTTAGTTTCTCTCTGAAATAAAATCAATAAAATTAAACATACCGTTTTACGAAAATTTTCGATTTTAATTTTTAAATTGCAAAATTTTTGCTTATAACTTAAGAGAAGAAAATTTTCAATGCATCAATTAGAAAATAGACGAAAAATGTTAACTTTTATGCCCAAACGGTTTTTCTCTCTGACGTGTACATTTTGAAATACAAGCGTCTGAAAATTCATGTATTTTTAAATTTTTGATTTACAAAAACCCGTATTTTCCAAACTAAGTCTTCAAAAACTTTCTCCAAAAACACGTATGGATTGTTTTTAGACAAAGTATCGAAAAAAATTCGTTTTAAGAAATCTAAATTTTGAATGTAAAAACGAGGTAGAATGACCCATATGTATAAACATATAATTCTATGAGTAACCCTGGTAGAAATCGTAAGCATTTATTGGCCAAAAACTGGGCATTAAAAATGTCCACTGGCCAAGAAATGGCCATTAAAACTGGCCAGTTTTATGGAATTTATGAAACGGTTTTTCTAACCTTTTTCGAGAATTTAATGGCCAGTAAAACGAAAGTAGGAAATGACCATTTAATGCCCAATAAATTCCGGAAAAATGCTCTGAAACTGGTCATTAAATACGTAACTATTAAAAATGGCAAATAAATGCCTAGAAAATGCTCGAAAAATGTTCTAAAAATGCTCGAAAAATGCCTAGAAAAATGTTTTAAAAATGTCCAAAAACTAAATGCCTAGTAAATGGCCAGTATTTTTATTTATAAATATAAATTATTACATAAGTTATTTATATTGAGTGTTACAAATGATTCACCAAACATATCTGCAGCTTTTTTCACGAAATTATTTAAAAATATATCATCTTCTTGCACTATTTGGACAGCGTTTTCACTCAACAGCATTCTTATAACAGCATGCAAGTCCATTAAATTATCATACCTCGGAAATATTATAATTTTTAAAACATTTTTCGAGCATTTTTAGAACATTTTTCAAGCATTTTTAGAACATTTTTCGAGCATTTTCTAGGCATTTATTGGCCATTTTTAATAGTGACATATTTAATGACCAGTCTTAGAGCATTTTTCCGGCATTTATTAGGCATTAAATTGCCATTTCCTATTTTCGTTTCACTGGCAATTAAGTAAATGCTCGAAAAAGACTAGAAAAACCGTTTCATAAATGTCATAAAACTGGCCAGTTTTAATGGCCATTTTTTTTTTGCCGTGGACATTTTTAATGCTTGTGATTTCTACCAGGGTAACATATGTATTTATGCCTAAAAATAAAAAGACCCGATATTCTGATGTTCCTATATTTGCATTTCGAAGGCAATAAAGTCGATTTCAGCAATATTTTTCGACTGTTTATTTGCAAAATCATACGTGGTTTATTTTTATTTTATTTTAAGTCATACGCTTTCCAATGATATTTATTATAATGCTTTTCGTGCTGAATAACATTTTAATGTCAGCTAGAATATCTATTTAATTAAGTTATCATGCTCCTCTTTCAACTGTCAAGCGAAATTAGCTTTTGACATGCAAACATGTGATTTAATTATGATGTTTATATAAAAATATACTTAATTATAATTGAATATGTCACATAACGTTTTATTTAAGAGAAAATTAACAGAGATTTTATTAATAAACAACGACACATATGTCGAAAAAACAGAAGAAAGAGTAATCGTGAATTGAATTTCTAGAATTTCCAGTTTAAATAATAAACTTCATTCAATGACATTTCGAATGTTAGCAAATTAATAATCATCTTGTGTGTGCGTGCGTCCACTGATAGCTGGCAATCTGCCGCAAGCTACGCTCTTTTTCATGAAAATCAATAGATTTTTATTTGCTCTTTGCGAAGGTGCCATCAGTATACGTTCAAAACATTTTTTCGTCGTGAGAAATTTAGTTAGAAACTCGGGACATTTCTCAGAAATCCGCCACAATTTTTCAAAATAAAGTTTACACGTATCAAAAAACAACTCTCCATAAATTTTCAAAATGCGAAAGCAATAAATAAATAAATGGCAAACAATTAAAGACGGCGGCATCTAATTTTCGAGCATCTCGGGCGGTATAGCGACGATTTCGGCATGAATATTTGCTCTGAGCTCGTCAATGGTCTGAGGTTTGCTGGCGTACACTTTGCTTTTCAAATAACTCCACAAAGAACAGTTCGCAGGGGTCAAATCTTGAGATCTGGGTGGCCAGTCTATGTCGCCTCTTTTTGACATCAGACGTTCAGGGAATTTTTGTGGCAGAACCTGAATTGTTTGACCGCGCTGACCGCTCTGACCGCTTCAACTAGTTCATTGGAACGTCTTGGTCGTTGATGAATGGCATGTTGGCGATCTGCCACTGTCCCGTGCTCAAAAGAATTCGACACCAAACGACGAATAGTGTTGTCAGACGGTGCCTGTTGTCCACGATATTTTCGACGATATACACGTTGATATACACAGCTGAACGATTATTTTTAATGTATAGCGTAACTATTTCGGTGTGAAGCGATTCATGGTTAAAATTTTACTGAATTGACGTTTCAAAAACATGTCTTATTGAAGTCAATCAGTTGATAAATGTCAAAGTTATCCAATACAATTTTTGTATGTTATATTCGGAATTTTAGCATTAAATCACATATATTTTTAAAAATTGCCAAGTAATCGACTTTTATTATCATATTTATTTAGCGTTGCAAAACCTATGACAATCAATGGTAGAACTTTTATGAAAAAATTTGTACGCATATATTGATTCCTTCACTATGTTGACATGCCCTGTCCCCCCGTCAATCTAATTTGTAAATTCATTTTACAAGTTTGGAATGATAATGTAATCAAAGTAACAAAAACGCATATAAATAAATATTGTAGTCACGTTCAGTTTTGTTAATTTCACTTGACAACATTCAATGCCTACACCGAAAAAAAAGACCGTACTAAATTTGAAGAACTGCCTTCCTCCGGTTTAGTGTAAAAATTTTCATTAATCTAAGTTATTTTTCCTCATATTGATGAAAATATCGTTTCATTCAGTAATTGAGTCCTTTGAAATGAGTTCATGTTTCATTAAAGCAAGTCAACGCTCTTCCTCAAATATAGAGTTTGTGGTTTGAGTAAAATTTTCCTTTGAAATAGTAAATTTTTCTTTGGGAAGAATTTTTGAGGACAACTTGTTCCTCATTTGAGTAAAAATTTCCTCAACCTAATGGAATGTTTTGTTTAAGGAAAATCGTACTCAGTTTTAGTTAGTTTCTTCAAAAAATTTACTATAACGTAGGAAAATTTTCCTTAATAAATGAGTGGCAACACTCGCTGCTTTACTCGCTGAAATTAATATCTATTCTTCTGTTTTTGTCTATATATTTATAGTTCTTTACTTGTTTTTTAAATAAAAAAATAAAAAAATTAAAAAAATTTGAACCGAAGTTTCCCTGATCAGAAAATGGTTGTTACATGCGCAGTTTAACAACATCATTTTAGTATATCTTAAAAATGCTGTCGGTGGCTGAGTTGGGTAAGATGAGCATCTTTGAACAGTGGCATGGCGCTGAGAACACAGGTTCAATTCTCTGAGCGGGTGAGACGACAGGTAAAAAAAAATTTAAGTTCTTCTTTGAAGTTTTAAAAACGTATTACAATTAAAATAAGAATGACTGACAATAAGTAACCAACAAATAAGAAAATAGAGGAAATAGAAAATTAACAAATTTTTTTTGAAATCAACGAATTTATTTTAAGTAAATTTCTTTCATTTAAGGATACTTTCATCCTTAGAAAAAGTAAAATTTTCCTCAGTTTTATAACCTTGTCCTCACATTGAGTAAACTTAGTAAGCTATTCAAAGCAGCAACATTTACTTGTACTAAGGAATCCAACTTACTTATTTTGAGGAACCCATGGCTTTAGCTCGTATTGAAGGACATTTTTTCCTTACATTTAGGCATTTTTCCTTAAACGGAGTAAGTTTTTTTTTCGGTGTAGAAAATGAATTGATAGGGAACAACTTTTATCTACATTTTCTATAAAAGTGAAACATTAGCATCTTTAAGTATTTAATAACTTCAGCGCAATTCCACATAGGTATTTAACCTAGAAATTATTATGTGTCCTATAATAATAATTTTATAGCACATTTTATTATTAACACTTACGTAGTATTGTGTGTCATCATTTTTTTTTCAAACTTAGAAATCATAAAATATTTATTTACTTTTTATACCACAGCGCAAAACTTAACGTTGCTAATAAAAATGAAATGTTAATAAAATACTCGTAAAAAGACGTAGTTGTTGTCCATTTCACAGATGAAATCATTTATTTCGATATCTTGTTTGTTTGGTTATTTCGTTTATTTTCCATTGTACTTTTGTATATATTTTGCAAATATCAGCTGACAATTTATTTACGTTATTTGTTAATTCTAAATAAATTCTTCTACAACAATAATAAATAAAAGTTATTTTTGTTTTTGTTGCCAATAAAATGGGTAGAGTTATCTTTTTATCGATATATTTATTTTTATTGTATATATAAATGATACGAGTACTCAGATAATGTTATTTTCGCATAATATATTGGCTTACATAATAACACTTTTAATCTTTTTTTTTTATTGATTCTGGAGTAACTATGAAATTTATTTTGAAAAAATTTTCAAGTAACATAAAGGCAGTGCAAAATGGGTGTAACCGTCACTTCAAATTAATGCTACACATATGAAATATATTCACTTTTAATTGCTTACAAAAAATAGGTAGAGCGCAAAGTTTTGCCATAAATTTGGATATTTAGTGCCAACTTTGCCATTTGCTTACGCATAATTTTGCCTAATAAATTAAGTTAATTAAAACAAATTGATTTACCACAGCGTAGCTTTGATTTGTTTCACCTATGAGATTAAGCAAAAAAAAAATATTTCTAAAAAGTTGTCATCATTTGGTGTTGATGCTTTGACGCTATCTACTCGTATCTATCATATATAGTAATATTATGATATCATCTTAACTTACGTCATGTTAGTGGTATTTAATTTAAATGATTATTTCAGTTTCTATAGACAAAATTCATTTGTTCAAAATAACAGGTTTTGCAAAATAAATAATACTATGAAATTTTGTATAGGTATACAAAGAACTATTATTAATTATTTTGTTGTATCAATAAATGTCAGTGGCTTTTGAAAACCGGCATTTATTTTAATCACAATAAAAATTACGTGTGCAATTTAAGTTAATCTGTTGGAACCGTAAAGCTTGTGACATTGTCAATGTCATAAAATTAAAGCAATTTTTTATATGTATGTTTAAAAAAAAAACAGCATGCACAATACTTTTTGAGGGGCCTTTTTAAATAAAAAAAAATAAAAGAAAACGGTCCAAATACTCAGAAACTTATTCCCTTTTACCAGTTCAGTCAAGAACAGTCGAACCTAAAATTCTAAACATTGCTGCTTTTTTAAAATAAAAGACACTTATCAATAAAATCTTTAAAATTTATGTATTGGTATTTTCATGGTGGCGAACGTGACCGTCGTACACTTTTAAAGTGCTATAAAATTTAATGAAAAACACATTTTTTTTCTTCTGTTACTTTAATGAATAGCTCTTTGATAACGCCATATTTAATGGTAAAGTTGATACCAGACGTAATACTGGTTCCAAGGTAAAGGCCCTACAAAAGCGATTCGCACGTGATCAAAAATGGAGGTGTTATTTTTATACCCATCAATAGCAAAAGCAAATTTCTTTTCACAGGAATCAGTTTTTCCCCGCACCAAATTTGATCAAAATCGGTGTAGCGACTCAGCCATTGCAGCGTTTTTTCCCATTAGCGTGGTGCCACGGCCACTTAAAGTCTCTAATAACCTTCAATTCAATTTCAATTTCAATTCAAGTTCAATTTATTTCCAAACCAAATTAAAATCAGTTGATTAGTTTAGCCGTGGGAACGTATTTTCTTGTTAGGTGCGTGGTACCGCCTACTATTGGAGAGCAAATAATATTGTGCACTAATCATTTTCACAACTTTTCTAATTGTGCTGGAAATTAATGAACAAGATCATAATTTCTTACACAAAATTATTCTGAGTTATGAGGCTATTTATCAACAGTCTGGGCACGTTGACAAACAAAACAAAACTTCGAAAACTCATTAGTAATAGTGAAACACCTTCTTCATCTACAACGAGCGACAGTTTGGTGCGGTTTTAGAGCTGGCAGTGTCATTGGGCCATATTTTTTCGAAAATTATTCTAGTTCCCGAACAATGTTGACTGATTTTTTTTGGACTTAAATTAATGCTATAGGCGTGGCTGATGTTTATTTTCAGCAGGACGACGACACGTGCCACACAGCTGGTGACACAATGGCTCTATTGAAACAAAACAAAAACAAAAAAAAAAACAAAAACAAACAAAATTTTCTCGTAATCTGATCTTTTTGAAATGAAGACTTTAGTGTGATTTAACATATAAGACTTTTTTCTTCGGTATTATGTTAAGGGTTAAGTCTATGCTAATGCTATTAATATCATTATTTAATTCGTTACTAGCTATTGCATTTCTAAAAAAATTTTCGAGTCCAGAATTATGTCTAAATATTTGGCTTCAGTAGATAACTATAGTCTGGTTCGCTATAATTTTGATGGAACTATGGCAGGTAACTTGTATTGCACTGCACTGTACAACATTTTGAGCTCTGCAAAGGTTTTCGGTATTAAAAAAATCCATGATATATTCTTTCTACCATTTTAAAGCAAAAGGATGAAAGTCTAGGTGGCCTGAATATTCTTGCTAGTAGTGTAGATTTCCCGGCTATACATATAAAAGTTCACTCGAACTTCTTGCCGATTGTTAGGAACTTGAGCCAGAGTTAAGCAGCAATGGTGTTATAATTTGTTCAGCAATATGAGAAGTTTTTCATCAGATACTTCAGGTTTCAGTTCTTTTTTGCCGATGATGAGTTCATCAAAATCCGCTTCATCGTGAATATGAGTTGAGTTTGTCAAATAAGAGTTTTCAGAGTTACTTCCTTCCGCCTCTGTTTTAAGACAAGTAAATCTCAATTAGAAATTCAATTCCGAAATAATTTCTGAAATAATTATAGACAAAAATCTTTTTTTTCAATAACTTTATCCATCAAAGTTCGGAATGTTAATAAACCGAAATCCTTTCGTATGTTTGAATATTCTACAAAGACACCTATTTTTTACTATGATATCTGTCAACCATATCAATAATCGGTGAATTATCAAACATATACTCGTATGTACCACACAGTTTGTACTCCATTACCCTATATGCCTATAGCACATGAGCTGACTTTGTTTTATGTGTTGGTATTCTGCGAACTACTTGAACTCGTTGGATTCTCACATTGCATTTGCAACAGCAATACCAACAGTTCCTTTGTATAACAGGAAGATGGAAGACATCCGCTACATTGCGCCCCATTGAACCGCAATGAAATTGGTTTGAAAGCGCACACCATAGCGGCAAAGCGCCAGCGTTGTTTTTTAGTTTTGAGATATTTTTGCATAGCTTAATGTCGAATTTGCAATGTACCATGAAAAATAAAAAAACTAAAAATTTAATTTTACATTTTCTTTGATGCCTTTAGAAAGTTGTAACAAGAAAAAATTTACAGTTTCCAGCAAAAGTTTAACTACACTTTGTATTATTGCTAAATATACAAATAATGTGCCAATTGTTTTCAGCTTTATAAAATTGGAAATAATATATTTCAAAAGAATGAGCGCACAGTGACACAAAAGGATATTGATTTTTTTTTCATATTTTTTAAAAGACTTAAGCTAAAAACTTGATTTTTTATCTTCACTTAGTAAAAAGCGCAAATTAATTTTAAATTAAAATTTATTTTCTATTCGATAACGTTGATCCTTTTAATAGTTACTAAGTACTGTACATGCTATCTCAATACGTTTCAATCAACATATACCCGCTTGCTTACCTAGTGATTGACCCCATGCCACATTGCATGCATGAGTGATTACCTTTATTTTTTTTTTATTTTTCTTCACCGAACAACAACAATTATTCTAACGCTCACTGCATTCATGCAATTTATGTGGGTAAAAACTTGAATGTTAGTGTCTATGGTCAGTTCAAGCTAAAGGCTGTCTATATGTCTGTCTATACTAAAGGGTTCATTGACATGATAGGAAACTCCTTTTTATTTCCACATTTATGGTGGTTTCTCACCCTAGTAGTCAGATAAAAAACGTACCCAACTTGTATGCGAAACACTTTGAAGTTGTGCTCGAAGGCATACACATTCAGATTGATTTTATTTTGAGGGTTGAGTTAATTTTAGTGCAAGTTATATCCTGAACTTAACCCGCAAAAGTATGCAAAGTTTAATGGACTTTAGTTGTTAAGTTGCCTGGCTGATGGCGTGCAATTGTGTAATTTCTGATCAACTACAACAGGAAATTCAAAATTGTTTGATTGGAACGCTTATGTGCAAGGAAGATAGATATTTTTATTGATTGTCATTATTGCTTTTGGGAATTCACTAAGTTATTTGCCAAGAATATTTGGCATTTTTAGTAATCATCTGAAAATCAAATGCGTTATTTATGATAGATATCCTTTTGCTTACCTACATACATATTAAGTATGTTTTATGGATATCGTCAAAGTATAAATAAACTTTTAGTTAGATTGCTTTGTTTCTCGTATAAATAATTGTCATATGGACAGTTTCAGCTTGATAAAATTCATTGACTTTTAAATTTGTTTTCATTAATAATGCAGACTTAATTTCATTCGCAGAAGGTTTTTTGTATACAAAAATTTAAAAAAATATATAAGTATATAAAAAATCAATTTTCTATGATATCGATATCTCTAAATATTTATATATTCATAAATGATTTGTTAGTTTGAGTTCCATTGATTCACAGTTGAGTAACTTAAGTGAAAAAGCTTCTCAAAAACAACATTCGCAAGGTTATCCAAAAACTCCTTTTACTGTTTTGAAGGAACTAAGCGAATATTAAACCTGTGAACAATTCTGTGTTCAACAAAAATAAAATTATGTAAGGGGTGTGCCCCTGGGTATTTCCCCATCAGAGTGGAAGAATGTGTAAAAATTATCGAACTCTATTATGAAAATGACCGCTCAAAAAAAAAAAATAAAAATTTTTGGTGTTAATATCGACCAATTGAGCATACGGGTCGGCATTCAGTGAAAAAACATTGCTTTCGAACGTAAAAGTGTGGCCAAGGACCCAAGCACATGAAACCTTTATCGTGCGTAGGAATTAGTCTTCTCAAGGAGTACATTACCTCGAGTTTTAATACAAGTATATGGTTTCAACAAGATGGTGCCTCATATCACACAGCTAATGCAAGAATAACTTTATTGCAGGAGAACTTCCCGGGTCATATGTATGATCTCGCGATTTTGAAGCATAGATACATATTCTATTTACTATAAACTAGAGTTCGCCCATTGCTTGAAATTCAACCATCTTTTTGGTTTTTAATATTAAAAAACTGATATAAGAAAGAGCTATTTGATGTCAACGCTTCCAAAAATAAAAATGATGTTATCATGTTGCCTTATCCCTGTCTCATCCTTACATATTTCCATACAGAATTTCATCAAAACGGTCCATCAGTTTAGCAAGTTTCATCAAAATCGGTGTAGCAGATCGGCCGTATCAACGTCATGCCCACTATAAGTAGAAATCGTGGCACCGCTTACTATTGAAAAAAAAATTATATTTTGCATTGCTTCTCCTTACAGCCTCTCCACCTTTCCTTAGGATCCAATTAATCTCTGTAACAAATTCCATCAAAATCGGTCTTTTAGTTTAGCAAGCAAAAAGTTTTTTTCCTGTTATAGGCGTGGCACCACCCACTCAAAAAAAAAATCTTTACTCAGGATAAAATCTACCTGCATAGCAAATTTCATCAAATCAATGAAACGGCTCAGCCGAGACAGCATTTTTTCATATTGAGGGCAGTGCCACGCCCTCTTAAAGAAATCAAAGTTTATAATAACCTTTCTTTGGATTCAATCTATCTCCACATCAAATTTTATTACAATTAGCCGTGGAAATGTTTATCCTATGAGGAGCGTGGCTCCGCCAACTTAACACAAATATATTTACTCAGGATTCAATCTATCTCGTTACCGATTTTCATCAAAATCGGTCTATTAGCTTAGCAGTGAAAACGCTTTTTTCTGTTAGAGGTGCTGTCACGCCTACTTAAAAAAATTTTAATTTTTAGAAATCTTTTTTAAGGTTCAGTCTATATTTTAAAAAAATTTTATCAAAATCGGTTCATTAGTTTAGTAATAACGACGTATTTTCCTGTAAGAGGCGTGGCACCGCCCACTAAAAAAGTAATTTTTACTCAACAATCAATCTATCTCCATACCAAATTTCATCAAAATCGATGGAGCGGCTCAACTGAGACTGCGTTTTTTAACATTCAGGGCAGTGCCACGCCCCCTTAAAAAATCAAAGTTTTTTATAATCTTTCTTAGGATTCAATCTATATTTAAACCAAATTTCATTGAAATTGGTCCATTAGTTTCGCCGTGGAAACGTTGTTTTCTGTTTGGGGGCGTGGCACCGCCTACTACTGAGAAAATAAGTATACATGTCCCTCCTTCTCTTCACAGCCTTTCCAACAAGAAAACAACTAAGCGATTATGTTGGGTAATGGCTGAGAAAAAGCGGTGCGACCGTTTACCAACTGCGCATTATTATATAGATTTCTTTATATGGAAATGGTTTGTAACGGTTTGGCGCAAAATATACTGAACCGATTTTAATAATTTTTTTTTAAAACAACACATTTATGCTAAGGAAGGTTATTGCATACTTATTTTTATATTTTTAATGTTAAATATCCCTTTTTTAGGCTAAAGTTTTTGCAAAACCTCAAACAAAAACTGTCGTTTGATTTTTTCTTGCTTATGCTTATGTTGCGTCTTGAATTCTGTGTTGTTATTGTTGTTTTTTTTCTCCACATTTGTGCCGTTTGTACTTGGCTTTGAAGTTCAAAAAACGTACTCTCTTACATTTTTTTTGTTTTGTTACTATTGAAGAGAGAAAATGGAATGAGTTGTTAAAAGAGTAATTTCATTATGAAAAAAAAAAAAAACAACGGGAGCCACTAATATCTAAATAAAAATATCGACATTTTATCAAAGTCCAATGCATTTTATTTCACATTTAAATTGAATTCAATTTTTTTTTTATAATTTATTGAAGGCAAATAATAATATTTTAATTTCGTAAATCCTTATTAATTAAAAACCCACACATCGAGTTTTATAATTAAAATCTAGAGCTTAATAAATTTAATACTGATTATGACATCAAATGGCACATAAAATTGACTTAAAATAAGCAAATGCAAATGTTAAATTTAAAGTGAAATCAAATTTCAATACAGACACAACAGCATTCCCAGCATAAAACACAAACAAATGTAATCAAATATGCAGCCCAGGACCTTTGAGATGACCCAATTTTAATTGAGCGTTGAAGCGGAAAATATAATTTATTGTCGTTGGCGTTGTTCAGTTCGTTTCGCGTTGAATTAGGATTTTCCTATGCTTTACTTTTTTTCTGCCACCTGACCTTAGGGAAATATTATGTCATATTTTTCTTCATTTTTTTTTGTGATTTTTATCCCATTTGACCTCCCATTATGTTTTACATCTCGTCTACTGCTGTTTTTTCTACGTTGTTGGCCATTTTTTCTTCTACATTTCATTATGATTATTTTGAATTTTCTCTCATTAAGCATTTTCCCTTGTGTGAAATTTTTTTTTATTAATTGTGTTAGTCATTATTTTAAAGCTTTTTGTAAGCAACACTTTTTTGCTCTTCTTCTTGTTTGAGTGAGCAACACTGCTTTGATGACAACAGCCAAACTGCATGAAAATATCTTATATAGCAGCTGTTACTGAGAAATGCTTCAGAACCTTTTCATTTTTTTTTTACTTAAAAACTGTGTAATTAAGATGTAATTACCTAGCGTTTAATGTACAATGAGTTGGGAAAACTTATCTATGTACCTTTGTGTTAGGATTTTGTTAGCTTAAAGCTTGGAAAGGTTTTAGTTTTTAATGTAACGCTACGGGTATTTACTTACATAAAACAAATGTTATAGAAAATGAAGTCGTACGTACCTGCAAATAAAAAGAAAATTATTTATTAGTATATGATTGGCATAAATTTAGGTTTTATAAGTAATTTTATGAAAAAATATATCAAGATATGTAAGGGAAATCAGGCTTATTGCATTTAAGGGCCGTAACTAGAGGCTAAGTGGCCTGAGAAGGAATTGAAACCGGATCCTCTCCTCATGACGATGTAATGGGCACTTAACACATAATGAGCAATATAGCATAGGAATTCAATTAGCCTACATATACTCTAGCGGCCCTGATGGAGCCTTATACCCTCAAATGTACATACATAATTTTTCAATAAAATATACTTCTGTGTCATAATTTAGAAAACTCTTTTGTAATACATACAGCGAAGTCTACTATTACGAAACATATTTTTTTCTAAACAAACTTTTGAGTGGGCACTTCTTTAATCGAGCGGGGATAAGAACATCAAGAAGAAATTATTTAATTTATATTCCTTAGACATTCATTTATTATAAAGAAGTTTCTGGAAAGCCAAAAATGATTTACTTAGAGACGTTAAGCTGACCAGGTATTTTTGGAAGTCGAAATCTCTGCCTTGCCCAAAAACAAATTAAACTTTCTTCATGGGCGCACAAAAGATTTGTCATTGTCCGTTTAAAGAAGATTTCGCTGTAGTCATATGTTTATGGGGATTAAGTGCTCAGAAGTACAGTGACATTTTTAGAAAAAATGTTATCTGTAGCTTTTACACTGGCATTAAAAACAGCTCGTTTTAAAGTTATCTCGTGTTTGAGTCAAAAACGACTCGCTATCAATACAAATCAAATGTCAAAGGAACAAGAAACATATCGGATCTTGTTTTCTACAGAAACAGGAGCTATTGTAAATGAATTTTAGGGCTATTGAAGTTTTTGTACATATGTCAAACAGAGGAGGAGGAGGAGGAGGCTCTTAAATTGATTAGTGAATTTGTTTGCAAGCCGGAGGATGTACGAGCAAATTTACAAATAATCTCTCCACCAAATATATGTAAGTAAGTTTCTTCAGGAGCAATTGCAAACTTTGCTATTGTATTAATTTTTACAACAGAGCTGCAAAAAATGACGTCAAATAAAACCGATGCAGCAAAAACGTGATATTGCCATTATGAAAGCTACAGATTTTTAAAAACGCAACACAAAAACGGGCTGTTTTTTATGCTAATGCGAAAGCGCTATTGAGTGCAGAAAATAGTAGCTAGTACACGTCAAATTGTTGTGGAAAAGGTATACAAATACACGATTGACAGGTGCTGCATTCTGGTAAAAAAAATTATTTCATTTGGAATAGAAAAAATTACATTTCCAACCAAAGTAAGAATAAAGCTGATGGCTTGGCTTCGTCAAAAGTCACTTGGCAACCCAATTGTTCCAAAATACATCGTAGTGCGCAAATTTTGAGTCGGTGGCAACTGGAAGACGAACTGTAGCAAATTCAGTATTAACGCGATTTGCCTTGCGTTTTTCATCAGCCCATTGGATCCGAACATCGAAGTGGTCATCGGTCTTCTTGATCCTTACATAATTTTTGCTTCTGAATATTACCTGCAGAGGTCAATTTAGCCGACTCGAATGTATACAAAGTTGCCAAGGCTGTTATCACAGGTGAAATGTCACCAGCTATGCTTAAGGATTGTGTTGCATGCTGGGTTATTTTGAGAGACTCGGAACGTTGTGAGATTTTCGATTAAAGTGATGAGTTGATCGGTGAAAATTACGTCTACGCATTAGAGGAGCGCGAAGGTAAGGAAGTGTTTGCAAGACAAATGGTAGTTCTTTCCAATCATAGGATGAAGCTTGCAAATTTACATTTTATTGATGACAGAAATATAGTTTACTTTTGACAATAATCAGAATCTAATGCTAGAAAAGGTTATCTTGCTGATATAAACTGAAGTGTAAGTGTCGAATTACAAAGTCGGTCAAAAGTATTAAATTACTTTTAAATACCTTTCAAATGATATGCATGTCTATGATAATGAAGTTATACCTTAAATTTGATCATAATAGCTGCAAAAATAAAGACAAACAATTAACAAGTATTACAGACTAACTGGAACTAAAGCGAGGATAACAAAATTACAATATTTAAAATAAAACTATGAAAATTTCAGTGCTCTTTTCCAAGCTCCGACAATACCTTAAATATCAGGAGACATAGTTCAAATGTTTAAAGTCTAAGTATTCCATTTCAAATTTGAAGAACTATGATATTACAAAACCTTGGTGAGTGTTTCTGCAATGGTCATTAGATATGACTGTGAATCCTTGGTTTTGGTTTAACACCAAGGACATGCAAGGCTCTAAGGAGATACATAGGTACTGAAGGCGATTGTAGATGAAGAAGGATATTGCCTTCTAATGATACTTCAGCTGTCCTGAAGTCTTCTTGGTCTTGGTCTTGGTCTACTTCACGACGTTGGAGAGTTATGAAACCCTGGAAGATTTGTTATGATATTGAGATATAATATGACTACGGTACTATTCGCTATTCTCTGCCTATTAAATGCCATATGTCATTAACTATATGGCCCAGTCAATGAATGTCAAGGCAAAATATTATTAATTGTAACTAGAACGCCGATGAAATTTCAAGCCAGATAACATCAATATATGGAATTATAGACATGCCGCTCTAAATTGAATGGAACATCAAGCGTGTCTGGGTACTGATTACTTTTTTTTACAGTGGTTGCTGCTTTTACTGGCAACTGCCTTTGAGATAAATATGCAAGTTCTGCAGACGGACAAAACTATTTATGTGGTTTTTAGATAAATATATAATATTTTAATTGGGTAGCTATTCATATTGGGTCTTGTTTCAAACTTTACTTCTCTGAGAAAATTACTTTAAAATGTAACGCGTTATACAAGCATTTCCCAACATATTTAACAGAAATTATACTTTTATCAAAAACTTGATATTTAATCGTCAATAAGAACAGCCACTTGGGTATGAAGGGACCTCACAGACTTTACTCATTATTAATCCTTAGAATAAACAATGAATGACTGAACTGAACAACTAAATGCGAGTACACCCCTACTCAAATCCTGCGAAACAAAAGAGTTGAAATGTCAAACGACACACTCAGGAAACACTTAACATATGAACTTCTTTGTTAAGGCACCAACTAGTCTCTGTCGAAGTAGGACAATTGAGTATGAGTGGCAAAACAAAAAATTCTGGTTGAAGAAAAAGTTAAACATCCGTTATAAAGCCAATGATAAATAGTAAAAATGACAAGAGAGTTTGAAAGAATGACGTAAATGACATTTCAAGAAAATCCAAAATAACGAAATGTCTTAATGAAATGCTGCTAAATTACATGCAAAAATGTCAACGTTCAAGAGTGAGTGAAGAAGAGAGCTGGCAAAATGACATCGTCATGTGAAAAGACTAAGCATGATATAACAAATTGCACTGAATACCCCTAAATATACTAGTACGTACAACACTCAAGCGAAAAATGTTAGTATAGTTAAAGAATTCTCGCATTTGCGGCTGAATTGACTTGTGAGAATAATATAAGGCTATCAAGCAACAGTTGCGGTGAAGAGCCGCCAATGGTTGAAAAGAAAAATGAAAGAAGTTGGTAGGTATAGCAGGGAATAAACTGTTTTCATACAATGTTTTTGTTGTTCTTTGCGCTTTTTGTTTTTGCTTGCTTGCTGAAGACAAAAGCAACAATAGCAGCAGCAGCAGCAGTTGATTTGCCTACTATGAGTAATTTGCGTGCAATGACTTTTGGCAACCACAAGAAACGCTGAATAGATGAGCGCACGAACGAACAAAAAGACGGACGTATCAACCAGACAGACAGACAGACGGATAGCCAAACAGGCAGGCAACAATTTGTACAACCAGTGCGTTTACCAGACAGCAACCAGTAGTTTTGCTCATTGCTGTTGTTGCTATTGCCATAGTTGTCTTGTACAAGTTTGGGTTTACAAGTCGCTGCGGAACACTAACTAATTGAGGCGCGCACAGGAAATGTGCTGGCGTTTTATTCATAGAAAGAAGAGCATAACTTGCTTGGAAAAAAATTCATAATATAAATTGACGAATGGAAAATGTTAAGTATATAAGTTTTTTTCAGTTTATCAGATCTTTTTTTAGCCAGGCTGCAGCTTAACAAATTAAGGTTTCGCAAGGTGCAAATCAGGTTAATTAGCTAATTTTTAAGTGTTATTTTGACAAGAATAATATTTCAACAACGATCGATATTCATGTCAATTTTACAAAACGGTCAGCTTGTTCTTTAAAAAACATGAAAAGACAACTGGTGGATCAATTTAAGTTGATAAAATATGTTTCGGCTATTACCACATACCTACAAATGAATCTATATCTATACTATTGCTTTTATGAAATTGGCTTGTAACGCTTTGGGGCAAAATATACTAAACCGATTTTAATAATTTATTTTTTAAAACAACACATTTGCGCTAAGGAAGGTTATAGCATACTTATTTTTTCTATTTTTTTAAAGCTAAATATACTTTTTTGTAGAATTAAGTTCTTGCAAAATCTCAAACAAAATTTATCGTTTAATTTTTTGTTGCTTATGCTGCTTCTAGGATCGCAAATACCTTATTCTCCACTGAGCTTCATAGCGTATTAAATTATACATTAAAACTTAATTTTCTCTCAACTCATAGTGTTAACTTTATTAAAATGTAATCACATATTCATAAGAAGTCAATCAAAATAGATTGAAAAAATTAAAAGAAAGAAACAAAAGAAACTATTAAATATCAAATGACAATAAATGAAAAATATATAAAATGTTAACAATACTGTAATCAGTGACTAAGACGTCATTTAAGTGATATATGTTTACGTCTAGCTCAAAGTGACGTAGGTGGCTTTATTATGCATAATAGTAAACGTTTTAATAAATATACACATGTATAATAGAAAACAATAGAAGATGTATTAAGTTCATACAAAAGAATGTGTGTTGATTAATTTTGCTTTACAGCTGAGTTCATTATAAATTTTATAGAACTCTATAAATGTTATGAACACTTTTAAGTTGAGCCTTTTGAAAAATCGGTAAGGAGTTCTTATTGTTTATTTTTTTTCCTTTTTTTACGTGTAATTTTTTTAAAAATTTTTTTATATAAAAACACATGAAAACAGGGAAGTGGTTGAATAACAAACGTTTGGGAGAGTAGCAACTTTTTAAAAATTCTGATAGGCCCGGATTTAGAAATTTGACGCCCTTAGGCTTTCACAAATTGCCGCCCTTTTTCACTGGTGAATATGGACAGAAAAATTGTTTAATATGAAAAGTGAGGACCTTTTTTTTTTTTGCTTGTCAACATTTGTTTAGATAGTTTAGGGGCGACATTCCAAGTATTCGCATTTTTTTCCCCCTGTGTAACTCTCACCATCACCAATGCATTATAATGCATTACCACAGTTAAAAATTTTTTTTCAAAGTTCCCAATATTTGCCGCCCCTAGGCACTGGCCTAGTGTGCCTGTAAGGTAAATCCGAGCCTGACTGTGGTACCGCCCAAAATATGCAAATATGTTTCTGAGGTATGACAATCCGCTCCATAGGGTGTTACTGCGCCTGATTAAAAATATTTAAAAAGTTGGGACCTACTTTGATATTTTTATTACATCTGAATTGAATGTTTCAAAAAAAATCGATGAAACTGTTTTCGAAAAAGTGAAAGAATAAAATTGTAATTTGATGCCACGCCTATTCACAATAATCTTTTGTTAAAGTATGTCAGTAATAGGGTTTCTTTTGTATCAATAGATAATGTGAAATTACAATCATTTGACGTTACGTCTGGGGTTGCGGAGGGTAGTGTACTTGGACCACTATAATAATAAATTACCTCTGAATCTTGGTAAATATCACCAATTGACTTTATCGAAATGTGTATTGCCTATACTTTTTTGACAATTTCGTAATGTCTACTGTTATTGAAATACGTGACCTCGGTGTATTTATCGATTCATGTTTCAGTTTAAATGACCATGTAAATCGATTCATACCGAAAACCTATTGACTCTTAGCCTTTATTAAACGAAAAAGCTCCTCATTCTTCGATCTATTTACCCTTAAAACTTTGTATACCTCTTTTGTTAGGTTTAATTTAGAATATGGATATTTTATTTGGAACCCGATTTATAGGACTTATATTGATTGTCTTGAACGTGTCCGGTGTAATCTTATTCATCTTGAGACTTTAGAAAATCGACGCTTAATCCAAAGTATTATGTTCATATATGACATTATTTATGGTTATACTGATTGCCCGACTATCCTAAGTTATATTTCTTTCGGCACATATACGATCTGAAATAGTGCCAAAAACTGAATTAAAAGAAGTATATCAGCATAATAGCTGCTTTACAGAAATATGGCAACTCCATCAAAGTTAACTCAACGCAAATTTTTTTAACAAAGTTTCCATTAGAGCCACGAGATTTCAGACGCTTCTGCTTTTAATGAGAAAGAAACAAAACTTTGCGTTGATTTCTGTTAACAGTGCTTTCTCGAGTCATTAAATAAATTAAATATAAAACGCACCTGTTTCCATAAAAAAAAAAAAAACAGAACTCACTTCATGCCGGCAACAAGGGAGAAAACGTCACTAAAAGCAAATTAAAAAAGAAACAGAAAAATTGCTTATTTCCTTTTTCCGGCGCATAACGCCGAATAACTACAATAACAACAAATGGTAAAATTATGAACAGACGCATATTGTAGCCAGAGATATTCGTTGTAGTTTGACGTAAACCAAGTGTTTGGCTGAACGCATCTTCTTCTTCTAATTTTACCCTCAGGTTGCATATGGCATTTTTATTTTGAATTTTTTTTTTTTTTGTGAATATTTCGTAAATTTTAACATGTTGTTTTAATAAAAATAAACAAAGTAAAAATTAATGTGCACAGTATGTGTAGGGATCTGTATTGGGCATATGTAGTATGTTGTTGATGTTTTAGCGGTACATTTACTTTGAAACAGACGTACATACTTATCTATATAAGTTGGTGGCTACTAAAAATACAATAAATCTTGTGCATTTGACAGCTGTAAGCAACGTGCGCGATTTTGTTGTGGCAGAAGCTTTGCTAATTTGAGAGAGTTTTGTGTCCTTTCGCAGAAACTATTACAAAGGACATTAATGTTCCAAAGAATTTCATATCTATTACTAACTGGAAAAGTAGTTTTATTTTTTTCTAGGTTCATCCAAATAAAATTTGACTGGATGTTAACGATGTTGCTATTATTGTTGCATTAACGCCAACTCTCAGGCTTTTCATGACATTTATTAGATACTATTCATGCAACATTGTCGCAAGATTTATAAATTTTATTCGATAATCAAATTAAATAAAAATTCTGTAGGTAGTTATTTGCTTAACATTTATGTTCTGCTAGAACACCAACTGCCAAAATTTAACGTACCTACTGGAAAACCCAATAGCTTAATGAAGAAAATTTAAAAAAAATTATGAAGAATACTCTCAAATACCAAAAGAAAAAGAAAAATTTAAAAATTAAAGATGCAGAAGCAAAATTGTGTCCGATTTAGCGTGGAATGTTTATATGGAATTGATTTGTAACGCTTTGGCGTCAAATATACTGAACCAATTTTAATAATTTCTTTTATAAAACAACGCTTTTGTGCTAAAAAAGATTATTGCATACATATTTTTGATTTTTTTAAGGTTAAAGATTCTATTTTTTAGGATTAAGTTTTTGCAAATCCTCACACAAAAATTTTCGTTTTGAAATTTCGTTACTTATGCTAATGCTGCTTCTTCAATTCTGTATTGTTTTTTCTTCTCATTTGTACCGTTTGTATTTGGCTTTGAAGTTCAAAGAACAAACTCTACTTTCAATTGTTTTTTTTTTTTTGTTTTTGAAGAGAGAATATAAATGTGATGTTAAGAGAATAATTTTATTCTGAGAAAAACCACTAGTATGGAATATATTTTGATCACATCATTTAGTTAAAAGATGTCTCATTCACAACATATGCATGTCAAGATATTGATAGAATGTCATCGCTTTTTATCAATACAGTGCAATCTTGGTAATTCGGACACTTGCTAATTCGGACAACGCGGTAATCTGGACACCCGTTGTAGACTCTGTAATCCGGACACCATGCTTTTTATTTACCTCTTAAATCCAGACACTTTTTTTAATCATTTTTGTCTGCTATTTTTTACCGGGATTCCCAATTTTCTATTTGATTAACTCAAAAAATGCTTGGATTACTAAACTTTTGTTTAAAAATTGGTTTGAAAAATCATTTGTCAAACAAGTAAGACGCTACTTATGGAAAAGAAAAAAAGCACTTCTACTGCTAGACAATGAAACTTCCAATCCAAAATCATTATCAAACTTTTAATGGGACTCAGATGATGAGCTGCCTCTTGCAATTTTATGCCCCAATGACTCAACTGAAATAGTTGACCTACTTGACAAAATATCCGGATGTATATGTTACCGGCCAAACTAGTTACGTTAAGCCTAAAGATGTGCAATGAAATTTTAATGCAAAAGCTTTATGGTTAGTAAAGTCTACGACAATAGCAAAGTCAGACAACAAAATCTGGCAATTTCATTGTATACTTGGTAAGTGGTAAGTGGGGGTAATTGGTTCAAGATTTACATCCTCTAATATGTTTAATAGTGGCTTCGCGACGGCCTTCGGCCGCTGTTCAGTCTATGATATGTGTAACACTGGCTCCGCTATTCACAGTGCTTTTACATTAAAATTAAATTGCATACTTTCAGGGCTACAAATTAACTAGTTTGGCCTAGGAAAAACTAGTCTATCCTAAAAAATAGTTTGGCCGGTGACACATATAATCATAAGGAAATTGATGAGTGATTGAATGACGACACAGAATCTATTGACGATGCGATTGAAGAAGACGATATCGAGAACAGCGATCGCGATCACGATGAAAATGAAAATCAGGATCCGATAATTTGACACTCGCAAGCTATATCCGCGCTTAATAAGTGTATTAAATGTTCAGAACAGCAGGTTTTTACCGCCGGGACATTTAAAAACTTGTTAGTCTGAAAGATGTTGCACACAAAATTTCGACAAATGAAAATTTCTAATTTTTTTCAAACTCACTAAAAATGTTAATTACACAATAAAAATAAATTTCTAAATCATAAATAAGTATTTTAGATTTATTGAAAATGAGATTAATTTAGAAGATCAGTAGTATCTTTTCCGATTTTTTTTTATCTTGATAATCCGAACATTTTGGCAATTCGGACACTTCTAAGTTTTTTTTTAATTGTCCGGATTATCGAGATTATACTCTGTTTAGTAATAGTATTTTCTCCGTATACTTGCAAGCAGAAAATTTTAAAACCGCAGCGTTAAAATATTCAAAGAAATATTATCTATTTTTTTTTTTAAATTCTTCTTGGCCACAAAACTTTCTAGCATTATTTTCCTCCAAAATATACGATTAAAGAGAAAGAGAAGCTAATTAGCAAACATTTAGGGGTGACGCCGACCTACATCAATGTGGATAATTTAAGCGCTTGCGACTGAGGTACACATTAAGTATTTCCTCAAAAAAAAAAAAAATCTGCTGTACTTAATTATTTTTTTTTAAATTTACGTGTCGCATGGCCTATAATTGTTATAAAAAAATTATTTCCACATGAATGAGCTCAATTATTTATATACATATACGAGTATGTTATCAGTAATGCCTTCCATATTACATATTTACTTCTAAATCAGAGCCAAATTACTATATATTGTCAAGGGTCAGTTACTTTGCAAACTCTGTTTTATAAACGAAATTTTTACCTTTTTGTTCTAAATGACTTGTCAAAATAATCAATATGGTGGAAAATTAAACCATTTCATGTGTGTACTAAAAATATTTTTGGATAAAATCATTTTAAGCGCGAGATATAAATAGCTTTTGAAATAGATGAATAAGTAGGAGCTGCTGATATGACAATAGAGAAAATGTTTCTTTGAAAGCACAGTACAACCAACAGCTTGTGGTAAAGTGAGTTCAATATACCGCCATACAATTTTTTTTTTCATAATCTTAAGCTGTTTATTGAAGGTGGCATCATATAAAAAATATTGATTTATATTAAGAGCTTCATGTTAATAAGTTCGCAAAGGTCCGTCATAGTCTTTACCTTTATAATTTTCACACAAAATTGATTTTCAATAAACTAATGCGACCAAAAGCCTAACTACAAATGAAATACAACAACAAGAAAAGTGATGAAAATTATTAGCAGTCTTCAATACAAAGTATTGAGGTTAGTTGCATAGCAACAACTTGAAGTGACTTAGCTCACCAATGCATTTGTCTTTTTGTTTTTCTTTCTTTTTGATTTTTTTCCAATTTTTCTAACAACAAATGATGTCACTTCATGGTACTCAACCTTAAGTGGTAATTAAATTTTAAGCTGCTGATATTCTGTTGGCAACCCTGCAAGTCAAGTTGCAGCTGCTGACTGGTTAAAATCGCTTTGGCTCTTTACTGGTTTCCTTTCTTTTTGCACTGTTGTTTTCTGTTTTTAAAAGAGGGTTTATATTGACATCATTAGATAATGAAGTGTGAACTCAATGTGAGGTGCAAATTGTTTTGTTTTTCTCTGTTTTTTTTTTTTGTATTTTTATTTATTTGCTGACGTACCCCTTTTTAATTGCAAGGTTCTTCTGCTGATTACTGAAAGTAGTTTTTTGTGTTAAGGTGGAAAGTTGTTACTAATGCAAATTATAAAAGATAGAGAAATGTGTTCAAACGTTAAATGAATGCCATTAGAGGGCAGAGTCGAAACAAACAGAACTTCTTATTAATTAGAAAACAAAAATTGGTAAAAAAACAAACAGAAAATTTCGCACGATATAGATAGAATTTATCAAAAAAAAAAATATATATGTTTCTAGGAAAAATCGGCCAAAACTTTGACTGTAATCATTATATTCAAATTTAAGTAAAATTTCATACAAAAAAAGTCTAAATTAAACATTATTTAATCGAACTTTACAGTCATTAAGCAAAGACCTATATTGTAAATTTTTACTTATTGATCAATGCTATTTTTCAACAAACATGACAAAGATAACAAATGGAACAATTTTTAACCTGGTATAATTGGTGACATGTTTCGGCTATTACCAATAGCCTCATCAGGCCAGTTTGGTTAATTCTGTACATGGACTCGAACCCCTGACCGTTCATGCATTGCAATTGCATATTTTGCGACGGCCGCTCTAACACTTGAGCTACTGAGGTACTTGTCATGAGGTGTACAGAGTGCGCATATTCCATTTGTCGTCTTTTGTCACTTTCTCGCTTGTTGCCATAGCCGTTAGACCGTCGGCCTAAAATCATGCTATGATTTATTTTTCGAAATTGTAGTGTTGCCAGCCACATATTTTTTGAAATTCGGCGTGTTCTCCATATGGTTTTAAGAAAGTTGATTTTAGCGACTGATTATTTTATAATTAAACATTATTTAATCGAACTTACAGTCATTAAGCAAAGACCAATATTGTAAATTTTTACGTCTAAAATTTTAAGTAAGTTAAAGCTAAAGTAAATCTGAATCGAAATCATTCAGAGTAAAAATCAGTCGCAATTGAAGTCAATCAGAGTCGAAGCCAGTCAAAGATAAAGTCAATCACAGTCACACACACTCACAGCTGAAATTAGTGCGGGCCAATATCAGTAAAATTCAAAACTGTAGTTGAAGTCAGTCGCAGTTGTAGGCAATCAGAGTCAAAGTCAGATTCAGTCGCAGTAAAGCGCAGTCGAAGTCAGCCAAAGTCAAAGCATTTGAATGCATTAACAATCGAAGTCACTCATAATCAAAATCAATTAGTTTTAAAGTCAGTTATAGTCACACTCGAAATCAATAAATTGAATTCAGTTAGATGTGAAGTCAGTTATTGATTCGTCAGTTACTGCCGTAGTCAATCAGAATCGATTTCAGTTCATCGCAATCAAAATAATAAAGTAGCTGTCAGTCTCATCCGAAACCAGCAGCTGTAAAAAACATATTACAAAAAGGGTTATTTAAATTGGGGTCTCTTATCTTCAGGCAATAGAGACCAAAAAACGTGAATAAAAATGTAGACCTATATGAAGAAATGTGCTCTGGCCAGAACAGTAGTACCAATCGCAAGCCTGGATATGATTTAGGTGTTATGCAACCGATGTCAATAATCTGCAAGATATCAAGATATAATAACAGTCTAGTTACAAATGCGAGCATGTCGTTTGCCTGAAAACCTTAGACAGATTAATTTTCCTTACCAAAGCACTTGAATCTCTTTGTTAGCTAATCCATTTTGAATCGATTAAAAGCCAAAAATATCTTGAAATCAGATCCCGAACAAAAGTGGAAAGTACCAAAACTTACCATGTGCCCACAAAAGTAAGTCCAGTAATTCCCGCTTAAGTACCTCAATCAAAATGTCAACGAAAAATGTCAGGGAAAATTTGTAAGGCATTTGGTGTGAAAACATAGAGTCCCAAAAAAATGGTTACTTAAGCGGGATGTACACTTAAGCGGGGAGGCACTTAAGCGGGATCCAGTGTGCTACCCAATGCCTCTGGCATTTAATAAGCCTTAGTTGTATTAGAAATAACGAAAGAAAACCGAATACCAAAAAGGTTGCCACCTCGATGACAAATTCAGTTGGCTTTGAAAGTCTCTGAATTTAGTTTTTTTTTAACTGCGACTTTTGGTACATAGTAAAGTATCTTTTTGTAGCGCATGAAAGTAAGTGCGTCAATGAACAATGATGGGCCATAGTCAGAATTCTTGACCAACATAGCTCCATTGATTCCAGCTTGCTTTCAGAATAGCAAAAGTTCTATATCCTGTGAACAAAAAGAATTAATCTTGGTCGCAATTTGAATTTTTGAAATTTAGTCAATAGCCAATCCATGAAAACCTAAAGGTGCTGTTTTGGCTGGCCTAGTCAGATTTCTGATAAACATCCTAAAATTCCAACAATTCCCAGAGTCCGAGTCTAGATCACGGTTATAACTTCATCGTGATATATTTATCGCCCCAAACTGGTAGGGGGTAAAGGGATGATTATCGATTACTTTTTTATGTTATTTGCATTGTTGATTTTCCGTAAATTTTTATTAAATAAATTTGTTTTTTTTAAAAAAAATTTATATGGAAAAATTACCCAAATATTTTGTCAAACAATACTAGTGGTGCACGCGGCACGTTCCGTTGTTTTTTTTATAATAAAATTACTCCCTTAACATCTCAATCTATATGCTCTCTTCAGAATTAAAAAAAAAAAACAATTGAAAGAAGAGTTTGTTCTCTGAACTTCGAAGCCAAATACAAACGGCATAAATGAGAAGAAGAAAAAAAAAGAGCAATAACAACACAGAAGTCAAGAAGCAGCATAAGCATCTGCAACGAAAAACTAAATGACAATTTTCGGTATGAAGTTTAATATGTACTAAGAAAATTATACTCAACTTAAAAAAAATAAGTATGCAATTGCCTTCTTTAGCACAAATTTGTTGTTTTAAAAAAGAAATTATTAAAATCGGTTCAGTATATTTTGCGCCAAAGCGTTACAACCCATTTTTATATAAGCAATTTAATATAACAAGTACAGATAATTAGCAAGAAAATGTATTGCAATATTTATTTTTCTTTTTTGAAGATCACGCCCTAAGCACTCTGTATCGAAAATGTCAACATTGATTTAAATATTAAATAGCCAACATGTTTTCAAATGCATGACACTTCATTTATAATGCATTTGAAACAGCATAAATAAAAAGGACATCCGTTCAAAAAGCATTCAATTAATTTAATTTTTTTTTAATGCAAAAAAAAAAGAGAATCTCTTTCAAATGCCTACTCAGTGGTTAAATTGCGGTTAAGCCTATTAAGTCTTAGTAAACGACCGAAACCTCAACTTTTTATTCATTTATGCAACCATGGTACAACAAACCTGAATGCCTGCTTGCCTCGCCTAGCTGCAACTCATTAACCATTGATTAAAAACAAACAGGAAGCAGCCTGACTGACTGACTCTTCATAACGTTATTCTGCTGATTTTAAATGAAAATGCGTTACACTGACACACTGTTGGCGTCAGAGTTATGCAAGGACACAAATTCACATACACAACGCCAACACACATTTCTACAAAGATAAACGTAAACAAAATTTACAGTCGGACAGACAATCTTTTGAAATAGAAACAGACAATCTGACAGACAGGTGAATTCATCATGTGGTGTGCGCGGCCCTACCTGTTAAGGTAGGGATGAAAATAAAGGAAAAAGTTGAAAATGCGGAAGTTCACATTGAAGATGAACTCTTAGTCCTTTTGTGCTGATTTATTTATTTTTTTTTTACGCTATTTACACACATTTTTTTTCACGTGCAAACAAGCATGCGGAAAAAAGGAACGTTTTATTTTGCGTAATCAGTATATGTATGTAAAGGGTGATTTTTTTTCAAAGTGATATAGAGCTTTAAATTGAAGTAATACACACATAAATTGAAGTTGAAGATGAATTTTTGCCACATAGCTATAATAAATCGCATTCGATTAGTTAAATTTTGAACATATTTCCGAAATAAGACGCGTTATGTTAATTTTCGAAGTGTCAATTGCGATTGTCTTATCAGCATATCAACAGTGACTGCTATAAACACCAAGTAATTTATTCAATACTTTAACTTAAAGTAGCAATATTTTCGATACGATCCCGATTTGAAATTCTAACACTTAAAAAAAAATCACCCTTTACAGGAACTATATGTAGATGAAAGTGTGCTTACAAATAAATGGTTGAATGTGTTCTTTTCAAATATGTAGCTAAAGGCTACTTAGCTCTTGTCAGCAAGGCCGAAAAAAACATTAACAGTATGTTTATGAACCCGCCTGACACAAAGTTGGTGAGAGTTCAAACTTCGTAGAATGCGCAGTTTTTGTTCAAAATTTAAGCTCGCCAGTTTTCATGTATTTTATGTAAATATCCATAAGCGAAGTTTCGTTGTTGATGTGAGTTTTAAGAATGCCAAACGATTCATTTAAGGATCGTTTGCAAGTTTTGGTTTCTTAGCTTCATTTGTAAATATTCGAGAAAAGTAACATTTTCGATTAGAAACTTTATCTCGCATGGGATATGTCGTTTCTCAGAAAAAATAACATGAAACTTAAAAAGGAAATTTGCGCAAAACAACAAAGAAGTTACACTCTCTTAACATCTCATTCTATTTTTTCTCTTCAAAAATGAAAAAAAAAAAAAAACAATTGAACTTCGATGCCAAATACAATATAAACGTTTCAAATGAGAAGATTAAAAAAAAAAACAATAACAAGACACAGAATTTAAGAAACAGGGGGGGGGAGGGGCTGGGTTGCAAAAGCTTAATTCTAGAAAAAAGAATATTTAACTTTAAGAAATTAAGAAAATAAGTATGCAATATTTTTTTCTAGCATAAATATGTTGTTTTAAAAAAAATTTTATTAAAATCGGTTCAGTATTTTTTGCGCCAAAGCATTACAAACCATTTGCATGTTAGCAATTTTATATAAATTCTATAGATATTGCTTCAAAATAATTTCCGGTATATTCCACCATCACTAGCTGAAAAAAAAATCGCTTTTGATTAGTCCAATTTTTGACCACTTTTACACACACAATTGAGGTCTTATAACTGATATAAACTGTGTTAGGTTGATTTCCTAGATGTGAAATTGCTGATTTAATAGCATTAACTACTGACTTTACATTTTCTAAGGTGGGGAGTGCTACACCAAAAAAAAAATCAAACAAAACAAACACAAAATTCATCTACTTTATGTCTAGTCCTAGACCGATATATTCTTTCATTCAAATTTGGTTAAACTTCGTTATATAAGATAATTCTCTCGCAGTGTAGTGTTTTCAAGTGTTTACTTATATGGGTGGTGTCACACCCTACTTCAAAAATTTGCCTAGTAGAACTTGTACAAAGCTTTCGTCATATTTGTATGAAATTTGGATGCATTGGCAAAGGACAAACGCTTCATCGCGTGCGCTTTTTTTTTTGACAGGAGCGGTTTTTTCTAGCAATACGTCCATATAGATCTGAGCCGTCTTCCTATTAAGTTCTGTGACACGCTAAGTTGGCATTCTATGCCAACTTCATGCATGATAATGACCCGAAACATACGGCCAATATCATCAAACCCTGGCTTCAGCGAGAGAAAATAAGTATTTTGAACTGGCCAGTTCAAAGTGCGTGCCATAATTCCAAAGAAAATTTATGGTGTGATGTAGAGGCAAAACTATGGAATAAGAATTTCAAAAATTTTGACGATTTGTGGACTGCAGCTCAAGAAACTGGGTGTTCATTCCTAAGGAGAGGCCTCAAAGGCTTGTGGAGAGCTTGAGCCGAAGATGTGAAGCGTTCATGCAAAATAAGGGACTTAGTACAAAATATCTCTCTATAGTTCTGGAAAAATAAGTTCCTGTCAATGAAATTAACTTTTTTAAACTTAAGAAAATATGTGCTATTTATCTGATCATGGCTGTAAATAGAGAATAAAAATCTGAAAAATTAAAAACGAAAATGTTGACTAAAACTATCCACAAGGCGTCAAAAACTAAGGTTCATATTTTCACTGAATTTGTGTAAAATAAGCACAAGGGATGCTTGGTTTTTTTCTTTTTTAAATAACGTCAAATACATAAAAAGTCTTTAAGCTTGACAATCAATGAAAGAGCTATGAATTTTAAAAATTTCACAAAAGAAACTTCGATGGAAACAAATCAAGAAAAGAATATTTTGCTTTATTCTTTCCCAAGGCAAGTCTCTCCAACAAAATTGAACGACTTTATTTTTGACTTGAAATGAGTGAGGGTTTATTAATGCAATCGTTTCTTCTCATTCAATTAATTTTATTTCATTTTTTTTCCAAAGCAAAAAAAGAAAAAGAAATTTCGGTAAAATTTTTCAAATTCATTACAGTCCACTTAATTTTATTATACCACCCTCATTTGATGCCGTTTACAGACTCCAGTAATTTTAGGTTTTGTTTTTTTAGGTTTTAAGTGCTGTTTATCTTCAGTTTTATTTTACTATTTGTTTTCTCACTTCGCTACTTTAATGGACTTCAATAGTTTGGCACTAAATTTCGATTTACATAAAATTAAATTTAGCACAAAATAACTGTTAAGTAAAATAAACAGTGGAGCAATACTGCAATTTACAATTTTTTAAATTTAAAATTATTTTGTTGAATTTAAGTCAACAATATGTGTAGATTTATAATTTTATCACAATAATTAGTTTTTTTTTGCGCATTTTTTGCCATAACGTAAAGAACCTTGAGATTTGCGAGTTTGCTAATTTTTTGTTTTTGTTGATATTATTTGAGTAGCTGATGATATCATTTCGGCAAAAGTAGAAAAAGTATTGCACTAGAATTTTTTAAAATTTGCGAATATTAAAAGATTTATTTTTTTAAATTTATTTTATCGCTCTAAGAATATTTAAAATTTCTGATCTATGGGGTATATGCTATTTTGAGTTAAACTTGAAAATTGGCATTAACTCAAATTTTGTTTTTTTGTTAATTTTTATTTTTTTTAAATTTGCACAAAAAATTGCATCAAAACTAATATGGGATCTCAATGCCTGTCTTTTTTTGAATTTTTGACATATTTTTAAAATAAAATAATGTGTACAAAATTTTTGAAAAATTCCAAACAATAGAAAGCATAGATTATCCCATTTAAAAAATAACGAAATTTTATGTTTGGTACATTTTTTTATATATTATAAATATTATTGATAAGAGAAAGAAATATTCATAATAATATATAGAAATAGTATAAGTTGACTTATGCCTAAATGATTTGCTATAAAAAATCAGCGAAATTTGAGAATAATCCGAACTACTTTCGTTCGTATAAACTTTGCTTACTATTTAAGGAATTTAGTTTATTCGTCCCACTGTCACTTTACTGAAAAAGTAAAATTTCTATGCAACTATTAAAATACAGTCAAGTGCAAAGGAGCGAAATTCAACGAAAATACTTGTGATAGCTCTACACGACAAGGATTGCTAAAAATCCTTCAACTATCCTTTGTCTGAGTACATACTGATTGTGTGACAAAAGCTTTTCTATGTTGACATGCTTGCCACTGCAACTTGTTAGTTGGTTGTCGTCAGCATGTGTAACAGAGATAGCATCAAACAATCTAAAGTACGGGTCGACATCGACGACGATGGTATTGCAAATTTAATAAAATGAAATCTTAAGGATATTTGCAAAAACTACGTGTGCTGAATACTCAAAGCAGCAGAAGGTTGACTACAAAAAATTATTCTGCTTTTATTTGACATCCATTAAATTTTCATAATGCATTTAGCACAAAAATCTTCTATTTTAGATATCGAAATTTGGATTTAAAGTTAAAGTTCTTTCGATTTTTATATATTGGGATTAATTTTTTTTTAATAAGTCCCTAATTTCCAGTAGGTGGTGTCACGCCTCTAAATGGAAAAAATATTTCCACAGCAAGGCTAATCAATATATCAAGATGACATTTAATCAGTTAAAATGGTACTGAAGTATTGCCACTGTATTGGTTGAATTTCAACCAGTGGGCGAGCTCTAATTGTGATAATTCGTTAGACAATTTTTCCCAAGAAAGACTGAAAATAATTAATTGGAACTTGGTGCCTTTTTGAGTAGAATTAATACATAATAGTAACAATATGTACCTTTTTAATGAGGTTTATATCACTAATATATGATATATCACTGACACATGATATATCACTATTATTTGATGAGGCATCACTAACGACTGCTGTGATATCTACCTCATTTAAAAGCTATTTTTTGTTATAATAAGTTTTTCTCGAATTTTTTAAAGAAGAAATGCTAATCGTATTTTTTCTTAAATTTTATTCAAAATTTGTGATTAAAGCTAACAGAAATATTGCAAAGTTTCAAAGAAAAGTTTCCCATATTTTAAAAACAACACGTTCTTAAACCACAAAATCAGGTGCTTGTTAAAATGTCATTTCACGCTCTACACATATGATGTCGACCCTTAGTACCTGTTTTTTTTTTTGCATAATCACATGGTTTTTTATCACTCTGCTATTCTACGTTTGTATGCAGGTACCTTACAGCAACAACAACAACAACTGATGCCACAAAACCATGCGGATTAAAACCTTTCCCAAAGCAGATTTCCGTAAGTACTTGAAGGATTTACGTTTTTGTATTTTCTACTGTTGCACTCAAGTCAGGAGTCATTTGCAATGCGTTACACATATCACACAGTAGGAATAATCACTATGAAATGAGTGATATTTTTTAAGTTTGTGATTCAAGAAATATTTACAAACAGAACGGTAGCCATAATATTTAATACAATATTATTTTCAGATTGCAAGGAGACAAGGGTTTTCAAACAATAATCGTAAACAAAAATATTGAAAGAAAATCGATTAATAATATTATATTATAATATTTCGTACAAAGGACCTTACATTTTTTAGGCACGGGCGAAATTTTCTTATCAATTTTTTTCATAAATTTCCAGTTAGAGGCAAAATTGCCCAAAGGATAATTGCTACAAAAAATTAAAAATCGGCAAAGAATATATTTAAGCTATTTTTCCAGGGACCGTAAATAATCGTTATTTTCTATAGTTCAAAAATATCATAATGATGGAAAAGATGAAATGTTAGTTTAAATATACAGAAAAAATATTTTTATTTTAAAAATAATCGTAATTTTGAATTTTTATTTTTTTCGATGAAAAATAATCGAAATTTTCTATTCAAATTTTTTCGATCCAAAATATTCTTAATTTTAAAATTTTAATTTTTTCGATCAAAAATAATCGTTATATTGGATTTTTATTTTTTTTCGATCAAAAATAATCGTTATTTTGGATTTTTATTTTTTCGATCAAAAATAATCTTAAAGAAAAAGTCGAAAGTTTTGAAAAAAATTTGAAACATAAACATCGAACAAATTCAAAATCAAAATTATCGAGAAAGTCAGAGAACGCTAAAAGTTTTCGAAATACATCGATTAAGGTCAAATGTTATCAAATAAGCATCGAATTTCTTGGATCTAAATGAATAGAAACAAAAATAAAAATCTATAATTAAAATTTTTTTTGATCGAAAAAAATAGATTTCTAATATAACGGTTATTTTTGAACGAAAATAATAAAAATCAAAAATAACCATTACTTTGGATCGAAAAAAATACAAACCCAAAATAGTGATTATTTTTGATTGAAAAATAAATTCAAAATTAAGATAATTTTGAATCGAAAAAAATCTGAACCAAAAATTACGATTGTTATTGGTTAAATAAATTAAAAATCAAAAAATTAAGATTATTTTGGATTGAAAAAAATACAAATCCTAAATAAGAATAGTTTTTGATCAAAAAACAGATACATAAATCCAGATTAAGGATTATTTTTGATTGAATAAAAAATAAAAATCCATTTATAACGATTAAGCAGTGATTTCATTAATAAAATTCATAATCGTTTCGACCTCTGGATTTTTCAGTCACTTCGTAACAGTATGCGTACACTAAGTGTCAGTAGCGGTGCTTGAGGAAGAGTGAAGGGGGCATCCGCGAAATGGCTCGGGGGATGGTTAAATGATCCTCGATATTAATTTGATGAAACATGGGTATACTAAGTGTCAGCAGCGGTGTAAATGGGGAAGAAGAGGTCAGCCGCACCGGGCTTGGGGGGTACAACAACTTGATGAAATCTGCGTAAAAAAATTTGATGAATTTTTTTTTAGAAAATTTCAAAATGAAGTGGGCGGCCGCTACTTGTTTTCCTGCTGGGTAAACTTGCATCTTTCATTTAAAAAACTTTTTTTTTTCTGTTCACTTTCTTTCAACTTCACAAAGCATTTACGAATTAACGTGTTGTAGAGCACGTAACTTGTTGTAAGCCAACCTATAGGAAGTTGAACTCCAATGTACATATGCTTACACTTTGATGTGATCTAAATGATAAAAACTTATCATTGCTATTAGTAATGATATAGAGTTAAATGATTTTTGACATATGTAGATGGAGCTGTGATAAGTACAAGAATACATATTGTGAAATAGTAATGCAAAACAATTCAGCAGATAAAAAACGAAATTGAATTTCGTAAATGTAATAATATAAACCAAATTTATATATAAATTTTTTAGGAAAAATAAAATTTATTTCATTCTAAAACTTTTCTTTTAAGAAAAAATCAAGAAGGGGAAATATTTCTTTAAAATATAAATAAGTAACATTTCATTTCCATAAATTTCGCACAATATTCGCACAATGTGAAGGTCATGTTGAGTTCGGCAAACATGTGAAAGAGAAATCACCCCTCCCCCCCACACAACTACTAATTGCCATTTTTATTACAATTTAAAATGTATACATCGCATATTAAGACACTTTTCAAATTCCATGCTAAAAACAACAGCAATAATAAAAACATTAAGATTTTGTTTTTGTTTTGTACATTTCACACTTGAATTTTTATATTTTATCGCAATTCTCATGATAATTGCGAATATTTCAAGATTAGTGCTTTTTTATTTATTTAATGTGCATTCTGTTTTCTCTTATATTTTGGCCTAATTTTAGCTTTCAAGTTCAACACAAAAATTTGAATACATAAAAATAAAAATTTATTTGCTTGTATCTTTGTATCTGGAAATTGAGTCATACGTGGATGCGAGTTATTCAACCGAATGATTTATTGAAATTGCGCTGTTTTCCTCTTAATTTTTTCGGCTAACAACAACGTTAAGTTCTGTTTGTTTATAAAGATCTAAGAAAATTTCTAAAGTTTGATATATTTAGAGGAAAAATTGTTTAAAATTTTCGCAATACATACAAACATACATATACATATTTGTATATAAAATTTTAAATTTATTTATTATCATAAAAATGTAGATAATGTAGATTTTAACAAACTTAATGAATATTAAAATTATTTAAAATTTTTTTTTTTAAAAGCACAAGAGATACTCAGTTTTATGAAGTCGAAAAATTTAGAAGAAACATTTTGGGAAAACATTAAAGTTAGTGAAAGGAGTCTGATCAAAATTCAAAGCCAACATTTCTTCCATTATAGTACTTGTGGCGCAGATTTGCTTCACTTTGTGAGCTTTCAATACTTTTCCAAGCTTTTTCATCTTTTCTTGTGCTTGAAAAGTATGCCATTGATTCTGTTCTGCTGCCAAAACAAATTTTTGTGTATCTACCCAGGAATGAGCTATTGGTTTTAGTTTATGAGTGTCATAGATTCGAATTGAAATAGACACAACTTGGAAAGTACGACCTTTTTTATAACAACATACATACACAGACTTATTGAAGCTTTAAGTACATCGAATACTTCTGTTCTGTAAGGCATATAGTTGTATACCGTCCTGAATTGATATATTCCGAGGAAATAACGGCGCCTATACAGAGAATGTGCTTTAGAGTTCATCTCCGATCCCTATTCGGAAAATTCTATACGCCACCGATGGATGACCTTGAAATATATGCTATTCTTGGGGTTATTTTGAGAAAGTATATATGGTAAACATATATATAAAGTGCGCATTCGGACCTCCATTATATTTTTTTGTGAGCTTGAAAATGGACGAAAACCAAATTTTTACGAATCAGCGACAAGGCAGATTGGACTGAGTTTGTTAACGATGCCAATAACGATGTTATATAAAAAAATGCGCTTTCTTCAAATGTTATCATATACTGGAAAAACATAATCTCCAAGAAATCGATCTACTATTTTGGAAGCGTTCCTGCTGACAATGGGTATGATTGCCACTCTATCAGAAAAAACGCTAGGGAAAGTTGTTGGTCAGCGCTTTGATGGAACCCACGGGGAGACAGATGTTTGGTTAGATAAGCGCGGGAGATGACACTTGCTACCCAGCTCACAGTTGAGTTCATTATATACCCGGTTTATAATGACTATTGTCGACCTATGAAAACCATTTCGAAAATTTTATAAATTTCGCTGGATTTGCCAGCGCTGCTTACTCACAAAGATACTGAAAGATAAAATCTCCGACGTCAGGATTTATACAATTTCTACAAAGTCTCCAATGTCTATCTGAGGTTTGCTTTTCTAATGAGATAACTTTTTGGGTTTTATGAGCATCATAATATGGCCAGATTGACCCGAATGATAGAGAGTTAAAAATTATAACAAACTCGCACAGCACAAAATAAAGTGCCAGGGATCGAAATAGCCATAGGAATTTTGTTCAGGCTAACATTTTTAACAGAGTAATAGTATAACAGTGGTAGAGTATACATGGAAATAACGTGTTAAACTTATTGAAGGCCAATATGAAAATGAGTAATGTTTTTTGTCGACATAATTGGTCGCCAAAACCGTGTAATAGGACACTTTTGGACTTAATTCTCTAAGGATATCTCAAAATTAAGGTCTTTGGCTGCAAGCCAACAAAAATTCCAGAACTAAAGCACGAGATGCATACTATAGAGCTCTGCTAGGTGCCCAGTCATAAGGGTATTTCTGGAAATGAGAAAGCTGACGAATGTGTCAGAATAGGATCAAAACAACCGGAGAATCAACAAGTGGTAAACCTCTAGATACTGCTGGCGAAACTACACTATCGGATAGAGGTCATATTCAAAAAACAAACGAACAGTTGCACAACGTCTCGAAATATGTGGCCTAAATTGAATCTGGGAAGGACGTAAACTCTCTTAAGATTCAGAAGAGTAGAGCTAAGGACTGTTGTAGGAGTACTGACGGCACTCTATGTTATTGGCCCTATGGCCGCCAAACATGGTGCTCGTTTCAGAGACTTCCGCAGGAGACGCGGAGATGAAGCAGAGAATGAGACGATTAAACACCTGCTCTGCAAATGCCCGGGGCTAATAAGGAAACCAAACAAATATTTTGGTTCTACATTCTTTGTTGGTCTTGAGAAACTAGCCGAGTTGGAACTCACCAGTATCCTCAACTTCACCAAGGCTTCTGGGTGGTTCGCCCACATTCCAAACGACAATTTAAGGAGAAGGAGAGAAATATTTTTATATGTGTAGGGTATCACAAAGGGCAAACTACCTCCGAGTGCATTTTTTTTTATACAAGCAACCCATTTAGCCTAACCTAACCGCTATAGTAAGGCATATTAGTGAGATAGAGAACCAAAACAAGACAAGTGGTTGAAGTTGTGCTGCAGAAGTGGTGACAAGGATTTAACCGATATTATTTTTTACAACTAATTGGTATAAAGTAAAAAGCATGATTAAATAAAGAGCTCAAAAGTTTTTCTCACAAAAACATGCTCTGTTATTTACCAAATATTAACATCTTAAAGTCTTATTGATACACCCATCATAAGCAAATGTCGTCACATAAAACTTCCACATTCAAAGGCACATGCGAGTAGATACATATACATACACATACATATAATGAAATGTCATATTTTAATTTAACAACCATTTGAATACTTGTCTTAACAGCCCATTATCCTTAAAAGTAACTGCGCTGTATCACGCACACGCTCTTTGAAAGATTCTTTTTCAATATTTACAAAGACCTCTGCATATTGGAAAAATTATTGAAAATGCAACCTACACTTGAGCGAAATGTTCAACTACGCAACGCGCACTCCCACACTCACTTTTTCATTGGGTGTGTTCTATGTGATGACAGCTGCTGGCAGCAGCACTGTTGTAGTCGACTCTTTGTTGTACAAACTGTCAACTTGTCGTAAAAGCTTACATTTTTGGTCAAACGTTGACGTTGTCATTGCCTGTCCAAAAGAAATTTTATTTACTTTTACGTTGGTGTTGGCAGCAGCAGCATTGGACTACCCTTAAGCTGGAAATTGCCCCTCACCTACTGTGGTCAGTCGCCTTGCAACTACATAATGCAGTTACGCCTTAGTTCAAAAATAGTTACAATTGTGGCTAATTAAATAGCACAACCAAGAAGCTCAAGTAAAAGAGCTGTTCATCGGTTTCTGTTTAATGAACCACCGCACCTTTGATAGTTTTTGCTGTAATTCTTCTTTCGTGCAATTCGGTGCTCATGGTATTTTAACTACAAATTATTCTTCGATTCTGTTTACATTCTTCTTTTTAATTGCTATGTATTATTTATTTTTTGTTTCTTATTTGGTAAAGTAATTACATAAGTCTTTTGTCTTGTCTTACTCATTTGTCTTACAACAATTCGCTGGTAATTAGTTGAAGTCACGTAGTTTCCGATAGAAATTTGCTTTGGATACTGGTTTAGTTTTTTTTTTTTGGCGGCAACCCTGCACTTAAAGCTATTCGCAAATAGTTACAAGCTCAATAACAGTTTAAATGAGACCAGTGTAGTTCTGGTTAAAATTTAGTGCACAATGCGATTATAGAGAACTCCATAAAGATGTTAAACACAGTAGTAATAAATATTTGAGAGCGTTTTCATCGGCGCCTTAAACCTTTAATGGAGTTTTAGATAACGAGAAACAATATGGTGTACTCTACATTCGTTGACACTTCTGTCGAATTTAAACTTGTTTCCAGCCCACCATGTGTAGAGGACATGTACTACTTATAGCACCACTTGTTGTTTATGTAGGTGACGATGTTAAATTCTTTATTTAAAAATATTTCGATATTTTGTTTGATTCATTACCAACCAGTAGGCAAGGGCAGGAGCTATGGCCTTCTTTGGGAAGTATCAGGCATTCCCACCTCCTTTCAAGCGTACTTTCTTTTTTATATGAAATGAGACGATAAGACAACTGGCCTTTTCAGACCGCTTGCCGTAGCAAGACTGACAGAAACACTTGGAAAAAGAAGTCGTTCTACTTTACCTTCTAATGTCAGGCCTGATTGCATGTCTACTGTGGGAAGGCATAATAGCCTTCTATGAATATATTTTTATTTTCATAAAAATTTAGTTTTCAGAAGGCCTCATATAATCGCAGCAGCGCTAGCAGGCCCTCTCCGAGGCAGGCCATGCTTAATTGCCCGCTGGCCCAACCTAGGATATCTTTTTTTTCGGCGAAATATGAAATTTATTGTATAGGCCTACATACAGATCTACATTAATTCTAGTATGGCGGAATGCATAGAAAACTTAAATTTATGATATTTCGGTGATTAAAAGAGATATCGGCATAATTTAAAATAGAGTTTGAAGGGTAAGAATGATACTTTCAGATGCCAGTTTTGGAAAAAAATGTATCGCGATGTAAAATAACCTCAAATATAGCCAAAAAAAACTGATAGAGCATCTCCGAGGCCAGATTTGGATTCAGCGCATCAAAAACCTTCGGAAATATATAGTCTGGTTTCTGGGTCTAAGATGCTGTCGGCCTGTGTTATCATTGCTGTAGAGCCGTTAAACAAGAAAGATCTCGATCTAGATCGAAGGGAGTTTGCTTTAGTTCGGGACTTAATTTTTTATGATTTGTATATATTTTAGATATACTTACAGCTATAAACCTTCATAAAAGCAGTATTTTATTTGTATTGTACATACCTGAAAGAAAACAGAAAAAAATTATTAGAATTTGTAAATATATGTAATTGTTATATAAAGAAAATAGTTATAGCTAAATGTCCTCATTATCTAACCCCAAAAATGATATGGCCTTCTATGCCTTACACCAAAGGATTCGTATCAAATGCTTATAATATTACCCAATTAGGTTAGGTAAGCACGGGCGATGACAATTGTCAGCATAGCTTAGGCCGCAATTGGGCCCATTGTATACCCTGTTTGTAACTTCGTTTTCAACCTATTCAAACCATTTCGAAATTTATATAAACTTCAAAATGGATTTTGGACACTTTTGAGCGATGTCTTCAAGAGAGTCGAAGAAGTGGAATTCGAATACCTTATAGCGCCGATTTGTCAGCGCTGGGCATACACAAAGATAACGAAAGACAGACTCTTCGACGTCAGGATCTTTACAGCTTCTACAAAATTACCCTACGTCAGAAAGCCCTTGTCTTGAGGCATGCTTGCCTATAAAATAGTGTCCTGTAATAACACCTACAAAGATTCTCAGGGTTTGTTTGTCCAATGAGATCACTTTTCGCGTTTTATTAGCATCATAAAAAGGCCAGATTGCCCTCAGCGTACAACATGTTGTCAGGTAAGACCATCTCGTGTTAGACCAATTTATACAATTAGCAAGTGAATATATAATTTCTCACTTAAGAATTCAAAAAATTCTAAGAAGGCATGTTTAGAAACAAATCCATATGTTTACTGAGAAGTTATATACATTATTCAAGTAAAGACATTATTCGAACTAACCCCATTATTAATAGTCGTTCAACCTACTGAATTTAGACGTATAAAGATGGATCCCGTTCAGGATGCACAAAAGCGCCCATTACTACAGAAATCTTGAAGAATATTCATGAAATGGTAATCCAAGTTCATCAGCTGCAAATTCCAGGGAGTTAGCTAATTATTAGAATGGGCAACATAACATCTCTTTTACATTATGAATCAAGTAAGAAAAACGATCTACAAGGCGAGTGTCATGCCTGCTCATTCTTGCTCAAAAAGATGAACATTTAATTGTAAAAACTCTTTTGGCTTTCACCTTGAAAATTTTCCTTGGTGGAAAGTGCTTTTTCACAGGAGAAGAAATTTACGAAACGATAGCTGAGTATTTTAAAAGTCTTAAAGTAAGACACTACCATTGAGGTGATTTGGTCTTGGCTTATCGTCAGCAGAAGTGCATTAATTATGTTTGAAATACTCTTACAGCAATATAAAAAATATTATTTATTTATTACTTTTTATGATAATAACGAACGAAAATCCACTGATATACAGAGTGTCCCATTTTAACTTACACAGCTGAATAAGTCAAAAGTCAAGTTAGACGTCAAAGTGGCCCATGAAGGTAATTTCAAGGTCAAATTCCCGCTTAGTGCAGAAAAGCTAGTAATCATTAGCTGGACCGCTGCACAATCTTGCATTAACTGGCTACAGCTTTTCTGCACCAAGCGGGAATTCGACCTTGAAATGACCTTCAGGGGTCACTTTGACCTCTAATATGAATACCTATCTGAACGTAGAATTTTGTGCTCTTCTGGAATCCGAGGTAAAAAATAGGGGTTGCTATATGAAAACCTAAAGTTGACCTTCAAATAACCTTGAAAATGTAGGTCAAGGTCATGGTTAAGGCCATGGCTGGATAAGCCCTTTGATACCCACCAACTTTTGTTAGAAACATTTTTTGAATGACTTTCAATTTTTTGACTTATTCAGCTGTGCAAGTTAAAATGGGACACCCACTATACAGGGCCGCCGAGAACATTTCTGGGCCCTGGGGTAACCATGCACGAGCCCCTCCTCCTAACAATTGTGAGATATTGAGGTTATATTGATATTCGATAAAAGCATGCTCTGGAAAGTATTTATAAGTCGATAATGTAGAGTTTCATTACAAATACTAGAGACCTTTACATTCTAACTGACGAAAAAACGTTAAGGCCCTGAATATTTTGACCTTGATAATTTATTTTCAAAAATGATTTTTGTTTTTAAAAGCGATTTTAAGAATTTACGGGATTCTTCGAAGAACTTCGGGTCCCGGGAGAGTCCACCCGTTGCCCCCCCCCCCCCTCCTGTCGTCGGCTCTGGATATATATTTTGGGTAATGTGGGGTCAATGAACTCGAAACGACAAGATCAGGCAGCATCAGATTTTGGCATACACAACAACATTTTTAGATAACAGTCAGTGAATGACACGGTTACAAACGCTCTTCTACGACTTTTTTGTTTCAAGTCTGAGAGGTTTGGTGTCTGCAATGAAGTTGTTCCTCATGAAAAGACAAACATTTTATCCAATTACATTTTATTGTTTGTTCTTGTGATTAAGTTCACAACTGCCACAAAGAACAAACAACTAAAATTTCATAGAAAATATTTTTTGAAGTGTTATAAAATAATACTTTCTAAGAGTAATCTCTAATCCTAAAGTTTAACGCTGAAGTAAAAAAAATATTTTTTTTAATCATTATTTTTTAATTTCACTGCATTAAGGAAAATTAAATAAAATATTAAAGTTAGGCATTTTTCAATCAACAAAATATCATTTTATTTTTACAGATTCTTGCTCTGTCTATTAACCTACTTGTGTTCACAGCAAAAACTTCAAAAAAATTGCTATCTTCAATTGAAATCTCATGCAAAAGCCCACATTTAATCATAGCAAAATTGATTTATTTGTTAGCATACACATAACTTTTTTCTAAATTTTTATTTATTTTTATGAACTAATTTCTTTTTTTGCACTCATGTTACTTATTGTTAATGGGTTTAGTATAACAATATTTGTTATTTTATATATTCAACAAAAGAAAAAAAAACAGAGCCTACGGCTTTATTGCAAATTTATGCAATTCGATTTTTTGTTTAGCTTCAATTTAATTTCGTGATTTAATATTTTTGCCAACATTTAAAATTGGATTATCACGAATATGACACGGTTTTATTGCTATTATTATTGTAAGAGTATTTGTTGTTATTTAACACTTTAGTCTGTGATTATTTTTCTCCTTGACGCTTTGTAATTACAAAATTTACTTTGAACCAGAAACAAAAGTGAATGCTTGGCTTTGTGATATTTAAAGCCAAATTTTGAAATTTGGTTTGTATTTGTTGTTGTATTTGTTTTTTGCTGCTAAAGTTCATTTGTAAATCTTAATAAAAAAACCAACAAAAGGTTAAGGTACGTAAATATATTATAGATTAAGAAATATCAAAAACATGACAAGTACGAATTGATTTTAAATTTTTCTTTTGCGATAAATTATCTCTAGGTTTTTAAATGTGTATTTGTTTTTATTTAGCCCTTATATTGTAGGTAACTAAAAAATGCCTTATTGATTTTTGAAATAGGGATAGGGATGCGTATGGGTCTGGAGATAGGGACTCGGAAAGAGAGGGCAGAACCACGTCTGCTGGGCACACTAGTATCATATAATAACGTTTTTTAAGAACTTTTAATTTAAATGGTCAAAAATCTTCAAAAATAGCATTATGTAATACTCGAACGGACCCTAATTCATGTTTTGTTTATGTCAATTCGTTGAAATACATGTAAAATTGGAATAGATGACATTTTCTTAGAAGATTTTTTATAGGTTATAGGATACTGGCATTCGGCGTAGCTTATTAGATGCGTAATTTCTTAAGCTATCCGATGCCATAAGAATCACAAATATGAATTTTATTGAGATACGCCCATTTCACTTCTGAGGGCAGTATGCGCAGCTCATTTTAAAATTAACAGGCTTTAAATATTTGCTTCTTAAGCAGATGGAGTTTTGGCACCTAAATTTGTAATGAAAAAACTTCAAAAAATTATATTTAGAGAGGTCAATAACATGATGCCACGCCCATAATAAGTTCCGAGAATTAAAATAGCATAGGGTTTTTATAAATTCATATATCTATGCATATATATTATTTAATTACCATTTTGTCAATTTGGTGAACTATTTATTGTTGAATTAATTATATAATTCGTCAAATGAATAATTAAATAATGGTTAAATAATAAAATTATTATTTAAGACTCTTATTTATTTTCTTATCTGATTAATTATATATTTTATTAATAAAAAAGTGTATATTAATTGATAAATAGTAAATGATTGCCCCAAATTGAAGAAACTTTTTTTAAAAATTTATTGAACAAAATTTGAAAAGTTGATACTAGCAATACAATTGCAATATTCAAACAATTTTTATTTCGAATAAATTTCAAACATTTCCCAAACAATATTCAAGGTTATAAATAATAGTTAGACCAAACATAGTTTTTCTTTAGTGTTCAAAAAAAAAAAAATATATAAATGAAAACACGGGTTTTTTTAGTCATAGGTTTTCTTACATTAAAAAAATATTCACACATTTGCTAAGCGACGACGATACAATAAAATTCTGCAATTTACAAACGCTTTTAGCAACTTTCTAAGTCACGTTAACTGATAACTTTTTTTTTTATTAATTAACGCTTTGTCAGCATTGCACAATAGGAATAATGTAATATAACGAACAACACTGTATAGTACAGCTGAGGGCATTAAAAAGTGTTAGTACCTATAAGGTGAAAGGGCCGTGCAGGTTAAGTGATATAAGCAATAAAATTGCAATGGATACATAAAAAAAGATATAAATATTTTTTTTAAAAAAAATACATTTGTAACTAAGCATAATAACGAGTAAATAAAAATATTTTCTTCTAAAATGCAGAAAATGAATAAAAAATTAATAGCTAAAACTAAAAACAACAGCTGTCATTTAAGCAACTGACAATAGAAAAAAAAACTCTACACAATTAAAAGAAATTTTCCAGAAAATCGTTTAAAGCGAATTTGCAATAAAATTTTAAAAAAAATAATTAAATTTTTTTTTTTTTTTTCTTAAACGTGTGTAAGTTTTTTACCCATGGAGGAAAAAAACAAGACAGTCAAATGACAGTTAATTACTAAACGAGCAAGAGTGAGCGGCGGCTATAGAGTGTGAGAGAGACATTTGTTGACTAAAGATATCGCTATATTAATAAGCCTTTCATTTAATGAAGTCACTTGATAGTGGTAAAATTTAGAAAAGAAGTTGGTATGAAAACAAAGATACTGATAAATGTTTGCAGTCATAGAGAGAGAGAGAAAAAAAAGAAGTGAGCGCGGCGGCGATCTTACCTTTTTGTGAAATAAAAATGCCGCTAAGTGAAAACATCGAATTTTCTTATTTCTCTACTTATGAATGTAAAAAAAATCTGAACAATGTTTTATTTAAAAAAAAACCACTAAGCATAGCATTTTAAGAGAGAATTTCAGGAGCATAGCATACTTAAGAACTCTTAAAAACCAAAAAACTGCACAATGATCGTTGAGAGCATAAAACCCTACACAAATTCATCTTTTTCAACATGATTAGAGAACGCACAATTTTACTCAATGCTATGTATTGACTTGTAAGAGAAAACTATGTTTTACAATGTAAGAGAATAATGATCAAGTGAGCGTAAAGCATTTATACAGAAGAGAAGAGTTGGTATAAATATAAATTTTTTAGGCTTGATTGTGCACCGGTAGTAAAAACTTAACGGAAATTACCGATTAGGGAACATTATTCCGTAGACATATAATAATTTTTATTTCAAAGAGATCACGCCCGAAAAGACAATTGTGCTCGCAGAGAAACTATACAAACTGAGTTTGAGTAATATGGCAATGAACTTATACAAAAATAATGACAGCATTGAAAATATATAGAGTACGTTGATTACCAACGCCACTGGCTGCCCAAGATTGACATTTCCAAAGAGTTAATTTTGCCCATCAATGGTTCAAAAACGTATGACTGCATTTGCAATCAATGCTTAAAATTAATTTCCAAATTTTTTTTTAGTTAAAAGTATACCTTTCATATTTATTTTAAAATGAAAAAAAATTCAACTTGAAATAAGTTGAAAAAAGACTTAAAAAATTTTGTTCAATAAAAATAAAATAGGTATTTCAAATTATTTTTCAGTAAAAGTTATTACTGACATGTTAGAAAAAAATTAATAAAAACTTAAATTTCTACGATTTTTTGAATAAATCGTACTTGCTCGAATGACTCTTGAATATCCATATCTGGGAAAAAATTGATTTTTAAGAAATATTGAAAGCATTTGAATGAGGTTTTTTGACCAAGGATCATAACGATTTTATAATAGAAATCAATCTTTATAAATGAATTAATATTTATTTTAATCCAAAGAAATCGATATTTTAAATATTTATTTATTTCGATCAAAAATAATTTATCATATTTAATCTTAATTTTCAATAGTACTTTTTCAATGTTTTTTGTGTTAACTTTTGACTTTTATCGATGTCATTCGAAAACTTTTGGAATTTTTAAATTTAATTGATAAATTGCGACTTTTAGACTTTTTCGATAAGTTTCAACTTTTTATCATAATTTTCTCTCAGATTCGACTTTTCAGTGTTTTTCGATAGTTTTTGACTATTTTCGTTTTTTTCCAAAGTTATTGGATCAGGTTCGATTTTTTCAATGAGTTTCGATGACTTGCAACATTTTCGATAAATTTTGATGTTTTTTGGTAGTTTTTGATAGTATGTATGTATATCGACTTTTTCGATAAGTTTCGATATTTTCGATAGTATTCTATAATTTTCAATGGTTTCGATAGTTTTCGACAAATATTATTTTTTTCGATAAGTTCAGTTTTCTTATGATATTTTTCGATAGTTTTAAATAGAAATTAAAAATGACGACTAAACTTAATGTAAGACTATGAAAATCCATAAATACGATTATTTTGGATAAAAAAAAAGTAAAAAGAAACGATTGTTTTAGATCGACAAAATAAAATTCGGAAATTACGATTACACGGGTTTACAAAAAAAATAAAGTTGCTGTCCATTTGACCAGACCATATTTTTCATCACGTCTAGATTTTTTCATAATGCTCCTCACGAGCCCTACTGTCCCTTTCGCATAAAAAACATGGAGATTTTGTAAAACCATTTTGTTGTCCCAGTATAATGGTTACGACTTTCAAATCTGTAATTTGGGTTAAAGGCATCTACAATTGCTGTAATAAGCCGCGGGTTCGGATTGAGTGACCCTAAAAACGTATATAAACTTTTCCGTTGAATATATTGCATTATTCTCAATTTGACCTTGAAATGACCTTAATATTGACGTAATAGAGGTATGTAGACCGCAAATTCGAGTTCAGGGCATCAAATTACAAAGGAAAAATATGGTCTGGTCAAAGAGACAGTAACTTCTATTGTTTTTGTAAGCCTGTGTTATTTTTAATCAAATAAACCCATTATTTTGGGTCTTAAAAAAATTAAATTCAAAATAACGATTAGTTTTGATTGAAAAATATAAATATTCAAAACTATGATATAATAATTTTTGATTCTTAAAATAAAAGTCAAAAATTAGAAATCATCCCATACCTATATCAACGCTTTATGTCAAATACATTCAACTGAATACTCAAATTTCGTCCTTTCATTCGTTGCGTTTCATTTTGACCTCAATTATTGAAAATTATGATTAATTACGGTCGCTATTTTTGGTAAAATTCATCAATTATAATCACTGTTTGCAAGTACCTTACTGTTGAGCTGCGTGTTTAAGTGTATTATTTATTAAATTGACACGTTATTTTGTGTTCATTGTGTTATAAAATGTTATGAATTGAAAACAGCGTGCATAAATAAAATTAAATTAGAAAAAAAATCTATTTAAGTTAAAAAAAAGGCAATAGGAACCTGAGACTTTCATTGCCTAGCGACCTCTACATGGCTTTATCCCACCATACTTATTTTTAAGGCAACGGTAAGCTCTTAGATCCTAGAATGTACAATGTCAAAATGAAATTAAGTTCTTTACAGAGCATAAGCCCTTTTTTTAGCTGATAGATAAACGCTTGCTAAAAAGTCTTTTAAAGCGCTCTGTTTTGTTTATTTTTGTGTAGATACATAACATATGTAAATGTTTGTAAATAGTTACATGTTGTCTATGATATACATTCACAAAAAAAAAGACAAAAAAAAGCACTGAAAAAATATTTATATCCGACTTTTATTTCATAAATTCGCTGACTGTTACGTTCAAAGTAAAAAACATAAAAGGAATATGTATTCCAAATTAGATATTTCTAGGATTTTTGGTTTGGTCTAGGCAGTAATTATAAGTCTATGAGCAGAATGAGATTCGTAAAGTATTTTTGATTTAAGCGAATTTACACAAACTTTTTTAGTTAACTACACGGATTTTTCTTTACTTGGAGTTAATGTTTTATTTGCACGTAATGTATATAGGCGTATCGTAGAAATAAGGTGCTGGAAATAATGCTCTTTTTTGTTATTTTTCTTCAGAAGAAAACGTTTTTTATTAGCCAATTTTAATTATTTTTAATAAGTTATGCTTAACATAACGCCATATCACAAATTTCTAGCTGAAATTTCATACTGATGCAAAATCTCTTAATAATGTTATTGTCGTTGTTGTATTTTAAAGGTGTTTTCAGCATACGATCCCTCTTTTAGATTTTTTTTATTGTACTATTTGAATGATATCACATTCATTGCTACGCAATTTTCTTTTTTTTTCCGATAGTCAAAATTGTAAAAAAATAATTACAAATACATATTTGAGATTTTATTGAAAATTTCTAAAGTAAACAAATTAATGATAGGGAATTTTATTATGTTCAAAGTTACATATACTCGTATGTATATATTTATGTTATATACGTGCTACAATTTTTAAAATAATGCGCAGTGTTGATTAGATAAATTTTGATTAGATTCTTTCTCAATTAATAATTGAAAGTAAACATTAAGTTATCAGCAAAAATTTTGAACAAAGTACTACATTTTGAAATTTTAAGGTAATATATTACTTATCAGTTTGTAAGAGATTAAATAATATTCTACAATGATAATATTTTTCGGAATTCATATATTCAAATGAAAAAAGAGGTAAACAAATCAAAAATATTTCTTATCAACAGGGTAGGTAAATAAAGTGTTTTATTTTGTTTTACAACATGTGACTTAATATATTTTTTGGTTAAAGACTTATAAAGAAAGTTATAGTCTTCAAAATTCAAAAATATTAAGTACATTAAAAAGTTGCTTAAAAAAAATGTGCCACTACTGAGTGGCTTGCTCTGAGTAAATAAGCGATTCTCCTTTTATATCTGTCGAACTAACCTCTAACTCGGCAGCAGGTATTTGTAGTCATTAGCAGGTAGGGTAGCAAGCTTTTAATAAAAAAATCTTATCAACAAATACACGAGCTCTCCGACTATGAGAGTTAGTCATTAAGTCACTGTGGCTTTTGAAAACGTATTGTGACGTCATCGTTTCTTATGAAAGTAGTTACGTTTATCGATCCTTTTGGGAAACTTCCAAAGAGAGACGTAGTTTGGTTAAGCCTAGGAAAGCTTAACTATGCTCAATTCAGTTCTGGTAAAGCATCTGCTAAGGTTCAACTTTTGGGAAAATTCATATGGTGAAAATATATTGGACATGCTCTACGAAAATTGCCAATTGAAGTCCAGCTTTGGAGTGAAGTCCTTTAGATTTTGGGGGCTACCGTCAATAGAGGGCGCTGCATCATAGCGCCCAAATCCCATTGCGACATAACGCCCAAAATGTGATACAAGGCCCAAATCTTAGGAAAATTTATGACATAAAGCCCAAATGAAAACAAAAAAAAAATAATCGCAAAATGTCATAATGCCCAAATTTCTTGTGAAGAAATTTGTTGTTGGCGAATTTGGGCCCTATGACTTTCAATTTGGGCGTTATGACTAAAAATTTGGGCATTAGGACATTTTGTCTTAAAACTGATATGACATTCCTCAGAGTGTGAAAAAACATTTTATGCTTCTATGATCTATCATTTTTGCTTGTTGCTATATATGTATTAAAAGAAATTACAGTTTTAAAAACAGCTAATTCCGTTTAGAGTTTTGTATTTTAATGACGAAAAATAGAATCTTGCTTGGTAAACAATAGTTCAAATTTTTTGTTTGTTGAGCGTGGTGCTAAGCTGTGATTGCTATTGAAAATTAATTTTGAGACATTTGAGTGCTTAAGTGGAAAAAGATTTTGTTCAAATTTGATTTATTTAATTAATGAAAAGCAGTAAAAGTCCAACAACAATAACTTTTATGAGAAATTACAGTGGCTAGCGAACTAGGTGTTGGATATATTATAGACTGATCCGCGGCGAAGCGGCCCGGGCCCGGGCAGTTCGCCAGCCACAGTATTTTTACATAAGAGGGTAAGTGGGGGTAAGTGGGCGGCCTGCGGCCGCAGCTCTGGGTTTAAAACTCCCAAAAATCCAACACCGGCTTCGCCGCGGATCAGTCTATATATATCTAACACCAGCTCCGTTGGCCATAGCAAAATTCCAAAATTTTTTTCATTTGGGCAATATGCCCTCTTATTTGGGTGTTATGAAACTTTTTCCCAAAGTTTTGGGCACTATGTCTATTGTTGGGCGTAATGACATTACTTCATTTGGGCATTGTGACAAATCCATAGCGGCGTAATACCCAAAAATGTCATAGAGCCCAAAGTTTAAATCGAAAATGTCACAATGCCCAAATAATTCCGCAACAACAATTTATATGGAAAATGTTAGGGCGTCATGTCGCAATGGGATTTGGGCGTTATGATTTTGGGTGCAATGATGCAGCGCCGTCATGGAGACCTGATTCGAAAGGAACATCACACAAAGAAACATCATAGAAAATTGTCTGCGAAATCGAACAATATAAATCAGTGGATTAATTTTCTGTTCCTTTTAACTGTCTTATTAAGAGTGATGGAATAAACAAAATTTCTATAGCTATTTCGATTCTCGTTTGTCCTTAATTGTGTTATGTTGTGCCGATCCACCCAAATGCTGATCGATGAGCTTCCCTAACGTCTTTCCTAACTGCGTGGTCTATACATTATGCCAAATTAAGTTTATGATTCGAGAAAGTGCAAGGCCACCGAATTCTCAAAATCTGTTTTAAGTTGGAATTCACAAAAGTTTGCATTCGTTGCTTGTGAGAAATCATGACTCGCAGGCACAAAGATTGATGTTCAACATCGAAACATAAATAAGATATAATGTATTGTAATTCCAATGCTAACAATGCTAACAAGGCCTGCTGTCTGACCTTAAATGGAAACATGAATTGATAACATTAACAGCAAATTAAATGATTACAAATCGGGTGTCAATAAAAACTGAAAAAACAAAATTCTTTATGAATCTATCATGTAAAATGTTACCATGTTACGAGTAGATAGCGACAAATATTTCTATGTAAAAAAGGCTGTAAAAAAGTTGTTATTGTAGACCCATTTATGTAAAATTTAACGACGGCGGCAAATACAAATGATGTACTAAAGATTAGAATTTCATTTTAATGGCCCACAACTCGTATTACATATGGGACATTCCATACCAAATCGGTCACTTTTTTCTTATTTTTAACTGTTTAGTAATTATTATAATACGTTTGCCTACGATCGGACTGGTCTAAATAATTCTTATATTTATCAAAGTTTTTTGAGAATTTTTTGAAAAAAAAATCGAAGGGGGCATATATTTCGGAAATCAATTATTTTTTTTCAATTAAACTAAGAGAAAGACTAAAATTTTTCATAAAGCCGTATTTTTTTCCTTAAAGAGCATTTGATGATTAATGCGTTTTTCGCAAAATTATGAGCTATTGAAAAAAAAAATCCAAGTCTCTAAAATGGATGTTCAAAAAAATTTTAAAAAATTAATGAATAAAGTTTTGAAAAAAATCGGAGTGGGTAACGGAAAAAAGTGGCTGATTTGATATGGAATGCCCCATATACATTCAGTTGAAAAATGCCAGGGTTAAAATCATATGTGAAGCTATGACATAAAATGAAATATTTCGTACTGTTTCTTAAGTTATTCAAAAAAGAAAAGAAATAACAAATTGTAAGAATCGTTGTAAAATATAGGGACGGACCTTTACCTAACAATAGCCAACAACGATTTGTGCTTATTCACAGACAATAAAAAAAAAAAAATAGGACAGACAGACACAAACCAAGAGACAGACCGACAGGCGCGGATAGTCATAATTGCAAAAACCTGACCATTTCATCGTCAGGGTACCTTCAGTAGCATAGGCAATAGAAAATCAGCGGTAAGGTATTGCGAATAGCAATAAAAAAGTTATGTGAAATTTAAAGTATTTAGTTGTGCTATGTGAGTTTATATTAGAAATTAAGGGACAGTACATTAACAAAAGAGAAAGCAAATAAAAACGAAAGAATAAAACATTGCATTTAAGTACTGCGTACTTGTTGGTAAGAAGGTCAAGTTACCAAGACAATTCATAGTTAGTTAATTTTTAGATAGAGCAAGATCTCAGCTTTGAGCATAATTTTTTCCCAGATTTAACTTTACAGCTGTATTATCTGGCCACAGTTTTATCAGTTCACGAGTTAAACATTTGATTTCTGTAGAATTAGTTGTGATGTTGTGGGAGCGAAGAGCATAAAAATCTTCTCTACACTTATTCCATACTTTCCAGCAGACGATATTAAAGAAATTGGCACGTTTTTTTTTGTGATTTGAATCGTTATCAAATCTCTTTGGTACTAAGAGAGAGACACTGGACTATGGTTTGAGCTAAGAGAGTTGGTTTTCGAGCTGACTACTATCCTTAAAAAATATCATTTTATATATAAGAAATATAATTTTTCTATAGCTTCAAAGCAGCTCCTGCTTATCATTTTGTGCACAAGGGAAACGTCTATAGGATATTTTCCATATCTTCAACACATCTGTATCTTTTATTTCATGTTTACTGAAAAGCATTTGATTAGGAATATATTGCAAATTGTTTATATCGAAAACAAACTATGTATATGAAACCTAGAAACTTCGTCTATAATGACAAATACACAATTTTAAGTAAATATTTTTTTTAAGATTATCCATATAGACAAAAGATATATAGACTTAGGACTAATTAAGGAAATTTTGAAAATATGTCCATCGTCATATAATACTACCTCAAAAACACAGCTCGACATTTATATGTATCAGAAGGCAACTAACGCTATATATTCTAGACAGCACCGTGAAAATACCATGAACAAAAAGTTGAATATTAATTTTAAAATGTTCCCAGAAGTTAGCTTTGCCAAGCAACAGCAATTGAGCTATGCTGGCTACGACTCAACTTTGAAGATGCTTGTAGAAGTCGCGACGCAGAAACTGGCGGAAAAAAACTTTGTGGTGGGTATGTAATTGTTTGGCATTCTATATATGTAAGTGATTTATGAAAACTTCTGAAAAAAATTGAAAGTCGATTTCATTAGAAAAAAAAGAGGTCTTCAGATTTCGGAGGCTCCTCCAATATAAAATTTGTCACTCTTCTTTTGCCAACTAAACCAGATAGGAACATAGCATTTTAGCAATTATTGTTCTCTATAATAGTAGGGGAGCCCACAGGCGATTTTCGGATTTACTCGAGTGCGGCAGATTAAGATATGGGGGATACCTTGCACCTTGTTGAGTACCTCTATCAAATCTTAGCCCTCTATATAGTGAAGGAAGGAAATAACTCAAGGATAACGGAAAAAATATAATCTGCAAATTTAGATAAGCCGAAGTAACAAAAATCGTAATTAAAGTTTAGAATTTTTTTGTTTTCAGGAACTTAGTATACAAATAATTTAGCTATTTCTTATTGAAAAAACTCTTTGCATGACTGCATGACACCATTTAATCCTGACAATAAAACATTAATATCCAAATACGGGACTAAAACTTAAATACGTCAGATTAAGCAAATCCCTCCAAATAATCGTCAGATTATGGATCAGCACGACCAGGACATCAAGCTGAACCGTCTGTATAAAAATCTGAAGCGCTCGATTAACTACAAATTGCGTTTTTTTTTGCATTTTTGAAAAGTGGCCACGCGCTTGCTTCACATCCGAATCGTCAGTCGCTTTTTTTCATTTTTAACTCATCCGTACGGCCACCCCCACCATCCAAATCGGTAGATTAATATACCTACGTCATCAGAGACATGCCCCAGCATATACACTATCAATACTGATGCGCTCGAGTATGATCATGTGCATGTTTTTTTTTACATTTTTGAAAGCCTGTAGTGACTTCCCCCACCGGTGAAGTGTTAAACATTAAATCACCTTTTTTTCTTCCTACCATCTTATCTTCAAAATCCAATAGGTCCCCGCGACGCTCGAGTAAATCCACATTTAGCATCGTGGGCTCCGCTACTATAAGAGATCTATTAAAGTCAAATTATACTGTCGGAAGCAAGTGAAATTGCGCTAAAAACTTTAAGAAAAAATATTCGGAAAACAACAAAAATGAGGAGAAAAAAAAATTTCCATAAAAATTATATCAGATTTTGGGTGTTATATTCTGAAGAAAAAAAATTTCTGGGAAATAAATTTTTATATTTTGGTATTTTTTTTGTTTATATTAATTTTGGACGTTGATTCTTTGCCGTTTCTGAACGATATAAAGTATATATTATATACCATAGGTAATAATTAGAGTATACTATAATTACAACAAAAAATGTACTACATATTTAAAAAAAAATATTCGTTTTTGGGCATTGCTTCATGTTAATTTATAGATTTTTTAAATCGTTCTCTTCACGCAGTGCAACTTTTTTTTCTTTTTAGCATAAACTGTGCAGTAATTATTAGATACTACAAAGAACTAATTAATTATTGCGAAATAAAAAACGCAAATAGCAAAAATACAGACCAAGTTAGATAAAAATTGTATATTATCTTGTACATCCTTTTGCAATTCCTTCCGTTTGCGTTAATGCTGTCTTATCATCAACGGCATTAATTAAAAGAAAAAAAAGTCTCACATTCGATGCGCACATTGCGATCCGCTGGATAATGTTTCAGTTAAAGCGCGATGGTAGCAACACAGTTCTTGTTGTTGCACTTCCGCTTGCATTACCCAGTGGCCAATTTTAAATCCTTACACTATACGTGGGTGGCATGTGGGTGAGTTTGTATTACAGCTACTGAAATCATGAATATGTGATAAAGTTTGACTTCAGGCGCTTACTTTTTTTTTTTTTTTTTTGTAAGTGTAGCACTAAAAGGAATGCGCGCATTCTGGCATTAATTCTATTTTGAACTTTAAGGTTCCATAGGGAAAAAGGTTTGAGTTAATATACTAAAAATTTTTATTTGATTGTTAGTGCATTATGTTGTGATTTAGCATAAAATGAGATAAATTGTTTCATATTTTCTAACTATGGTTGATTTGAAACAATTTTTGCTGAAGGACTTTGGAGCATGTGTTTTTTGTTATTTTGATAAGGTCTGCAGGAAAAAAGAGCTATCCTTTTGAGCCACTAAATAAATTTTCAAATGTTTGATAATGTCAAAATAAATACATATACTAAAGAGTAATGAAATAAGAAGGTCCTTAAAAATCTTTTGCGTTAATTGGCTCCCCTCACTTGAACACTGCCCTGTTGATATAAAATACGTTTATTATTTTAATGAAATTCATTATTGCCAATTTTTAGCTAACATCCGGAAATATTTGCTGTTCATCAAAAAAAGTTTGTAAAAAGAGCAAACAAAGCAGCAAAATAAAACATGAGCTTAACTTTAATTACAAATTTTAAGCACGAATTTGACATTTGAAATTATTATTATTGTTGTTGTCATTATTGTTAACTGTCATAAATGCGTGTCGGTTATATGAAAAGCACGCACACGAAACACCATATTTATATAGGCCCCTTTAAGCATAGCTAGCGGTAAAATTCATGCAGACGCTAAGAGTCAGCCTAAGACAAAGGAAGCAGTTTGTTATTGAGGTTTATTTTTTCACTAACATTTTATGGCAACCACAGCTCATCAGAGATATGTTTATCTTCCTGTTCTTCTACTTTTAATTGTGAATGGAACAAAAACAAAAAAAAAAAAAAAAACAAAAACAAAATTACTTGTTTACCAAAACTGCAAAAAAGTTAAATATTTATAAAAACAAAGCATGATTATATTTAGAAGGGGAAAATAAAAAAAACTTTAAGCCGAAAAAAGCAACATTTGCTATTGACGCGTGCAACATGTACGCTTTGTTATGGTGACAGAATACAACAAAAAAAAAAGTCAACAGAAAACAACAATAAATAAGCAAACAAAAAAGTTATGTTGAACATTTAAAGTTTGTTCTTAGATAACATTGTAGATATATCTGTTTAAAAGTTATTTCTATAATCTGATTTTTACTTGAACACATAAACTTTTGGATTTTTTGAGATTTTGTAGATTTAATAAAAGTTATGTCATATCTTTTTTAGCGCTTCACGCTAAGAAAAAATATTTTGGCTACAAAAATAGCAAACCTGTATATAATTGATTCAGTTATATCAAAAAACTTGTAGCTGCGATTAACAGAATAGTGAAATAGGAAGCTAATAAAATATCAAATGTTCTATTATATGGTACATTTCATGCCGCATCGAACACCACTTTATTTTTGGATCTCCGATTTTTTTGAAAATTGTTTTTCTTTTAACTGGCCCTATATAAAAGAAAAAAAGATTTAAAAAAAATAGAGATGCAAAAGCAAAATATTGTCCGATTTGGCGTGAAATGCCTCATATATACGTTAGGCGTTTTAATACTTTGGGCTTATTTCGATACCTTAAAACTTTTATCAACTTTTTCGATACTTCTTGACACTATTCGATACTTTTGCACTTACATACATCGAGTTTTTCTATATTTAAGGTTTTCCTTGGGTTTACCTTGCAAACTCAATCCATACTTTTTTTTGCTTTTTGTCTTCATGCGTGAAACTCTTCCATGTAGCCCAGGTTCAACCAAACGTCTCCTTATAGTAAGAGTGGATATCATAGTATCAGTTTGATCCAAAATTTGAAAATTTTTGCATCCGTTCTTTCCGTTGTTTTACAAGGTCGTTTTCTTTTGTTCGCTCGTTTTCTGTCAATTTAAAAGTGGTGAAGTGTTTAATAGCACCATAAACTTTCTTAACTGAGCAACCAAAGTGAGTGGCAATAGATCGGTATGACATTTTGAGATTAAAAATTTCGACAATCGCTTTTCGGGTTGCTGGTTCACAACTTCGTGGTTTTCTCATTTCAGGAGTGTCTGAAACCCAGTAAATTAACTTCTCCACAACTGGGGCCCATGTCTGATTAGTAACTTACCAGTAAAATTAGTTCAAGGTCCAGAAATTTGCTACTGACTTGAACACAACTTATTGTTTCTAATTAGTTGTCCTGCCAAATTATGCACTTCTCTTGATTTTCACTACAGCCAAAGGTCACTTCTTCAATAAAACCAACAACAAACACATAAAGCGCAAGAGGGCGCTTGTATGATCACAACAACTACAACAAAAACAACCATTCCATGAAAAAATTTGTTTTTTAAATGTAGTAAAAACTAAAAGGACAAACTGTTTCTAATTAGTTGGCCACGGCTGTATATCGACCTTATCCAAGCTGTTCGATATATTTATTTAAAGATTTGTCGATTTAAGTGATCTTTTCGAAACTATTAAGGGCTTTACGACGTTTATTGGTTTCGCAATGCCTTATTACTTTTCGATAGAGTATTAGTTTAAGTAAAAAGTGAAAATTTTCCACCTTAAAAAATTTATAATTTATTTTAATTTCCTTGACGCAAAGTTTTATGATACTGATTCTGATATAACTCGTTGATGTAAAAAATCTTCAAAAAAAATATTGATTTATCATTTGGTTTTCAAAATATTTGATGTTTGTTTGTGCACTTCTAGTAGGGCCAGAAGCAGTGGCGTAGCTAGGGTGCACCAAGCGCAAGGCTTGGGTGTGGGGGGCGAGGCGGAAAAATGGTCGTGAAAAATATCTCATTTTGCTAGAGTTTTTTTAGAGTCAAAAATGAAGATCTTTTTTTTTCTTTGGTGAATGAAAGTAAATCTATGTAGGAAATTTGAATATTAGATGAAAATTGTCGAAGTATTGAAGAAATATATTTAATATTGCTAAAGTATTTTTAAAGAGAAAGGTGAATGTCTTTTTGTTTTTTTTTTGCTCGTCAAAATTTTTTTTTTGGTATTAAGGGGCGGCATCCCAGGTGTTCGCACTACTCACCAGAAATTCTCTCTACGCCACTGGTTACAAATGTTTTTCTCAAAAACTAAACCGGACATAAGAAAAAGAAAGAAAGAGACAAAAGTACATTGAAATGTTGAAATTTTTTTCAAACTGGGAAAGTTTATTCAGTTAAACTAAACCGAAATTTTTTTTATTTTTCAATTGACTGCTGTGCTACTTTTCTTTTTATTTGGATGAAATTTTGATTGAAGGCCAAATTTTCGATACATAAGTTCTAACCAAAAATAAGTTTTTCAATAAATATCGCATGAGTAGGTACAAATAAACAAACATTCAAAGCAAGAGGAAATATTTGGTTCAAAATTCAAAAAAAAAATATTATCACGAAAAATTAATATAAAAATTTACAAAAAGTTAATGAAAAAATTTGCTAAAAAGGAATATGATATTATGAAAAATCAACCAAAGACGAAAAGAGAATTTGCTCAAAATTAAAAGATTAAAAACGATTAAAAACAAATATTGTATCATAAAAAATTAACCAAAAACGTTTTGAAAATTTGCGGAAAACTAGTGAAAAATGTAACAAAATCTCTTGAAAAAGAAATATGTATTACAAAATATAAAAATATTTAAAAACAATATAAAAATTTGAGTCAAAAAAACTGAAAAAATCATCCAATAAATTTGCACAAAATTAATACATTAGTTTACCATCTTTTTAAAAGACAATATTTGAACAGTTTTTCTAGGGAAAACTCGAAAATTGAAAGACAATAATAGAGTTAAGTCCTTAAACAAAATTAAAATTAAATTTATTTTGTGTGACTTCTTATATCAAATTTGTGCAACAATTTTTTTGACATAAAAACACTTTTTTTCGGAAATAAATATGCAGTATAATATAATATAATTCAAAACAAATTTCACAAAAAACTATTGATATAACATATTAAGTCAAAAACAAATTCCAAAAAAATTCTTGGATATAAAATTATGGGCGTTGTTCCATTCAAAAAAACCATGAAAAAATTTATATAAATAAAAAGTGCTTATCAAATGACAAGAGCACAGATTTGTATAGAATGTTCTCGGAATATGTTTTTTCTCATTTTAAATGATTTTTCATTTGACAAAATGGTAATCAAAATTTTCTTCCACTTGATGTGAATCCCAAAAGACAACATTAGGTTAGTTGTTTTTGATAAAAGAAATACTGTGTACCAAAGGCATCTTTTTTTACAAAATTCTTTTTTTTTAACATCGAATTTAATTTATAGGGCAAAGTTTCTTAAAGAAATTTTTCTCAAAAACCAAATATAGCACAAAAACATAATAGAAACCAAAAATTAAATTTTGTGAACAAATCAACACATTTCATTGTTACGGAATTTTCGTGACTTCAGCAAAAGAAAAATAATCTCTTGTACAGAAATTTTTGAAAGAAAAACAGCAAGGGGACAATGTTTAAATACAGAAAACAAGTCTTTTATTATTCGAAACATTCCTTAGCTACATTAAATAAATAAACCATTAGATATAGTGATGGAGAAGAGCAGAAAACTGCATGAGGGTAACACCCTTTCAACACTATATTTCTTAATACAAACAAGAAAGAACTTTCCATTGTTATTGTTAGTGTTTGTTGCTGTTTGTGTAAGATGCCTCTCCATGCACGCTTGCTTACTCACAGAGAAAGCACCCTCCTTCATGTTGCGACTCACACACATCCCAACCTCACCCATCCATGCATAGGTATAGTATATGGATTATATGTATGATAAATAAAAATGTAGAGCAAACAAAACTTACCAAAACATTTTTCTGATTCTCTTTATCCAATAAAAATTCCATACTCTTGTGCGGACGCCGTACTGATGCAATTTGTCCAGCTTGTTGTGGTAAGCCTTTTACAATAACACCAGCACCATCTATGCCATCAACATCAACAACAGCATCAACATCATCATCGTCATCATCATCGTCGCCATCGGCTTGATAACCACCATGGGCACCATGTACCCCACCCCGTTGTATGAATTTAAAACGCGATTGTTGTTGCTGTTGTGGACCCAATTCCATGAGACTGCGAGTTTTACCCGAAATTACTGTTTCATGCGTATCCAAATTTGTTTCGATTAGACCGATTTTACCATGATGATTGCTGCTGCTGCCAATATTATTTAGTTGAATAATTTTACCATTTACTGAAGCACCGGCACCGGCACCCGCACCACCACTGCTCAGGTTATTGAACATCTGAGTCTTTTGACTGACACTGGCACGCGACGGTGACGACGCATCAACCGCCGGTGATGGATTTGGATCCATAGAAACCGAGCCGCCAGTAGCAGTAGCAGCAGCGTACATACGACCGTTTGCTTGCATGCCCGTATTTAACTGATTCTTAAAGTCATCGTAGTAGGAACGTTCCGAGTCCAAGAAGCATTCATCGATTGTTGTTGCTTTTGCTGGTATCGGATTGTCAACTGGAGTAGCGATGTAAAACTGTGATGTTGCGAAGTTGGCTGTCGTTTTGTTGTGATTGTATTGCGCAGGTGTTCCTGCGCTCTGCTGCTGTTGTTGGGGGGGTAGTTTTTCGACCCGCGGTGGTTGTTTTGGCAACGGCGGTTTGCCGGTTACTATCATCGTTGTAGTAGCCGGTTGTGCTGCGGACACGTGCTTACCGTTGCCAGCGCGATTTGCATGTGCCGAGGAAGCGACAGTAGCGGTTGCACCATTATTAGCGGGCAATGGGGCCTTCAATGGTATAAAAATGAAATCAGCTGAATTGGTCGCTTTACCTAATTTTGCTCCATTTTGTGCAACTTTGGACTTTTCTGCCTTGGCATATTTTTCCAGTGTTGCTACCTGGTCGTTGACAGGCTGCTCTTGTTGTTGTTGCTGCTGCTGTTGTTGTAACTGTTTCTTTTTATTACGACGCAATGAAAAACGAAAACCATGCGCGAAACGCGATAGAAAACCCTTCGATGAGGGATGTTTCTCATCGGACTTGAATTTACCTTTCGCATCGTTATTATTATTATATGGTTTCGCGACCGCACCATCTGGACTGTCCGTGTAGTTCACTATACCGTGTTTTGACATTTTTGTCACGAATGCAGCACGCACGTTAGGGGATGTTGACAAATTAATTGCACTTACCGCACGTGCACTTTCACCAACGCCGCCGCCACCAATTTGTGACTGTTGTTGATCTTGCAATTGATTGATCAGCTGTTGTGAGGCGTATAATACGTGTGCCCGATTTGTGGGTGGTTCACTGAGTATGGGTAAATGTAAGCTTAGCGGACGCGTCGGATGTGTCGTTGTTATATTCACATTATCGGTTGAATTCCTATTGGAATCTATGAAACTCGTATGCGATTCGTTTGCACTATGCCGTTGTGTTAACGTAGTTTCTGCGAACGTCGTTGTTGTCTGACTGACTGCGGTTGGTTCAGTATCAACGTTTGAAACGAGTTTTTCTGCTATTACGCTTTGTGCTGCTCTTTCGGCTGCGTCGTCTGTTGTTTGTGGTGTCGATGTTTTTGCGATGTTTTCTGTTGTTGTTGACGGAGCGATCGATACAATTGTTGCTCTCACTTTTTCCAGCACAGCTACTTCTCTTTCTTGCACCATTGCTCTTTGCGGATCTCTTAGCTTTTGCTCTTCGGCGCTTTGTTGCTCATTTACTCTTATATCAAGTGGCATTTCTCTTTGTTCTTCGCTGTGCTCTTCACTCAGCTGCTTTTTACTGTAGTTTGCCGCAATCATTTCATTCTCTTTTGTGTTATAAATAACTGTAGCATCTGCGTTGTCCAATAGTTCATCATCTGTGGACTCCTCTTCTTTGCTATCTTGCCGATCTGCCGACAATGGTTCATTGCACTCCTCCGAGGATTGTTCTTGCCACACGTACTTGGAAACGACCGGACAAAAGCTGACCTCCTTGCCAAAAGAACTGCGCGAACCAGCAGGCAGTAAAATACCAAGTGGCTTCTGTCCAGTTGCGCCTTGTGGCAACTGATGCATGCTGGCATGAGCGCTAGTAACATACATATCATCATCTAGCTCATTCGCGCCGGGATCAAATGCATTCAGATTGGGTGTGCTAGAGACCATATTGCGTTTTTTGTTCGTAGCAGCATGTGACTGAAAACGACGCTTTGGTATTGCGTGTGCTGACTGCGAAATATCGGCGTTGGATAATTCGTTGGCATCAAAGTTGCATTTTTCCAATGATTGTGCATAGCTGGTGCGTAGATTTGTGGGATCTTGATCAAAAGTTTTGCCGAAAGTGCTAAAATTCGTTTGAATTTCAGCACTAAGTGGAGTGTTGCTCACTTTTTCTAGCTGATTGACTGCACTATATTTTTGACGCGCGGGTGGGTTGCGTATGGTGAGCTGCACATGTTGCACTTCTGGCTTATCGACAAATGTGTTCACATCAGAGTAATTTGTACTGGAGTGTGCACGTTGCCGTGCTGGTGCTTTTGGGCTGACATTGGGAGGCGCTACCACCAGCTTTGTTTCTAGCTTTGTTATAAATGGTGGTGGCCTAAACTCGTCCTCATCACTTTCGAGTATTTTGTCATTCAGTATCGAGGCATTTTTATCGTAAATTTCCGAAAGTTCATCCAGCAAAAAATTACCCTTACAAATGATGCCCTCATAATCAGCATCACCTGCACTTTTACGTGATGAGGATTCCATGCTGCTCCAACCAGCGCGTTTAAAATTTGAACGATTTTTGCTTGTCGCTGCTATGTCTTCGTGTCCAGAATAATCCAATAGCGTCAAATTAATATAACTAGCATTCATATAACCCAGCGATTGAGTTTGTATGCTGCGTTTTTTCGGTATACCGAATGCTCCTTCAAAATTTTGCAAATTACGCTCTCTACGTTCTGTCCAGCTGCAGCTGCGTCTTATGCGTTCACCGCCGTTAAATTCGTCGTCGTTCTCCTCCGCCTCAGATAATTTTGATTCTGATGTCCAATTGTGCGTTTTAATTCTGCTATGCTTCAATTTGCTACTGCGTTTCTTTCGTCCAATTTTGTCTAGTTCATTGGGGACGCTCGATCCGCGCCCACTTTCAACACCCACGATGTCGGCGGCGATTGTTTTTTTCGTCTTCCGCGTCTTTGCCGCTACTGCCTGTTCCAAGCAACTTTGATCAGTTTCTGTATTGGTCGTTGATGTAGATGACGTTTCTGTTGTCGACGATGATGATGATGTCTCACCGGCCGATGTATCGGAATCGTCGGTCAGCGAGCAAGTTCGCATACGACTATTCTGATTAAGGGATGACGGCGGTGGCAGCAGGCGGCATGCGGAAGCGGGATCAATAGATTTTTGTGAATCCACCACGTAGCTGTATTCTTTAGCGCTATTACAATTTGAAGAGAATTGAGAATCAAAAAATTCTTCGTCGTCGTCGTCTAATGAAAAAGAACCATTCGCGTCGCGTATATCTGGCAAACTGTTTCGAAGATGCTCCGGAAAATCGAGCGTTTGTGGCAGCAACTGTTTGAACATCAGTTGACGTTGTTGTTTTGGCTGTATATGCGCATGTGTTGGTAGCCAAGTAAATGAATTTGCAGAGGCACACGAGGATGACGATGTTGTAGATCCCGTATCTGACACAGGCGATGGCGAGTGCGCTAACAAACGTTGCTCCCGCTTTAGCTTTTGTTGCTCCCACTGTTGTTGTGGTTGTTTTTGTTGCTCTTGCTGTGTATCTCTAGTGGCCGCGCTATTTTTAATGCTATCATAGTAAAGCCATAGTGGCTTTGTTTCTGGCGTTGCTGTCGCTTTCGTTGACGGTGTCGTCGCAGACTCCACCAAAAAAGTGGCGTCGAGCGCTGCTATTTTTGGCTGACATATATCATGTTCAATGACTGTGGAGTTTTTGGAATGTGTATTTTGGGAGTCATCATCCTCATCTTCTACTTCTATTTGTTCTTCTTCTTCTTCAACACCGTCATCGTCAGGCTCGTCGTCGTTGAAAAATTCGTCTTCTTCGCAAAATTTTTCGAAATTTTTTGGAATACTTTTTGATTTGCTACGTCTCAACGATTGTGATGGTTCGCAGTAGCCAGAATCTTCACTTAAATTTTCTGCGGAATTTTTACCGCCGCTTCCGCCGCGTTGAAAGGCGGCAGTACGTGCAGCGGCACTAGACTTTTTTACCGTATCAATTAAGTCTTCTGCGGATGGTTTAGAGGCAGTTAAAATGCTATTACCCGATGAAGCTGAACTAGTTGATGATTCTGAATCTGATTTGACTTCAGCAGCACTACTGCGTACAATGTGCTCCATACTACTGCCGCACTTTGAGGCGCCACCAAAGTGTCCACTACCAAAATGATCCGTTTCCTTATCATCATCAAAATTCAGCTTATCCAGCTCATAATATGTCTGATGGAGACGACCATCGGTTGATTCGAAACGTCGCTGCAGTGAATTCTGTGAGCCACGACGACTATTGCTGCCAGAATTGCAGCCGCTGTTGCCACCACTACCGCCACCGCTGCTACTGCGTGCAATTTCACCGGCACTTTCACGCGTCTCTTCAATGCCGCCATCAAAACTCAGCAGTGATGGTGATGAATTACCTAAGCTGCCCAATGAGCTATGTTGATCCTGTAGCGTTTGACGCTCCAACGATTCAAATTGTATGAGCGATGACGAACGACTTAACGAATGATACGATAGGCTATCAGAGTCTGAGTAGAAATCATCAAAACGACGACTACCAGTGCTGCTGCGTTGTTGACTACTGGCACCCAGGCTATCACGTGATGCTGCTTCAAAGGCCAGAAAACGTTCTAGACTATTACGCTCTAAGCTTTCGATACCACCAAAAGTTTCATTACTGCGTAGCAGATTCCGACGCAGCAGCACGGTGTCATCGAGACTAGAAGGCTGCTGTGATAATGTGTTGAGGAATTCATCGGAACGACGTGGTCGTTTGGCAGGACAGGCAAAATCGCGCTCAGATATTGAATCAGGATCTGAAAGATTAAAATGGCATTAGTTTGACTTCACAAGAAAATGTTTAAGGCAGCTACAGTTAAAGGGTCAAAGGTTAAAAGAACATCTATAAAGCCTTTTTCTATCCAATGCCCTTTATATGCAGCTGCCAAAATAACTTACCCTTTGTTATTTCGATCCGTATAACCGAGCCTGTCTCTGATTCTGTTGAACTCCAGACATGTGATGTATGATCGTATTGTGACCAACTATTTTGTGAGAATTCCTCATCTTCAGATGTTTCTTCGAGTATAGGTTCAAGCATTTGACGTGAACTAGATAGGTAAATGGCATCTGCAAAAGTAAGAGAGACAGTAGTTTTAAATAAAGAAGAATTATAAAACAAGAAATATATGCAACCTAATCTTAATTTCCATCTATGCATTTTCACAATATGTTCAAGCCCACAGCCAAGAATATAAAATCAAAGTTTTGCTCTAAGCTCCAAGCTCCAATCCCCAAACATAAAATAGCAAACCGTGCCGTACGAAAGCACGTTCGCTCTATGACTAATCCTCAACTCTTTGAGAGGACCTCAGCAAATTGCTGCTTCATATAATTCAGTTCTTTTTAATCTCCTTTTTTATTTATTTATTTTGTTTTCATTTTCCATATAACATTTCCCTTTGATCGTAGCAATCTGTGTGATCAACGCATACAAATCATCATCATCATCATCATCATCATGATTCATTCAGTAAAATTTGCACCATGTGCAGAAATTGCTATTAATTAGCGAATTTTATTAATAATATCAGGCAGTAGAGCCCTAAATAAGCGCAACGATTCGAAAACAGTTGGGGATCACGCTGCTCAATTTGACTTTTTGCTCATTGCTGAACTTCAATGGTTTCTTTATAGTGCAACTCTTTCGTAATTATAACATTGTAGATTTTTATTCTTAATGCAGCAATTCTGGAATTCTATGGAGATTCTTATCTTTACACAAAAAGAGTTAAAGTTTTTACAACTCTCTAAGTTCATAATTTAAAAGAGTCTTTGTTCAAACAAATTCTGTTTTGTGTTGAAAGAAAACGCTTTTGTCTGTTTTTTCTTCAATTTTTTTTTTGTGCCTCAATACTTTGGACTTTATAACCTATTTTGGTATTTAGGAAAATATATAATAATGCTCTCAGACAAGTTGTCTGCCCACTTAGTGAATTTTCAAGTTTTATTGTTGCCGTAAAAATTATGGAGAAATATTACTTTGCAACTTTAAAATGTAATTTGGAGTCTTCTACGATTGAAATAAATTTAAAAAAATTGCATTTAAAGTTGTTTGTATTAAAAATAAAAGGAAAAAATGTTAGTTTTACTATTTGCATCTTTAAATTAAAAATAAAATTTTCAAATTTACAATGCCATTTTTTAGCTTAGTGTACTTGCGGAATTCTTACAAGACCTAGTCTTTATCCTAAATAAAGCCTGACTCATTTTCACGATAATCTGAAAGAGTCTCTAGCGATATTGCAGAAGCTAACATTTAAAATTTTATGCCCTTTTCAATGGGCTTGGAGCGCCCTTCATAAGTTTGATCTAGAAATCTGGAAGTTAGGTAGAATATTCTACAAATCCAATTCTATATTATAGGGCTATGGGACCGCAAAACAAAAAAAATACATCGTACTAGGCTGATTGAAAATTCCCGGGCCTGACACAGAGAGGGCGCCACAAATATCCAATTCTTATTATTTTTGATAGCACCTATCCTTCAAAAGGCTACATGTGAAATTTCATTAACATCTGTCAAGTAGTTTGGTTTTCACAGCTGTCCAAAGTGCATCACCTTTGTGTTTCTTTTTTAATTAACTATGGAACAAAGTGAATTTCGCATTTTGATAAAAACATTGCTTTGTGATCGGTAAAAACGAGAAGCGAACATTTAAATGGCTCTAAAAACATCACAGCACATCTGCTCCGTCGAAAACAACTGTTTACAAATGGTTTGCTGAATTTAAAATGGGTCGTACGAGCACCAGTGATGCACCACGTTCGGGCCGGCAAATGAGGCTACCACTTCAGAAAAGATCAAGAAAATCCATCTGATCCTTTTGAAAGACCACAAAGTGAAAGGGAGAAGGCTAGCAGACATAATGAAGTTGTAGATCGGTAGTATTTTCAATATTTTGCATGAGCTTTTCGAAATGAAAAAGATGGGTGACGCGTTTGCTGACAATTAGTCAAAAGCAACATAGTGTCGGTGATTCAAAGCAATGGCAAAATTGAACGAATTGCAATACGAATTGCTGCCCCACCCACCGTATTCTCCATATTGGCCTCCAGCGACTATTATCTTTTTCCAAACTTGAAAACATGGCTCGCTGGTAAGCGCTTTCACTCGAATGAAGAGGTCATTGCCGAGACGAACGCCTATTTTGAGAAACTTGATGGCGACTACTACAAGAAAGGCATCAAAATGCTCGAGGCCCGCTATACTCGCTGTATTGAGCTAAAAGCAGATTATATCGAAGAATAAAATCAAATTTTCCGAAAAAAATGTGTTTTTCTTTGTTAGGCCCGGGATTTTTTAATCAGCCTAGTATGTATGTATATTGTTCGCATTTTCAGCCACCCGAAAAATGTGCCATCCTCTGTTTGACAAATACCTAAAACATTATATCTTGGTACCTAAGGCAGATTTATACGTTTTAGTAAGCCGTTTTTTTTCGTAAAATTTAAACGAAATCGGACTCAAACTCTGTCCGCGCTGTTTACAGGTTTGAGCTTGGAGGTTCGAATTTTGGGACAATTATTTTTAAACGCCATGCTAAAACATAAGCAAAAATAAAAAAAAAATCTACAAAATTTTCAAAATAAACACCCTAATTAAGGTACAACTTCTAAGAGATCACAAACAGCCATAGTGTTTTTACGTGACCGCCTGCCTGGAAAGGTTTAAGGCCATGGTATGCCTTACCACACTTAAATTACTTTATATATGTACGTCCCTAATTATAGGATGACTGCTATAGGAAACAGTTACCAAGTAAAGTTAGAGGCCGTCCATTAATTACGTGAGTTTTTTTTTTGAAAATTCTGACCACCCCTCCCTCCCGTAACATTTACCTTATAATTATCTGCTATAATAATGTAAATTCTCTGCGTTAAAAAGTTCACGCGAAGTTTTCCTTGACTCCCTCCTCCCCCTTGGTGAGATTTTGTGAGATTTTGCCGGACCCCCTCCCCCCCTATTTTAACTGACGTTATTAATGGACAGCCTCTTATGTTTATGAATATAACTTCATCCATGGGTAAATCACCTCATCTTTTGCAATTTTTAGAATGGCCACTAAATGCAACTCCATACTGAGCGTAATATTTTGCTCTCCCCACGATTTGGGTTTCAACCGCAACCACCACGTTGCTCTCCTGAAAGTGCATACCGCAAGCGATCCATCCTATTGAGCTTCACGCAACTGTCAGGCTAGGATCGAAGTCCTAGGGGCTCCTGACAACCTCCCCTGGTACCTGATTGATGATGCACCTTCACCTCTGGTTAGGCTTAGTAGTTTATTAAAAGTATGTACACTGTTACTTGGCTTAAAACGAGCCTAGTACAGTACAGTTAATTTTCCACTATCAGTTTGAGCTTACCATAACGCGCTCGGGCACTGGTAAGCCCTTCTAATCAATGTACAAGGTACACTTAGTAAATTTAGATTCTGATTAATAAATCAAACATTTAGATTCTTGTACATTTATATATAATGCCCCTATAATACCACCGGATTAGGGTCACTCACAAAGTATCTTATTACTTAACGCACGATAATGCCGACAATGTAGTTTTCTCTGAAGCATAGGACTTGTGTCTTCCCCAATGCCATCTAAAATATTGAGGTAGAAGCATACCAAGCTGATGGGCTAGAACATGTTTCGAAAATAGCTAATCATTTTTCCTAGTCTTAAAAAATTATAGAAAATTCCTTCGGTTTGAAAAATTAGAACATTTTGGGGCTGACAAAGAATATATTTTTCTCACTCTGGTTTCTTCTGAACTAACGGTGATATAATATGCCCCTGTACGATATGTAGAGTGGCTAAAAATAGATTTTACTCCGACAGATCTAAAAATTTTGCTTCATGTTTGTTAGGAATTCTTCCCCCCTCCACACACTCTTTTGAATAATAGGATAAATTTATTTCCGGTGTTTCAAAGTTTTGAAAGTTCGATAAAGTGATAGCAAAGATAACCCTTGAAAAGGTATTTCATATATTTTTTTTAACTTTTCACTTCAAACTCACCTTGTTGTTCGAATGCCGGCAGCGTCCAATGCGTTGTTGGCGTCGTTATATATCCTGCTAAATCTAAATGCTCCATTTTAACTTAAGTGTATAAATTTTGTAATAATTTTACAATGTTTTTTGAATACTGATTTCTTCTTCTGCAGCCTTATATCCTATGAACTACTATTTTCTATTCGTACTTGCACTCGTATCGATTCGTTATGTGTCGTTAAACTTATTCGTTGTATTTGTGTTATATACATATATTTTCTCTGCGCTTCTCATCAGTTTGTTAAGATACAACATTAAAGATAAATGATAATGATCTTTTCCGTGATGTATTGTGTTGGTGATGTGTGCTTATGATGAGTAATCGTGAAAAATTCCGTGCTTTTGTTCCGTTTTCTATAAAATTGTGAATCCTTTCAGCAGTGTAACTTCTTGACTATTAAATGCAAAACATTTTTTGTTTAAATATTTGAGTAGCTTTTATTGTGTTATCACGCTGTTGTTATTCTGACGGACATATGGGTCCAAACAAATTCAGGGTTAATTTCAACAAAATATATGTTCCGTTTTGTATATACAATAAAAAGTTTATATTCGATAAGAGAAAATGATATCTGAAAAGATAAGAAAGTGAAGGAAAGATTATTATGGTGAATATTTTTTAAAGTTAAGAAAAACAAAATAATAAACAAAACGTAGGTGAAATTTGCAAGTAACCATGGTAAATAAAATAAATGTCAACATATTATAAATACTACTAAGAAGGATAGTTTGTTTACCTATAAGACTTTAAATCATTTATAAATAATATTTATTAAAGTAAACTTATGATGAATTACATATTTATACGTAATAAGGCGAATCAAAAAATCACTTTTTGACAAATCAGAACACGTACTCCAATGAGAAAGTAATTTTGGGAATATTATATTTTATTGATATTTTTATTTATCCTCATCAAATTCTAAGGAAAAACTGTTATGTAGACTTATGTCCGGAAACATATCAAAAACAAATTTATAGCCAGCGAGAATCGCGGATATATGTATTTTCTAATCTAAGAATTTCAATAAAATGTTATATTTAGTGGATAAGTAAGGGTCGATGTCCCGAAAGTATTATCAAACCAATCAGCCCAGTATATATATTGAGCGATTTTTAACTTTTTTGGGATATTATATATGGTATATTATTTTATTGCTATATCCGCTAGCGTTTACAAAAGTGTATTCCTTTTTGGGTTAAAATAAATTTTCTTTCTAAAAACCTATTTGATGCCCTTTTTTAAGTTTAGAAACTTTCGTGTAATTCACCTTGGAGTTATTAAAAATTATTTTCTTACTATCAAAAAAAAAATAAAGTTTTAATCTTATCCTAACCCTAATACATAGGTACATATCGGAATAATAGATATATATATAATTATTTTATAATTGCTGTCAGCTGACTAGACAAAATAATATCAATATTATCTATTTTCAAATAAATTATATTTACTTCAAGATAATGACTTGTTTTATCGTTTATTTTTAGATAAACATTTAAATTTAAATGATATACTTAAGTATTAAAAAGCTATACTAAAAAGTTTTGATAAGTCGAAGCAAAAGTGATTTTAATATGACTTTTAGAAAGTCAAACCGCATCGCACCGCAAGGAGGTGTGATAAGTTCCATTAATATACTAGAGTGTTTATTTTGAAAATATTATAAATCTTTTTTATTTGTATTTCAGTTATGTTTTAGCATTGGCAGGCCCAGATTTAGAAATCTGCCGCCCTTAGGCCATTCAGAAATTGCCGCCCCTCTTCACTAGTAAATATAAAAAAAAAATTTTGTAATATCAAAAGTGAGAACCTTTTTTTTTTTTTTGGTTGTTAACATTTTTAGGTAATTTAGTTGCACACAATCCCAGTATTTGTACTTTTTCCCCCTGTGTAAATAAATTTAAAAATTTACAAAAAAAAAAATTTCAAAGTTCCCAATATTTGCCGCCCTAGACACTCTAAGGTGAATCCGGGCCTGAGCATTGGCTTAAAAATATCTCTCAGAAAATTTCAGCTTCTTAGCTCAAATCTGCTAATGGCGCGAACAGTTTGTGTCCGATATCATTGAAATTTGACAAAAAAAAAACAAAAACAAAACGTATAAAAAGTCTGCCTTAGGCGCCAAGATATAGCGTTTTTGAATAGGAACTTAAAGAAACTCTCCCAAAATTTCTGCATTCTAGATCAAACCTGAGAATACCGCAAACAGGATTTGTTTTTCATATATCAACATGGAAAAAACGCCAGCAATCGAACATAGCCGATTGACCTCAAACTTGCGCAATGTGTTGTCCTATTGTAACTATGGTAATTAATATTTTTTGGTTTCTTCGAAAACGGGCTGAAGTAGGGGGATAATAATTAGAGATTTTTGGTTGACATTATTCATTTCATTTGTTGTCCTATCATTTGTTTCCTGAACTTACTGTAGAAATCTTAGTTCAAGTGCTTCAGATAGATTTTTTAAAGGCCGTTTGAATAGCCGTTACTATTTTTTGAAAATTTTAAAATTTGATCTTGAGTTCTAAAAATCCAAAATATACTTTTTTTTTGAAGATGTATATTTTTGATGTAATTCTTTTTGATATTCTAGTTTTCGAGAAAAACTTATTGAACATTTCAGCATAACGTTTTGTACCAATTTATTTAAACACCGTTATTAACCTAAATATTCTTGCATTAAAATCTGTTTATATATAAAGTGGGCCATCTAGTGGCTCTTCTAATCGATAAGAAAAGGCGGAAATGAGTTTTGAATATCTCTTAAGACATCGAGCTCAACTCAAGCCTGCACCTTTATTTTTTTTTTTTTTTTATACACTCGATATTCATCGAATGGAGACCAATATTTTAAAAGTGAGCGCGAGCTTAAGTTTTGAATCGCTGGAAAAAAATTACTGATGTTTTGCGTAAAAGTTTGATTGATTCAGTTATGCAATTCACAGTTCATTGTAAATTTTACTAGTGAATTCACAATGTTGTAATTTTATAATATTTTCCGGAGTTGTAACTTGTGTTGTTATTGTTTTCCATATATGTAAATGTTAATTACAACTAGCTGATAAATTAGAACACGCCTGTAAGCATGTTTATTGAAAGTTGTTTTTTCGTTTTCAATTTTGCTGAGAGAATCGTATGGGAAAAGAGAGTGACAAAAATCAAAATTTGTAAATAATAAATTTTTGCTATTTTGTAAACAATAAATTTATGAGCTCACAGTTGTATGATTTGACACACTGTAATATTGTCACGTTTCAATTTTACAGTGAACTGTAAATTGCCTAAGTAATTCGTTTAAATATTTGATTTGATAAATGAGAAAAATACCTGAAAACTTGAAAAATCAAATTGCAGTACGCCTAAAGTTTTGCAAAGATCACAAAAATTGGAGCATAGATGACTGGGAAACAGTCTTAACAGTCTTCAATTAGATTGTAAGCAACACTACTGTCATCGTCCATATGAAACATATGTAGCAAAAGCACCAATTAAAATAAACCATGAAGCATGGAGGAACTAACTTGATGCTGTGGGGATGCTTCACTGAGTTGAATGTCGAGCCGTTGATGAAAATTAATGGCATTATGAAAATAGAAGATTATCTTCATATTTTGAAGCTGAACTTAACAGACTTTGTGGATGAAAGGGCTTATCCAGTTAGTCCAAGAACACGCTGTAAAAAGGTCGAGTGTACAAGATTACAGGATAAGAATAGATAGTAATGCACATTGGTAAAATTAACCAACCGATGCCCGAAAATAACCGAATTTGGCGCAATATTTTTGTTTTAATTAAAATTGTATAATATTACAGCTCGAAATGTATGCCAAATGATAGAACTCGAAAAGGCCTAAAGTTAATATTTGAGGTTGCTTTGTCGAAACCTGTCCCAAAAATGGGTTGCCACCGATTTTTTGGGCTATTTTTTATTAATATATTTATGTATATTAATGCTTGAAATGTATGCCAAACGATGGAACTCGAAGAGCCTAAAATGAATTTATAGGTTGAATTTATATTCAACAAATTAAAAGTTGACCAAAAATAAATAACATAAGAATATATAGGGTTGCCTTGTCGAATCCTAATTTAAATATTTAAGGATATTCCTTTACTTTTTATTTTTAAGAAAAATAAAAAATTGAAAAAACCTCCTAGTTGCGATTGTTGTATTTTTAAGAGTTTTACTCAAAATAAATGCAATCAGAATGTGTCCACATGTACTCGCCACTGTATATAAAGAAATGTTCAGAGTTTTCAGTGATCTTAAATTCAAGAAGAGCAGCTTTAGTTGAAAAATTTTTTAAGTTACTGTGCGAAAAATAGCTGAAATTCATAGTTCAAAATAGCTAAACTTTTTTTTTTAACTGAACTCACCATCATTTTTGTTCGTAATTTTTTGTTTTTTTTTTTTCAAAAATTAAATTAATTGTTGTACTTAAAAATATATGTTTCGTTTAATGATTTTTCCAACGTAGCGCCAATAACTATATTAAAAACAAATACTTTAAATTGAAATGTCGAATTGAGTTGCTAATTGGAAAACTAATGTTTCCAATTATAAATTAAGAAAAAACAAATAAATTTTTATAAACAAAATGCACACATGTACTCGTTCACTGGTATTCGGTATTTACATATATATTTTCACAAATAGCATTCAGTAAAGAAAACAATATATATATATTTATTATAAGTAATATATTATTATATATAAAAAAAAAAAAATTAATACGAAAGTTTCAAAATAACAACTAAACACGTCACTGTTTCAAGGAAAAACTGAGAAAATAATTAGCTACCACTTGAAGTATATTCGTCTTATGAATTTCAATAAAAATTAGATTCACAACTATTGCGAATTTGAATTTTATTTTAAATATGGAAAAAAAAAATTTATTACTACCGACCGAAACGGCGGACACTCAAAGTGCTACTAGAAAGAGAAAGCTTGCGATAGAGTGAGAGCAAAATTATGACTAAAACAAAAGTTTTCAATTCAATATTTAAAGTTTACATCATTTTTTGTACGTGTACCCGCAGAGCAAATATCATTAAGATTTTCAAATACACGACTGTTTTGCTAAGTAGAATATTTTGCAAATTTCAAAAACAAAATTATCAACTTAAATGCAAAAAAAAAAAAAAAAATACTTAGCAGCAAAACACGCGGCTCGCAAAAAATCTTTTTTTTAAAGGGCGTTCAGCAATAACGGGGAGGGGCGGTGTCATACGCTCGTTCGCATATGACGCGTGTGTTTTTGCTTTATTTTCAACTTTGATGATTCATTAAAATTTGGCATTTGCTTTCTTTTTAATTTTTGTTTTTGTTTAATCTATTTAATGTTTCTTTTTTAAAACATTAAGACATTTGCTTATTTTTATCTGCAAATGTTTTTTTTTTTTTTTGTTCAAAGTTTTTGCGACTTTTTTATTCATATTTAAGTTGTGTATTTGTGAAATTGCACCCATTCAAAAATAATAAAAAAATTTGTTATGTCAGTGGCGTTTTACGTTTTGGGGAAAAAATTACGCCAAATATTAAATTAATTTTCTTCGATATATACACTGATGAGTAATCTAGATAGGTCTTACTTTTTGATATCTGTTCCATGTTTCAGCACTTTTAAAATTATGCCTTTTGGTGAAACTAACTAAGCAGGATTGCCTTCCCAAAGCCCGACCCGATGCCCAAATTTTTCCCAAATCGCCCAGTGTTATTTTAACATACGATTTCTCAAAGATGAGAAAATATATCCGGTCAAATTTAAATGCGTTTTGGACCGGAAGGGTAGTTCTGTTGGAATTAAATTATCTTTTGATGTAACAATCGAAATCGTGATTTTCACACTTTAAGGTTAGAATATATATCTCAAAAACCGTAGCCATCAGAGAAATTCTGACGTCGGATTCGAATTTAACTCTCCAAAAACATTCGGAAAAGTATATCTTGGTTTCTGTGGCAAAGGTTTGCCAACTTTTGTCGACCTGTGTATCTTATCATTAAAAATGTTCACTATCTCTAAAAATCGCGTACAAACCTTTTTTTTTTACTTTGTATATATATAAAGTTCTAGCTGTCAAAACTTTTTTGAAATACATACTATAATGATAGGTGGATGCACTGAGCACACAACGAGAAATAGGCACAATCAAAATTGATCGCTTTCAGAAATGTATTTAATCAAAACTAAAGAGAGTCACAAGAGCATCAAAGCACGTTACGGTAGTCTAAAGCAGTGGTGGGCACGGAAATCTAGCAAAGGAGCACGACAAGTTAAAGTTTTTTTTACTTTCATTTCCAAATTTGCCAACAGCAAAAAAAATAACTAAATTGCACTATAAACAAAAACAATTGCTACATTCGTCGAAATACAATGCAGCGCCATCGCTAACGACTGTGTGTGTTGTTTTTGTTTTCATTAGAACTCAACTCAACGCTGTGCGCCGATAGCGTTGAAATTCTGCGAACTTTTGGTTGCTTGCTTGTGCGTCGAATAATGGAAAGGGACATGAGGGCTGAAAGTGCCTGTACTTGCCCATCGCTGCTCTAAAGTGTAGTAGGTATAGCTGTAGGATACTACAAGAATACTATTGTAGTACAAAGACAACACTGACACCTGAGTAGTTGAAAAAAATGTACAGTGCACCCTTCAAAAAAGCTTATCTGAGTAATAATGCTTTATTAAATTAATAAAAAAAAATGTTGGAAAATGTTAAAAACTTTGAGAGCTCGAATAATCTCTCCCTCTCTCAAATCATTGTTAGTTGCCGTTCCTTCTTATTTTGAGAGGAAAGATATTAATGTTGAGTGAAACAGTTAGGAGAGGTCATGACGTAAATATTTATGGCAGGAAATTCCACAACAGACATTTCCATCAATGATTTTTTTATAATTTTCTAAAAACTGCCTTTTTTGAAATATCTCGGAAATGGCAAGACTTATACCAAAGTTTTGTTTACCCATTTGATTACCTATAATATGACGTCATCATTTTTAGAATCGATTATCTCGTTACAGAACTATGGCCATAAATGTAAACATGAATTTTTTCCTTCCATTCTTTCAATTATATAACCACCTTCCTGGAGGGTAAGGGGGGAAATTTTGTGGATGAAACATTACTTCAGATATTTTTCTTGTAACTGGTAGCGTTCAACCGCGTGTGAATTGAGATACTTAGAGGTCTCATGATTTTTCATAGGGTTGGATGCCCCGAAAAGGAATAAAAATATTTTTATTAATATATCTAATGAAATGCATGAGAGCCCTCCGGATTCAAAAACTTGAAACATTTTCTGATATTCATGAGACAGAAATTTGAAGAAACTTACGGTTGCTTGGAAGTACATATCTTTATTCGGGGCTTCATTAGAGCTGTTCAAAAAAATAACTTTTTAATTTTTTCACGATGTGTTAGTGGATTACAATAGCCCTATATGTCTAGACAAAACAACCCATAAGAATTTACATAAATTTTGAAAACTGGATTGCCGCCGCCTGTTTTAAGTTGCCACCCATTTTCGAAAATATTGATTTAAAAAATGGTGCAAGCTAAAGAGGTTATCAAATTTTGCAACAAAGTGGGTATGTTTTTCGAACTATATCTATCGAGGAATTCAACTATTCTATAGATTATTCTAGGATTTTCAAAAATATAAAATTATGCCAGATATGTTAATTTAGAAAAATGTAGATATATTGGTTTTGAAATAAGATAATGATATTCAGTTTGCGGCATTCTGTTAAGCAAATAAAATTACATTAAAAATATTGTACAACGGGATCGGTGGTAAAATAATATGGGCATATTTTGCAACTTGAAAGCAGAAAATCGGTGTTTTTTGTTTTTTTTTCCTGTCAATTTTATATTTTTTTGTAAGAAAAAAAGAAGAAGAAGAAAATCTAATCATAGATTCAAGTTCCTCGATCGATAATAGCTGTTTAGAACAAAACAAATTTTGAATCAGCTTAATATGTATATATGTCAACGATGAATCGAAAAATTTCAGGTCTATTAATTTAGAAAAATGCAGATATCTTGGTTTTGAAAGAAGATATTGATATGCGGTTAACGGTTTTCTCTTAAGCAAATAAAGATACATTAAAAATAATGTACCACTAGATCGGTGGTAAAATATTATATCAAGATTTTGCAACTTGAAAGTAGAAAATTGGCATTTTTTAGTTTTTGTCCGGGAAATTTTCAATTTATTTATAAGAAAAAAAGAAGAAAAAAAACTGATCATGGATTCGAATTCCTCGATCGATAATAGTTCGAAAAGGATACCCACTTTGTTTCAAAATTTGATAATTTGATAACCTCTTTTAAAACAGTGTTTTCGAAATTGGGTATTCAACTTAAAATAGGCGGCGGCAATCCAGTTTTCAAAATTGATGAAAATCCTTATGGGTTGTTTTGTCCAGACATATAGGGCTATTGTAATCCACTGACACATCGTGAAAAAATCAAAAAGTTTTTATTTTGAACCACTCTAGGCTTCATTGCCATAGTATGAAAAGTATTTTATGGCTGTTGCTAGTATAGCTGCATGATTTTGATGATTAACTTATTTTTACCAAAACAATAACATTCCACTATTGGACGAATTATTAAAAAAGAAATGAAAAACAACCGACTATCAGACGAATAAAAAAACATTAACTTCATAGTTACTAGATACTCTGTTTTCCTTATGAAAGTTATGGAAACTCTTATAATTGGATCATGGAGCTTTTCATACTAAAACGAATTCAGTGGCTTTTAAGAGACTCAAGCTATCTTATTGGATTTGGGGCTCCTATAAGACTTAGCTTTTTCCTGAAGCTTCAAAAAACTTCGAGAATATAATGCGGTACGAAAAAGGTATAGATTGCATGTTCATTCGGGATTTTTTAATGTACAAAAGATTAAACTTTATCGTCACGCTCAAACGGCTTCTAAGTCTTTTGGTGGCCTTAAACCATATCTGATATGCTATGTTATTTTTAAAAACTCTTCACTTTTTTAAGTACATACATACATATATTATTAAGAATATATTTCATTAATTAGTATAAACTGGTAAAAAAGTAAAATTATCTAATAACTTTATTGCATTATTTCCTATCAGCAGTTACGCTTTTTAGATTGTCAGCCAAATCTTATCATCAAAAATAGAAAAAACATTTATAAAATTGCAAATACACTGTTTTGTAACAAATCAAAGCGTACCTACTTGCAAAAAAATTGTATATAGTATATGTGACATGTTTTTTTTTAAAGTGAAAGCAGCTGAGATTTGAGGTCTTTGATTATTTTTAAGCTTTGATATATGTACTCGTATTTAATTGTGTAAACAAATAAAGTCCCTTGTCTTTATTTGTTTCTTGTCCATTTTGTACATTTTGCGGTATAATCAATTTTGAGGGTTTTCCAAAATTTCTATAGCTATCAACGCTAGTTACTTGAAAATTAGTTGTTTCTCAGAAATTTCAATAAAAAGTAAACAAAAAAAGATTTCCAAATTTTTTTGTTTACTTTTTATTGGAATTTCAGAAAAAAAATATAGAAGACACTAAAAAAATATTTTTCGTGTTTTTAAACTATTTTGTAATATAAAAACATGTTTTATTTTTAACAAAATATTTTTTTTAATTTCTTTAAATACTTTTTTCAATTTTAATATAAATTATAAAAATATTGTTACGAACATCAAGATAGGACGATTATATTTCTTTAAGAAATTACATAAGAAATTTATCTTTAATAACTATGCTATACAATATATATGTACATATATCCCAATCGAATGGTACATTTTAGTGCTCTCAGAGGCTCCATAAGTCGAAATATATTTTTTTTAAATTCAGCCTCTGCAATCAGTGCCCACCGTTTTTTCACCATTTTTGTATATATCGTTAGAAAGGCCATTTTGACTACATTAATAATTGCAAAGATATCAATGCTGTGGAAAATTTTGGATAGGCACCACTGTTCGATGTTTTTCAAGAAAATACCATTTTAGGAATCATCTTGTGTTCTTTATAAGAAACTCAATACATTTCTGTCACTGTCATTAAAATCTTCTCGAATAGAACCATACAATTTTTAAATCGTTCACGGGACTCACAAAAGATTTAAGTATATATGTACCATTTTTCCTGAATGTATTACATTGAATTCTTTTTCACACTTTTTAAAATATCGTCTTTATAAAGGTTAAATACTTATTAAGATCATTTGAAAGAAGTAGATTTCGTTGCAAAAAGATACTTAGTTTGTATCCCTTGGTATATTTTGAGTTCATAAGGAACTATCTACAGCACAAATCTTATTTCAATTAATAACGTTGTCCTAAATAGATTTCTAACGATATACATTGGGTATTGATCTCAACTTCCTCAAACACATATCTCGAAAACTAAGTTAGATAGTGAAAAATGTTTTGTGCAAAAGTTATAAAGTTTATAGAGGGTCAAATAGGTGTTACTTTGCTTTTGACCTTGAAGCCAATTTTTCAGGTCAATTCACGATCAACTGTGATTTTTAATATCATAACATATATTTTTTTTATGCAGATTTGTACTCTACTAATTGAAAAAAATAGTTATGTTTTGTGTGAACAATTTTGCTATAAGACCTTAATATACTAAGGATAATGTTTATTTAAAAAAATACATTTGACCTCGAATCGACCTTGGACATTGGTTTCAAGGACTAAAATATGGTCAACTGTTACTTGACCCCATAGAAACCTTATCGGTTTTACCTCAGACATTTACCACTTATGTTACTTACTATATCTTACTTAATTCTTGAGATATTGGCCTGGGAAAATAAAAATGGAACATACTGTATATGTATATCAATGATGAAAAAATATTGCCCACTAATCGCGTTTACTGGGTCTGTATTTTGATACAGATTTTAAAAACAAGATCATAACTGTGGTTTCTTGTCGAACAAATAATTTTGTTTTAAAAAAAAGGTGAAGAAAAACAGCCAAATATATTTTTTTTAGTGTATTACATATTTTTCTATATTTTCATATAAGACAAACAACAACGATTTTTTTATTTTTATCCCGCCGAGCAGAAAAAAGTAGTTTCGAGATAAATGAGTTTAAAGTTTTACGTATGATTATTTTCGGACGCGAGCCAACCGTTCGCTTCCTGCTATAAAGACTGTATAACCTAAAATACTGTCAACATCATTACAAAAATTTAACAGTATATTTTCAAAAGATTGTACTTTCGAAATATATAAAAAAAATCGATATGTTTAAAATTCTAGACCACCGGGTTGCCTTAAGCCCGCTTGTTTTTGAGTAAATAGTTTTTACAGCTTACGAAGTTTTGTAAGACTCATACCGTAAAATGGAAAAAAATTACAATGAAAATAGCTGCGTTTTATTCGCCATTCACTGCTAGTTATCTATAGCTAGAAACGACTATTGTATGGAAAAGCAAAAACACAATTTCAAACTAAACGTCTAAAATTATAGCTGCTATGTATACATAGCAAGTTGCTTAAGTGCCAGTGCTACCCAGTAGATTTGTATTTTGTCTATTGTGTATTTTTAAATGAAAAGAAAAAGAGCTAAATATTTAAAAAAAAAACAATAACGAGTAGTCGTATAAATAGCGAGTAGGAAAATTAGCAACGTAGTCTATTCCTATTCCTACTTGACTTGACAAATAAAACACAGCTAATATGAGGGTATTAATTTTGTACAAGATAGCATATCTCAGCTATAAGAAAATCGGTAGGGGTCAGGGTTTCGAAATGATAATTTCATCAGAAATACAACGTATATAAATTTCTAGGGCGAATAAGTTAATAAATTCAACATGACCTCTGTAACATTCAGCCACTTAGATTTTCTCTCCAACTTCATTCGTTTAAGCAAATGATACCTCATATAAATAGGTCTGTATTGAAAACATATTCCTTTGATCTTTTGTAATTTTTCCAAAAGTTCAATAATTTTATTTCAATTAGTTTTTTACCTTATTCAACGCATATACATACATATGGATATATGTACATATGTTCATATATTGAAAATAATGCATTTATTATTTGAATTCTCAATATCATGTTGATTTTCTACATAACTTTGACCTGAATATCAAAATGTCTGTTATTGTTACGTTTATGTATCAGTGCTGATTTTGAAATGTTTTTCTTTTTGTGAAATTATTCAACGACACGCGCGTAAATGCACATTTCTCGAGAAATAAACATTTGAGATTTTCGCAAGATCAAAAAACAATTTGTATTACAGTCAATATGTTGTAATTTTGATTGAGATTATCTGAAAAATTTTGTATACATACATATATTCTACATAAATAAATTTAAAGTTTATATTTCTAAATCGTAAAATTTTTGAAGCTGAGAATATTTTTGTATTGGCATATTTTTATATATATGGAGTAAAAACTTAGAAAATTAAGTTTTGCTAAAAAAATCTTTAAATGAAAAAAATTAAAGGCCGTTCAGATAACTTCCAAAAATCAATTAAATTATATTATGCGGAAATTGAAAAAAGCGTAAAAATATTTATTTTTTCAATGCAAAAAGCCATCTGTTGTAAGAAAATAAAACCACATATTTCGCAGATGCATACAAGTAAATATTTGGAAAAGTTCAAACTTAAAAACAAAAATAAAGTTGAACAAAAAGAAAAAAATTGAGTAAAAGCGGAAAAAATAAACTTAATTACCAGAAAACATTTTAGAAAAAAATAGAACCAAACAAGAAGAAAATGTAGAGAATATTTTGTTTACATTTGCGAAATGATTTTTTAAAATTAGAATTGTACGGAAAAAAATTTCGAGTAGCCGCATAAAACTGCGGCAATTAAGGAAAAAAAGAAAAGTTAAAAATAAAAAATAAATTAAAAGAATTTTACAAATTAAAACCAAAACTAAAAGTGTAGTAAAAATAAACTTTTCACATTTTGTAGTGTGTCTTAGTGGCATATTGTTCTAGAGACCATCAGTGCAGCTAGTGATTTCTTTGTTTGGAATGAAAAAAAAAAGAAGAAGAGCGAATTTGGCGCCGAATTTTCATTTCTTTTCAGAGAAGAAAAGATTTGTGTCTGTGTGCGTAACATGAAATCTGTGTGCTCTTTAGACAAATGACATTTCCTTATGGAAGAATTGAAATTTTATGGCGAATGAACAAAATAAATTTATGCCGACCACGCCCTTTTTGCAGTTTTTATTTACTTTAGTCTTGTTTTTCTAACACAATATACATATAAAATATATATTATATATATCGATCATTCTTTTAATAACTGCACACTTTGTTTTTTTCACGTTTTTCAATATTTTTGAACCTTTTTTGAAACGAAATATCTCAAAAACTATGCGGACCTTATTTGCTTAAAATTGCTTTAGTTGTATGGAAAAAAATAAGAACCAGAAATAAATTTGTTAAAACGTTAATTTTTTTTATTTTTTTTTATTATGTCTCAAAATATCTTCTATTTTTTTTTTATTTTCTTATGTTATTCTTCAATCATTTCTAAGAATGTATCTGCTTTCATATTGATTTTCCCGTATGAGATTATCATTAAGGCGCGAAACAGTCTAATTATGTGAATTGTATGATATTTTCCAAAGCAATGTCGGGAATTTCAATTTGAATGCAAACACATTCGTAGGATTGATTGAAAATAACATTACAAAAAAAACAAAAAAAAAGTTATTTTGAAAGACATGATGTGCGTCATCAGTAAAAAATTCATAGTTTCCAAAGTTATGGCGGGAATTTCGATAAGAAAGCACATGCATTCTTAACATTGATTGAGAAATAACATAAGAAAGTCATAAAAAATATATATACAGTACAGTACAGTACAGTACAGTATTACAGTAGGTCAAAGCCAAACGCGTACATCAAAAAAATTATTTTCTAATTCCTCAAAACTAAATATGAAGAATACACGGAAGGAATTCATTTCTAAAATAGAAGTAGAATTTACGTTGAATCAAGTAATCATAGCACGGTTCTCGTCCAAGCAGATTACACAGGTTTACAAAAAAAAAAAAAAATTGCTGTCCATTTGACCAGACCATAGTTTTCCTAGGTAATTTGATGCCCTGAACTCGAATTTAAGGTCTACATATGTAGCTCTATCACATCAAGATTTTTTTCATAATGCTCCGCACGAGCCTTACTGTCCCATTCGCATAAGAAACATGGAAATTTTGTGAAACCACTTTGTTGTCCCAGTATAATGGTTACGACTTTCAAACCTGTAATTTGGGTTAAAGGCATCTACAACTGCTATAATAAACAACGGGTTTGGATTGAGTGACCCTAAAAGCGTATATAAACTTTTCCGTTGTATATATTGCTTTATTCTCAATTTGACCTCGAAATGACCTTAATCTTGACGTGATAGAGGTATGTAGACCGCAAATTTGAGTTCAGGGCATCAAATTACCTAGGAAAAATACGGTTTGGTCAAAGAGACAGCAACTTTTTTTTTTGTAAACCTGTGTTATTATTTAATTCAAACTTTTCTTTATGATCCAAGAAACACTTAAACCAAATAAAATTACGAAATATTTCTTAAATTAAAGAATAATTTCACTGTGGAAAAAAATTTTCTTTGCAAAAGTCTACTCGGATCTGACACTACGGGGTCAAAATATAGGCAAAAACAAGAAACTATTTGGTTCAGTTTGTTCAAGTTGGCTCAAATTTTCGAGAAATGAACATTTGAATTTTGCACCTATAGATTCATGTGGTTTTTTCGATATATCTGTTAAGCAAACTGAGTTTTATGGCATCTGGTGCTGAGGTTTTGTTCGTCTTTTCAATATCTACAAATTTCACCAACAAATCAGACCGTTTGGATACATTTTCGGCAAGTTAGAGCACAAAAGGTTAGTTAGAAAGGATTAATGGCAAAAAATTTTATTTTTTATCCTATCTCCTATAGTTTTTGAGATATTTCGTTTCAAAAAATGCTGAAAAAGATAAAAAGAACCAAGTGTGTAGTTATTAAAAGAATGACCGATATATATAATATATTATATCTATTGTGTTAGAACCCCAGCTGCTGACATGCAACCCCATACCATTACGGCAGGCCGCTGTACTCTACGGTGGGAAAAAAATGTAAAGGACTTACTTCTTAGCATTTATAGACACTATGAGTGATTGTTTTGAGTACTTGAATATCCTACGTAGCAATCTCAAGGCATCAGTAACCAAGCTGGGTACTTCTACAGTGTGGTATATTTAGCAACACAATGACCAGAAACATACCACGGGCGTTGTTATTTTTCAAAACTGGTAACGGTATCTGAAAGTATTACTCTTACCTTTCAAAACCTTTTTCAGATTATATCTATAACTTTTTTGTCTCCGAAATATCGTAACTTGAAATTTATTAAATATGCCTATATACAGATCTACATTAATTCTGGTATGGCAGGATGCATAGCAAATTTAAATTTATGATATTTCGGTGATTAAAAAAGATATCGACAAAATTTAAATTGGGTTTTGAAGGGTAAGAGTAATACTTTCAGATACCAGATTTGGAAAAACAATTTTGTTCGTGATGTAAAATAACATCAAATATAGCCAAAAAAACAGTGTTTTTTGCACTTTTAGGTTAGAATATCTCGAAAACATGACGTATAGGAGAAACTCTGAGCTCGGATTCGGATTCAGCGCATCAAAGTCCTTTGGATATGATAGGTCTGGTGTCTGGTTTTGGATTTTTTTTAATTTTTTCGGCCTGTGTTATTAATCATGTGACACAAATTTTATTCACATTGCTCCTTCTGATTTTACAAAACTAACATTTCGAGCGGGGTATTTATACTTTTTTGTGGCGCTGTATATAGGTATTTCTAAATTTTAGCAAATTTAGGTGTCCAACACAAGAAAGTACATTCGCCCTCAAAAAAGGATGTACATTCCAAGTCTGGATTCAGTACATTTCCACAAAACACAAATGGAGAGTAATGTGTATAAATGTCAAATTGAATAAGTAAATGCGATTTCTGGAAAAAAATTTTATTAAGTACGATAAAAACTAACGACTCTGGACACCTATGATGAATACGTTCTCTCACTAATTTTGAACTTTTATTACTCAACAACGGCTTCATGAAAAAGGACCTATGGTACGAAAAGTTTTTTTAGGGTAGGACCTCAGACCATACCCATATGACACTACCAAGATACAGAGATAGCTAAGAGTAAGCATGGATAAATTCGTCGTAGCTGTTTCGTGGAGGAATAATCTCAAACATTTTTCTTTTCTAAGAGTGCTATTTACTCTTCGTTAAATTTCCTTGTTGCTGCTTGAATATTTTGGTACATAGGCCGAAACCTATTAGGTAACTCGAGCAAACAAACAAAAGTTCTAGCTGTTTAAAAAAAAATATTAACTGAATAAAATTTTATTTTTTAGTGTGATATACAAAATACAAGACTCGCTCATATTTCTTTCTATTGTAATGTTTGTATTCAATAATTTTAAACTGTAAGTATCGAAATCGATGCCTCTAATTCAAAACTTTCTTTGTTAACCAATAAACTCCACTACTAAATATGATCTATTTATTTTTAAAACTAAACTCACCTTAAAAAATCCAAAAATAGATGCATTAAAAAGTGATCGGAATAGGTATTGTTAAATAAATCTTTAAATCACTGTGTTCTACTTGCTCGCGAAAATGCAGCAAAAAATATCACATACCTATTCATTAAACAAAATGTCTCGAACACTTAAAAAGAACTCGTTTTTTCATAGCGATTATCGAATATAACGGTAAAAATATCAAATATTTTGCATGCAAGCAAAATTGGGTTATACCTATGCGTTTTATGTTTTTTTTTTTTAGTTTTCCACAAACACTGGCACTCAAAGTAGACGCAACCAAGATATCGTCGAAAATTTGCACATAAAATTTAATGATTTATTTGCAAAGTACAGTGGGGAAAAAAACAAAAGAAAAAAAAAAATAAAAAAAAAACTTTAATTTGGTTCATTGAACGCGAACGTAGAGTAAAAAACATTCGAAAATGACAACGGTAAAGGAAACTGCCAACTGGCAAATGCGATCTTGTTGGACAGACGGAACAACAACGGAACGAACACACCGAACACGCGTGATGAGGTGAACCTGGGTACTAAAATGTGATACCGCTGTCGAGTTATGAATGCGAAATCACAGCAATTGAGGGAATAAAAAAAAAAAAATTATGAAAAAAATGCAAAGAAAAAATTCAAGATATCAAATCAAAGTGAAATAAAGTAAAAATGACGGCGTCGCCCGTTACATACGATTGACATAACGACAACAACAATAAACAAATTAAAAGCACTTCCACGAGCAACTATAGTACGACATAATGAGAGAGCACTGAGAAAAAAAAAGGAAAAAAACAGCGACACCTACTCAAAAACACAGCAAATTCACTTATCACACACAGAAGAAAATGATCGCATAGAGAAAAACAAAAACAAAAACAAATAAATAAATGACAACAACAACAACACTGTGAGAAAATGATACAAAAACTTTTGCTGACGACAAAATTTCATTATTTATTTTTTTGTTTGTTTACCAATTTTGCAGACAAAGGCGCAGCAATGGCAACAATAACAAAAGCACGATCACGCTCAACTCAGCTCAGCGCTATTTATTTAAATTGACCGCGTCCAACGTATTCGTGGTCAGCTGTTATGTTCCTGTTGTTGTTGTTGTTGTTGTTGTTGTTGTTGTTAATACTGGTGACACACTCACCCACTGAAAGACTAAATGGAGGCGTCCAAAAATTAAAAGAAATTGTCGATAGTTCATAGTAACAGAGAAATTTACATTAATGAACGATATTTGTTGTTCGATTACACTAGTTTACACAAAAAATGATTTGGTTTCTCATAAACATTTTTCTATGGAATTTGGAGCGTAGATTCCAAGATCCATTTTGATCAAATTTGTTTAATTTTATTCCTTTAACGCTCGGTTTCAATCTACAATAAAAATTATCACCATATTGCTATTTAATATCAAATTTTTAAAGTTTCAAAATTATTTAAAAAAAAACTATTTGCGCAAATAGAAACAAGCATGCAAACCCACCAAACCGTTTTTTGCCAAATTAATGTGTTTGTGTGTGTGCATTTTTTTTTTTTTTTTTTCGATAGCGTACTTATACAAAGTGAAGTCATATGGAAGTATAATAAATTTCAATGTGAATGGAGGAATTGCTAATGATGACGTCCATTAATTACGTGAGCTAAAATAAGGGGGAGGCGGTCCGGCAAAATCTCACCAAGGGGGGCAGGGCGTCAAGGAAAACCTCACGTCAACTTTTTAATGCATAGAATTTACATTAAAAATTATAATTTAAATCTCACTGGCTCCCGTCACATCTCACCAAATCTCACCAAGGGGAGGGGTGGTCCGATTTTCAGATTATCTAGTGAATTCTGTGAATCGGAAAAAATTATAAATATTTTAAACACCAACCAGACCACTACCACCCCCCCCCCCCGTTTTGTTTTCGAGGATGCTGAACACGATGGCGGTGCTTAAAATTCTTTTAGAGTTAGCCCCACCCCAAAATGGGGGAATCGCATATTCCGCGCTTAACATCGGTAAAATATTTGTCACCCCTTTTCGATAATTTTGAACACGATGGCTGTGATTAAAACTTTTTTCGACTTGACCCCAGCCCCCAAAATGGCCACAAACATAGATAAGCAAACAGAAAAATAATTTTTGCTTTGCTTTGTTTCACTCTTTCCTTGTGTTCAAGCATTATCTAACTAATCGGCTTAAAATGAGTCCATGGATGAAAATAGCATGACCCCTTTAGTCCATTTTTTCTGTTTGATTTATCTTTCTTTAGTGTAATTCTTTTCCATAGATCAAAGAGTCCAGGCTTATATGTATCAGAGTTTTAGATTTTATTCTTGGCATGACTGGTTTACAAAAGTTATTGAACTGAATAAAATTTATGAAATTAGGTGTATTTTATTAGTGACAGAGATATAGGGATATAGGCTTCTGCTAAAGTTTTAAATATGGAATATCACCAATAATAACTCTAATGCAGCAAATATCATCATATTGAGCCTGTGCAACACGACTTACAGCATCGGTGCTTTGTAACTACTAAGAACTATTGCTGTAATAATATACATTATAGGTTAAGAAAGCATTGGACCCTATTTCAGGTATTTGGTCCTTTAAAAATTATAATATTCTTACGATTTTGGATGTTGGGTCCTTTAAAATATCACATTTTGACTAGAGCTTCTAGCTTCATATCTTCAGCAAAGGTATCTTTCCAACGTAGGCATAAATTTTGAGCATATATATATTGCTTCGCCTCTGATATAAAACTTATGACCTCAAATTCTTTGCAAATGTCGTTGCAATATAGTATGCCTCTAAAATGTGGTTCAATCATCTTGCTCAACCAATTCCAATGGAACGGCTGATGTTAATCATTTTACCGTATGCATTAAAAACTTACTACCGTGAGGTAGGAAAGATTTTGGATGGATAGAGGATCTTTTTTCTCATCAAGTGCATTGAATGCTTTGAGAATTTCTTGCCGTTGGCTGACAAATGCTTTTTGGCCTACACTTGAAAAAAAAGTTATTTCAACCTGCAGTATCGATATTATTTACACATTCTAGCGATCGTACAAACTTGAAGTTCTCACTTCAGTTGCCTATTTTTCTTATTAGGTCTCTTTATTGTTAATGAAAAAATAAAAAAAAATTGTAGAAAATGCAAGCAGGTCTTTTTAAGCAATAAATAATTTCTTATCATTCGCAAACTTGAAAGTAAATATAAATAAAACTAAACTGTTTGGTCTGGCGTCATCGTATTCTGGGGCACATGCACATATGGACAAATACAATGATACTCCTTATCAAGCTCACATAAATATTTCAAAACCTAAGTGAGATTATTGTAAATTTTCATTAAAAAAAAGAAAAAAAAACTGCTAATAAGATAGAAATAGCTACATTTCTACGACATATTCAATTAATAAAATACCAAAGCTTTTTTCATTTTATTTTGTAATAAGTTGCATTGCTTGCAAACAGTTGTGGCATATTTCTGTGGTTATTTTGTTTCGGAATCACCTTGTTAGTACGCTTAGCGAAAAAGTTAGTATAATTTTTCTGTAAAATGTATAATTCGTATGTTCTTATATCTCTCATCAAAAAAAGTTATATATTTGGAAATTTTTTCGGCGAGAGAATATCTATTAGTTGCTATTGGAAAATATTCAAATATTTGCAAAAAATCTTTTTGAATATTGTAATTAATAACAAAGAAAATGTTATCAATTAGCGACCCTTAAACAGGTACTGCAAATATGTAGATCACAAACTCAGCATAAAGCACGTCATAGCTCTCGTTGCGCCGGCTCTGTCTCAAAGAAATTTATATAAACATTTGTTTGTATCAACAACGGCTTTGTTTCTTTTGAAATCGGTTTCAATTAATACATACATATAAATTAGCCCAGTCGACATTTGAACGATTGTTGAATCTTCCATCTTACAGGCGATGCATTTTTAACTCCTCAACATATGAGAGCTAAATCGAAATTTTAATTTCTATTGCATATTTTTAGGCATTTCTTTCATTTTATATATTTCAATATGTTACCGACCAAACTAGTTTTTAGGATAAACCTGTCTTTCTTAGGCCAAACTAGTTTCAGTATGCCTGAAAGTATGCAATTTAATTTTAACTCAAAAACAAAGTGAATAGCGAAGTCGATGTTGCACATATTATAAACTGAGCAGCGGCCGCCATGAAGCCAGTATTGAACATATTGTAGGATGTAAGTTATGAGTCACGATTAAAGGCCGCCCACTTACCCTCACTTGCCACGGATACAATGAAATTGATAAGTTTTATAGTCTTATTTTGCTACTGCCTTAGTTTTCACTAGTCAAAGTGTTTTTTCATTAAAATTTCATTGCATATCTTTAGGCTCAACGATAACTAGTTTGGCCTAAAACTAGTTTGGCCGGTAACAAATAAATGATGAGTTAGTTGATGTCAGCGTTGCCTAGTAGGTTCCTTGTTTTCATGTTATTTTACAAAAAGCTCCTAAGAGTACGCAAATTTTTTTAAAAACTTTGAAATTAAATTTTGTGTTCATGTCAAATTAAGAGCCTCTTTATGTATGACGATTCGTATCGTTTCGTCTCTAATTTTCTTATATTTGTGCTTAACTATTCATTAAGCACAGGCCAGATTTTTTGTTTTCATTTATGTAAATTAGAATCGCATATTTTTAGGCTTAAAAATTAGAGACGAATCGTGATATAAAGAGGCCCTAAATTTCTAGTCGTTACAGCTAGGCATTTTCGCCCGGCCAAGCTATCACTTGATATCAGCGTAAAATCTCATGCGTGACTTAAATCGTGGCCGTGGCAATGTTTGCTGGGAAGCATTTTTCATTTGAATTTACCATAAAATCATTTGTTTGTTTATTTTCATTTATTAATGTTTACAATTCGAATGAAGCTGATCAAGTTCGTTAGTTAAGATAAAAAAAGTAGGCTCAGTTCAAATAAAACGATGCCACTTTTCTATAGAACCATGTAATTTGGTATTTCGCTTGATATAAATGAAATGGCAGTTGCATTTTTTCTTACTAAAAAAATAGTTTTCAATTTCATTCCTTGCATGAATATTTATATAACACCGTAGAACAGACTTTTCGTGATATACATTATTTAATTCTTTAATTTAATTACTGTACACTAAGACCCACTTGCATAAGAATATTTCTAAAATGAACTCGACATTTAGAGTATCCTAATAAGAAAAGAGTCACATCCCGACTAGAAAATATCGTTAGGCGTAAATTAGGTCCCCATTGGTTTTGCCTAACCAGAACGTTAGGGCCAAGTGTGGATTGTAACGGTGTGCCCCAAATTTTCCTAAATAGGATTGTCCAACGCCCACCTGAGTAGGCTCTCGTTGGGTTATTGCACAAGGCCCTAACATTCTGGTCAGGTAAAAGCCAACAGAGGCATGCCTTTTACTAGCCGTAGTAAGGCCTAATCAGGCAGTCGACAGGTAAACCTAATTTAGAAATTCCTTAGGATTGCCTAATTAGGCTGCTGCTAAACATTCCTAATTTAGGCTAACCTCGTTATATCTCAGTTAGGGCCGAATGTACATTTAGTCATGCCTAAGAAAATTTCTAGTCGGGATGGTGCCAAATCACATGATCTTGGTGGTCAATTCTGATCTAATTGCACGAATTGGAAATTTATGTTGCAGTAAACTCAGTTGTTTTGTACGCAGTTTGATAAGGTTTTGCTGGAACCAGATGTTTCCTTCATACATAAAACTCAATTTCGGCCAAAAAAAATCAGTTATCGTCGTTTTGTAATGTGAATTAATAACTATAATCGCGTTTTCAGCCACTTTTTCAAAGATGTTCGGTCCAATAACTTCACTAGCCCAAAAACCGCACCAAACGTGAAACGTAATGGAGATGAATAAACCCATAATCGTCCAAAAACAAATCCAACACTAAAAAGTACTTAAACGCCCAATAATTTTGAACGATAAAGAACAATCACCCAATGAAGAATCGTCCGATAATAACTGAATCCACTATGAAGAATTGCCGAATCACACAAAAACCCAAGTCAATTCCTGGGCGTGGATTCATTTTTTTGCGTTTACAGGTTTTGTTTTTTTTCTGCGATTATGGGTACAGCCGTGATGTATGGATTGGCCTCTAGTGAATCGTACTAAGTTTTCTTCTCCAATTTTTACAAGGAGTTTTAACAATGTTGACGCATTTCGCAAGATTGACAGAATCCATAAATAAAGATTTTAGTATTTCCAAACTTATAGGAAAATAACTATTTGCCATGACCGAATGATGAACGCTAAACCGTTTACGCTTGCAACATAAAACTTGGAGGCCCATTCGTAATGCAGACAAATTATAAGGAAAGATTTTTCAAAATTTCAATCCTAAACGGGTGTAGAAAGTTCTACTTCTAGTTCACTTTTTGCACATACAAATGATTTTATTTACTAGACATAAAGCTTTAGTCTGAATTTTTGCCCCAGAAACACCGTAAAGAAAGGATATTTTGGTAATACGAATCCTCCCCGAATACCCTATAAAATTTAAAAAATTCACATTGCTTACAGAAAAAATAATTATGTTCCTGGCTGACTAATTAGAAAACAACGCAATGCCGAACGTGAGAAAGTCTGCTTCACAATATCAGTATTCAGTACACCGAAAAAAAACTTACTCCGTTTAAGGAAAAATGCCTAAATGTAAGGAAAAAATGTCCTTCAATGCGAGCTAAAGCCATGGGTTCCTCAAAATAAGTAAGTTGGATTCCTTAGTACAAGTAAATGTTGCTGCTTTGAAATAAGGAAAAGTTTACTCAATGTGAGGACAAGGTTATAAAACTGAGGAAAATTATACTTTTTCTAAGGATGAAGGTATCCTTAAATGAAAGAAATTTACTTAAAATAAATTCGTTGATTTCAAAAAAAGGTTGTTAATTTTCTATTTCCTCTATTTTCTTATTTGTTGTGGTTACTTATTGTCAGTTATTCTTATTTTAATTGTAATACGTTTTTAAAACTTCAAAGAAGAACTTAAATTTTTTTTTACCTGTCACCCGATCAGAGAATTGAACCTGTGTTCTGCGCCATGCCACTGTTCAAAGATGCTCATCTTACCCTACTCAGCCACCGACAGCATTTTTATGATATACTAAAATGATGTTGTTAAACTGCGCATGTAACAACCATTGTCTGATCAGGAAAGCTTCGGTTCAAATCCCGGCGACGACATAATTTTTTTTTTTTTAATTTTTCTATTTTTTTATTTTAAAAACAAGTAGAGAACTATAAATATATAGGCAAAAACAGAATACTTAGAAGAATAGATATTGATTTCAGCGAGTAAAGCAGCGAGTGTTGCCACTCATTTATTAAGGAAAATTTACCTACGTTATAGTAAATTTTTTGAATAAACTAACTAAAACTGAGTACGATTTTCCTTAAACAAATCATTCCATTAGATTGAGGAAGTTTTTATTCAAATGAGGCACAAGTTGTCCTCAAAAATTCTTCCCAAAGAAAAATTTACTATTTCAAAGGAAAGTTTTACTAAAACCACAAACTCTATATTTGAGGAAGAGCGTTGACTTACTTTAATGAACCATGAACTCATTTCAAAGGACTCAATTATAAATGAGACGATATTTTCATCAATATGAGGAAAAATAACTTAGATTAAGGAAAATTTTTACAGTACGGTCTTTTTTTTCGGTGTAAGAAAATATATGAAGAAATTTGGTACATAAAGGAGTGTGGCATCTCTAAGCAAAGTAAGTATTTCCATACAAAATTAAGACTTTTTTCCTGACTTTCAAAGAAAAAACACAGAAATCGAAACAAGAGTTCCTCACATAATATCAATATCTCCTAAGGAAAGATTTTTAGGTACAGGGATATGACACCTCCAAGAAATGCAAAAAAACTCACTTTTTAAAATGCAAAAAAAGTTTTTTTCCTCTTCAGGGCAAATGTTTGTTCCAGAGACTTACAGTTGAAAATATGAGGTCGTATTGCCAACTAAAAGGTTTATCAAATTTTAAGCTCTACATTTTTTTAAAGCCATGTCACGTGCGCTGAATTAAAAGTGGGTGAATATAAAAACGTGGACGTGGCACCTCCCAATGAAGTTAAAAATCAAAACCATTAGGTTCAGAGAGTCTTTTAATAAAATGTAATAGGACTTTTTACAGAGATAAAAATGTGCAATTCGGACGAAAATTAGAAGAGATTGAGAAAAGAGGTGTGGCATCACCCATGGAAACAAAAACCTTAAATGTACAAGGACACAAACAAATACCTTGAATAAATCACTTTATGGCTTTGTTGAAGTTATCTAAAGAGGTGTAGATGGTGACATAAGGATAGTGATGCAAATAGAAATATAACTAGATTTGAGTTAGAGTAAAAGTGAGAAAGGATCAAAGGAGGGATAAAAAGGGAACATATGTAGGTATCTATCTTGATATATAAATCGAAATCTATGTATGGATATACAGAAAAAAAAGATTCGCTCAAATCTAACTATTCCGGGTCCGATTGCAACGAATTTTGGGTATGATTTTCAATCAGCGAATCAGTTTCGCCACCGACAGCATTTTTAATATATACTAAAATGATGTCGTTAAACTGCGTAACAAGCATTGTCTAATCAGGCAAACTCTCGGTTTAAATCCCGGCGTCGACATATTTTTTTTTTTATTTTTTTAATTTTTTTATTTTTTAATTTAAAAGTATTTAAAAAACAAAAAAAAAAGTTTTTTAAACACCTTTGAATAAAAAAAATTAAAAAAATAAGAAAAAAATTATATCGTCGCCGGGATTTGAACCGAAGCTTCCCTGATCAGACAATGGAAGTTTTTTATTTGCAATATCAGTGAAACATTTTGCTGATTACGCTAAAATATTTTGTTGTAAAATCAGATAATTTGAATTTGCAAAAAAATCAAAGAACAAAGGGTTTTGATTTTGGAAATTTTTTCTTTGATTCAAACAAATGAATTGTTGAATTCCACAAATTTTAATCAACGAATTGCAATTCTTGTTTTTTCTGTGTACACATTGGTTAAGAAACAAGCTCCGTGAAATTACGATTAACCGCAAGTTTTAAGTAATTCAGTTCCGATTTGATAAAAAGTCTTAAAATTTAACTTTTTATTATGTTCTTTAATGATTAAAGCATTTTTTTAATTACTTCAATATATGTAAAAATACTAAAGCTTACAGCACATATTAATAAATTTCTGTAGTTATGCCCATAAAGCACAATGTTGTAACAAAATATTAATTGCAGTGACATATTCAACAGGCAATTTAAAATTATCATTGTCAATGTGCGTCCATTATTGACCGAAGGTATTAAACTAAGAAAAAACATTTTTTTATGAACAAAAAAGTGGTAAAAATGCCAAAAGCCAATTTCAAAAACTAGGTTTGTCATTTAACTGATGGAATAAAATATGATTGATTACATGTTAATGGAACACTTCACTTTGAGTAACATTTCTTTTAACGGTGATCAAACAAAACTTCTTGTGTGAAAATTGTGTCAAAGATGATTTTCTTAATTGGAATAAACGATTTTATAAAGTTTTACGTTATTTAATTAAAAGTATATGTTTTTGTTTTGTTTTGGTCGCTGTAAGCATTTAGGCACGTATGCATATAAGGGCATTTAAAAAAATCAAACATTCTTTACTTTGTCTTACTTTCTTAAAAGTTATTTTATGTTAAAAAGCTGAAAACCTTAAATAAGGCCGATTTCTTTCATTTTGGTACTTAAATGTGTATGTAAGTTTATACTAGAAAAATTACTGACAAAAACCTGATGAGATAGGGCAAAAGAAATACCAGAGTTATTCTTAGTGACTTTGAGCGAATAAGCTAATTGGAAAATTCTGTTCGAGCATTAATTAAGCTATAAGTGGTTAAATAAAAAGGTTTCGGAAAACAAGAAGCGAGATTTGACTTCGAATAATGAAAGACACGAAGTGGAAATCTTATGTTTATCATTAAACTCTGTTGCTAGAATCCTCAAGGAATATATTAGCCTTGACCTCAGAAAAATTGTCAATCAGTGATATTTTTTCGTGAAAATCATCATGTATGTACTCGTATGACCATAGACTTTCGACAGTTGAATAAAAAATTACTTGAGTCAAAATCAAATTTTGAATTCATAAAAAATCTTGTATCTTGTAAATGTCAACACAAATGTCACATGACTTAACATAAAAGATTAATTTTCCTAATGAAGCTTAAAAAAATGCTGACAGCATGCAACAAATTTACAGTCAAAAGTAACTGTAAAAATAATTTTTCAAAGATCATGCTCTTAGGATGGCAGCACTGCGATAAGCAAATAAACAAAAATGGCAACACATTGCATAGGCCGTTTCACATTGTTACAAACAATACAAAATTGGCAAAAAAAAAACCGCTTGCAAGTTACAACAAAAATATCACTGAAAAATGTAGACACTCGACAACAAAATCACAGCTTTTGTTGCATGGATAAATAATAGTACCAGGAGACCGACCACTGTTTGGTTTTTTCGTTTTGAGGTTGAAAAAATCGAAAAAATATGCAATTTGTTGAAAAAAGTTAACTAATATTGAATAGGTCGAAATATTTTAAAAAAATTGAAAAGAGTTAAAAAGCCGAAAATAAAAATTAAGAAAGTTGTAAGAGGTTGAAAAACGTCAAAAAAAAGTTAAAAAAGTAGTATGGGCAATGTTGAAATGGGTTGAAAAGGCGATAAATGTTGAAAAAGTCGGGAAAAAATGGAACAGAAAAAAATTGAGAGAGGCAGGTGAAAATGGCTGATAAAGTTGATAATATATGAAAAGTGTTGAAAAAATTGAATGATGTTGAAAATCTCCAAAAAGTTGAAAATCTCTAAAAAAGTTGAACGATGTTGAAAAAGTCAAGAAAAGTTGAATAAAGTTGACAAAGTCAGAAAAATATGGAAAATGTTGACAAAAATTGAAAAAGGTTGTAAAATGTAGAAACAGAAAGAAGCTGAATAACTCAAACAAAGTTGACTGAGGTTGAATAAGTCGAAAAAAAGTTGAATGAGGTTTAAAATGTCGGAAAAATATGGAAAATTTTAAAATAATTGAAAGAGTTTAAAAGATGTTGAAGCAGTTGAAAGAAGATGACTATTTCTAAAAAAATTGAATGAGGTTAAATAAGTCGAAAAAAAGTTGAATGAGGTTGAAAAATATGGAAAATTTTAAAAAAATTGAAAGAGGTTGAAAAATTTTGGAACAGTTGAAAGAAATTGAATAACTCAAAAAAAAATTAATTAGGTTAAAAAGGTCGAAATAAATTGAAAGAGGTTCAAAAACTCAAAAAAAATTGAATATCTCTAAAAAAATTGAATGAGTTTGAAGAAGTCGCAAAAAAGCTGAATGAGTTTGACAAAGTCGGAAAAATATGGAAAATGTTAAAAACAGTTGAAAGAGGTTGAAAAATGTTGAAAAAGTTGAAAGAAATTTAATAACTTAAAAAAAAGTGGAATGAGGTTCAAAAAGTCGAAATAAATTGAAAGAGGTTGAAAAACTCGAAAAAAGTTGAACATCTTTAAAAAAATTTGAATAAGAATGGTAAAGTCCAAATAGTTGAATAAGGTTGGAAAAAGTTGGAAGAGGTTGAAAGATTCGAAAAAAGTTGAAGGGAGTTGAAAATCTCATTTTTCATTTTATCAAAATCGCTGCAGCCATTTTCGAAATAAGGTTCAGCCATATATGTATATATTTATATATATATTTACATACAAATATTGCTCGTTTAATATAATAGGAGATAGGAGATATTCTCGCAAAATGCCTTTCATGATACTGATGATAAGAGACTTAGCTCAAACGAGGTGATTCCACCTTGAGATTTTAAATGCAGCAATTGTTTGATCGAAAAAATAAAAATCCAAATTAACGATTATTTTTGATCGAAAAAAATAAAAATCCGAAATAACGATTATTTTTGATCGAAAAAATAGAAATTCACAATAACGAATATTTTTGATCGAAAAAAATATAAATTAAAAATAATCCCCAACGTGATGGACCGGGACCTAGCTCGTCTCGGCTATCACTGCACAATTGTTATCAAGGTATTAGTTACGTCCATGGTGGTAGACAGGTACCTAGCTTGTCTCTGCTACCATGCCAATTCAGACCGGGACCTCGCTCGTCTCGGCTGTAAATGGATCAGAAGAGACGCAATAGTCGTGAACTGCACTATAGATGGGTTGTCATGAACCTGTCGCCACGCCACTGCTCCAACGGGTTATCCCATTCTCATCTACCGCAATTGCAGTAATAAATAGGAGTGATGTTTGTAAAACCTACTTTCAGACCAGCTAAAATTTTTGGAGTCCCGCTGCACTTTTAGTTAATTATTATAATACATATATCATATTGTATATAATTTTTAATTTGTAATAGTTTTTATTAGAAATAAGAGCCTATAACTTATGGTTAGTCTTTGATTTAAAAAGATACAATAAATAAAAGAAGATTGGAAAAAAAAATAACGATTATTTTTGATCGAAAAAAAATGGAAATGCAAAATAACGATCATTTCTGAGCGAAAAGAATAGAAATCTAAAATAACGATTATTATGTTTTATCGAAAAAAATTGAAATTCAAAATAGCGATTATTTTTGATCGAAAGGAATAGAAATTAAAAATAATGATTATTTCTGATCGAAAAAATAAAAATTCAAAATCACGATTATTTTTGATCGAAAAAAATTTAAATCCAGAATAACGATTATGCAGTGATTTTTATCATAAAATTCATAATCGTTACGGTCCCTGGATTTTCGCCCAAAACAGATTGTATATTAATCAAATTAATACCATTCACAATATCTAGCACAGTACAGTGTTTGATACGACGAGGTGCAGCAGCACCAAAAATCATTATCCACATCAATACTCAATATGAATGCTATAAGTGTAGAGCGTTACATAGTTAGAAACTTTCTGATCCATTTGAATCCTTGACGGGTGTACGCCAACCTTGTTTCTGATAGTTCTGTATGATATTCACAACAGAGTTATAGGCTCTAAAAATCGTGGCATTAAATGGATTTTCTTAGAGTATCTGAAAGACATTTTGCTGATGACATATACATACGTCCTTAGTTAGCCAATAACGCTTTGCTACACAATTTAATAGTGTTCACCCTTAAACCTTAACTTCGTGTTACAATTTGAAATCAATTAAAAAATACCTTCCTTGAATACTTGCAATTCTTACATAATTTTAGTATATTCGCTAAAAATATTAATATGTTTTATAGTGTAAAATTAACTGTATACAGCAGTAAATTAACACGTTAGGTGCATTATAGCTAAAATCAAAATGGCAACACTTCCGTTTAATTCTCTAGCAACATAAAAATAAACTGCTTCCTACTTGAAAAGGAAAAAAAAAACAGAAAACAAAAATAAATTAAAAAATTTGCATTTTTAAGCTGCAAATTATTTTAATCGCTTAAGAAATTCACAAAGAAAATGGTAAATTTGTAAATTTTTGAAAAAGAAAATTGCAAAAATCACAAAAGCAAGTATCTACTTTGCGAAGCGTTAAAAAGAAATAATTCACGCCTCAACTGAAATACAGAGAATGTATAGTTAGTCTCATCACCTACTGAACAGTTGGCAGAAATTTGAAACATGCAAATTTTCATTTCTAATATTCGTACCTATTACACATAAAACTGAATATTTACTGGCACATATGCCAGACAAACGTTGCAACTTTACGGAAACTTTACGCGCATCAGATATTTCGAAATGTTGTAGAAATATGGTGGTATATAGCAGTATAAGTATTTGGTGTAAATAACTGAAGGTGCTTATTATTTTTCTTTTACGTTTTGTTGTTTTTAAAATGCTGCAACAACAACATGTGTTCAAAATGCACCTTTTTATTTCGTTTTGAATTTTTATTTCAAATATAACGAACGACCTCATTATTACACGTCAATTGGGTCAGTCGAGCATTATGTCGGAAACTAATGGAAATATATCATGACTGTGTCATTACGAAATAATGCATTTTATTTCATTATTTTTGTTTTATTTTTTCTTCAAATAAGTACATATGTACCTTTGAATGACACCATTTTTTAAAAAGATTATTGCATTTTTTTCTTTAGTAATATCATTGAATTTCAATAGTGCTCTAATTAATTGGTTTTAGTGTTTTTATTTATAAGACCTAAAGTTAATGCAATCTTGCAAACTGTGAGTGTGAGTGAGTGAGTGCGTCGCTAGCACATATGATGTTTTGGAGTAACACAAATCGTCCGAAACTAATATCCGCCCGGCATAATCTTTTCGTTTTGTTTCATAATAAAATGCATATAAAAATTCAGTGTTTTCAAACAATCCCCAAGAAAATTCTATGAACGAATTTAATTAAAAATCACACATGGTGAGCCGAAAATGGCTGAAATTTAAATTTTTGATTATGATGCGCCACTAATTACTTCATATTTTTTGTTTGTTATTTATCTAGCGAATCTTTCGAATGCCAACCTTATCATTTTCACAAAAAAGAGGAACATCAACACGAATCAGCATCAGGAATCAGCGTCGGACTTACACTTTTTTTTTAGTACGTGTCCAAAGCAATATGCAGCCTTTTGAGTAAAAATATTTTATATTTATATTCGATAAAATTGTCTGCTGTATTTTTCCATAAAAGCCTCACGCGATTTATTGCCAGAATTGTTTGACTTCTTATGAAAGTCGCGTTGGAAGAAAAAATTTTAATAAAAAGTCAATTCTTAAGTAAATATTTTTTATGAAAACAGCACCGCCCGTGCATGGGGTTTTTTTTTTTTTTTTGAAAAAGCTGTTCGTAAATCAACATTTAAATTATTATTGGTATACATTGTGCATATGTAGCACAATTTGTACACCCTACACAGTGTCTGTCCGTTGAAATCACTTTTACGGGAAAACCAAGCAAGCTAATAGAATCAAATTTGACAAACAGCTCACACCTTCTAACAGGCTTCTTGAGATTGAAAATGAGCGAAAATCGGTTGACCGACACGTCTACCGCCCAACAGGGCCGGATTAACGCCTACGCCAACAACGCCGTGCCGTAGGGCGGCAGCATTCGAGGGGGCGCACAGTGTTGCGTCTAGTGTATGCCAGCTGGACAAAATTGATTCTCTCGTTTAAAGATAATAACGGTATAGTTTTACAACAAATACTCTCAAAGCTAGGAAACCAACAAATATTTTGTTTTCTGCAAGTAAATTTACAGTTTCAGACGGTTGAAGTAAGTGAAGTTGTTTTCTTCAACTTTTAATTTCTGAAAAATTGTGATTGAGTAATCGTGGAAAAATATTAATTTTGTTATTTTTCAATATTAAAGAAAAGTTTTTTTTAATGGATTTCAAGGTAAGCGCTAATAAAATTAATATAAAAAGTGAAAAAAAATTTCATTGTTTTTTATTGAAAACAACAACAAAAAGAAGTCTTAATAAAGTTAAATATTAAATTTAGTTTCCTAACTTTGGGAGAGTAGAAAGTATTTGTATTCACGTGTATTCAGCCATTTTATTTTTTTTTTAATGAAAGTTATTCTTTCACTGCTTCTTCTGAAAACAATCTCTTTTTGCATACTTTAGCACATAAATATATATTTTTTTTGTTGGTTTTTAGAGTACATATTTTCTATAAAAAAATGTGAGTTATACCAGAAATGGGAAAAATCCGCGAAAAACGATAAAAAGTTTTAATATAAAAGCTAAGTGGTGTAAAATCGGTATGAATCCATTAACCGGTCTTCATGAAAATGATATTTTAAAAATATATTTGTATGAGGGCCACCCTGAATATACACCCTTAATAAAAGCCTTATAGCCTAAGCTATGCCTTTTAATATAAAAGACACTTGGTGTAAATTCCATGTGAATCGATTAAGTGGTCTTTGTGAAAATTATATTTTAAAAATATTTTTGTATGGGGGCCACCCTAAATATGCATCCTAAATAAAAGTTTTATAATCTATGACACCCGCTTGATCGATACTAATATACTGTAAAAATTTCATCAAAATTGGCCTTATAGTTTTCGTGTCCATAAATTGACCCGTACTGGCCCAGGGGGTCGTTTGCGACCAGGCCTCCCTTACAATTTTTTTTTGTTTCGATCCAACAAATACAAAAACGCAAAAAAATAATTTTGTCCAGCTAGCTTGTTCTAGTCGCAACACTGTGGGGCGGCAAAATGGTTGTGATATATATGGGACGGTCTTTTACAAACCGAACACTTTTCGGACGACGCATTTTTGATTTGGCTGAAATTTTTTTTATGGGTTCTGTATCGAAAAAGAAAAGACACGTATTCAAGGATTTTAAAAAAAAAAAATTTCGAAATAGAGCGAATTCAAATTTTGAGAATTTCGTGATTTTTGGCTTGGAAGCTCACTTTCAAAAATTTATAACTCCGGTTCTGTTAAAGGTAGAAAATTAATTCTATTGTCATTTTAAAGCTAAGAAAATTATCTTTAATAAAACAATTTTTTTTAAAATAATTTTAATTTTTAAAAATTATTAATAAATTAATATTGTTATAAACAATTAAATTGTTTAAATTGACTTTTAAGAATCTCCCCTACCCTGTATCAAATTTTAAATATGACCATCGTATGAACTCGTATGTCTTCTTTTTCGGTACAGAACCCATAAAAAAAATTTCAGCCAAATCAAAAATGTGTCGGTCAATTTTTGTCAAAATTCGTTCGGTTTGTAAAAGACTGTCCCATATGGGGCATTTCAGTCGAAGCGGACAATGCAAAAAAAACTGAGATTTTGAATTTTGTTCATATTCGGCTTAGTTGTACTTCTAGAAGTTGTAAACACTTATTTTTTTTTTTATAAGGCTTAGTTGTCAAGTTGTGCACTTCCAAAAATTGACGTAATATGAATAATGGATTTTTCGGAAGCATTTTTTCGAACTTAACAAATTTTCAATTAAATATTAAACATTGTGGCTTCTATGGAAAATTTACAATTATGAAATCAGATTTAAAATTTGATTTTTCTTTTCATGTGGAAAACCAGAAGTGAACATATCATTTTAGAATTTGAACAATTTCGATATATTTTATTTTTTTTATTTTAACTTTAAAATAAAGCAAAAAATATAATTTTGTATGGGACCTGGCACGTTCCTAAGTACTTTAATTTATATATCTTCTTAATAGGCTATTGACTACTTATGTACCTTAATAAGGAACTAATTCGTTAAAGGTTCTTAAATGTTCAATTGAACCCTAAAAATGATATAGCCAAAAGTGCTACTAAATTCTGGCTTGGACTTTTCAGAACGGGTCGAATTTGTCTATTTTTTATATTTTTAATTAAAACTCAAAAACCATACATTTTTTACAGAAACACTCCATAAGAATTATTGTATGGAATTAAATTTCCTATCGAATTAAATTTTTTATATTGGGGGAAAAAAAAGTGCTGCTCTTACCTTTCAAAACTCTTTTTAAATTATTTCGAAACCTTTTTGTTTCTCCGAAATATCGTAACTTGAAATTTATTACATAGGTTTACATACAGATCTACATTAATTCTAGTATAGCAGGCTGCATAGAAAATTTTATTTTTTAAAACCCGGATTTCCCGGGAATCCCGGGAGTATCTTCGACATATTCTCGTTTCCCGGGATTCATTATTTGCCGGGAAATGAGTAACCCTTTGCTAAATCTTTAGTATGTACTCGCTATAAGCGTTTCATATTTACTGTAAACATCAAGTAAATATTTTTTTGAGTGTAGATAATTAAGTGCAAGTGCTTACGTAAATTGATTAATCTTAAAATAGAAGTATTTTCACCTTAATAGATTTAAAATTTTCCTATTGTCAAAACAAAAAAAAAATTAAAACTATCAGCTGATAACACAACAGTGACCCTAACAGATTTTTTTCTTATAGAGCACTGATAACAAAGCAACGTGTCATTATAACCTGTCCAGCTAAAAAAACTTTTAAAAAAATTACCCTATAAATACGCTGACAATATGGGGTAATAATCAGTTTCAGTTTCAATTACCTGCAGACTACAACACCGTACAGCAAGATGTCCACGAAATTTTTCTTCCTACTTTTCAGCACTTTGATGCTAGCACAAGTAAGTAAAAACTCATAGTTCCAGGATACTTCAGTTTTAATTTCTATCACCACTTCAATTAGTGTGTCCTTGCCAATTCTTCTGAAGAGAATAAAAGCGGTTCCTCTGAAGAGTTATTGGACGAAGAGCATTTAACACGTCATGTGACCAAGTTGTACAATAAATTGGTTGACCAAACAATTACCGCAACTCGAAAAAATTTTGAAACCGTAATCAATGATGTACGAACCAATAAAATTGAAACGACTCCAAAAGTTCATGAAAAATTAAACGAATTGATAACATTATTGGATAGAGCCAATACCAATAAGAATGAAGATAGAAACAACAAGAAACGTAATTTGAATGATTTGGGCAAAATTTGCAATGAACTAAGGCGAGTTGAGCAGGAATTAACCAATCCCACAGATGGAGATAAGGCTGTGCGTAAAGCTCATGATGATGCAGGAAATGAATTCAACGAAAATCTTAAGACCTTTATCGATCGTGCTGTACGTGATGTTGAAAGAGGTCTGAATACCCTAACTGCTACAGAACAAAAGAAAAGGCGTACTATTCGTGATAATCTCACCAAAGTTAAAAATGCTACCACCATCGAAAAGAAGCTGGAACTCCTGAATGAAATCTTTATTTTCACTGGCGATACAGAGCAATAGGGTAACAAATATTACAAATTTGTTATAATTGCCACTGCAAATACTCTTCTGAAATTTATTCGGAGAGTGAATTATTCAACTTTTTTGCAAACTGTCTCAATAATGTAGATAATATTTCAAATCTGTTTTTATGAGTAAAATGTAATGCTCAGTCAATAAAAAAAGAAAGTAGATTAGATAACTTTCAATAAAAAATGTAATTTTAGCAATTTGTTTTAAAATTGGTCAGAAAAAGCAGGTCCAAGGGATATACCATAAGTTCACTTTTAAAACAAAAGTATTTACCCTCATACTCAGGCCCGGATTTACCTTAGAGGCACACTAGGCCAGTGCCTAGGCGGCAATAATTTAGGGGCGTCAAATATTGGGATCTTTGAAATTTTTTTTAGTGTGGCAATGCATTGTTGATGGTGAGAGTTACATAGGGGGGAAAAAGTGGGAATATTCCTAACAAAATGTTGGCAAGCAAAAAAAAAAAAGAGGTCTTCACTTAATTTTTTTTTTCATATTCACCAGTGAAAAGGGGCGGCAAATTTCTAAATCCAGGTCAGCATAAGTATGAACAAAATTATTAGGATTGAGCTAGATTTCAAGTTTTTAGATGCTCTTATAGGTGCGTGGCAGTGCCCTAAATTTTGACTTTTATTAAGCCATATCTCGCAAGCCATGAAAGATTTTGTGATGAAGTTTAATAAACAGATGCAGATCATATCTATCTCGAATTGTACTTAAAGTGGGCGGAAGTGTAACAGTAGTTTTGGTAATTTTAAACAATTTAAAAATTTGATTCTATATTACTCGAAATCGGCACTTAGGATTTTCATAAAAAATTTAGAGATGATACCTCTAAAAGCAATCATCAAGACAAGTTAATTCAGTATATTTGCAGAACACGCTGCAGGGTGTGGCCCAGCCTTAAATAAACGTTGTAATTAGAGAAGTAACAACATAATCATTATGAAATTTTATATGACATACATACATATGTATGTAAGGACTTGCTGTAAGGTATCTTATTACAAAAATTTGGCGCAATAGTACTTGTAGGCGTGGCACCTCCCATACAAGCGAAAAACGTTTTATATAGTATGCAATGAGAGTAATCTTCCTAAAATTTGGTGCATAGATGCCAGCTATTATAAGCTTTGAAATGAAATAGATTTCGATAGGATAGGATAGTATCAGTGGGCGCGGCAGCTCCCATATTAACAATAAATTGTGAGCTCTATTTTAAGTGAACTATTGGAGCAATTTTTATGGAATTTAATGTAAGTGGCCTATTTTTTATTAGGTATGTATACAGGGTTGCCAGGTGGCTGTTAATGATGCGGTCAGGCCGTTAATTGAATGGTAGAGCCGTTGACCGCGGAGGGCCGTTAAGCCTTTAATTGGATGAGAATGCCGTTAATGGCCGTTAATTTAGGATAATTATAATATTATTTTTATCAAACTAAAAAAAAAAGGTCCCAGATATTTTGGTATTGCATATTGTCGTAAATGTGTAAACGTAAATGTTTTTCTTAGTGGTAAGGAAGATGGCCAAAAAACTGTTATAAATTCGACCTCATTTTAATATTGACGGACGAGCAAAAAAAAACAAAGAAGGTCATACTTTTCAGGAAACTTAAAATAATTTTTTTTTTTTTGAACAGGCTGTTAATTCTTCAATTTCAAACTGGCAACCCTGAATGTATGTATATCTGAATCAAAAGCGGGCGAAATAGCTACAGTGGTTATGGTACCTCCCATACAAGTTAAATACTTTAATTGGATGGAAATCGGACTGGATTGTACCAGTGGGTGTCAGTAGCGTAGCTAGGATGGATGGATTTTTCATAATTTTTTTATTTAGATGACTTTCTGAGCGATTGTTTCAACATGTTACATATGAATGGCACATGTTATACTTTTTATAGACCTTATACATGTTCAAAAAGAGAAAGGATTCTAAAAAAAGGCAGCGCCTGAGGGTAAAACAAAGTGACAGTCAGACGACTCACAATGGTTCGATGCAAAAATGTTGGCAAAACGAAACAAGCAAAATTACTGTTAACAACATTTATACAATTGAAAAGAGCTAACGCTCGTCAATAAAAAACAAGAAGTTTTCAACACATTGGCAGCAACCTACCTTGGTAACCACTTATTGTATTGCATGATGCAGTGTAATTCAATAATTGCTCTGAAAACCTGGTGGAAATTAAAAATACAAAAAAAGTTGCATGCAACAGAAAAGCTTGTGTGGGACATATTGAAAAAACAAATTACAGATATGGCTAAAAATACCAATGTAGTGGCAAATGTTGGCTCAAAATTAAACAACAATGAACTACTGCGCAAGCGTGAACGATTTTCCAGGCTATGCATAAACAGTGGGTCAGAAATATAAAAACTTGATAAAATTAAAATAAGCAAATTTATATTCATTTTAAATATCAAAGCGAAATCAGTCAAAAAATCGGGCGAAAATTTTGACACTTTGGTAGTGGACGCTAAATCGCTCAACAAAAAAAAAAGTACCCCAATAAAAATCATAGAAAGGTCATACTTTTACATACAGTGAGCGACAAAAGTCTACATACACCCCCACATTTTGCTAGATCTATAATCCAAAAACATAATTGATAAAAACTAATGATGCAGTTTTGTTTGAAACTCTTTTTTAATGATTAATTTATTTAGAAAACGTTGAAGTACCGTTTTTTTTATTCTTTAGATCTATAACATGAGTTCTAATTTGGTATAATTTATTTAGTTGTAGTTTGGACGTGATATTTGATTGATATAACGACTCCGTGAAAAGAAATGTCAAATGATAAGATAAATTTTGTTGTTAAATTTGGAAGAGAAAAATTAATCCTGTGGTGAAATTTTGAAAATATTGCACTTAAGTCGATCAAAAAGCTCACACGATCATTAAAAATTATGAGAATATTGATTCTATTGATAGCAAGCCACATAGTGGCCATTTAAAAGAACCTATCTCGAAGAGATGTCAGCTTGATATTATAAGATGTAGAAAACATCTAAAAGTCAGTGCCTCAAAATTGATCGAACACATAGCTATAGTCTGATGTACTAGCAGTATTCTTGACTTACTGCACCATCCACAGCTTATCTGCTTCCGAAAATAATTCATCAACATAAGGGGACGTCCATTAATTACGTGAGGTGTTTTTTGGAAAAATTCGGACCCCCCCCCCTCCCCTTGGTGAGATTTGGTGAGATCTGGTGGGACCCCTCTCTCCCGTGAGAATTAAATTATAATTTTTAACGTAAATTCTATGCATTAAAAAGTTGACGTGAGGTTTTCCTTGACCCCCTCCCCCCCTTGGTGAGATTTGGTGAGATTTTGCCAGACCCCTTCCCCCCTATATTAGCTCACGTAGTTAATGGACGTCCCCTAAGCACAAGCCACTTAATGTGCGTTTATGGTTAATGTTAAATTGTGCGAAAGTGCTTGAAACTCCTCCACAATCATCAGATAAAAATATGATTGAACATTTAAGGGCCGACTTGCAAAATCAGTTGAAAATTCATTCTATTAGAAACAAAAAGGACTGAGAAAACGCGCATAAGAAAGAGCAGACTAAAATAGATCCTGTGGTCTGTAGAAAGTTAGTGGACTCAATGTCAAGATCACTGAAAGCTGTGAAAAATCGATAATATGAATGCGTAATTGTCCGAATTCTTTTTTGAGCCACTGTACATATGAATGCAAGTAAGTATGTAAAAATTTAGATTATTCCACGTTTTGCCAGGCCAAACGCGCTATATATTGGTCTTTAAATTAAAGTACATACCTTGATTTATCTGGGCTTATAAGACCAATTTTTTCCACTTAATATTTCATTTACTTTTTATTTTTTCCTACAATTGTAATTATATAGGCAACTTTATGTTTTACAAAATATTTTGTACAATACCGCATTACTGCCCACTTTCATAAACCTCAAATAAAAATGATTAAAAAACAATTAATAAAAAGAAAAAATAACTTTTCATTTCTTTAATTTCAAAATATTTGTACCAACAGGCAAATGCTATATTTTCAATTTCTGAACAGTATTTAAGCCCTCTAGCTACACTGTGCAATCTTGAAGTTGAATAACCGCCCACCTACTTTCCAATTTCAATTCAATTCCACTCGGGTCTTTTTTTTTTTTTTTTGCTTTTTTTCTAATTTATTTTATGAAGTCATTCATCGGTGTTTCATTATATTTGCGGGCTACTTCATTAAAAATATCATTATGATCGTCATTAACATCAACATAATTATAAGTATGATCGTCAATATGTTGCTTACATTGATGTTGATGTTCGCTTGGTCAATACGTTAATCCAAGCAGTAGTTTGCGCAGCACGCAACGCTTGAAGTTACACGCTGCTGCTGTTGGGAGTTTTTTTTTACCATTAATACGTCGAACTTAATTTTGCCGGCTTATTTAACGCCTTCTTGATTTCAATTTATTTACGTGTTTTACAATACACAGTGTAATACAACTCATGATACTCGTATTTGCAATTTAATATGTACGCGGATTTTCCGCTCGCATTGCGTCTTAAATGTTGCTATATTTAGACGCAACACTGCATTGAATTACAGAAGATGAGTTTGCAATATATACTATTCTCATAAGTACAACTCTTAGTGGGCGTTTCATATTGTTTGGTATTATATCATTTGATTTATTATTGAAAAATAATTATGAATTATCAACGCAAAGCGAGGTATTAAGTAATCTTCGGGTTTGGATTCGATTATAATCTCCGAAATCAATTTATTTCAGGGTCGCAACTTCATATTATATTTTTTTTTGTTTACCAAAAAAGTTGCTTTACAAAACACTGTAGGGACTTATGCAGGAACTGACGAAATTGACAGTTTCATGAACATCATCAAAGGTATTGGAAAAACTACTTCTGAGCAGAGTTATGAGTTAGGAAAAAAATCACTTATACAAAAACAACATAAAGGTTTTCGCCCGAAAAGTTCGTGTATTGATCAAATTAACGCTCTTTGTACTTAAGTGGAGCAGATCAACAAAATTTAATTCACTTTAAATAACCATGGAACCAATACATGGACCTTCGTGCAATCTATCCTTTTTGTTGACTGTAAGATAGTGATCAAAGCTATATCAACACTAGGTTGGGGCGCTTGCATATAGCAAGTTTCACTCGTAGGCAGTTAACCCATTGTGGTACCCTGCATACACAGCAACTTTTCAATACGTTGTAATTTTTTTATTTGCAAATTTATTTTATTAAAAACAAAGAAAAAGGTTTAACAACCTAGATCTTGTGGAATGCGGCAATATTCGCGGCGAAGTGCGGCTTTGAGTGAATTATAACTTTGGTACTATTTAGTTCTAACCTTGTTCTCTAATATAACCCACACACGAAGAAGTCTAGCGGATTTGCATCTGGTGAACTAGGAGACCATTGTGCATTTGATATTAGGAACATTGTTTTTTAGTCATTCTTGGCCTGCGCATGCCTTCTCAGACGGTGCAGAGTCTTGTTGAAACGTCCACTCTCCTTCACCAAAAAGTTTTTGAGCCCATGGCTTTAGAGCTCCTTCCAAGACTGCTTCGTGATACATATGTGACGTTCTTTTACAAACCGAACGAATTTGGACAAAAATTGACCGACACATTTTTGATTTGGCTGAAATTTTTTTTATGGGTTCTGTATCGAAAAAGAAGAAACACGTATTCAAGGATTTTTTACAAAAAAATTTTTGTAGGTATCAAATTTTTAATATGACCATCGTGTTCTACGTCAAATTTCCTATCGAAAACGTATTTTTTTTAATAAGCAAACTATTATCACTATTAAATTTTGAGAATTTCGCGATTTTTGGCTTGGAGGCTAATTTTCTTAGCTTTACAGTGAAGTTAATCTCAATTTTATATCTTTAACAGAACCGGAGTTATGAATTTTTGAAAGTGAGTCTCCAAGCCAAAAATCGCGAAATTCTCAAAATTTGAACTCGCTCTATTTTGAAAAAAAAAAAAAAAATTTTTTTAAGAAATTCTCGAATACGTATCTCTTTTTTTTCGATACAGAACCCATAAAAAAATTTCAGCCAAATCAAAAATGCGTCGTCCGAAAAGTGTTCGGTTTGTAAAAGACTGTCCCATATTGGTGTTTACCTTAATGCCACGGTCCAAAAATACCAGCGGAGATCGTCCATTGGTCGTTGAAGTTGAGGATGCTGGTGAGCTCCAACTCGGCTTGGTTCCTCAAGACTAACAAAGAATGCTGAACCAAAATATTTGGTTCGTTTTCTCATTAGCTATTCGCATTCGCAGAGTGCTGTCGCATCCTCATCCTTATCCTGTCTCATCCTCTTCTCCACCTCCACAGCTTCAGCAGAAATCTTTGAAGGGGTCCCCTTATTTGGCGGCCATAGGACCAATAACACAGTGCCACGTCAGTACTCCTACAACAGTTCTTAGCTCTGCTATGCTAAATCTTAAGAGAGTTATAGTAACACTAAATCGAAAATAGTGAACAAAGTAGTTGAACCATTGAACTGAAAAAATGCGATCTTCGAGAGTTAACTGCAAAGTACCAAAAACTATTTGCTCAAGTTTAAGTCACAAAAGAACGAAGATGCTTTTGAGATTCAATAAGAGCCTGGCGAATATTTACATAACAGAAATTGCGACTGAACATTACAATATCAGTCAAATAGACGGTTGATTGGTTCAAGAAAATACAAAATATACTTTTCAACATCTCTTGTTCAATTAAACGCAATCACCACAAATTTTTGGAGGCACAAGTGTTTGCAGATCTGAACGATCTGTTTGGACTAATTGGACGATCAGGGTGACCAAGCATACCTCGAGGGCTTACCTGTTAAGTAACATGGATTTTATAAATTATAAGGTATCACAAGGTTCTTTCTGACTTTAGGTATTATTTAATGATATGAAAAGTAACCTTTATAAATTTAAATATATTTAGGTATTATTGCCAACTAACAGATGCTCATAATAAAAAGGCCTAACATTTTGGGCAATTATTCAATCTTTTTTTTTTGGTATTTGGTTGCTTTAGTGATTTTTCTTAAGGTAAAATTGAAAAATTTCACAAAATCCTCGTATTCAAATAATGAAATAAAAAAGTTAATCTTTGTCTCATAGGTATAGTAATTATTTCAGAAAGACGCAAGATTTCTTTTTTCCCGCAAAAACTTGCTTAAAATTTGATAAGAGAGTGTTTTCTGCTAAATTTTAGTAAGTACTCGCCATAACCGTTTCATATTTAGCGTAAACATCAAGTAAATATTTTTTTGAGTGTAGATAATTAAGTGCAAGTGCTTACGTAAATTGATTAATCTTAAAATAGAAGTATTTTCACCTTAATAGATTTAAAATTTTCCTATTGTCAAAACAAAAAAAAAATTAAAACTATCAGCTGATAACACAACATTGACCCTAACAGATTTTTTTCTTATAGAGCACTGATAACAAAGCAACGTGTCATTACCTGTCCAGCTAAAGTTTTTAAAAAAAATTACCCTATAAATACGCTGACAATATGGGGTAATAATCAGTTTCAGTTTCAATTACCTGCAGACTACAATACCGTACAGCAAGATGTCTACGAAATTTTTCTTCCTACTTTTCAGCACTTTGATGCTAGCACAAGTAAGTAAAAACTCATAGTTCCAGGATACTTCAGTTTTAATTTCTATCACCACTTCAATTAGTGTGTCCTTGCCAATTCTTCTGAAGAGAATAAAAGCGGTTCCTCTGAAGAGTTATTGGACGAAGAGAATTTAACACGTCATGTGACCAAGTTGTACAATAAATTGGTTGACCAAACAATTACCGCAACTCGAAAAAATTTTGAAACCGTAATCAATGATGTACGAACCAATAAAATTGAAACGACTCCAAAAGTTCACGAAAAATTAAATGAATTGATAACATTATTGGATAGAGCCAATACCAATAAGAATGAAGATAGAAACAACAAGAAACGTAATATCAATGATTTGGGCAAAATTTGCAATGAACTAAGGCGAGTTGAGCAGGAATTAACCAATCCCACAGATGGAGATAAGGCTGTGCGTAAAGCTCATGATGATGCAGGAAATGAATTCAACGAAAATCTTAAGACCTTTATCGATCGTGCTGTACGTGATGTTGAAAGAGGTCTGAATACCCTAACTGCTACAGAACAAAAGAAAAGGCGTACTATTCGTGATAATCTCACCAAAGTTAAAAATGCTACCACCATCGAAAAGAAGCTGGAACTCCTGAATGAAATCTTTATTTTCACTGGCGATACAGAGCAATAGGGTAACAAATTATTACAAATTTGTTATAATTGCCACTGCAAATACTCTTCTGAAATTTATTCGGAGAGTGAATTATTCAACTTTTTTGCAAACTGTCTCAATAATGTAGATAATATTTCAAATCTGTTTTTATGAGTAAAATGTAATGCTCAATCAATAATAAATAATTTTCTTTTTTTCTACCATATGTAACTGAAAATTAATTTGTTTTAATATTGGACAGAAAAGGCAGGCCCTAAGGTTATAAGTTCGCTTTTAAAACATCCTTATACTAGGGTATGTAATGTTCTCTTTGACATGCTCCTATTTTTCGATAGATATTAATATCTATAGAAGACAGTGCGAAATATTTTCTATATCAAGGATCAGGGAAAATGTAACCAGGAGTTTTGTAATTCAAACCAGCGTACAAAGATTTTGGAGGTAAGTTAAGAACTAGTTATTTTACCCCGACAGACAATTGAAAAAAAAGTTTAGATATTTGTTCGTGCTCGAGATCAAACTCAGAAACTTTAGATTGCAAGTGCAGAGATCTGTCAGTTATACTAAATTTTTGGAAGCTTCATTTAATTTTTGCTACACAAACATTTGCCATAGGCAGATCAGCCCCCCCCCCCCTTTTCTCTGACCCAGATGTTACGATATCTGGAATATCTGTTGCGGTCACTTTCTGTCAATTTGTTAGCAAGCTTCATTGTAATAAATGAGAAATGTTTAGCGATATTAAGATTTTTATGAAATAATTTATTTTTTAAATATGTACTTACAAAAAATAATCATGAACTTACCTGGAAAGGAAATTAAAAATCAATTAGTAATTGTTGAAAATGTTTAAATGTTAACAACAGTGAAATAATATTAATAATTAATAAAATGAATATTTAAAAATCCATATCGAAGAAATAACATGTCTCTTATTGATTATTTATTATTTCAAATAAACTGGAAAGGAACATAGAAGCATATTTTCGGCTCCTAATCAATAGTTTTATTGGTCAAAAAAGTTCTACCGAGAGGATTCAATGAGAAAAGACCGAAAATGGAGTACCCATTTTTCAAAAAATCGATGAGAAAAGTTCCGAAAAGGATTTTGAAAGTGACAGTGGAACTCCCTTAACGGGTGTTTTGGACCCATTTTTCGAAAAAAATATTATTGCTCAAATCGATGGAAAAAGGACGAAAATGAATTTCAGAAGTGACAGTGGAGGTCTCCGACCCTCCTAAAGGGTGTTTTGGACCCATTTTTCGAAAAAAGTTTTGTTGCACCAATAGATGGGAAAAGGCTGAAAATGGATTTTGGAAATGACAGGGGCGGTCCCCGACCCTCTTAAAGGTGTTTTGAACCCATTTTGCGAAAAAAAATGTTGTTGCACGAATCGATGTGAAAAAGAAGAAAATGGCTTTTGGAAGTGACTATGGAGGTCTCCGACCCCCTGAAGGGATGTTTTGGACCCATTGTTCGAAAAAAATGTTGTTACACAAATCGATAGGAAAAGACCGAAAATGGCAAAAGGAGATATAAATAAAATATTTCACGACCATCTTTCCGCCCCCTCGCCTCCCTCTTGGTACGCTACTGGCCGTATTAACTTTTAATCAATATACATACATAATATAGACTACGTTAAAAGTACTCAGTTAATTTTTTATGAATAATGGCTTATCATTCAATAAAACTTAAGTATTTTTTTTTTTTGTTTTCGTGGAGGAGGTTGTAGTAAATGTACTGCAATGATCATGCAATTCACTTATTTAAAGCTACCATCATTCAAATCACTAAAATCCACAACCTCTTTTCAGACCTCCAGGTCTCCTACCCTGGGACTGCGTTAGCATTGCTTCGGGGTAGGTCTCTTGATTTGTCCTCAAATCATATACATACCTGCGTCCAGGTCCCACTTCTTTTTTCTGAAAACATCCTCAGTAAAACCTGCAACTGCAGCGGAGCACTGGCCGACTGATTCCTGTAAGGATGCGCGTTCGTTGTCCCATCGATTGCAGTTGAAGAAGGTGTGCTCTGCGTCATCTTTATCACGTCTCCATATATATAGAAAGGGTGCTCTGTTTTGCCCATACGGTGTAGATACTTCTGGAAGTATTCATGGCCAGATAAAAACTGAGTGCGGTAATAATTGACCTCGCCAAAGTCTCTCTCTAACCATCTTCTTATGCAAGGGAACAATATTTTTGTCCACCTACCGCTGACTTCCAAGCGCTATCTGTCCTGCCACTTAGAGAGGGTTTGCTGCCTTGCGTCTACAGAACTTATGGTCAGGTTTCCCTCCTTTTTTGAAACTTAAGTATAATGTGGCCAAAAGTTTATATGGGCACAAGTCTGTATTATAGACAGTTTAAAATATATAGAGGATCAAAAGTTGATTATATGGTTAATCTTATATGGATTTTATTGATCTGCTTTGGCCAAAATCTCGAAATTATGATAATAAATTTTTCAGATCAGAATGCCATACACTATTTCGGCTGAAAAGTTACAGCTCACTGTAGCTAAACCCAAATATGGGTTGCTTTTGTAATCGACAAATCATTTTACTGTTGAATTGAAAATCTCGAAACCAAATTCACACCTTAGAATGTAATTATTTTTTTTTAATTTCAAAGCTTAAACCTTTAAAATGAATCGGCAAATTAATCAATTTTTTTATTATAGCGTTAGACAAGTCATTATTCCGGTGTAGTATCTATTATCTATGGAAGTAAGTTCTCATTAAAATTTCTTGGGAACAAATATATTCTGAGTGACACTGAAGTGACAAAAGAACAGCTCAAAGTTTTTTTTTTTTTAACAAAATCGTATAAAAATTTCAAAATTTAGTAAAAATTTAAAAAATGTTTTCTTCATTTCAAATCAGACATCCGTCTTTGCGTATTTTGCTTGATGATGATGATGATTATTTAAGAAAAATATAAATTTTTGATCATGTCTCGTATACACTACCGTAGTGAAGTACGCGACTTACTCCAATGTTTCGCAATAGTATATCTCGAGAATATGCAACGTGTACATGACTATAGTATTTTTGGCTTAAAAGCTACAAAGTTTAAAGTTTAAAACTCAACTGAGATAAGTACTACACGAGCATTTCCATTTTTTTCTTTCTGGCTGATGCAATTTTCGACAGCTATACGTAAGCAATTTGCAAGGTGAACTTTCAATGATTTTTCCGCTTATCTTTTTTCAATATACATAAGTCAAAATCAAAATCAAAGCATCTTAAAAGATAAGGTTTTTTGATATTTTTACTTAGAATTCTACTACATTTTGTAATGCAATAAATTTCTAGCTAAATATCGTGAAAACTAAACTAGATATTGAAATTTTTAGCTTACAGTATTTATGTTAGTTCAATATGTTCATAAAATTTATATAAAAAGTTCACTCCTATAATTAATTATAACTTTCAAATATATCCGCTTAGAAATACTCTTACTATGATATTATTACATTTTCTGTAAAATCAATAAATTTGTTTTTTATCGCAATTCCTCGCCTTTAATTGCCAATAAAAAATGCAGTTGATTCATGATCACGTTCTCAATTTAATTTACACGCCCACTATTTGTTATTTTTAAATCGTAATTTTCGTAACAAAATATGTGCGCTTACGTTACATACCACAGTTAGCAATTAATGCAATATAAATACGATTTTAATATAAAAAAGTAATGAATTCCAATGAATCAGTCATGGCTTTGTTGTAGGAGAAAAATACACCTGTTGGAATATGAATCGTAAATCGCAATGATTTTATTGCTTTTTATGTAATTAATAAGCAATGTTGGTGTTTTGACATTTAATAGAATGCATTATAACCAGGCCTGCATTATATGCATGACCTTTTTGAGCAGTAGATTCAAAATAATTAATTTTCAATTGCACATCAATGTAATTTAAGTTTTTTTTTTTTGTAACGTGTTTATGTTATGTATGTTATGGGTGAATCCTATACATAATAGAGGTCTGCATGAATGCACTCGAAACGACCATCAAGCCATTCGCCACGTTGCGAGCCCTTGTGCACGAAAATCAGAAATCAAAACAGAGAGCTGCACTTGCAAATAAAACGCAAATAAAATGTTCTGCAAGTTCAAGCACTCGAATTTTATTGCATTTGGAAGTTTATATGATGATCGTATCGAGTGCACTCATGAGCCATCATACCGTATGGTTTTTGGTGTGATAAAAACGAATCCAGAGTCTGAATTGCGCCATCGCATCGGGTTTTCGAGAGATCATAATCTAAAAATGAAAAAATCACAATTTCCAAAAGCTCAAAAAAAAGTCATGAAATTGGAAGACGAGGTAACATAACGTGTGGATTTGGTGTGCTAAAACGATTCCGGAGTTAGAATTGCTCCACCACGTCTGGCTTTCGATATATCCTCAAGAAACAATTTTTTGTTGAAGAACTTGTTTTTTTTAAATTCTTAGGTTTTGATATCTCAAGATTGCAATTCTGACCATAGATTCGTTTTAAGCATACCAAAAAAAGATATGGTATGGTACCTCATCTTTCAACAACAATTTTTTTTGGGCCTTCGATAAACGTTGTTTTTGCATTTTTAGTTTGGAACATCTCGAAAACAGAGCTATTCTGACCCAGAAAAGAAATCGATTGGTATTTAATTAAGAATTACGTTGAAATATTTACAATTAGTAAAAGTTGTGTTATGAGCTCCAGCCAATACATAGAATGAGCTGAATGTTCTCAATGCTTCTCAAAATTGAATTTTTGGCCTTACAATAGAAGTGTAGATCCAGTGCCTCACTCACCAAACATTTTGTTACATATATCGAAGGCATAATTAACCTTCTTTATAAATTCTTCAAATATTGTTTCCCAGGTCAGTTTCCTATCGAGTATTATCCTCAGAAACGACATGTTAACTATGGCTATAATAGTGTTGTATACGCTACGTCCCTAAGCTTTGTTAATCTGTTGTATGTATCTATTTTCTTATGAAAATAACTATTTCAGGAACTTTTGCTTATATTGTAAGCCTAAACTGAAAACCCATCTAAAAATGTCCTCGCTTCTGTAGCGGTATTTCTTACAGCCTCTTATGTTACATTATTAAAGTTTCTTTAAATTTCAAGAAAGACTACTAGAGTAAATTCTCTTAAATGAAAGGATGATTCAGCGCCGGATTAAGACTTTGCGGGCCACGGGGCTAAAAATTGAAAACAAAAATTTAGAAAAATTACATTGATGTTCTAAAATATAGAAAATCATCATTCCATTTCCATAAAACGTGATGGGGCACCCATGAGCTCTGGGCTAGTCCTATCTTAATTCGGTGCTTTAATGATTCGATTATTTGAGCTACTGCTTCCTTCAGATTTTTTTAGGCTCAAGTACATATATGATAATAAAGGCCAAGGACTACTTTATAAAGAATAGTTTTGCTGGTGCTGCAGTGATAAGCAGGCAGCTTTTACTTACTTCCACAGAACTGTAACTAGTCTATAGGTTCCGGACTACTTCTATCGGTTGTTGGCATAGCCTGATAACTTACCTACATTTCGAAACACTTAAGGATAGACAGCATTGAAATTTCTCATAACTTTACGCTTATGGGATCGTTTTCCCTTCTCTTGGCTCAGATGCTATGATAAGAATATCGTACGCTGCCCTTAACTAGGACCACTATACAGAAGAGAAAGAGCTTTTAGTAGAAATTCGAATGCAAAGATAACTAATACAGTAAATGTCGTATATGAAAAGCTGCAAAAATATTCTGTTGAAAGCTTTAATTGGTAGGTGTAAGTCGAACGACTTAATTACTCACAACAAATTGACAATTAACAAATAATCAATTACCGATTTTCGATAATGCTAAAAATTGGCAAATTGTTTTCAATTTTGATTAACAACATTTTTAAGTCAACTTTATAACACTTAAATGGTAGCTTAAACCATAAAATTACTTATCGTAACGCGCAGTATTTAAAGCTGCAAACAATTATATGAAAAAAAAAAGTCTGACACCAAGTTGGTAATACCAAATATGGCGAACATTAACGCGTGTTGTTTGGCTATAAGCCCCACGTATCAAATGCTTAAAGAAATCTTTTTTTTTTAAGCTAAGCACATGACTACGCATGGGTCAAAACTCTTTAGAGTTGTTTTTGTTTAAATATCAATTTTGTTTTTCTTTTCAATTTTGGTTCACTGAACTAAAAAAACTTCAATACAAAAAAAAAAAAGCATAAAAAGCTCATAAAAACAAATGAAATAAAATAATGAAAAATATATTTGTAGAATGTTAGTGTGAAAAAGAAACTGAAGTGGAAGCAAACTGGCTATAATCCACCATGAGATAAATTTTGAGCTACCATGAAAAATAGGTTAAGTAATAAAATAAATTGTTATTCATAGATGTACAGTGTACCATATAGCTATTTTGAATTTACCATAGGGATATTCCAAAAACTTCTTTCAAAATCTTCTTGGATTTATTGAAATTTTCTCGAGAAAATATTTAGAAAACAATGTTGCAGTTTGTCTCACGAGAGATATTTACAATGACTCTAGCATTTTTTTATTACATTTTTTTTTGCAGTGGCGTAGCGTATACATCACTTTTCCGGGACGAAGAAGTGATTTGCCGCCCTCTATCGAACGAAAAGTTTTTGGTTTTTTCTTTAATAAAAAAAAAAAAAATTCTCACTTTTGGCATCTGTAAAATCCTAGCAATATGAGATATGCATACTTCAAATTAAATTACAAAATCTGAATCTGTGAATCTGAATTGTGAATAAACATGTGTCAAAAATAACATCATTATACAGGTGCTTATATAGGGTGTTTTTTAGATGGTTGCAGTTTGGATTTGAAATAAAACAAAAAATTCTTCAAATAACTTCAACTTTGGCTTCATTCGGTAGAAAATTGTATGCCTTGTAGCATTTAAATATTGTATTATTATATACAAATTAAATATGAGCGCTGCGAATAACCCGTAATATCACGAAAAGCGTGCGCTATATAAATTTTCAAAGTGTCAACTTTTGCTGATAGCAACAGCACAAATCAGAAACTATGCACATTGCCACAAGAAATAATCCAGTGGTGTTGAATCACGTGATCGTGTCGATCAATTGATTTCATAATTGCAAGAAATTATGTGCACTTTGAAGTTGAAATTTTAGTGAATTCAATAAGCTTCCACTATTTGCAAGCTTTGTTTTAATGTCAACTTCTTCGTGACAAAATCGCAAACTTTACTGAACTTAAATGACACAACGTCGTCAGATTCGATGTAATTTTTTACGTTTCATTATTTTTTGAAAATATAACATTCTAAAAAATAATACCCTATATAAAGAAACAAACGTATACAAACGCATAAAGTAAGTAATCCAGATGTTATAAGAACTCAAATATAAAAAAAAAATATGTATGGACACTGCTAGTTCACGGTTCGCTTGAACCAAGATCAAGATCGATAAAATTTTCAAGCAAATCTGACAATGCACAATTATTATATAGTGTCTTGAGATTCCAAATACATAATCCGCGAAATCGGATCTGCTCATTTACTCGTTTTATGGCCATTTTAAGGTTTTACTTTGGCCGACATGGTTCGCTTCAAGCAAGCTCAAAATCGGTAAAAATTTTCAACCAAATCTGACAATGCATAAATATTATTTAGTGTTCGGAAATTCCAAAAACATGATCCGCAAAATCCTACCTGATCAATTACTCGTTTTTTGGACATTTAAAGGTAAACGCTTTTTCCGATAATATTGATAAAAATGCGTTCTAGGAAAAATATTGCATAAGTCATTAAAACTTTAAATTTTTTTATTTTTCTTTTTTTTGTGAACTTTGTAATTAAAAATACTTTTAAAACACATAAAACAAAAATATATAAAAATTATTTTTTATTAGTTTTCAGGCCCAAAAGAATTTTTTTTTTAAATTTTCAATTCTTTTCAATGGAAAATGATGAATAACAGAACATATTTTAAAAATTTTGTTATTTTTTTTTTTCTTCGTGGACTTGGTAGTCAAAAATACTTTTTAAGCCCACAAAAGATAATAAAAAAAAATTTATTTTTCACTAGTTTTTTGGCCGATGTTTTTTCTTTTTGTATCGGTTTTTTTCCATGAAAAATAGTGAATAACGCAAAAGTGTTTATATATCTGCAAAAATAAGTGACTTTTTCGTATTCAGCAACTCAAATTACATAAACAACAGTTATCATAGCATATTTTAAAACTTCGCTTGATCTTAAAAGCATCAAAAACCACACTGTTCGCTTCATAATTTTAATAAAATTATCGGTAAAGCATTTACTTTAAAATGGCCATAAAACCAGTAAATGACCAGGCACGATTTTACGGATCATGTTTTTGAAATTTCCGAACACTAAACAATAATTGTGCATTTTCAGATTTGGTTGACAATTTTATGGATCTTGATCTTGCTTCAAGCGCACCGTGAGTTCAAGAGCTGTTAAATGTCAAGCAAGATGTAATGTCAGCAAAAACGAGATACCTAATGCCAGTGTGAAAGCTATTTTTAAAATATTTTAGTTTTTGATGCCAGCGTAAAAGCCTTATTTAATATAATTGTTTTTGTTCTTTATTCTGTCATACATTCAACATTTACATATTGTACATATCGGTCATTCTTTTATTAAACGCACAGTGTGTATTTTTTGACGTTTTAGAACATTTTTTGAAACCAAATATCTCAGAACCTATAGGAGATAGTATGAAAAACCATTTAATCACTTTAGTTTAGAAATACTATAAATTTATAAAAAAATTTAAATAAATTTGTTTAAACATTAATTTTTTTAATTAAAAAAATCTTTCTCAAATTATTTTCAATATAACACCTTTTGTTTTTTTTTATTTTTTTATATGTTATTCCTCAATCAATCGTAAGAATGCATGTGCTTTCATATCGAATTTCCCGCCATAACTTTGGAAACTACGATTTTTTTACTGATGACGCGCATCATGTTTTTTCAACATAAAATAATACTAATCAAATGCCACAAACAAATTCGATATTAGGAACAAGCATTTTTTGAGTATTCGCCTCTTACTTTTACAATTTTTTTAAGATATTTAACAACTGATTTTTTATTTTTGTTTTTGACTTACATAGCTACATAGCAAAAAGCGTAGGCTGTCAAAACAAACATCATCTATACTTTATATAAATTGATACTGAACTACGAATTTCAAATGACAACGTCATCATTCAGCATAAAAGAAATTATTGTTTTTTTTTTATACCAACTGAATTAAGTCATGTCATTTGGCTACTCCACTGATATGTCTTTTTATTTTTGGTAACTTTCACCTCATAATCTATGTATATCAATAAAAACAGCATCGACAAAAAAAATATTAAGTAAATGTCACACCGCTCAGAAAAATTGTACGCATGTCAGTATGACTCAGATAAAAAAATACGAAATAAAGTTTTTCATGTAATGAAATAAACAGTTATACCATGTAAAAACCAACGTTTGTGATTTAAATAAACCATTTTATAATTAAATAAAGTTTGCGTTTTTCTTGATTGCTACATTCCATAGCTAGTGATCGAACTCAGAAAAGTGTAAGAGATCGAAATTATTGTCTAAGAGACAGGAAATTTCGTAACAATATGTATAATGTGTTACATATAGTTATTTCATTGAAACTTAAAATATCAAAACACGATAACCATAAAGACATTTTTGGAAAAAATAACGGTTGTCTTATCTTCAAAACTTAAGACTAAATTTGACATTTCTTGTAGGTCAATAAACTATCTTTCTAATTTTTTTGTTATCCATTAAGGGCTTCCTAACTTATAATTCTTTTTAGAAAAACTGTATCCACAACTTCTCATAGCTATATCTCTGAAATCGATACTTTTAATTACACATTCATTCTTAGAATTAAAATGCACATAAGAAAAGTTTGATTTAATAAAAATTGACGAATGTAAGCTTAAGCCGAAATACGTACTAACATAACAAGCCATTCGATCTATTTGGTGCACTCGATTTATTTACCATTGATATTTTGTTATTTGTTTGATATTTTGTTGCAATTCTAAATGGGCCAGTGCGGAAAAGATGCTCCCTCAATCAACTTTTATAGGTATGTATATAAATATTTTTTTAAAATTTTGAGTTTGAGTACTGCCGCAAGTCAATCAAACATAACGCATTGCACAGAAAAAGGAAAGCAGTCTAGCGCAGTGTTGGCATTTTCGGTACATTTGTACTTTTTTCGGTGTTGAAAACAAAAAAGTACATTCCGTCTCTAAAAAGTAAATTTGAAGTCTCAATTCAGTACATTTACAAAAAACCCAAATGCTATCAATGGTCTAGCGTCGCTTGAACTTGCGATGCTAGCGTTTTAAAAGCTAGAAATGTTTTCATTTTATTTTATGCACAAAGGTGATCGACTACAATAGTTATAGAAAAAATATTTACTGTTGCTATCATATCAACTATTTCGTTTTCGTTTAATTTTTTTGCTCTCTACTGTTTCAAAAGTTTTAGACCGGTTTGGTATATCAGACCAAGCTGGTGCTGCCATCGTGTCTGCCATGCTTCAAGATGTCGGGATAGTATCGAAGGAAAATGTATCAAATGTAGTAGATTGAAGCAAAATTCGACGAGCTCGTGAAAAACAAATAACAGAAATGAAACAGGAAGTTACATACCGATGAAGATGAAATAGTAGGATTGTATTTTAATGGATATAAGGACAATACATGTTTTTATTTTATTTTTTTTTGTGGGAAGGTTGTGGTAAATGTAGTGCAATGTCCATGCAATTCACTAGCCTAAAGCTACCGTCATAGCTTCAGAGTTTGCCACTTCACTAAAATCCACAACCTCTTTTCTGACCTCCAGGCCTCCTACCCTGGGACTGCGTTAGCATTGCTTCGGGGACAAGAGGACAAGGACAAGACATTGACATTGAAAGATCCAAGGAGGAAAGGGATTTTAGAAGACCTTATAAGCTAACTCAAAAACCAGGCACTGAATACTTGGGTCGTCTGTCGGTTACAAGTAGCAAAGCCTTAGCTGTGAGTCATGTAATCAAGCGATTCTCAGACAAAAAAATTAACACTTCGCATTATCGGATGCGACGGAACTCTTGTGAATACAGTAAAGGAAAGGCGCAGTAATACGACATTTAGAAGAATTAGTTGAAAACCCATTACAATGGTGTGTCTGCCAATGAACTGCCTCTTCGTCACTTATTCGAAAAATTAGATGGTTCTACTAGCGGGTCATCCACCGGATCACCACTTGAGAGCTCGTTTTGAAGGGCAAGGACCGTACAAAATGATGCTTTTGCTAAAAATAAGCTAATCAACTTTCTTTGAATCCTATACATGTTTTAGCTACTTAACCTCAAATATTTCAGAATGATGGGTCAATTCTGAGGCCAAAAAATTACATCGAAAACCGACCCTCTAGTTCAACAACATTAATCACCTATTCATTCAGATACTTTTTTAGTAAAAAAATAATTTACATAAAACTAACAGGCTTCGGCGCCACCTTATAAAATTGAGGTACAGAGCTGCATTTTCGTGTACTCTTTCTTCATTTCATAAACTTAATTTTTAAGCAACAGCACCTTAAAAAACACAAAATGAAAAAAATTTGAATCACCCTAATATATATGGTATATTGCCTTTCCTAAATATTACACCGAAAAAAAAACTTACTCCGTTTAAGGAAAAATGCCTAAATGTAAGGAAAAAATGTCCTTCAATACGAGCTAAAGCCATGGGTTCCTCAAAATAAGTAAGTTGGATTCCTTAGTACAAGTAAATGTTGCTGCTTTGAAATAAGGAAAAGTTTACTCAATGTGAGGACAAGGTTATTAAACTGAGGAAAATTTTACTTTTTCTAAGGATGAAGGTATCCTTAAATGAAAGAAATTTACTTAAAATAAATTCGTTGATTTCAAAAAAAAAATTGTTAATTTTCTATTTCCTCTATTTTCTTATTTGTTGGTTACTTATTGTCAGTCCTTCTTATTTTAATTGTAATACGTTTTTAAAACTTCAAAGAAGTACTTAAATTTTTTTTTACCTGTCGTCACCCCCGCTCAGAGAATTGAACCTGTGTTCTCAGCGCCATGCCACTGTTCAAAAGATGCTCATCTTACCCAACTCAGCCACCGTCAGCATTTTTAATATATACTAAAATGATGTTGTTAAACTGCGCATGTAACAACCATTTTCTGATCAGGGAAACTTCGGTTCAAATCCCGGCGACGACATCATTTTTTTTTTTTTTGTAATTTTTTTATTTAAAAAACAAGTAAAGAACTATAAATATATAGACAAAAACAGAAGAATAGATATTAATTTCAGCGAGTAAAGCAGCGAGTGTTGCCACTCATTTATTAAGGAAAATTTTCCTACGTTATAGTAAATTTTTTGAAGAAACTAACTAAAACTGAGTAGGATTTTCCTTAAACAAAACATTCCATTAGGTTGAGGAAATTTTTACTCAAATGAGGAACAAGTTGTCCTCAAAAATTCTTCCCAAAGAAAAATTTACTATTTCAAAGGAAAATTTTACTCAAACCACAAACTCTATATTTGAGGAAGATCTTTGACTTGCTTTAATGAAACATGAACTCATTTCAAAGGACTCAATTACTGAATTAAACGATATTTTCATCAATATGAGGAAAAATAACTTAGATTAAGGAAAATTTTTACACTAAACCGGAGGAAGGCAGTTCTTCAAATCTAGTACGGTCTTTTTTTTCGGTGTACAATTGAATGAATAAAATAATAGAGCTATCTGGATATATATTTCTTATGTAATTTTCCACGTTTTTCTAAAATCTTTAATTTTATGATGCTACCGCATTTGTCACGGTATCATCGCTGAGAACAAATACTTTATCCAATATTCTCAACTTTTTCGGTGCAGTAGGTTCATTTTTGAGTTCGGTAAGAGCATCATGGAGACTTTGCTTTTCTTTCTGCTCTGTTGTTGATAATCCCTTCCAGAGTTTCTCAATTTCTTGAACAGTTCGATCAGCAAATGTTTCAATATTTTTATTTAAGCCCTTTATTAGAGTTTCGTGTGCTTTACGTACAGTCTCATCTAGCTCTGTGTGAGTTGTTGCTTTATCTTCAATTTTTTTTAAATCTTTAGTAATATCAAATATATCATTGAGAATATGATTCTTTTTACGCCTTTCATCATCCACATTAGTTGTAGTAGTTTTGGTGCTTGCTTTCTTCAAGACCTTCTCCAATTCATCTAATAGCTCTGGGACTAATCTATTGGTTGTAGCTTTTTTATTTTGTACATCATTTATTACAGGCTCAAAAAATTCTTTTGTTGCGGCAACTGTTTGATCAAGCAATTTGATGTAAAATTTTGTCACATGACGCTTCAAATGGTCTTCATCGATTTTCTCTTCAGAGGAGTCCTTAGATTCGTCCTTGCTTGCCTCTTCAGAGGAGTCGGAAAGGACACACTATTTCAAATAGTTGAAGTGGAATGGATTAGAACTATTTTTTATTTTAATTTAATTTTCTACTAACCTGTACTAGCAGTAAAGTGCCGAGTAATAAAAAGTAAAATTTTTTTGACATCTTGCCTTTGCTGTGTTGTTATCTGCTGCTTTTCAAAATAATTAATGAGATTTTACTCACACTGGCAGCGTATTTATACTATGCATTTTTCAGCAATTCATAGATATTTAAATTAATTTGTTATCAATTCAGAATAATCTGATTAGGTTAAAGTTTGGCGCTGTAATTTTCTTAGATTGCACATTTTTTGTATGAATTCGCTTATTTACACGATCCTACGAGAATTTTCGAATTGTTAATGCAGGAACATTTTTTTCGACTATAAACAGTTTTTGTAAAAATTTGTTTTTTGTTTTTTTTTTAACCTTGAACGGTGTTTACTTTTGACGAGTACTTTTAAAATTGACAATAAGTACTCTTTCGCTACTTGAGTCACCTATCATTTAATGAATAAGAATTAATTCTTCAAGTAATTTTATGATTCAGATACTAACTTTCTTTGAAATTGCGAGTCTAAGCAAAATGGTCCAAAGTTTCAGCAGCACAAAATAATTTCACAGAAAGTGCAGTATTTCACATAAAAACTGGCCTAAAATTTTGTGTGATGTCTTATGTTTTTAAAAGGTAATTTTTTCCATAGCAATATAAAATATTCATTTAAAGCTGGTACAGATGGTATTCCCTCAAATATTTAAAAAAATTGTCGGAATGAACTTGCTATTTCCTCGAATATTTCCATTGAATAAGTCGGGAAGTAAATCGTTAATAAGAGTAACTAACGTGAGATCGCAAAGCTAAGTGCATTGCCAAACCTGTTCGAAAGTATCATTTCTCCGCAAACTGGACACAAACCCTAAAATTTCACCTTGTCAACATGGAAAATCTGCGGTAATTAATTTAATTGAATTTACGAATATAACTATAGTATAAGGCAATTTGCAAATAGTTCCCAAACTGATTTTTTAAATGATTTCGTGTTCTTTAAAAAAGATATCATAAAAATTGCTATATCTAAAAACAGCAATAATAGAATTTTTGTGGTTAAATGAATTTCCATTCGAAAACAAAAAAAAAATTGAAAAAGATTTTTAAAGAAAAAAAACTTCGCAAAGTCAATCAGAGCAATAGTTATCAAGATATAAAGGTTTAAACATGAAAAATGTGATAATTTGTTTGACCATTGATTGGTGTGCCCATTATTTTCTAAATCTATAATACCGGCATAGCACTGCATTTGTTACTTGAATTTAAAACAGATAAGCATTCTGAAAATCTTTTCAGTTAATCAACAAGTTTTGGCCTTGCATTTAACATATATTCACAAATTTGACACTACCAATGCAGATCTAGTATATCATTTTTAGGCAATATCCTTTCCTATGCATTACAAGTGGAAGCATAAAATTAGAACTACATGTTCTTTTTAACATTTTTAATATATTTTTCTATATTACTTTCAATTTTACGATACTACCGCATTCGTCACGGTATCAACGCTGAGAGTAAATAATTTATCTAATATTTCCAACTTTTTTATTGAAGGTTGAAGTTTGACTAAGATGAGAACAATATCGAGATTTTGCTCATCTTTTTGCACCGTAGCTGATAAGCCTTTCAAGAATTTCTCAATTTCTTGAAAATTTCGATCAGCAAATGTTTCAATATTTTCATTTACGTCCTTTATTAGAGTTTCGTGAGCTTTACGTACGGTCTCATCTAGCTCTGTGGGAGTTGTCGTTTCATCTTCAATTCTTTTCAACTCCTTAGCAATTTCAAGTATTTTCTTGAGAACATGATTATCATTACGTTTTTTATCCTCCAAATTAGTTGTAGTAGTTGGTGTGTGTGTGCTCTCTCCAAGACCTTTTCCAAATCAGTTAATTTTTCTTCAAGTTCTGTATTGGTTGTATCCTTATTGGTTTGTAAATGATGTTCAAATGTTTTTTTGTTGTAGCAACTGTTTGATCAAGCAATTTGAAGTACCATTTTGTCACATGACGCTGCACATGGTCATCGTCGTTTTTTTTCATCAGAGGAGTGCTTAGAGTCGTTCTTTCTTGCCTCTTCTGAGGAGTCGGAAAGAACACACTATTTAAAATAAATGTAGTGGAAAGGAGTAGAAGTGCATTGCACATTTTTTGGATGAATTCGCTTGGTCATTCGATACAACGAGTATTTTCTTCTTTGTAAGATAGGAGCATTTCTTTTGTGAGTATAATCAGATTTTGTAAGCATTAATTTGGATAAAGCAGCCAAGACTTATTCTCAGAGGCTAGGGCAGAATTTTCAAGGAATTGAAGGTAATTGAGATGAAAACAATCAATTCCACAGATGGAGGCAGGGCTGTGCATAGACAATGTAAGAAATGAAATAGATGCGCACATTTGGACCTTTGTTGATCGTGCTATTCGTGATGTTGAACCTAATCCGCTACAGAACAAAAGAACAAAAAAAAACATACTGATACGCTTACCGAAGTTAAAAATGGGCCGTCCGTACAAAAGAAGACCGTACTCTTAGATAAAATATTTATTTTCAATGGAGATACACTTACTTAGACTCGCAATTTCAAATGATGTAATGATGAATCATAAAATTACTTGAAGAATTAATTCTTATTCGTTAAATGTTAGGTGATTCAAGTAGCGTCATATACGAGTATACCCTACACCTCCAACGTCAAAATATACCCCGAACAAAAGTAAACACCATTCAAGGTTAAAAAAATGAAAGCAAATGTCTACAAAAACTGATAATTAGAAAATACTCGTACATAGTATCGAATACTGAGCGAATTCATACAAAAAATGTGCAATTTAAGCCAATTAAACCGCCAAACTTTAACCTCATCAGATTATTCTGAATTTTTAACGAATTAATTTAAATATTTACGAATTGCTGGAAAAATCATAATATAAATACGCTGCCAGTTTGAGCAAAATCTCATTAATAGTTTTGAATAGCTGCAGATAACAACACCGCAAAGACAAAATGTCAACGAAATTTTTCTTTTTATTACTCGCCACTTTACTGCTAGTAAAGGTCAGTAAAAAATTACATTAAAATACAAAATCACAAATGATTTTAATACTTTCTACTACATTTATTTTAAATAGTGTGTCCTTTCCGACTCCTCAGAAGAGACAAGTATGGACGACTCTAAGCAGTCCTCTGATGAAAAAATCGACGAAGACCATTTGAAGCGTTATGTGACAAAATGGTACTTCAAATTGGTGGATCAAGCAGTTGCTATAATAATTAAAACTTTTGAACCCATAATAAATGATGTGCAAAATAAGGTTACAACCAATAAAGAAGTTGAAGAAAAATTAGCTGAAATGGAAAAGGCCTTGAAGAAAGCAAAGACCATATCTACTACAACGAATGTGGATGATGAAAGACGTGAAAAGAATCATGTTATCAAGGAATTATTTCAAATTATTTGGGATTTGAAAAAAATTGAAGATAAAACGACTACTCCGGCAGAGCTAGATGAGACCGTACGTAAAGCTCACGAAACTCTAATAAAGGAGGTAAATAAAAATATTGAAATATTTGCTGATCGAACTGTTCAAGAAATTGAGAAACTCTGGAAAGGATTATCAACTACAGAGAAAAAAGATAAGCAAAATCTTCATGATGCTCTTACCGAAGTCAAAAATCAAACTACATGGACAAAGTTGAATATATTAGATAAATTATTTACTCTCAGCGATGAAACCGTGACGAATACGGTAGCATCGTAAAATTAGAAATATAGAAAATTATATTGGAAATGTTAAAAAGAACATGTAGTTCTGATTATATTCATCCACTTGCATAGGAGAGGCAATAGTAAAATATTATATGGGGTGGCGTGGCATAACCAAACCAAACTATTCTATGGAACTTCCCCAAACCATACGAAACATATATATCAAGTCTTTTAGCGATCGGTTGAACGGCTTTGGAGTCCATAAACAACATCCACACATACAGTGACCGGAAAAAGTCTTCATACAGTTTTTGCTAGATCGAGAATCCGAAAACATAATGGAAAAAAGTAATGATGCAGCTTTTTCTTTTAATATTCAGCAAAAAAATATATATTTACTTCAATATAAACTTAAGTAAACACAATGTATATATAGCTCAATGTGTGTGTGTGGGTGTTCAACCGATCGCCAAAAGACTTAGTATATTTATGTTTCTTATAATTTGGGTTTCAACAAAATCGATGCAGCCGTTTTCGAAATGAAGCTTAGCTATATATTATATGTATATACAGTACCTACTCATTGAATTAGGGACGGTAAAAAAATATAAGAAGATTCTCAGTGTTCCTCAAATAAAATAAGTACCATTTTTTTGTTTTTTTTTTTTTTGAAACATGTATTTTGGATATTTTTATAGAGCTTTAAAAAAAAAATTAATATGTATATATTTTTATAAATTTGTAGCCAATCTAGGAAGAGTGTAGTCGGTACTTTTTATTATAGATGGATTATATATTTACTAAGCTATCAATAATCTCAAGTTTAAATTCACTTGAAGGTCACATGAGCCAAGATGATGTGATGTGACACCTTTGAATTATTTCTTGTGAAAAAAAGTGTAGTCTCTTGATTAAGTGGGTTCATCGTTTTGTGATATTCTTCACATAATTTGTGATTTACAATCATGCAAAATGAACTAGAGCATCTTATTAAAGTGAAAATTATATATAAAAAAATATAAAACGACGATTATAAATGGTATTAAATGGACTAAATAGTTCATTTATTTTCTCACCTCTCCCCCTCATTAAGAGGATTGAGTTTTTGTAAAGGAAGTACACGTTCACACTTGTGTCAAATTTGGTTGTATTTGTTCAAATACAGATATATCAGTATTCTTTAGTCTGGCGTTTTTAAGTTTTTACTTTTAAGAGAACTGCCACATCCTTTTATATATCGTCTTTAAAATCATTACTGGCAATTTCAGTTAAAATTGTTTTGAATTATACCCAATTGATCGAGCATTTAAGTATTTCCTGACACAACTCCGAGCACGTTTAAGTTTCTATGGACGGTAGGTGTATCAGAGGATCGAATATACACATTTTCAATCCCATGAGAGATTTTTGGAAACTTGAAATGCGTGGTGTGAATTTTATCAGAATTGGAACTCCTTTCACACAAGTCTCTTTTGAAGTTTTTGTTTTAAATTTTTGAAGAAAATGGGAACAATTGCTAATCATTATATGTATAAAAAACCACCCATTAAAAGCATAAGCAATCGCTAAACATTTTGGGGTCAGCTTATGGGTGAAATAAGGCTCGGTGTATGAAATCATTACGTGCAGTAAAAGCGTAGACTTGCAATTTCAAACAAAGTAAGTTTCTAGAATCTAGTGGTGAGCACGAAAATCTAGCAAAAGGGCACAACAACAACATCAAACAACAACAAACTAAATCTTAAAGTTTTTTTGCATTCATTTCCAAATTCGCCAACAGCCCAAAAATAAACCAACTTGCACTACATTTGGTAACGGATATAAGCACAATTCTTATAAGAAGGGAACGTTTATAAGAAACATTTTCGAAAGCTCCGCGTTTTTTCCCAATAGTTTTGAGGTAAAAAACAATTTTAGATTTCTATTTGTTTCGATCATAAATAATCGTTATATTAGATTTTTATTTTTTCGATCAAAAATAATCGTTATTTTTAATTTCTATTTTTTTCGATCAAAAATAAAAGTTATTTTGAATTTTTATTTTTTGATCAAAAATAATCGTTATTTTTAATTTCTATTTTTTTCGATTAAAAATAATCGTTATTCTGGATTTAAATTTTATACGATCAAAAAAAATCGGGTGTTCAAGACTAAAAGTACATTTCAAGTCTCTATTCAGTACATTTTCACAAAACCCAAATGCCATCACACAAACACAAAGAGCATTTGTGATCGATCGAAAAAAACAGAAATTAAAAAAAACGATTATTTTTGATCGATAAAATAAAAATCTAAAATAACTATTATTTTTGATCGAAAAAAGTTTAAATCCAGAATAACGATTATTTCTGATCGAAAAAATAAAAATCCAAAATAACGATTATTTTCGATCGAAAAAATAGAAATTAAAATTAACGATTATTTTTGATCGAAAAAATACAAATCCAAAATAACGATTATTTATGATCGAAAAAAATAGAAATCCGATATAACAATTTTTTTTGATCGAAAAAATAAAAATCGCTTAATTAAAAATCATGTCATATATCTAGGCTTCTCGTCAAAAGAAATTCATCTGTATACTTAAACTCACATTTCGACTTTTCCTTGATTGTGATTTTTTTAAGACCCATTAACTCAGCAAAGCAAAGTTAGCAAAATCAAATTTAACTTATGCCATAATTTAGTGCTTATTAAGTGCTAATTTAGTGCTGTAAAAAAAAATTTAGTGCTGCATGATTTTTAAAAAAAATCAAGGTGTTTGCTAGCTGAATGAGAAGCTAGCAAATGATATACGAAAATTTTTAGCAAAATCAAATTTAAACAATGCCATAATTTAGTGCTTATTAAGTGCTAATTTAGTGCTGCAAGGAAAAATTTAGTGCTGCATGATTTTTAAAAAAAATCAAGGTGTTTGCTAGCTGAATGAGAAGCTAGCAAAGGATATATGAAAATTTTTAGCAAAATCAAATTTTACCTATGCCATAATTTAGTGCTTATTAAGTGCTAATTTAGGGCTGTAAAAAAAAATTTAGTGCTGCACTAATTTTTGAGAAAATCCTATTTTTTTGATTTTGCTAGCTGCATGAGAAAGGTTAAGGTGAGGTACGTTAGAAATAGTTAGCAAAATCAAATTTAACCTATGCCATAATTTAGTGCTTAGTAAGTGCTAATTTAGTGCTGCAAGGAAAAATTTAGTGCTGCATGATTTTTAAAAAAAATCAAGGTGTTTGCTAGCTGAATGAGAAGCTAGCAAAGCATATATGAAAATTTTTAGCAAAATCAAATTTTTCCTATGCCATAATTTAGTGCTTATTAAGTGCTAATTTAGTGCTTTAAAAAAAATTTAGTGCTGCACTAATTTTTGAGAAAATCCTATTTTTTTGATTTTGCTAGCTGCATGAGAAAGGTTAAGGTGAGGTACGTTAGAAATAGTTAGCAAAATCAAATTTAACCTATGCCATAATTTAGTGCTGCAAGTGCTAACTATTTCTAACGTACCTCACCTTAACCTTTCTCATTAAGCTAGCAAAATCAAATAAACAGTGATTTTTTCAAAAATTAGTGCAGCACTAAATTTTTTTTTACAGCACTAAATTAGCACTTAATAAGCACTAAATTATGACATAGGTAAAATTTGATTTTGCTAAAAATTTTCATACATGCTTTGCTAGCTTCTCATTCAGCTAGCAAAAACCCTGATTTTTTCAAGAATTCGTGCAGCACTAAATTTTTTCTTTCAGCACTAAATTAGCACTTAATAAGCACTAAATTATGGCATAGTTTAAATTTGATTTTGCTAAAAATTTTCGTATATGCTTTGCTAGCTTCTCATTCAGCTAGCAAACACCTTGATTTTTTTTTAAAAATCATGCAGCACTAAATTTTTTTTTACAGCACTAAATTAGCACTTAATAAGCACTAAATTATGGCATAAGTTAAATTTGATTTTGCTAACTTTGCTTTGCTGAGTGAAAGGGTCTATTTTTTTAACTTTAATTATAGAAAATAACGATTATTTACGGTCCCCGGTTTCTTCAACAACAGACTCCTTCAGCATTTTTGACTGCTGCCTATTCCGAATTGGACGATTTGAGGTGTGAGCTGATTCTGTGGGCTTTAATTTTTCCAACAGATCTGTCGTTTGAGAATAGTATTTATCGAAACTATTTTGTGATCTCATTTTTTCAAGCATCGTATAAGCAGCTCTAATGAATGGCATAGAATCTCGATCTTGAATCGCTCTCGTTATTGGTTCAATCGTTTGCTATAAGTTCTTCATAAACACTAATGCGAAGACAAATTCCAACGACGCCATTACGCGTGACAAATCGACTGCCATCACCATCGAATCATTCGCCGATTATTTGAGGCAAAGTATTTATAATATGGATATAGTTTTCAAAGATGGATTTTGAAGCACGTAAAGGCCAATCCAACGAGTTTAGATAAATTTCAAAATGGCATACTAAAAGATGTGATGCTGCCATATGCCGATGAAAAGATGCCACTTAAGTGGAAGTTCCAACTAGACAACGATCCAAAATCACCTCTTAAGTTTTTAAGACCTGGCTTCAGAGCAATAAAATTTAATTTCTTAGTTGGCTTGCTCTGATCTGAATCCTGTTGAGAACTTGTGGGAGATCGTTAGCATGAAAATCAAGATTGAAAATTTAAAAACCACGTCAGATCTGTTTCAATCCTTGAAAATATCATGGGAAGAGATATCGCAGGATATCATTAATAATGTAGTTTCCTCTATACCAAAGATATGTGCTTGTGTCTTCCAGAATAAAGGGTTTGCAACTAAGTACTAATTTTATATTTTTTTTTTTTTTTTCATAAAAAAGGAGGTGCTCTAGTTTAGTGCGTTAAGTTTTCTTTGATAATAACTTTTTCCCATGAGAGGCATGAGCAATCGTAAAATAATTTGGATCAGTTTTTATATTAATGAAGGTCTTTTGTATGAAATCACTACGTGCAGAGAAAACATAGACTCGCAATTTCAAAGAAAGTAAGTTTCTAGATCATAGATCTAATTGAGGAACTAACTCTTTCTAGTTAAATAATAGCTGAATAAAGTCGCGAGTGAGTATTAATTATCAATTTTAATAGTAACCGTCAAATACAAAAACGATATTTAACCCATGCGAAACGCAACACCATTCAAGGTTAAAAAAAAAGACAAAAAATGAATGTTTACAGAAAATTGGTTATACTCACAAACAAATTTTCCTATCTTAAAAAGTAGAAAATACACGTAGTATTGAATGACTAAGCGAATTCATACAAAATTTATGTAATGTAATCAAGTTACAGCGTTAAACTTTGACCTTATCAGATTATATTGAATTGATAACAAATCAATTTCAATACCTATGAATTTCTGGAAAATTCACAGTATAAATCAGTGATGGCATTTGGGTTTTGTGAAAATGTACTGAATCGAGACTTGAAATGTACTTTTTAGAGGCCGAATGTACTTTTTTGGCGTGAACATCCAATTTTATTAAAATGGACAAAATTTTTGTAAAATTTTCTCAAGAACCAAAAAAAAAAAAAAGGTCCTCACTTTTGGCATCTCAAAAACCCTAGGAAAATGAGATATACATATATGAAATTAAATTACAAAAACTACACCTTGCAATTATTTATACAAAAAAAGGTAATTATTATATATCTTCACATTGCAATTATTTTTTCATTTAATTAACCCTAGGAGGTTCAACCAGGTCTGTGCAGACCTTTTGCATATAAATGTGTGTATAACTTCTTTTTTTTGCGTGTTAGAGACGAATCCGTCCATTACTTCCTAAAAGCAGCTACGGAGAACCCAATGATCGCAAAATCGGACTGCTTATCTGTTTGTGTTCGGTTTTATTCGTGTTTACAAACGAAATGGTTCATACGTACCAACCACGTCTGTGCAGACCTATGTATATAAATGTGTGTATAACTTTTTTGTTCTGCTTGTTAGAGCAGAATCCGTCCATGACTTCCTAGAAGAAGATACGGAGAACCTAAAGAGCACAAAATCAGACCGCTTATGTGCTTATGTTCGGTTTTATTCGTGTTTACAAACGAAGTGGGTCATGTTTAAAAACGAAATGGTTCAAACGTACCAACCAGGTCTGTACAGACCTTTAAATATAAATGTGTGCATAACTTTTTTGTTTTGCGTGTTAGAGACGAATCCGTTCATGACTTCCTATAAGCGGCGACGGAGAACCTATTTTTCTGAGCTTTTAGCACATTTACCCGTACTTTTAATACACCTGCCTATACAAATCCCACATAGGTCTGCGCAAACCTAGTTGTACCTGTTAGCGCCAAAAAATCCCTGAACTTCCTAGGGTTAAACCGAAAACATTGTTCAAATGTACCGAAAATGTACTGAAAATGTGCTGAAAATTCGCCGAATGTACTAAAAATGTGACAAATGTACCGAATGTACTGAAAACTTGTTAAATGTACTGAATACGATTTTTCAGGACGCAAATGTACCGAAAAAAGTACAAATGTACCGAAAATGCCATCACTGGTATAAATACGTTGCCAGAAGAAGCAAATTCTCATTAACAGTTTTTAAAAGCTGCAGATTATAACAGCACAAAAGCAAAATGTCAACGAAATTTTTGTTTTTAATATTCGGTACTTTACTGCTAGTACAGGTTAGTAAAAAATTAAATTAAAATAAAAATAATTCTAATACTTTTCACTTCAACTATTTCAAATAGTGTGTTCTTTCCGACTCCTCTGATGAGACAAGTAAGGACGACTCTAAGGACTCCTCTGAAGAGAAAATCGACGAAGATCATTTGAAGCGTCATGTGACAAAATGGTACCTCAAATTGCTTGATCAAACAGTTGCTACAACAAAAAGAACTTTTCAACCCATAATAAATGATGTACAAACCAATAAGGATACAACCAATACAGAACTTAAAGAAAAATTAACTGAATTGGAAAAGGTATTGGAGAAAGCAAACACTAAATCTATTACAACTAATTTGGAGGATGAAAAACGTAAAAAGGTTTACGCTCTCAAGGAAATATTTGAAATTACTAGGGAGTTGAAAAAAATTGAAGATGAAATGACAACTCCCACAGAGCTAGATGAGACTGTACGTAAAGCGCACGAAACTCTAATAAAGGACTTAAATAAAAATATTGAAACATTTGCTGATCGAACTGTTCAAGAAATTGAAAAACTCTGGAAGGGATTATCAACTGCAGAGCAGAAAGAGCAGCAAACGTTCCATGATGCTCTTACTGAAGTCAAAAGTGAACCTACTCCACGGATAAAGTTGGAAATATTGGATAAAGGATTTGCTCTCAGCAATGATACGACGACGAATGTGGTAGCATCGTAAAATTAGAAATTATGTAGAAAAATATATAATAAATTTTAAAAGTGACATATCCAGTTAGTTCTTATTGTATTCTTCCACCATCGCCTTGACAGTTTCAAGCCTAAAAAGACAAAAATACAATATTTTTTTTGTAGAAGTCAGAAAGCTTAATAGTAGCCCATCGCAGGAATAATCCATTCAATTTTCTTTATCCTCAGTACTTGAAAATTTGTTATATATACATATATATGCTATTTAAATTTTTTAGTTAAGCTTTTTGTCTAAAAATCGACTAGTTTGCTATTAGTGAAATAAGTAATTTGAGTTATTTGATTTACATTTTTGCAATAATCAACGCAAATTTCGTATTTAGCCTTGGGCTTAAGTTTGTTACTTGTGCTCCAAATTTGCATTTTTTTCGGAAATTTCATAATGTTGCAACATTATTTTTCGTTTATTTTTTTCTAAACAAAGTAATTGCTATGTGCAGTTACTAATTATTGCCCCCCTCAATTATGCAATCGAGTTTGTGCCGTGACTTCATAGGTTTGAATTGCATAGTAACAAATCATTTAGAGTCTTGTGACTCAATTGGCATTTTAAAATTTCGTGAGTTCACAATTTATTTGCAATTAGCGAAAATTTTACTTTTGCTGGTCACTTTGACAATTCTGAGAAAATTTTGTTGATTCGACATTTTTTTGTTTTTTCAGTTTCAGTAAAAAGTCACTGGTGAACCATTGTTGTAATTAAATAAACAAATAATTTATTTTTATATATAAAAAAATTAACATAGAAAAATGTGCTCTGTTTTAAGTCTTGGAAATTATTATCTTTATTTAGTTAGACTGTCCGTTATTTTCTAATTTTCTTTGTATTCAAATTTCGTTGCTATGAAAATTTTTTTTGTAGCCATAAAGAAAATGTAAGCCGCACATAAAAATAGCCTGTCCTTGATATATCATAGAGCCGTGCTGGCAAACCTTTTTCAGAAATGGGCCCTAGAGTATTACCCAAATAATTTTTGTTTTTTTTTTCTTGATAAACTTTGGCCTGTGGGGCCTATTGACAGAGTGCTGACGTTTATAGCATAAATTTCGCGCTAGTATGTGTACAAATGTGTATAGAAATTCCAACGAAAATGTGTATAGAATTTCAAACATCATCCAAAAAACATTACCCAGTAGAAATTCGTGCATCGCTGATCCAAATAAATAAATGTAATGGCATATAATAGGTATACAGTGCAGTCGCGGTAACGTGAACTAATTAAAACCAAGGCTGTTCGCCGTAGCGAAATTGTTCACGTCAGCGAATATGACAATTTAAACCAAAATTTTTGCAGCGCAGTCGCTGTAACGTATTTTACATCAAATTTTTATTCTTCATATCATTTGTAACAACAAAAACTTTGAAACAAACAAAAAACTCCTTCCCAAACTATAAAAAAATGAAAATAAAAATACAGAAACAGCCTTTTGCGTATTTTATCTTGCTACAAGGTAGTTAATGCAAAATTTATTTTGTTCACGTTACCGCGTTGTTCACGTTAGACGGTGGTCACGTTACCGCGACTGCAATGTAATTGTATTTTTATTTACCAAAAAATTTGTAAACTCAAAATTCATCAACAAACATAAAAAGTTGAAAATAAATTGTTTTTGTAACAATGATGCACACTAGAGCAGTTTTTTTAGTCTTTAATTTTTTTTACCAGTCAATAATACATTCGAAAAAAATTGCCTTTCGCAGAAATAATGTCTTTGACCTGCAGTTTTCTCAACTTTATTTTTGCACGTTTGATTCCGACTGGGTCTCTTGTGTATTTATTTGACAAACGAACCAGCGCATAGAGATAGGTACGTTTCATTGCTCGCGGCCGCGGGAGGCCAAATGATCAACCCTAACTTACAGCATCGGTCACTTTGTAACTATTATTAAAATCAAATACCTTTCTAGCGGCATATGCAGGTGGTCCGGTACTGAGCAGTCTTACTTGATTCCAATTCCTGGTTTATTATGAGTAAAAAATTGTATGAGAGAAGGTTCTATCTTGAACATCCACTGAGTTATAAGGTGTTTTAAAACGTTCTTTTAGAATAGTACTTACAAACAAAGATTATCTCATAGCTTTCTAAGTAATTCAGAACTATAGCTTTTTGAAGTCTAAGGAAAAAATTTATTTTTGAATATTTTTTTTGAGCTATGTATGGATTTTTCCAAAAATACCGTAATACCATTTGGTATTCTTATATATATTTTAATACACCATAACACTAACTAGAAGTTTACTATAGTAATTTTTGACTTGGGTCGAACTCCTTTTCAGGTATAAATTTAACTTCATTAATATACCCAAACAAACCTAACATGGCAGTGATTAGTGTGCCTGAAGTGGTTTTCCATAAAAGAACTTAAATGAGGCTGACCACCTCCGGTAATTACAAGGTCCGTTCATGATTTGGTAAAACTGTTCAGGACTAGATGAAATTTTTTGGGCTTTTTCTGGTAACGCTGCACCATGGCTGATCTTTCCCATACCTGATCCGGAATTCCTTAATGCCTTTCCACTTTTTAGATCGTGATAAGATTCACATATGGCTGCTCTTAATGGGGTCCTTACGTGATTCGGAGCTGACTATGGTAGAGCTTGCCAAATAGAAATTCCTACTTGGATACTCCATTGAGTAATGATTTTTTTTTTGGTTGTAATGAAAATTTTTTTATGACTACTCTTTTCTCTGTTATGGAGTCTAATTATAAATTGATGCAATTTACCTTTCAAAAGTTCACAAAAACCGAACGAAAAAGCTTAGCACCATTTTTTCTCTAAGGTTCTTAGTTAACGAGTAAATTAAAAAACTTTAATCCTTCGGTGGTCAAGCAAAGAAAACATAGGAGACATACTTAACAGACAGTCTAAAAAGCTGAACACAACTGGGACGTGCTATTGAGCTTCTGTGTCAAATCGCACCAAAAAATAGAGTTTGTTCTATTTCTCTGCGATGTATTTTGTAGTGTCAATTTTGTACTCACTACTAACGTATAGGAAAACTCTGGACCAACACGTGAAACCATTATTGCGCTACAATTTTTGAAAATTCATAAAAAATTAGAGAATAAATTTCTATGAATAATATTTTTGTATACAGGACATTAACTTTACGTCAGCTGAGCTTTTTTGTATACAACATTCAATTGGTCGCAGAAACATTTTTCAAGCGGTATGAAATTGTACCACATTTCATGTCGTTTGATTTTCGTTCTATTATGGCAAAATATTATCTACAAAATATACGAAAAAAAAATCAGAAAATCGAAGACCTCAAGGTACTTTCGCTTAAACTTGTCATACCCAATATGTATTTATAGCATATTGCCATTTAAAAAATTAAATTATCGAATGAAATTTCTTAAAATTAATTAACTGCTCGTGTGTCATTTGCGTCTTTGTGTCAAACCAGTTTATATTTATCCTGTTTTATTGTTGCAATTTAAATGCAAAACAGTTGTTTAAAGATTAACAACAACAGCAAATAAGTAAAAAAAGGAAAATGAAACAAAAAAATAAAAAATAAAACTAAATAAAAGAATAAGAACTCAGCTGAAACACGTTTTGCAGATATAGCCGGCAGCGCACGTTTCGAACTCAAAATAAAAATACGCCGATTCACAAGCGACGACTGTCAAAAGCAGCTGTCAAATGAATTAAATTGCAATGGCTATCAGAGGAATGAACAAAAACAAAAAAAAAGCAATAATAAAAAAAATAAAAAAAATTCATGAAAAAACATTCAGCTAATGGCATGAAAATGAACAACAAAAAATTTAAATGACAATAAGCAATGGCGTTAAGCCGATAATTAGGGAACGAGTACATATGTACATATATATGGAACAAAGCGAGTTAGCGTATCAATACTCCGTTTGCATTTGAAAACGATTTGTTTTTTTTTGTTTTTGCTCATATGGTAGCTTGAGACCAAAACTTTTAAAAGTCGAGTGGTGAATCTTAAGATTTTTTTGATCGATTAAGTTTGAGAAAAAAAAAATTGTTTATAAAGTTGAACCTCGAATTCGTAATTAATGCCCCCTAAAACCTCCGTTTACCAAAGTTTCAGTTCAAAAGCTAGTTCAGAAAGGAGTTCCCTTAAAGAGATGGGATAAAAGATATAAAATCGATGCTTTTCAAAAACTAAGAGATAAATTTTGAAGAAAAAGTCTCAACCACATTACAACTTTATATATGAGGTAGGCGTGGTCCTTGGATGGAGTTTTTACATTTGCATACATTTTTGTAGTTTTGACCTAAGAACTATTTGTATAAAATTTCAAGAGTCTAGCGCTATTATTACTTCTTACATATATGTATGTACATTAGGATGGTCCTTAAAAAAAAAGTTTTAGGAATTTTTTTCAAATTTTTATCTCTAAGCCATATTGACCCTATTTCAATGTGAAATTTGGCTTTCGACACCAATTTTAGTTACTGGCTTTTAGCAAAAAAAATATGAAGCTTAAAATAAATTAAAATCTAGGAGTTTTTTCAATTTGTTATCTTTAACCCTTACTGATCCTATTTCAATGTGAAGTTTGGCCTAAGCTGCCATTTTTTTAACTACTTTTTTTATGTGGTTTTTAATTTTAAAAAAGAATATATCAAAAATAAATGTCGCTCGCATCTATTTTCAGGGATATAGTCATGGAAAGTTGCGGATATAGCTTTTCTAAAAATCAGTATAAGTTGGGAATTCCTTGATTGATTTTAAATACTTTAATGTCTTATGGTAGGTAACTTTACAGTCTTTAAAATTGGAGTATAAAAGTTTCAAATTAGTTCCATATATTTTGTAATATGGCTGTTTTTAAAAAATTGTTTACCATTTTTTTTCAAATAGCCGTTATTTTCTTTAAAAATTGTATAAATAATTTGTAATTTTTTCTACGATATTAAGAAAGCCCAATTAATTGCCTTTAATTCAATATGTTATTTGTTTTTAATTTTTTCATTTCTAAGCGTATTATATACAAAAATAATGAACTAACTGGTGTCTTAGGCAAAATTCCACATTGCAATAGGGTCAGTAAGGGTTAAAGATACAAATTTTAAATAAATTCTTTGAATTTGTTTATCCTGTTTCGAACCGATTGGGAGGGCGTCGAATTTCATTTTCGCTTAAGTCAAATTTCACTTAGAAATAGAGTCAGTAAGGGTTAAAGATAAAAATTTAAAATATATTTTTTAAATTTTTTTATTTTGTTTCGATCCGATTGGGATGGCTTCGCATTTGATTTTCGCTTTCGTCAAATATCACTTTGAAATAGGGTAAGTATGGGTTAAAGATAAAAATTTCAAATAAATTTTTTCATCCTGTTTCGAACCGATTGGGGGGCGTCACATTTAAGACATGACATTTTACTCAGTGAAGCACTTACAGTCATTACTACTGGAAATGTGCAAAAAATGTTCAAGGATAATTTAATGCGTTAAAATATTTCATTTGGATTGTTATCCTTGCAGTAAACAGCGATTTAAAAAAGTTTTAAATATTTTTAAATTGAGTTTTTATTTAAAATTCGCAATAATATAGTCGAGATATTTTGGAATTTTAAAGTAGAGATATTAGGCTGATTGAATAATTTTTGTGCAAAAATTTACGCATAGCTTTCCTTTTAAACAAAGCAAAATCACTAAAAAAATTCGGAGCAAATCGGAAAAGTTGAGTGAAAAAGCAAATCTCAATCCATATGGAAACAGTCTATTACTTTAAAAAAGGTCTTAACTATTTGAAATATGTATATAAAGTCAAATTCAAACTGCCAGCATTTATTCATAAATTTTTATTGCCAGTTTTTTTTGCAACGTTAATTGATCATTTGCCATCTACATAAATAACACTTCTTAAGAAATTTTGTAGGTTTTTACAACGAAGTAGGTCACAAGAACATCAAAAAGTTAAAATTTATTTTTGACAAGATGAACCTACATATTTCGATAAAATGGTAAGGTAGTAATAACGGTAATTATACTCTTGAGTTTAATCTTACTGTAGATTGATTTATTGTAGTATGTCATAGTAAAAAACCAAGAGCAATTTTACTCATTAGCATACAAAAAACCGTCTTTCCGACTGACTGACATTAAAAAAAAAAAATTTACAAATGATGAGAACAAGGTCGAACAAAAAATTTAATACAAAAACAAAAACTAAACATAAATAAGCCCGTTTGGAGCGGAGAAGAAACAGCAAATTAGCAAATTAAAGCCAGCTAAAGACTTAAGACAACTAGGTAAGCAGCACTTAAAACGTATACTAGTTTTCATTCCCAACGCATGTTAATAAGTTTTTTTTTATGATGTTGCTTATGGGTCTCAACTACTTGACCCATAAGAAAAATTATGAATTGCGCCAAGTTAATACAATAGATACTGGTTTTTGCGTTTGTACATTTATAGCTTTGTATTTTTCGTAAATAAGAGAATTATGTTAATAACAGCAATTTATCTTAGCTATCTAATGGTAGAAATGCAGCGGCGTATTTCACTTAATACTGTAAATACAGGTACGTAATGATAATCACAGCAACTGATCTGCAAACTGGCTGACTGAGTATCACAATAAAATAGTAGCGATGAAGCGAATGAAACGGATATGAAAACAATATTAACAAAGTATTTGGAATGTAATTGTAGCTGTATTCTACAAATAAAAACTTAAAAATGTTTAAGGAAAATGGCCAAGGTGCGGTTTTTCGTATATGTATATCGAAAACGTTTTATGCTAGAAATAATAAAAGGTCAATTAATTGAATTAACTACTCTAAATAACGAACTTTCAAAATATTGGATTCGATTGAATAAATAGCGAACGATTTTGTCTTAGCTTACCACTTAAGAGCTTACGATAAATAATTTTTCCTTATAAACGGATCATTTCGACTGGATTCAATTTTTTCAATTGTTAAACGTAGGCAGCAATAGCAAGTTGATGCTGCGTTTTCAAAGAAAATGTATTTCTTTGATGAAATGCATTACCACCGCTCTGGATATGTTAATACCAAAATGTTTGCTTATGAGACGAGTAAAATCCTCCTGTGATTTAGAAAAGCCCATTATATTCCCAATAAATGTGACAATTTGAAGCGAATTGTAAACAGGCGGCGCATAATTCTTCGAAATAGATGAAGATCAGACTGTAACAATCCAAAGCACTAAAGGCGTAAGATAGCCACTTATTGTTTCCATGAAATGAAAGATATTGTTGTGATAGATATTGTTGTGAAAGATATGTAGTTGAAGCAGCACAAAATTCCCGGACATCGAGTGTAACGTTAGCTGTTTTGCGTGAACTGCTCGACTTTTTTGTGGGGTATCGCAAAAAGCCCAGTCTATGCCGTCAAATCTGAAGCATTAAAAATCAACATACGTTCAGTTTTGAGGCGAAAACCTCTATTATGTGTGAAAAAATCATTAAAAATTAACTCGTCTTCGACTACTACAAAAGTAACAGAGACAGACATTTGATTGATATTATCTTTCATAAGTAATGAAATGTAGCAAATATTTGAATAATAAAAAAATCGAGTCTTGGAATCTACTGGCTGAATAGCTCTGAGCATTCTAAGCAAATTAAAATTGTGATATGAGTTGACCTCCAAGATCATGTGATGCCTTAAGATTTTTGTTTTTGTACCCTACACAGAGGGTGGGGTATTTTTCATTCCGTTTGTAAAGCATTGAAGGAACCGTGGCAGATATCAAAAAGTGTATATATTCTTGATCAGCATCATCATCTGAGTCGATTCAGTAGTGTCCGTCTGTCTATCTGTTGCTCTTTTGGTCCGTCTGTCTGTCTGTGGAAATCACGATTACGGAAAAACCAAGCAAGATATTTCAATGAAATTCGACGCATAGGCTACACCTTCATGCCAGCTTTTTGTTTGCGGACACGCCTACCATTGGAGAATTTTGACACGATTGCGTTTCATGTAAGCGTAAACTTCAAAACGCTATAAGGAGAGAATTAACTAATTGTAAGATAATGCAACGAAATGTCACACAAATGCAAAAAATAGTTCTTTTTAGTATCAAATAAAAATTTGGAAAATTATGACTAAAGGGCGTGGCCCCTCCCATGCAAATAAAAGCATCAAAACGATATATTAAGAAAATTACACTAGTCAACAAGATTTTCCACAACGACTGACAATAACATTTTCTATAGTGAAATTTTCCGTAGAATCCGAATATGCTAGTAATTTTTTTCGATTGGCCCCAATTTTCCATATAAATTGCCAAATTCAAAAAAATGCACTGTTGAGAGCACATACATATCTCAAAACCAGCCATGAACTTGCTTTCAAAACAAGTCCAGTACATTGATATCAAAACCGGTCAAGTCCACTTATTTTCAAACAAAATTTGTTGATTGTTATGTCAAAACCAGCCAAGTACATGTTCAATGGATCATAACCCGTCAAGTCCCAAATTGTTTTCTCAGAAACATAAGCAGATGAAACTCTAATGAATGTTTCAATGTTTTTCAATGAACATATGTAGATGAAAATAAACGTTTTTCGTTGTTTTTTCAAAAGTATGAAAATGGGACTTGGCCGGTTTTGCAGCTGGGCGCCTTATATGTATAATTTCGTTTTATGATTTCGGCATACGATGTTTTTTGAACTTTTGAACTTAAATCACGCTCTATAATGAATCATATAACATTTGTAAGGCTTTGATTGATTCGAAGACTTTCATTTGTAAGTGCAGCTCATGTTAAATTTAAGAAAATGAAACAATGTTAAGTATGAATTTAAGAAACTTTTTAAAACATTGCGAGCAGACTTAAGGTATAAGCAATACTTACTAAGAACATTTGTAAGGTTTTAGATAATTTAGTGGTATTTTTTTTTTCAGTTAAGTTGCTTTTTTATTTGTGTTTTTGTTAACATTGAGTTTAAAAATATAAATTTCATTGAGCAAAAATATAAAATTCATTGCAAGAGATTTAATATACATACTTACTTTACAACTTTAGTAAATATTCTATAATAAGTAAAAAATCATTTGTAGGGTTTTTCATAATCTAAACAAGGAAAAAGTAAAGTTCAGAACCAACTTTGACTAAATTTATATTGAAATGTCAAGACGTAGTCTTAAGAAAGTATGTACACGGTTAAAAATTTTGGATTAAATTTTAATACTTTTGGGCTTACATATATGACTACACCAGAATTGTATTAAAATTTAATACTGCCTAAATATTAAAACTCATTTTTAATACTTTTTTGTATAAAAATTTAATACTCGTTTTTATTAAGATTTAAAAAAAAAATATTTTTCATTTCGAATGGGATTCGAACCGGGTTCCTTGTGAATTCAATTGATGCACGCGCAGCTTAACGACATAAGCCACCGTAGAGTTATTTATTGGTTGGCTAAAAGTTTATTTATATTGACAACAACATAAAATGAAAGTTCAATATTGAAGTATTAAAATATAATACAGCATGGTTTAAAATTCGAATATAATACTTATACATTAAAATTTAATACAAAATTTATTACAAAATTTTGTAATCTATTGAAAAGTATTAAATTTAATCAAATTTAATCGAGGATATTCTCAACTTCAAAGCATCAGAATCAATTAAAGATAGAATAATAAAACCACTATAGCAATCAGTCAACAATAACCTAAGGATAAACAAATTTACATAAACTGAAATCACTATTTTTGAAAACAAAAAAAAAAAATATAATTAACAAATAACAAAACATACATTCAGGAAAAAATCATCGAGCCGATAGCAAAACCGCACAAATCACTTTGGGAAAAAAACCAACATGTTTACACAATTAATCACGCAAACAATTGCAAATAAAGTGGCAGCACTGCCACTGGTTAAACAAATTGTACGTGAACAAGAATAATCACTCAAGGCAAGAAGAGGTACACGTACACATATATACAAACATAAGTTCCAACTTAAACAAGTGTCTATATCTCTATGTATATCTAAAAATAAAAAACAACAAAAATTTCAATTAACAAACAAACCTTTGCGTAAAAATTTACTTGAAACGTCTGTTGCAGAAATAACATTAGTCCCATATATAAATTTTATGCGAACTTACATTGTTGCTGAAATTTACGATTTACTTGTACTAAGTCAACAATAGGAATTTTCTCACCGCAAAAGTAATCAACTTCAAAAAAAGTAACGAATAATGCAGCATTTTGCAAGTCAGCATGGAAAAGAAGACACTCATGCGATAAAATACTCGTAACACAGCGAAATTCGAAAATGCAATACAATGGGAGTTAATTTATTTTTAAGTTTAACTTTTTTTTCTTTTAAATGAGGAATCATCTCAGTAGACGAAAATAATTTTCTTCTACTGAAAGTGAAAGTAATTGCTTTTGTATTGTTTTTCTTTTCTTCATCAGTGATTTAATTTTGCATTTTATTTTCTATGAAAAAAAGGGTGTACGACACAGTTGTTTATTTAATTTTAGTTACACTTTTGATTTTGTGACATTTTAGCGAAATTTCAAAAAACTAAAAGTGTAGCAGAGATGCATAAAATTATAAATTTTTTCTATTCCAAGTTGAATAACTTTTTATTATTGCATGGATTTATTATTATATTAATGATTAATTCTAAACTTTTAGCTGAATGTTTAGTCAAATAACTAAGCGCTTAAACTTTAAGCTTTTTATTCAAAAACATTTGAAAGGTTTTACATACAGTAATATGAAAAACAAGCGTATGTTGATATCATGCAGGATGTAATGCTATCGTATGCTGGTGATGAAATTCGGACAGGATTACCAAAAGACCGGGATTAACATAGGCTGGCTGGGATTTCGTGTCAAAACCGAGACCCTAGCAGGAATTAAAAAATTTTTGAAATAGCCGGAAATCGGATGATTGTTTCGACATGAACCTAAAATTGTTATCTAACGAGCATAAAAGGTCATCAACATCAAATCGGTGTACGAACACGACTACCGTCCAAACAAATGAAACACTTAAAACCTATATTGATAGAGTTGAACTAATGTAACAAAATTTATTAAAAATATAAGGAAAAACTGAAAAAAGCTCTGGACAAAATGTTGACGAGCTTTGACGAGAGGGTGTGGCACTTCCCATCTACGTAAAAGCTACAAAAAGCTATACTGAGAGAATTATATAAGGCAATGGAACGAAGTTTCACACAAATATGTACACCCAGAAAACTATTTAATTATATACCAAAATTTGGTAATAATTAACAAATAGTATATTTGATATAGGCGAATTAAATATTTGATATATGTATGTGAAAATGTCACATATTACAGCGAATTGAATAATATTATTGGATCAATTATATATTTGGTAATAATTACCAAATCATATTTTGGTTGAAACAAATATTATTTTTTGTAGCAATCATTTATTTTTAATAATCACTAAATCATGCAATTGACCAAAAAAAATTTTTTTTGGCAAACGTATACAAACGTATCGATTTGTGCTAAAAATCGATGACCAAAAACGATATTTCTAATATCGTAACATCCTTAGTATATAGGATGTCGTTGGTGTTTATACAATCCTATAGGACCGAAAAAAAAGACCGTACTAAATTTGAAGAACTGCCTTCCTCCGATTTAGTATAAAAATTTTCCTTAATCTAAGTTATTTTTCCTCATATTGATGAAAATATCGTGTCATTTAGTAATTGAGTCCTTTGAAATGAGTTCATGTTTCATTAAAGCAAGTCAAAGCTCTTCCTCAAATATAGAGTTTGTGGTTTTAGTAAAACTTTCCTTTGAAATAGTAAATTTTTCTTTGGGAAGAATTTTTGAGGACAACTTGCTCCTCATTTGAGTAAAAACTTCCTCAATCTAATGGAATGTTTTGTTTAAGGAAAATCGTACTCAGTTTTAGTTAGTTTCTTCAAAAAATTTACTGTAACGTAGGAAAATTGTCCTTAATAAATGAGTGGTAACACTCGCTGAAATTAATATCTATTCTTCTCGTAAGTATTCTGTTTTTGCCTATATATTTATAGTTCTCTACTTTTTTTTAAATAAAAAAATAAAAAAATTAAAAAAAAAAAAATTATGTCGTCGCCGGGATTTGAACCGAAGCTTCCCTGATCAGACAATGGTTGTTACATGCGCAGTTTAACAACATCATTTTAGTATATCTTAAAAATGCTGTCGGTGGCTGAGTTGGGTAAGACGAGCATCTTTGAACAGTGACATGACGCAGAACACAGGTTCAATTCTCTGATCGGGTGACAGGTAAAAAAAAATTTAAGTTTTTCTTTGAAGTTTTAAAAACGTATTACAATTAAAATAAGAATGACTAACAATAAGAGTAACCAACAAATAAGAAAATAGAAAATTAACAAATTTTTTTTGAAATCAACGAATTTATTTTAAGTAAATTTCTTTCATTTAAGGATACCTTCATCCTTAGAAAAAGTAAAATTTTCCTCAGTTTTATAACCTTGTCCTCACATTGAGTAAACTTTTCCTTATTTCAAAACAGCAACATTTACTTGTACTAAGGAATCCAACTTACTTATTTTGAGGAACCCATGGCTTTAGCTCGTATTGAAGGACATTTTTTCCTTACATTTAGGCATTTTTCCTTAAACGGAGTAAGTTTTTTTTTCGGAGTAAGCAGAACATCTTTAAGTAGTGTTTTACTTGAATATGTTGGGAATTGCAAATTTTTCATGTTAATGAGAAATGAAATCAAATATAACAAATTACATTTATTCAACCCAAACAAATTTTTTCAATCGACTCAAACTAATATAACGTTTGGCCCAATAAGCAACCATTTAAATTTCAACTAAAGACATGGTAATAACTACCAAAATTTGTTGATATTTAACAAATATTTTAAAAATCTATCAACCAAATACATTTATTTAAAGGAAGCATACTCTTTTCTCAGTGTAGTAGGAATGATTCGGAAAAGCGCTGGACAAGTACTAAGTTATTTTCTACAAGTGGCACACTCTATAGAAAAAAAAACTTTAAAACTCTATACTGAGAGAGTTATTTGTGGTAATGAATCCGAATTTCTCAAAAATATAAGGAAAAGCTGAGCCATGGTAAAAATGTTGGCGAGTTTCGAGCAGAGGGTGTGGCACTTCCCATCCAAGTGAAAGCTACAAAATGCTTTACTGAGAGAATTATATAAGGTAATGGAACCGAATTTCACACAAATGGTAGGAATGATTCGGAAAAGCGAGGTAAAAAATAACTCCATTACTATTTTATTTTTTTTTCTATTTATCCGACTAAAGCTATAAAGGAAGGCGCTAAATTTTCTAAAAATGTATGGATATTTGAAATTGGCATGTCGGCATTTTCCCAAGAGATTGAACACTAACCAATAGCAAGATTGAAATTTTTGTTCAGATAAAGATTTTTTATTCTGTAATTAAGAAATGCTCGAAACACATTTTAATTTCAAGACAATTTTGAAACCATAATATAGCTTTCTCGATGACCATATTTAATTCTAAACACCGTTTTTCATCAACATTTAATGTAATAAAATTTAGAGAAAGTTTTTAAAGATTTGTGATGAGTGTACGTAGGTATATGGTTAATTTAAGCAAATAATTTAACCACAATTTGAAGCACATACTTATCATATAAACTTAAAAAAAATAACTACAAATAAGTTAAAATTTGATCGTCTACATACATATGTCTTGGCGATCCGTAATCGTATTGGGGTAAATAAAAGCTCATTGCAGAGCTTATTAATATAATTTAACGACATTAATGCGTCTTTAAGAGCTTTGGGAGCAAAATTTCATGCCATGTTGAAAAATGTTAAGAAAAGGAAATTTGGACACTGCAGATTTACACCAATACCTTAAAACTTAAATTTCAAGATGAAGATCAGATTTGTAGTTTAGGCAATTTTTGGCGCTACATATAGAGAAATATCCCATAATACACTCCTAAAATTTTTTAAAAGATTTTAATTAGTACTAACTTAAATTTTGCAAAGACACATCTAAGTCTTCTTTTTAATGCTTTGAAATTAATATAGAATTCAGGGGGTTTTTTGTCAGACTCAAAAGTAATATATTCTATGCTTTTCTTAAAGAAATATCGATTTAAGAGTCATCAATCATTTCCTATCATTCAATAGGATAAGAACCAAGTCAATACAAAGTGTTTTTTACAATTGCGTTGTCATTTGATACACTCCAATCAATTTTTTGTTCATTATAAACTCGTACACTTCATTATGTCTTATTATATGCCACTTATTCTTTAGTTGAAACTATACTGACCTGAATTTAATGAAAAAGTTTCAACCATTCAAATCGTTTCTTTTTTATTATTATTTACGTAGGTATCAGCTTTATACTTTTTCTGTACAACCTTTTTTTTGTCTTTCGCACAAAGTGATCGTTTTTTGCTACTTGACTGTGAAGCGTGACCAATCAGCATATTTGTGATCTGATTTTATTACTTTCTTTTATATTTTAATATTATTTTCCCAATTTCAATTTTTGAGACAATATATCTTTTTAAAAGCATAGAGATATCAACTTTTATATATAAATATATATAACTAAAAATAAAAATATAATTACTAAGTATAACTTAAGAAATGTCTTAAAAGTTTTCGAGCTCATAAGACCAGCAACTTCTGCACGGATTTCTGAAATAGCTATCCTCACTTATGTATTGTAAAGCATACTCGTATTTGAAATGTTTATTTCAAATGAAAAAAGAGTAAAACATTGCCATAAAGTTATATCATATCAAGAATGGGAAAAGAAAATAAATAAAACATCAGTTATAGTCATAAACAACAAGATTTCACAATGGAGATTATTACCTACTAGGAAAATAAAACAAACTCAACCGACATTTCAAGTTCATTCAACGTATTGCAAAAATTATATGTTGCAGAGAATACTCGCGCACATGTAAACCTGATAGCTCGCAAGCGTGATTTTATTAAATTGTTTGTTCTGTAACGTGAGCAGAACTTAATTTATACGTTTGCTATTGGCGTGTTGGCGCGAAAAAAACAAATTCTTCGAGTAATAAATTAACATCTTTGTACAATTTAATTTAAGAAGAAGAAAAAATTTAATTTTTTAAAGAATGTTCTCAGTTTTTGTTCATAGTATACGCGCATGTTGAAGTGTTGAAAAAAATTTTGATTTTATTTTACAATCTATTGTTTGGGTATTTTTTTTTTATCTTAAAAAAGTTGCTAAAAATATTCATATGAAGTCATCCGCAGCGATAAATATTTAATTATATGTTTACTTGCTTACTTAATATATGCATTGAATACTGTCATATTTTGAAATTAAAATGGATATACTGAAATATTGAAAAAAAAATTATCTTGTACAAAAAGTTTTTACTAAAATTAGACAGAAAATTTACTGCTTGCAAACTTGCACTTTGATCGTAGCACAAATTTAGACTGTTTAAACGCAAAACTAATTATTTAGTTAAAGTCAATCTCAATAGATTCATCCTTTGTTTAGATTTACTTTACATAATCTGCTTGAATTATGTATGTTTATAAGATTGGTCCAAAAGTATTAAAATATTAAGATACTTGAGATTTTTCTGAAATTTCGGTTCATAGAACTTACAAAAATCTCATTAAAGTAGGTGGCCTGTCTTAGACAAGGTCGCCTATTACAAACAATTGCAGAAGGTTAAAACGGATGCTTCTATGTGTATCAATGGCGCTCTGAGGACAACACCGACCGACGCCTTGGAGGTCCTCTTTCATCTCGTTCCTCTTGACATGTTAGATAAACGAATGGCAGCTTGTGCCGCCATTAGACTCAGGGAAACCGTTTGCTGGTCCGAGCGTAGGACAGGACACTAAACTATTCTTCATAGCTTGAGCTCTGTATCCTCCAATTTGTACTAAATTGTTCTAGTAATCTCATTCAAGAGGGATTACGTAACTCAGATTTCATCTAGGGAAGACTGGAAGGGAGGACTCCCGGGACAGCTAAATAACCAGGTGGGTTATGATATTTACTCTAAAGAACTGAATATAAGAATTGCTGCGAGGTTGCCAGACTATTATAGCGTTTTTCAGGCGTAGGTCATAGCAATAGATGAGGTAGTATTCTGGCTGAGGATGAATGTTGTATCCAAAAAGGAGGCGTAACTAACTGTACGTAGATGATTGCATGATGTGTGTACAACGTGTAATACGCATTTGATATTTTTTACTATGCCATTTGAACATGCCATTTACTAATGCCATTTGAAGATCTATTGAGTGCCCTAAAAAATTATTTTTTTTTATCTTACGCAGAATACATCTGCGCATTTATGATATAAATCTCACGTCAAAAAGATGCAGAGGACCTTAGAAAAATCGAATTTGTTTATAACAAAGTGGACCCATTGCTTCAAAAAAATTTGTTTCATGGTTTGATATTTTTTATCTAACATTTTATAATGTTCTTATCATTATTGTATCATAACAAGTTGTCGGGAAACTTTTTTTTCCGAGATATGATTTTCCAAAAAAAAGTTCATCTAAAACTTAAAATCATAATAATTGTTTTTTATAAAAAGTTTTCTGGGACTTATTTAGTTATTACCTGTAGTATTAAAATAGCATATTGCTTTCAAAATTCCAAGTAGTCGGGTCAAACGTGTTCCGTTTCACTTAATTTAAGCCAGGATATAAACATTTAGTCAGATAGTCAGGTTGCTATCAAATCTCTAGAATCAGCTTTCCTAAGCTCTCTTGTGGCCCAACAATCTCATCTCTAAATGAGATGGCTCAGCATTTTAATATTCACATTATCTGGATCGAATGCTAAGCGTTCGTCAGAACTGATTTCTCGCACTAGACATAGTGTCTCGTAAGTTGTTGCTGTTATAACTGGCAACTGCCTCATCGGCAGATATGCGGAGAGATTAGGTGTTAGGTCTTTTGACTTCTGTAGTAGTTGTGGAGATGTGGAGGAGGAGGAAAACGCACTTGTCAGAAAACGCCACAAAGCATTTAGTTCATTTTTATTTGATGACCTGGATGACCTTAGACACATTAGTATAGGTCAGCTTTAAGTTATATTACTAAAACTGGTTGGTTCAAAGAGAGGGTATAGTCAGACATCATGTGGTATCACAATGGATCGCATTTGGTTTAACCTAACCTTGGTGTTCGTGCAAACTTGATTTTGCTTTTTAAATTCAAAATTCTCATACCGATTTTAATCTATACTATTTATAAAAAATTGTTTATATGGAAATGGTTTGTAACGCTTTGGCGTAAAATATACTGAACCGATTTTAATAAATTTTTTTTTTAAACAACATATTTGTGCTGTGGATATTGCATACTTAGTTTTTTTATTTTTTAAAGTTAAATATCGTTTATTTAAGAATCAAGTTCATGCCAAACTTCACACAGAAATTGTTGTTTTGCTTTTTTTTGCTTATGCTCGGTGCTGCCCAGCGAATGAGTAGGCGCTCAAAGAGCGTAAAAAAAACGTAAGAAAACGAGCACGTATAGGTACAGAATTGGTAAACAAATCATTAACAAATGCTTACCTTTTTTTAAATAAGCTCAAACGTATTTTGTATTTTGGAAAATGGGTTTCGAGTTTATTATCAATATTTTGCTATGGATTTTTTGATGTAGAAAGTGCTAACCTTTTTAATTTGGAAAGAAATTTGTTTTTTTTTTTTAAAGGTCGGGGTGGCATAGTAGTTCATCGCCCCGGGAATATGATCACGCTACGCCACTGCCCAAGTCTTCAGATTCCCTAAATGAGAACCACCGACTAGAAGTGGAGATTTTAGCCTTAGTAGTTTTGAGAAAAGTATTGGAAAATGCTATGAAATGAGCTGAAATATGCAAAAACTCTAGCGGCAACTATAATTTTTTGGAAAGTTACATATATCATATTATCTTAATGGAGAAAATATATATGTATGCACAAGCTTTATGTAAATTATTTTATTTTCAAAGTTACTGCCACTTATGTATGAATTTTTAAATACTTAATTACCAACAAAGAATAATTTTCTAACAGTTTATTATACATAAGTACGTCGTCTTTCTCAAGGTATGGTATTATTTTATTATGTATTATTATTATTATGTATTATTTCAATAATTTTCATTTTTAATATCCAAAACGGTTTTCCCTTTTAATGTGCTCATTAACGTAAGTTGTAAATTATCATTAGTCAACACTGTAACAGAAAAAAAAGAAAAAAAAATAATTAAAAATATTCATTAGAGATAAAAGTTACTCCAAGGAGACAGTTTTTTTTAAATTTATTATGCATTAAATTTCTTTAGTTGCTCATTGCTGCTTTCTACTTTTTGCAATTGAATTTTTGTCGTCAATCTTTAAACTAAAATAAAACAAAATAAAAAAAGTTAAAAATGAAAGGTTGGTACCCACCCTAGGTTGACAAACGTATTTTCTACAATCATAATGAAAGTCATGTGAATTTTTTCACTTGCAAAGGTAAATTATTTTTTAATTTATACGTTTTTCGGAGAAAAAAAAATATAGTTTCTCCTTAAGTTAAACTTGATTGAAAATTCTATGAAAATCATCAAAGCTTCTGAGAATAAGTTAATTTTTGGCCATTATGACTTTTTTTTTCTACTGTACAAAAATTAAATCATAAATATGCATGAATTATAAGCACAGTAGAACTATTTTCAAAAAAGTTTGATTGACAGAGTTAAACTATGTATGTATGTACTTTCTAAATGGTAATCAATTTTCTTAAGCAATATTTATGTCCATCACATCACATTTTTTCTTTTAAATGCACACAAGTCTTCGGAGTTATCTTACAAAAAGCTAAGATATTCAAATTTTTTGCTAGCTAATTAATGTAAAGATTTCAAAATGATCGAAAAAGCTTAGAGCAATTCAGTAAAGAACTATGATGCGCTGAATTTGAGTGTGCCCTCTGATTTTCTTTGTTATGTCTGGCCTTTGAGATATTCGCAACGAAATTTATATATTATCTCAAGCTTTGATTGTTTATTGTGATAGAGATATGCATATCTACATTAGACCGAATTGAAATTAAGATTTAGCCTGACGGGATTTGTAAATTTAAAGGAACTCTTGAAAACGATTTTTGCATAATATTTTTTACGATCGAATCTTTTTGTGGAAACAAAACACTTTTTTTTGTGTGTAACTAAGATAAACGTTAAGTTTTCAAAATTATTTTGTTCAACAAAAAACTACAAAATAATTTGTATGAATAAAAGTTTATTACAAAACTTCAATACAAAATCACGCGCAGAAGTAGTTTGGCTACACGGTTGAAAAAATAAGTATAAATTTTATACGAAAATCGGTTTAAAGGTGGTTTTATATGAATTTAGGTATAAATTTAATAAGTCGTCAACATATAAAAACCAGCTATACTCACAGTTATTGATTTTTATACCGAAAAAGTATAAATATATTGTAGGAATGCAAATTGAAATTGTTTAATAAGTTTGACTTATAAAATTGTATACATTTTACTTATAAATAAGTTTTCTACCTTATACATATATATTTTGACAAGCAAAAAACACGCGCTACGAGTCCTGCAATCATTCTATTGCTGAAGAGTGGAACAAATACCAAAGTTATATATTTACTGTGGTTAAAAATTGTGGCAAATTAATTTGATACACAGAAGCAGAAAGAGATAAAGGTACAAAAATACACAATTTTGAGAATATTATTTTGCCTAGAAAATGTAAGAATGTAAGGGAGTTGAATTTAAGCACTGTACCTTACACTAGCGATTTAAATGTTTTCGAAACTGTTACCTCAAGGAAATCAAATAAAAATTAAGTAATTAATAAATGTAAGTTTTTTTCCAATGTATGTACATAAATAAAAGTTTTTTGAAAACAAATGCATTTTAATTTATTTAATTACAAAAATGATTTGAGTATATGCTATCTATGCATATATAATTTTTATAAGAAGGCAGTATTAAATTTTATAGGTTTACCTATAAACTAATTCTATACTTTTCAGTATAAAATTCAATATCTATTCGTATGCAATTTCATAACGTTTCAACGTCTACTTATGAACTTATTCTATACTTTTCAGAATAAAAATAAATATGATATTCATATAAAATTTTATAACTATGCTACTTATAGAATCTATACGGTTTTCTTATGGATTTATATGAATAACTAAAAGTTATTAATTTTATACTGAAATTTTCAACCGTGTAGCTAAGCCAGTTTTGGACTTACTATACTGTAACGCAAAAGCGATATCTCAAAAAAATACATATTTTGAATTCTTATGATATGGGATAATTTTGTAAACAGCAGCTTTTGTCGTTCTGATCTTTCAAAAAGTTAATTATTGCACAGTCACTCTCGAATTGTTCGTGCTAATTGTGGATTGGGATCATCTTTAAATACAATCTTTCGAATTTCCTTGGAATCAAAAAATAATTGTATTTTGCTTCGCAAACATTATTTGTTTATTTATTTTTCTAAAATATTTTATGGTATTGATTTTAATCCTATTGCAAATCTTTAGCACCAACTAAAAATTAACATTTCAAAGAAAAAATTTCATACCTGGCAAAGTAAGACCGGGTGGCAAAGGAGTCCTACAAAAAAATAACCACAGAGAAAAGCCAAAAATTAAAGATATTAACAATTTTTTTAATCGGTCTTAATTACATCGCTAATCTTGTTCATAAGTAATGAATTACTTTTGATTTGCACCACTGTATGCATCAAAACAATAAAAATAATTTTTTTAAGTCCAGAAAAACTCTGATGTTCAGGTTGGGTTTTTATCTTTCACATATATGTAATTGCTATCAATCAATAAGCATAATACAATAAATCATTCCAATGTAATAATTTTTTATTTACTAGTTACATCGTGAAACTTTTTTAGACCCAACCTACACAGAAAAAACAAGATTGGTAAAATAAACGAATTGCAATTCGTTGATTAAAATTTGTGGAATTCAACAATTCATTTCTTTGAATCAAAGAAAAAATTTGCAAAATCAAAACCCTTTGTTCTTTGATTTTGCAAATTCAAATTATCTGATTTTACAACAAAATATTTTAGAGTTAGCGTTAACTTCCATTGTCTGATCAGGGAAGCTTCGGTTCAAATCCCGGCGACGACATATTTTTTTTTTTATTTTTTTAATTTTTTTTATTCAAAGGTGTTTAAAAAACTTTTTTCTTTTGTTTTTTAAATACTTTTAAATTAAAAAATAAAAAAATTAAAAAAAATTATGTCGTCGCCGGGATTTGAACCGAGAATTTCCCTGATTAGACAATACTTGTTACGCAGTTTAACGACAATATGTTGTCGGTGGCTTAGTTGGGTAAGATGAGCATCTTTGAACAGTGGCATGGCGCTGAGAACACAGGTTCAATTCTCTGATCGGGGTGACGGCTAAAAAAAGTTAATTTCTCTGAAGTTTTAAAAAAAACGTATTACAATTAAAATAAGAATGACTGACTATAAGTACCAACAAATAAGAAAATTGAGGAAATAGAGAAAAAAAAGAAATAGAGGAAAGTAAAAAATCAAAAAAGAAAAATTTTTTTTGCGAATTTATTCTAAGTTTCAACAAAAACTTTAGGAAAATTAACAAATGTTGTTTTGAAATCAACTAATTTATTTTAAGTTTCAACAAATCATCATCATCAAATCAGCGAAACTGATTCGCTGACTGAAAATCATATCCAGCATTCGTTGAAATCAGACCTGGAATTGTTTGATTTGAGCGAATCTTTTTTTTCTGTGTATATATTAAATTACAATTCGCTTTACTAGGAATTTAACTATACTGAAAAAATGTTCGTTCAATACAAATATGTAGTTAACAAATAATATATATATGTATATGCATATATTTTTGTTTATATATACATATATTGCCTTAAGGCCTTAGTTGCGATAGCTTTATATTAGCTTTAATTATTTCTTATAATTTGTTGTTAATTTCTAAATAAATAATTACTTCCCAAAAATAAATATTTAATCAATGTCAATGTTGTTTTTTTCTTTTTTGTTCAACTGTGCAATTAATCTTTAGGCAAAAGAATAAGATATGTAAACTATTATTAAAAATAATCAGTATTTTGTTTTCTTAGTAGGTACCTGAAAAAATTTCTCTTTTGCAAAATAGCATCATAGCAAATTAATTAAAATAATATGAGTAATTTCTGCTTGGCATATAAATTTCCAGTAAATTAGCATTAATTGAATTTTAATGGTAAATTTTTCATTTTCTTTGATTGTTTGAATACATGAAATAAATAGACATAAACTGCTGTAAATAAGTTTTATAATACATTTTAAAAATAATGCACAATTTATTTTCTAATAATTGCCAAGAGAAAATCTTTTTTAGCAATATACACTTGGGGCACCTGTGATAATCGGCTAAGTTCAATGCAATTCAATTCTGGCCAAGATACACAGTGCGGCAATTTCCCACGCAGATTATCCTCATAACTGTTCATTTGTTAATCATTAGGGGCACGAGAAATCATGAACATGTAAATTCAAAAACTCAACAGCATTTACTCTTTTTTACTTTAAGATCCCACACATAGATTTTGAGAAAAAAAAAATTCGCAGTGTCATATAACCTCAAATATGTCAAAAAAAAATTGTGTTTCTTGCACTTTCAGGAAAAATAATATCTCAAAAATTTGACGTTATAGTGCAATCATGAGCCCAAACTCAGTTTCAGTGATAAAAATTACCTCGGTACAAATGAGAAAAAAAAAACAATACCATCAGCAACGAAAAATCAAACAATTTTTTGCAAAAAACTTAATCCTAAAAAAAGGATTTAAAAATAAAAAAATTAATAAGCAATAACCTTTGTTAGTACAAATATGTTGTTTTAGAAAAAAAATTATTGAAATCGGTTCAGCATATTTTGCGCCAAAGCGTTACAAACCATTTTCATATGAGCAATTTTATATAAATAGTATAGAATAGTGCTGAATACATATCTCGCTGTAGCACATTATCACGGACACAAAACTTTGCAGCATAGTGTTATATTTTGCTGTGTCAAGAAGCATTGAAAGAATAAATATCGAGTGTAAGTGAGTGGGGGAAAAAAAAAATTCCACATATTTATAGTGTTGCAATAAAAACCTACAAACTGAAGTGAAATCTACGTTATTCTTTGTCTACTTTTTATACAAAAGGAACATGTTAAAGAAAAAATGTTTGAGGGGTCAAAGCCCAAATTAAAAGTTAAATAACTTATGTAGTTTCTAGTAAAATTTTATTGTTACAATATTAAGTACCATTCCTTTTGGATAATAACTTTGAAAGAAAAAGACTGTACACCGAAAAAAAAACTTACTCCGTTTAAGGAAAAATGCCTAAATGTAAGGAAAAAATGTCCTTCAATACGAGCTAAAGCCATGGGTTCCTCAAAATAAGTAAGTTGGATTCCTTAGTACAAGTAAATGTTGCTGCTTTGAAATAAGGAAAAGTTTACTCAATGTGAGGACAAGGTTATAAAACTGAGGAAAATTTTACTTTTTCTAAGGATGAAGGTATCCTTAAATGAAAGAAATTTACTTAAAATAAATTCGTTGATTTAAAAAAAAATTTGTTAATTTTCTATTTCCTCTATTTTCTTATTTGTTGGTTACTTATTGTCAGTCATTCTTATTTCAATTGTAATATGTTTTAAAACTTCAAAGAAGAACTTAAATTTTTTTTTACCTGTCACCCGATAAGAGAATTGAGCCTGTGTTCTGCGCCATGCCACTGTTCAAAGATGCTCATCTTACCCAACTCAGCCACCGACAACATTTTTAAGACATACTAAAATGATGTTGTTAAACTGCGCATGTAACAACCATTGTCTGATCAGGAAACCTTCGGTTCAAATCCCGGCGACGACATATTTTTTTTTTTAATTTTTTTATTTAAAAAACAAGTAGAGATCTATAAATATATAGACAAAAAACAGAATACTTACGAGAAGAATAGATATTAATTTCAGCGAGTAAAGCAGCGAGTGTTGCCACTCATTTATTAAGGAAAATTTCCCTGCGTTATAGTAAATTTTTTGAAGAAACTAACTAAAACTGAGTACGATTTTCCTTAAACAAAACATTCCATTAGATTGAGGAAGTTTTTACTCAAATGAGGAACAAGTTGTCCTCAAAAGTTCTTCCCAAAGAAAAATTTACTATTTCAAAAGAAAGTTTTACTAAAACCACAAACTCTATATTTGAGGAAGAGCATTGACTTGCTTTAATGAAACATGAACCCATTCAAAGGACTCAATTACTAAATGAGACGATATTTTCATCAATATGAGGAAAAATAACTTAGATTAAGGAAAATTTTTACACTAAATCGGAGGAAGGCAGTTCTTCAAATTTAGTACGGTCTTTTTTTTCGGTGTACATCGAATTGGTTTGGGTACAGTAATATCTTTTATGCAAAGCGTGCACGCTTTAACTTACAAAAATACACTGCGTTTCTATTGTTTCGCCACAATTGCAAAAAACGCAATGTCCCAAGAAGCATTGTGTGAAATTTAACATAATTTATTTAAAATTTTACGGTTGCAAATGTGCGGCAACTTGTGCTTGCAACTGTACAAAAGCAATTACTGTGGCTATACCAATTCGATATGCATAATTATTATAGGTTTCCTTTGAATTTGAGATTCTAAAAGAATTATGATTAATTTGTTACGAATTTTGTAAAAAGCAGCAGAAGTTGTTTAGTTATTAAAAACCTGTTCTTTTATTAACAAATAATGCATGCTGGCAAAGAAAAAATATATATTTCTGTAGCTTGAACTTCTTGGAATTAAAATGCCAAAAGTCATAAACTAAGTTTCTCAGAGAGAAAAATTGAATCACCTACACCGAAAAAAAAGACCGTACTAAATTTGAAGAGCTGCCTTTCTCCGATTTAGTGTAAAAATTTTCCTTAAACTAAGTTATTTTTCCTCATATTGATGAAAATATCGTTTCATTTAGTAATTGAGTCCTTTGAAATGAGTTCATGTTTCATTAAAGCAAGTCAAAGATCTTCCTCAAATATAAATTTTGTGGTTTTAGTAAAATTTTCCTTTGAAATAGTAAATTTTTCTTTGGGAAGAATTTTTGAGGACAATTTGTTCCTCATTTGAGTAAAAATTTCCTCAATCTAATGGAATGTTTTGTTTAAGGAAAATCGTACTCAGTTTTAGTTAGTTTCTTCAAAAAATTTACTATAACGTAGGAAAATTTTCCTTAATAAATGAGTGGCAACACTTGCTGCTTTACTCGCTGAAATTAATATCTATTCTTCTCGTAAGCATTCTGTTTTTGTCTTTGTCTATCTCTTTGCTTACCAAAAATAAAATGTTTTTTAAATACATACATACATACATACTTTTAAATTTAAAAATAAAAAAATTAAAAAAAAAAATTATGTCGTCGCTGGGATTTGAACCAGGAGCTTCCCTGATTAGACAACGGTTGTTACGCAGTTTAACGACATCATTTTAGTAAAATTTTCCTCATACAATGTAGATAAATTCTTTCAGTTTTATAACCTTGTCCTCACATTGAGTCAACTTTTCCTTATTTCAAAGCAGCAACATTTACTTGTACTAAGGAATCCAACTTACTTATTTTGAGGAACCCATGGCATTAGCTCGTATTGAAGGACATTTTTTCCTTACATTTAGGCATTTTTCCTTAAACGGAGTAAGTCTTTTTTTCGATGTACTTATAACAATTAGCTGTTTAGTTATTTTGCAGTAAAATTTATACCGTGTTTAATTCTATAATGGAACTACTTTTTAATCTCTTAAACCACAATCAAAAATCACATGAAACACCAATGAAGCAAACCCTAAATACAAACCACAAGCCTTTTCTCCTTACTATACAAATTACTATATAATTTTTTGAACGTTTAAAACGCTTTTATATCTTTCTATTTTTGCAAATGTCATTATCCTCTCAACACTAACCAACATCAACTCTAAAGAATGACAGTCCACCTGTTTGCATAGTTTTCACAGTCTGTTACGTTACGCTTGACGGGATTTAAAGACCGCATTTTGTTAACTAACTATGATAAAATGCGCTGGAAACATTTTTACACTATTAGTTCTGCATTTTTCTTCATCTTTTCGACAACAACAACAACAAAAGAAGATATAAAAAATAATGAATTGGAAGGAAAAAAAGTGAAAGAAGTAGCAACAAGCAACGAAAACTCAGTCATCCTAGAAAATATTGCATGTAAAAATGCAATAATTAACAACAATTGTTGTAGCAAAACATCTGCGCTTAGGAAATTGGCAGAGATGAAATATTTCAAATACATAAGGGGAAACTTTGCAAAAGAAACTGGATAGGAAATGTTTTAAATTTTTCCCTTCAAAATTATTACTATTTGTTGAAAGAAATGATGTACCTATGTGCTGCCCAACAATTAAACCACCCAACAGGATGTTTGCCACAAAATTATGGTAATTCTACTTGTTTAAAAGGGATTGGTGAATTTTCTTTTCCACAGTTGTCTCTAGCTACGGTGATAATTAGGGTGGGCCGAAATTTGTTTTTTCATCAGCTGGGTCTTAAAATCTTAAATATCGTCATTCTGAACATCACTGTGTGGTTAAAATTTTTTATAAACGATCATAGAGGGAGCGCATGTCCCCCAGCGGATGGGAAAAACAAATTTCGGCCCATCCCAGTGATCATACGTCTTGTATTTCCGGGGACGGTTCTCTATTTCAACAGCCTGTTCTCGTAACTTTTCTAAGAAATAAGGGTCGTAGAAATGTTCGGTATATTTTTTTCGGTACCGTATTTGCATGTTGAATCGTTGGTCTAATTATATTATTAACATTATTAAGAAAATGAAAATATCATTTGAATTTATAGAATTCAATCGGCTTGGTTTTCAATTTATTGTAGGGTACAGTTTCAGTTTTTCAATAAATTGTCATGTTAATGAAAGCAAGAAGCTAGGATACTATATACTGATTTAATGTTTGCTACCCCTTTCTTTTGGGTTCTTTATCTCTATCACTTCTCAGCTCATATCTGATAGTCCCTGGCATTGACAAGAGTCACAGTGACAGCGGGGGTAGGGGTTTCATCCCTTTTTAACTCCCATAACACAACAAAATCGCTTAATTTTTCCTTTGTTGTTGGAAAGGCGATGAAGCGGGGCAATGCAAAATGGAATTTTTTTTCCCAATAGCAGGCGGTGCCACGCCTCTAACAGGAAAATACATTTGCACGGCTAAGCCAATGGACAGATTGTGATGAAATTTGGTTTGGAGATAGATTGAACCCTAAGAAAAGTTATTAAAAGCTTTGAGTTATTTACGGGGGTGTGGCATCGAATGTTATGGGAAAAAAACGCTGACACGGCTGAGCCGCTATACAGATTTCGATGAAATTTGGATTGAGGCAGATTGAATCCTGAGTAAAAATATTTGTTTTGAGAAAGCGGTGCCACGCCCTTAGGCCGTTCACAAATTGGCGCCCTTTTTCACTGGTGAATATGGAAAAAAAATTTTAATATCAGAAGTGAAGTGATGAACTATCACCACCACCAATGCATTACCACTTAAAAAAATTTTAAAAATTCCCAATATTTGCCGCCCTATGCACTGGCCTAGTGTGCCTCTAAGGTAAATCCGGGTCTGCCTCTAACAGAAAATAACTTTTCACTGTGAAACTAATGGACCGATTTTAATAAAATTTGGAACAGCAATATATTGCACCCTGAGGGGGGTGCCACGCCCCCAATAGGAAATTGTCATTTCACAGCTAAGCCAATGGACCGCTTTTGATTTTTGTTATGGAGATAGATTGAATCTTTATAAAATATATTTATTTTTGAACGGGTGGCACCATGTCCCTAACAGAAAAAGAAAGGGGAATAAAACTTATATCATTTGAAAGGTACTGTTTTTTAGATGTGCATAAAGAAAAAATAATTTGTAATATGTGCCGTTAAGTTGGTAAAATAAAGAAAACATACGCGCATGATTCCCCCATACAAAATGCTTTAGGGTGCGTTTACTGTCAAGCGTTTTTTGTAACGCTACGTGACAGCTTGTCGCTCCCGAACTTTCGGAGCGACGGCGAGCGACAAAATAAAAATTGTAAGTAAAAATCAATGTTGGTGGCACTATTCCTATGAGGAAATGTTGAAAATGGATTTTAATCGATGAGGAAAGGTTCAAAGTGGATTTTTGACATATTTAAAACGGCCCCGAACCACAAAAGAGACGTTTTGGACCCATTTCAGAATTTTTTTTTTGCACCAATTGACGAAGAAAGATAGAAAATGCAATTTTAAAATAATTCAGAACGGCAACGAACTCCGGGAGTGACCGTTTTGGACACATTTACGAAAAAAAATGTTTGCATCAATTGATGAAGAAAGGTGGAAATTGAATTTTTAACATTATTTGAGACGGCCCCGGGAGAGACTTTTTTGGATCTTTTCGAAATAATTTGCTTACACCAATCAATCAGAAGGTCGAAAATGGATTTTTAACATAATTTGAAACGGTTCCGGACCCCGGGAAAGACAATTTTGGACCCATTCCCAAAAAAAAAAAAATTTTCACCAATCGATGCGAAAAGCTCAAATTTTCTGTGACATACAGATATTCAAGGTCAAAGGTAACAAAAAACCGTTTGTCGCTATTATCTCGCTTCCTATTAACCGGACACAAATTAAATCTGTGCAGAAGTTAAAGATGCGACAATTTTCAAAAAATAAATTAGCGCCGCTAATCATGTAAGTTCAACCGTTTTCAAAATATTCAAGGTGTAAAGTTAAAAAAAGCTTTTGCACTATTTTACATTTTATCAGATATGTACAATTTTTTCTGACATAAATTGAATTCAGACCAATACGAACCAAGTTAGTTAAAAAAAATGGGCTCAAAACAGGCCCGGAGGATGTCGCTGGTAGTATACAAAAACTTTTCGACCTCTGTTTATCAATAGGTGCAATAAAATTTTTATCAGGAATATATATATATAATAATGTTTCATATATTTTTACGCAATAAATAACTGCCTTTCAATAATAATAAAAGCCTTACTTTGGCATCATCATATTAACTCTGGGAGGTGAAATGAGGTAAGGTGAAAAGTGAAATTAAATAAGATCATGGTCCATGGACAAAGACGTTTTGTTCGTCATAGGTCGGCAAAATTCTTCCAAAGTTAAAACTTCGTGGGTACGTTCGATACTAATATATTTTCTTAGCTAAACAAATCTACCGATTTTGATGTGATGAAATTTAGTGTGGGGATATGTATGTATATTGAACCCTAAGGAAGGGATAGAGATAGGGATAAGGCAACATGATGAGTTGATTATTATTTTTGGAAGCGATAATATCAAAGCACTTTTCTATATCAGTTTTTGAATACCAAAAAGTAATTTTGTTTTGTCACTATAATAGTTAAATTTCAACCACTGGGCGAACTCTAGTATCAATAAATAAAAAGTTTCATGAAGAAAATTAATTCAAGCGAATTGCAATCGAATACAGAAGTAACTTAACCAGATTTTCTTATTGGCACTAAATCAAACATTTGTACCCTTACATTTAATATCTTCAAACAAAAGTTTATAGAAAGGTAATTCGCTTTTGCTGTTCCTAAATGTCACAAAGAACTAAGCAGTTCAACAAACCCATAGTATTTCTAAAAAAAGAAAATGACTAAACTGGGCTAAAACATTTTCGACCAAAACTATGTTTTTTCGATGAAATTAAATGGACTTAACTGTAGTCACAATACAAATAACAATAAAATAAAAGTAAATAAATTGCCCAAAAAAGATGTGTTGTCAAGACACACCTACATTATTTTTAACTCTACACAGCTGTTTTCGTGATATGTAAATGTTTGTATTTCCTTTATTTTGACTACCTAAACAAATTCACAAGAGGTTTTTAACGATAATTTATGACATTTTTCTCCATATCAAAAGCGTCAACAGTTCCATCTACGGTTAGTTAGCGTAACCAATTTGTTTCGTAAGTTATTGTGAAAAAAAATAATGTCAATTTAAATTGCTTTGAATTAGCCATTTTCGGATGTGTAGGAATTTTTGATAAGCACAAATAGCTACTCGAAGATTTTTAACTTCAATCAATGGAAAACTTTGAATATTTATTGCGTAATGATGACAGCTGTTTAAATGTAAATGACACGCGAATTTAGAGACTATTGTTTAAAGTTTTTGTTTTAGTTTTTTTTTTTTTTTTGAACTTGAAAGCATTTTAAGCTATTTTTAAAAGTTTTCTCTGTGGTTTATTTTGTATTCATTAAGTTAATTTAAAATTGAACAAAATAAAGCCAAAAACAGTGAAATAAGAAATTAAATTGTGAAAAATTACTGCGATGGGAGTCCGTTAGTACACAGTGAGAAACGTTTTATGGAGCAAATTATGTACTATGAAAGGAATACAAACAAGTTGAATGTACAGCAATCAGCGCACTTTACACCTCTTCAAAGCATTTTTGCCTACAAGTTGGGAATAAGGTTTTACAAAGCAAAAAGTGTATGCCAATGACCCTTAATCGATTTCAGGTTAAAGAATAATATTCATGCATGACTTATTTCGAAAAATAATGGACAATTCCGTCAAAGCAGCGCACAGTGTATAGGTTTGTATGGAATGAAGGCTATAAATTGTAATTATAGCGTTATTTTATTCCGATGTTTTTTAAGTTTAAATAACAAAAATATGTAATTAGGAAAAAAATCCGCTCACGGATACGCCTACCTCTCATATAAAGATGGGATCTGGTTGAAACATTTAAAATGTATCAATTTCCATTCATTTTCCAATGTTCATTTTAAAAATGCTAAAAATTGTGCGATATCTTTTATAGTTTTCAAGTTAGGGGACGTCCATTGATTATGTGATTTTTTTTTTGAAAATTCGGACCCCCCCCCCTCCCCTTGGTGAGATTTGGTGAGATCTGGCGGGACCCTTCCCTTCCCCTGAGATTTAAATTATAATTTTTAATGTAAATTCTATGCATTAAAAAGTTGACGTGAGGTTTTCCTTGACCCCCTCTCCCCCTTGGTGAGATTTGGTGAGATTTTGTCAGACCACCTCCCCCTATTTTAACTCACGCAATTAATGGACGTCCCCCAAAAACGGTGGCCATAAATAGTAATAGTAACGCTGGACTATTCAAATATGGTGCAGATGTTTTTTAAGTTAAGACAACAAAAATTTGTGAATATGGAAAAATCCTCCCATACAAAAATGGGATGTGGTTGAGGCTTTCCCTTCAAAATGAATACCAATTTTGATTAATTTGGTAATGTCTTGGCGATGTCTTTTATAGTTTTCAAGTTATTAGAAAAAACCCGTTTAGAAGGCTTATATCTCTTCTCTTTTTGGTGTTCAAAGTTCAACTTTTCCGAAGAACTTTCATTGTCGATTGACGACACTGTGCGGCAATAGTCTGCAAAGCAGCTTAGTCTTTACATTGCTATCCTCGATCTCCTGGTTTGAGCTGACGACATATTAATAAGCGTTTTTTTAAAGTGTCGTGCTTTTCAATAGGGATTAAATATCAAAAGATTAATCAAATATAGAAACACTGGGGTCATTTCAACTAACTTAAGTTTGCTGTTTCATTACCGACACCGGTTGATACCGTAACAGTCATATTATTTTTGGAAATGATGAAATCAATTAACCGGTTCAAGATCATGATTTGACTATTCTGTATAATTTTATTTTGGGATATACCAAGTCCTAAACTTATGCAGAAATGCCAGCAATGTTAAGCAAATGTTTGCCATATTAACGCCGAGATACGGCCCTAACGCTTGAAAAAGTTGTCGAAAATTGAACCTTTAGACTGCGCTATAATCGGGCTCGTGGCGGCGGTCATATGCCCAAAATCATAAAGCTGAATGAAATAAAATTATCTATCGAATTAAGTCAAAATTTAGGTTTACTTATATATTTTATTTCAATTCGAAATTGCGGCAATAAAAAAAAAAAAAACAAATTTCAGACGCTGGAAATGAGCTCTACCTGGAACACTAGCTTCTTTGACTAAATTTTTTTGTATTGATTTTTCGAGTACAGGAATGCTTTTGGGACCAAATCCTGTAAATTGGAATAATGCATTATTGTATTGATAGTGATATTGTAATATCAACAGTACGTATATCAAATGCCAATGCGTTTCATATCGAATTTAAATTATAACCAGAATTACATACAATTTCTATAATTTTCAAATAATTACACATTAAAGTTGCATACATCAGCTTTCCAATTAAATGAAAGTAATATTGTTAAAATGGTTTCATATATATATTGGAGCAAATTTACTGACATCATTTAATATATAAATTATTTGTAATAAAAACTTTTATTTAGCGAAAGTTTTAAATGTAAAATACAATAATAAAGCACTAATTTAATATATGAATCGCTAACGACTTTAATAAAGCAAATCTTTAATAAGCGTACCTATCATAAATAAGAAAAATGCTATTATGTATCTTATAAATTGAAAATAAAATGGTAACATAAAACAATGTCTTAAACATAAAGGTGCATGGTAGTATTAAATGAAAGAAGCCATTTATCATAACCTTTTTAGCTGTTTATTTCGAGATAGCTCGTTATGACGAAACTTCAATTTTTTGCATAATATGTAATCGCTGAAAATATGTTAGCAAATGGAAAAAGTTTTTTAAAACAAAATAAAACAGTTAAATGAATGACCTTTGTCAATTTATTGAATAAATTATCTATCTGACTATCTTTCTATTTTTTTATACTACACGCTCAGTGCATATTCAGTTTGTCTATCTTTTTGAAACGTATATACAAGTTTGTATATTCTTGTTCAGCATCACCACTTGAGTCTGATCTGTCTGCCTGTCAAAATCACGATTACGGGAAAACCAAACAAGATAATTAAATGAAATTTGATACACAGACTACAGCTGTAATCATAGCATTAACGATTAACGGACAGGCCACTGTCCACTGTGTTCGAAGTAGTTAAATCTAAAATTTTATATATAACTAGCACATTACTTTTCAAATCGAAAAAAAAGTCAACTCAAGTCATCGATTTGCTTGAAATTTACAGATATCATTCTACGTTCAATTTTAGGGGACCCATCTTTTTTTATTTCGCTGAAAGGCTCCAATTTTCGAAGTTATCGTCATTTGAACTTTGTTAAAATTATAAGAAGAAAAAAATCTGAGAGAACTATATTTTTAAATTGTCGATATTTCTTAATAAATAACGTAATTTAAAAATTTTTTTTTCCAAAGTTTTCATAATTTGATGGTCTTTTTGAAAAAATTACGGTTAGCCCAATATAAAATGTTTTCTGAAAGATATTGTTCGTATCGTAAGCCAGATGCATTTTGTTTTTTCAAATCTAAAAACTTTTAAGTCCATCAGTTTTCTTTTTCTTGAAATTTTTATTCATCAACACAGAATGGCTTAAATTACATTTGGTAAAAGTCCCAACTCTCAAAATATGTTTGATCTTAATTGAGAGTATTTTTCTTAAAACTCAACTATTTACAATTTTAATTGAGTAGTTTGGTGGAATTATTTCAAGGAAATAAATTTTTATCGTAAATTGTCTCTATATATACTACAGAGCCTCCTCTACCACCCAACAACATATCATGTTGATATATTATTACTAATATTCGTAATCGGCAATCCCAAAAACCCCCTTATACCAAATTTGGTACAAATCAGTTGATTTTTAAGAAATATGTCCGCCATATTGGATCCACCATCTTGAATTTGGCAAATCTGACCTCGAATGCGTGATCAGTGACCACAAGACCTCCGTATACCAAATTTACTGCAAAGCAGTGAACTTTCAAAAATTCGGCTACCATATTTGATTTTTGAGCGCAATTTTTTGTTTTGTCAACCTATCATCTCATATTTTTAGAGGCGTCCGTCAGCTACAAGTTGAGCTAATTGTAAGATATGACCCGATCGGCTGTGAATTTTTATTTTTACAAGCTATTTTGCTGAACACTTGATTTTTCTTCGGCTTCGGCTGCCATATTGAAATTCGAAAACACTCGCTCTCATATGAAAGCTCTTGAGCATACGAACATTTTGATACCTTAAAAACGTTTCTCCGTAGCGTTCATTTTTGGGCAGACCTCTGTCTCGGTTGACATGGAATGTCCCATATGTATGTACAACAGCATACTATTGAAAAACAATTGATCTGTTCTGAGGGCATTCTTCGGACAGATTTACTTTTTACTAGTTGTGAAATTTTTATACTATGTTTATTAATCAATTTTTCATATATCTTTCTTAAATATTATTTTTTCTTTTGCATAAGAACTACCCAACTTAATAAAAATGGCGCAAAAAACTGAATAGCGTCCAAAAAAAAAGCCAAGGTCTGTTTGAAAAATTAAAAAAAAATGTATACATATACTAAGTAAAGAAGATACGAGAAAGCAAAAATTGTAAAAAATAAAAAAGTCGAAAAAGAAGAACAATGCCAATGGCAAAAGGAAGCTACAAAAGTTAAAATGTCAAGAATCTTTTTCAGCAGATAAAAATTATGACCATGATGTTAAAAAGGAAACAATAAAAATCTTATCGAAGACAAAAAGTTAAGGTATTACATACAGCCAAATAGAAGCTATAGGTAGTGCACTAGACTAAGTAAATATGATGATTTGGATATGCTTCAAAGATAATGCTTCAAGTAGATAATAATGACCTTTTGCTAATAATCCGGATATTACACATAATAATGTTGGGTATACTTTATTATAAAGAAAAAAGTATTAAAAATAATTTACAACAATTGCAACTGAAACTATTTCCGCTGTGAAAAAAAAAATTAAAATGAATAAGATCATCATCTTGAAATAATTGCAAAAATGCTGCAACACTAATAAGCCGATCGTGTAAATCTGCAATGAATGTACAAAACATTATGACGAAAAATAATTAGTTTTGAAAGACATAAAAAGAGACATAAGTTGAGTCATGCTCAGCTGCAACACTAAGTACATATCTACTGTAACCACATACGTGTTGTTGGCAATTAAAGGTAGGCTCGCGAGAATATTGAATTTTATTCGACTGTTCAGACAATATGTGTGAAAATAACTATTTATGATCAACGAATACATACATACATGCATACATAAGTATTTACTTGAAATGCCTTCGAAAATAGTAAATAAATCAAAAATTTAATAAATCAAAAATACTGTATGTGAAAACCGGTTACTTGAAAAGTGTTAAAACCGATTACTTAGAAGTTTGTTAAAGTATTTTTGGAGGAAAAAAAATAATAATATTTCTGCTTAGGAGCACATGTTATGCTGCTCACACTGTTCAATTTCACTTTTTGGACGATAAATCATTCTGTGTACGCAGCCGTCCCAGGTTCAATGGCTTCAGGGCGGCAAAATGATCCCCGTTATTCATTGAAAATATTATTAAATTTTAATGTGTTTTGAATAATTGATGAAATATCTGTAATTAATAAATAAAATTACCTGATTTTTCGAACATTTTTATATTTTTATTTATTTTTATTTTCCACAAAAGGGAGTGGCAAATATGTCTTTAAGCTCCAGGCGCCAAAAATCATAGCTCCACCACTCTCTGTATGGGCTTGTCGTACTATCTATTTTATGATTGTGAGACGATTGAATGAAAAATAGCAATTCAGCTAAGCAAAACGTAATTAAATGCTCAGAAGAAACTATCGAGATATAGTAAATCATTGCTAAGTTTTTAATTAAAAATTATGTATGTAAAAAAACTAAAAAAAAATCCAATTTTTGGGGCCAGTATAACAATAAAAAAGTTTGTAATTTTCTTTAGCCAAAATATTTGTTAGAGCTTTAATTGAAAAAATTATGCTAGTCGTTTTAAAGAGTCACTCTTACTTTTCAAATCCTGGCGTGCTAAATCTAACTCTCGACCCTTTTTAGGTTACATATGTTGTAGTCTAAAACCACTCCGTGCCGCAAATATTTTCACATAACTATCACCTTAACAGATCACTATGAACCTGAATTTTTCTCATACAAATGCAAAAACTAAATTCTAAAAAATCAACCCTTGATCTTTTCGCAGATGATAAAAGAAATCGCCCTTATTCTTCAGTATATAGGAGTAGAGGAAACCTTTTCTTATGTGACTGTAAAAAAATTCAATTGACATAAAATTTTTGTAAAAAAACACGCAAAGTACGAAAATTCATGCCATGAGAATGTATCCTTTTGCTGATGAACTTGTTTAAATTGAAAAAAAATCTTTGCAGATTGCGTTTTGACAAAGTGTCCTCAAGAATACATAAACATTAAAAAAAATTTATGACACAATCTAAAAATAGAATATAGCGGCATTGCGAGGTAATACATGCATAAATACTTAAGTGAAACCGTATAACTACGAATTTGCATTAAGTTAACTTAAAAATATTCATCAGTATATTTACTGGTTAAAAAAATATGGTGCTTCATAACTTTACGCATACATTTTTACAGGATGGCTTAAAACAATTGATAGAGAATATAAAACAGCTACCACAAAACTTTTGATAAGCCAAAAATCCATAATCAACCTAGATATACATACATCCAAGGGCTTTCTCACCACTCGAGGTACCAGAAAGCCTTCGGTCTGACTAAGTAACTGAGCTAATCTACCACCCGATAAGCTTCATTCAGCTCAATACTGCTGACATGAAGACACACAATCGTTCATATCCATTCAAAAACATACAGACTAATCTATAACTTTCCACAGCTCAAACATATGAACGTCCCTGTCATACAGTCATTATTCAATTGACTATATCGATTACACCTTATTTTCTCTCTACATAAGACGCTTGATGACTATTATTTTCACATCGAACAAGGTGAGTCAGATTTTTACCCCGTCATCAACTTAAAAACAGTGCGAATGAAGAGTTTGTCACATAAAAAAAATGATTTTGAGGGTGAAGAAAAAAGAACATCGCCCCAGGCCTCACTACGGTATGACCCGTCTACTGAAAACGCCATCTAAGAATCATCTCACTTGCAAACCTCTTCAATCTATGTAGAAATTCGCTCACTAGAAGCAAGTACATATATTTCTACAGCCATGCACACCATTCGTCTGGACAATCCCTATTGCTGAACGGGCTCGTAAGCCCTTAATGATTATGTAATGATTCTTCAAAACTCCACTTACATTCTTCCACCACTCCCCGCAGGATACTCTAATGTAATAATACGTCAAGGGGGCTAAGCCTCATTAGCAGGAAGTCCGGACCAAGGCTAAAACAAAAGTCTGTGCGACTTCTAATAAACGAGACGTCCCCGATTAAACCGGACGTCGTTCTCCCTTTTTCACTTCCATTGCATCAAGTTTGCCATCTTGATGGTAGAACCTTACGGTCACTGAATTTTATTCTTTCTACTTCAACAACCAGACATTCAATCACTCCGGATTCCATTAGCAACACTAGTTATCTCCAGATCAAGAGAAGACTAACATTGCCAATTCGAAAAGAGTGTTATATAAAAGATTAAATCTTCTGATTGAAAACACTCGTACCTTACGAAGAGCAGTAAGCGGAAAATCTGTAATTTATATGCTAGATTAGACGTTTCAGTCATCTGTTGAAAATCCAATCAAGAATGTGTGTAAGGACAAAAGGAATACGCTGAAAGCTTTTTGATTAAAAGCAGTGTTGGAAATGCTATAGTAGGTCATCAATGACTCCGGTGGTTAAGTAAGTAGAACAATGTGCTTAAGCCTTGCACAATAAACTCTTGTTTCTATAAGAGTAGTTCACGGAACAATGCTCCGACTTGGAGACAGAATGCATCAGCTAGGCTTTTGTAGTTTTACTGTCAAGCTAATTCTGAAGCAGCAGAGTTTCAAACCCTGCAAACTTTCAAAATAAAAAAAAGACCTTTGCTGAGTTCTGAGTAGCTTCATCTGTCAATCTATTCAGCTCTAGATGGCTAAACACGGATTCTAACCGAACACTATTGGTTCACTTTTTACTAAACGAAATCTTATAACCTCATCTCACAGGGTTGCCAAGTACGCACTTTTGACGCGATCAGGCGGTCATACATTTTGTCGTTAAATGTAATGTACTGTCTTGTACAAATTATTTAATATTGCTGATCAAAACCAAAGAGGTCAACTTTTTCCGAATAAATTTTGCATTTTAATTCGTCATTTTCAACTTGGTAACCCTGTGCACTCCTTATCGTTCAAGAGATGCAGTACTATTATGGAAGTGATCACCGAACACATCATGCCTTTAGGTCATCATGCTTATAAATTGAGTCTTATCTTATACAGTCTTATTATTATTGTCTTAAACAATAATAATAAAAAATTTTCCAATTGGCATACCGTATCACCGGTTACTTTTTATTGAGTAAATTAGCTAATGTTTCATATAAAACCCCGGTTACTCATGCAAAATATTTGCCTGATTTTTATTGAAAAAATATATAGTAACAAATTAAAAACTTACTTATTAAGCGTTATAGCTCAAGTATAACGTAAAAATATCCATAAATGATTGTATTTTTGAAAAGTAATCCATAGGAGTTGGGTAAAATAGCTTTTGTTGCTAGCGCCGAAGAATTGTAAAAAAAATTAATCACAGCAAAGTATAAAATGGGGTTAAATTGTAGCTAATTTTTATTAAATTTTTTTTTCAAGCAACACTAAAATTAGCACCTTTTTGACTTTTTTTTTGTCTTAAAATTAAGACACCACAAAATATAGCAATAACTTTTTCACACTTTTTTTTAAACCATATCTTTTATTTTTGACTTAATTAAATATTTTCTTAGGCAAAAACTAAACGAAAATATTTTTTCATGTATTTTTTTCTATATCTCGTTTTTATCTTTTTTATTTATTTTTCAAGATCTTTCTTTTCACTACGGTTGAGTTGCCACAAAATTGATTTTATCTTTTTATTTTTCGTTGCAATATGATATGGAAATTTACACTGAAAAATTTTCTTATTAGCTATTTTGATGATAACAATGTGCATATGTTATTTGTGTATTATTTACAGAACAAATAAAACAGTTGAATTATTTGCGCACGCGTGCGTTCCTCACTTTTCACTAATTTTCTTTTCTTTTCTTTTGCTTGAGGGAACTATCTCTAATGAGCGCGCCTTAATATTGTTACTTTAAAGTTTTTTTTACCTGCGTATCGCTACAACGTTTAAAAGTAACTAATTTCGGTTAAAAAGTTAAAAACTGCAGCAAGCGGCTCAAACAGCAACGAACAACGCTTTGGAAAGATCCATACACAGGTAAGATCAGTTCCCACCGGTTGCAACTCATACCAAGTTGTAACTGGAAATTTTGTTGTACGTCAGCAGAAACCACAGCAGTAGATACGATATATTAAGCTGAGCTTTAGAAAAACAACCTCTGCCAGCAGCTACTAAAAAAACTGGTTAGCAGGCAACACGTAAAAATTCCAAATAACAAGACACGATCGTTGTGATTCCGATATATACTCATATTCGTACTCGTACCATATACGATAGCGACAACGACGATCGCATTGACTATAAGCAGTAGAATCTAAGGAAGAAGCAACAAAAACAGAAGACAAGTCAACATACCATACAATTATACTAATATCCCAGTAGTAAATGTAATTGAAAAGTCATCGGTGTTCATTTCAACTAGTGGCACAAACGGTATAATTATTACAGTGCATAGTAAAAAACACAAATTTCAATGGTAAAAAATTTGTTTATAAATCAAAGTAATTCACAAGCCTTAACTACATTGTTCACGAACTTTAACTTCGATTTATGTAAACAAGTAAACTAAACTTTTAGCAATGCTCACTGCAGTTACTGATAGAGACCGGAAACTCTTTTTGTCACTGCACGAGTTGGCAGAGCCGGATTAAGGCGAAGGCGAAGCAGGCGACCGCCTGCTCTGCCTACGAACGTAGAGCGCCGAGAGCGCCAGACGAGGGATCCAAACTGAGCCAAACAAACGCACCAAGCGAGAGCGCCTTTGAAGCCTTAACTTTTATCTGAAGTGAAGACTGTTCAAACGATCTCGCGGTTAGAATGGCGCCACTAATGGATACTTCTCTCCATGAGTTTTACAAGCTATAGTTTGAATTGTTGTGTACGCATCATTCGGATAGCCTACAAAGAAACATACTCAATACTCAATACTTTTGACATTGAATTTTGTTTCAAGTCAACCTTGTAAGTAAGCACCTTCAGAAAGTAACTATCAGTTTGGAAACAGCTATGAAACTAATAGAGAGGGTGAGATGCTTCCTGAAAAATTTAAGATCAGAATAGGGTTTGAATAGCGTTATCACTAATGGACTTGCTTAACAGATTGATGCGATACTGATTTTGAGATAGAAACGAATATGCTCCCAAGGAGAATCAAATGGAATTGGATTACGAACAGGCAGATGAACCAAGCACTTCAGGGAAGAAATCTTTTAAAATCTATTCAGTCCTGGATGTAGCTATCGTATCACTTGACGACAGATTTCAGCAAATGAAAAGTCATAGTGATAATTTTACCTTTTTATATGATATCCAAGTATTATCCTTTAGTGGTCAAGTTCAACTTTAAAAAAACTGCCTAAATCTACAGAAGATTCTCACACATGGAGAAGAATGCGATATCAATGGACAAGAAATGCAAAGAGAATTAGTTTTCCCATCGTCGATCCTGCCATCTGGAACTACAATAAATCCACTAAGTTACAAGAACGATGAAATTGGACATTTCTAGCTTAAGATATGGGTTTTAAAGTGAAATGAGGTCGAAAAAATGAAAAGAACACAATATCTTGAAAACTATACCATTCAAAAAATTTTTATTTTCATTTTCGAACTCAGCAGAAAAAAGTACAAAAGAAAAGTAACCTTTCATCAAAGGAACATAAAAAAATCATTTTGTAAACTAATGTTATTAAAGTAAAATTTTTCTTAATTATTTAAAATACGTAAAAATGTCCTCACTTTGACATTCAAAAAAGTAATTGTAGTTGTCATTATAACTCTCCATAATATCTGTATATTGAATTTTCATATAAGAAATACTTTCTTCACCTACATATCTGCCTTCGAACTAGCGCAGGCTTAATTGATTTAATGTAAGTAATTAGTTTAAGTTTTGGGGCTCAAGGCTTTTAAGACCTCAACCCATAGAGTCCGTCAAGTTCGCTGCGTCAAAGTATGCAACTGATAGCAATAGAAGTGAAGGAAGAAGGCGATCCATTGAATAAGTTAGCAACGTATTCAAAATTAAACGTCAAACAAAAAATTAACAAACATGTTTTTGAATATTAAATTTCATTTCGTGATTTTCTTATGAATGTATATTGATATCTTAGAGAAATTCTGTTAATAGTCCTCATGTTTTATGAAGCTCATGACTGCCTTGCAGATTTTAGGTGAGGCCGCTCTATTAAGATTGCGATACAGAAAGGTTTTTTGCAGTAAACTGTGAACAAATGTACGATCCAAAACAATTCCAAAATACCCCTAGAATAGATCCCAAGTCAACGTTTTAGACTTGCAGCCAATTTAGTCTATTTATAAAACGTCCTTTTAACTAAATTGAAAGATGATTCTGGGACCGAAAACGTTTCATTATATTGCAACAGGTTAATGATAAGGGGACGTCCATTAATTACGTGAGGTGTTTTTTTGAAAATTCGGACCTCCCCCTCCCTTTGGTGAGATTTGGTGAGATCTGGCGGGACCCCACCCCCTCCATCCCGTGAGATTTAAATTTTAATTTTTAATGTAAATTCATGCATTAAAAAGTTTTTCCTTGACCCCCTGCCCACGCCTTGGTGAGATTTGGTGAGATTTTGCCGGAAACCGTCCTCCTCTATTTTAACTCACGTAACTAATGGACGTCACCTAATAATAAATATAATAGAAATTATTTGAAGCCGTTTTTATAACAGTATAGAATCAACAAAGATGGCATTGGGACATATTTCGACATGTTGGGCCTAAAGTACAAGACTTACGCCACTAATTTTTCAAATGAAAACTTATCTCTGAAATGGACTTTTCAAACGAGATACTTTAATCATTTCAGCATTAATAAGCAGCGAATATTATTAATTTTCAAATAGCCACAATCATTCGATAAAATATATCTATATTACGAAATATTTTGTTTTTTACTGAGCTTTTATGTTCTGTACTGCTTGAGCTCTGTTGCCTCAAAGATAGAAAATTTGATAGGTAGTTTCCAAAAGAGAAGAGAAGTTGAATCTTAGTACAGTTTCAATATCAGATTATATATGTACATCTTACTAGATTCTGTGCAAGATATTTCCAGTTTGCAAAAAGATTTTACCAGTTCGGTCACTGCTAATCAAAATTCCAACTGGGAGGACAAATTCAGAATGTTTATTTTTGTTTTTGTTGTTGTTATTTAACATTTGGGTGAAAAAAGAAAGGTGCCACGATCTTTATATATGTATGTGCATACGTTGATGTTACCATCTTAAATTGCACACACTGGCTCGGACACGATCATTCACTCATTCACATTCCCCATGGCTAAATTCTATACCATTTTTTACACTAAGTTTCATTGTTGTTGGTTTTTCTTGCTATTATTAAGCTCATACTAATTAATATAACGTTGAGGGTGATTAATTTTTTGCCCAACTTCACGTTGTATGGTATATACCCGCAGAATATTTAGGAATGCGCTGTTGCAAAAAACAAAAAATATTTTATCATGTTGCCTTGGGATTGCAATTTTTATTTCATAGCTATAGGTACGAGAGTATTTATGAGTATGAGTAACCGTGATTACTGTTTTTAAAACTACGATGCTATTTTTATTATATTTTTCTAGTACTTTTTTAAATGTCAACGATTTGTATGGATATCATGCATTGTGTATTCAAAGTTTATGCCAATGATTGATTTATTTTATTTTTGGTAGGTTAATTTTGTAGATACTAATGGAATGAATGAATTTTTGAAGTTAGTCATTTTTAGGTAACACATAAGGTCCATAATGTGAAAGAAAATCGATAAATGCTGTAGCTAACCATATTTTATGGTTAATACATTCTCACATTTTAAATCAATAAATCTTTTGTGAAGTTTAGTGTCTAACAGTATGAAAAAATGTATTAACTTAAGGTTTATTGCTTTATTAGATATGTGAAGCGTATAATTAACTTATGTAGATTTTACGTGCAAGAGTGGTTCTTATTTCTCAAATTTCGAATTCCATAGAGTGCATCTCCTACTAAGGGGAAATTCTATCTATCATTTGACACACATTTCAAGCTTTTATCTTTATTAATAAAAATTGACCCAAAAAACCGGTGAAAACCCATGTTTGGGACAGGATTCAACATTGTATCACCATTTATTAAATTTAGGCCTCTTCAAGTTCTATCATTTGGCATACATTTCGAGCCAAGATTTAATTAAAACAACAAATTTGGCTAAAATTCGGGATCGGGATAGGCTCTGGCAAGAAAATCCTGGTTGGTTAGTTTCATCAAAATGCATTACTATCATTCCCGTAAATCTTATCTTATACACTCGACTTTTCTACATCGGGCTCTTGGACTAAAACTTCCATGATTCACGTACGTATGTTTTGCTATGGCGATCATTGATCAGATTTTAGTTAAGGGTACCAAGTTGAAAATGACGAATTTACGGCCTTCCAAAAAGCCAAATTAGAATTAAGGGCCTTCCAAAAAGACAAAATATTTATTAAAATGCAAAAATTTTTTCGGGAAAATTCAGCAATAATAAATAAATTGTGCATGGTATCACATTATTTTTAACGACAAATAGTATGACCATTTTTTTGTTGCTTGTATAAAAATAATTTCACCTCCAATTAACGGTCATTAACGGCTTTTGCCTCCAATTAACGACTTAACGGCCTCCTACGTGGCCTACGACTTTGGCGTGCAATTAACGACCTGGCCACGTCAAAAGCGGCCACTTGGCAACCCTGGTTCAGTTGGTGATTTGTCAAACATGTGATCAATCAAATTTCATTTCCGGCGATTGATTTGAATCGAAATCAGATTTTTTCGGCATATGGTGAGCAATTCAACACTGGAGCTGGTCCTGAGATACCAAATTTTTAGAATTCGGCAAAAACAAAATTGTTAAGGAACACATATGAGCTTAGTAGCAAATCGCTGGTAATACAGAAAAACTGGCTTCCCATTCAACTTATAGACTTCTAACTTCGTTGCCATTAACAGGAGTGAAGAGAGCTTGACATTACAAATGTACTTTTCGGATTGTTAATTCTCGAATTTTTCTGCAATTGCTCCGTAAAAACACATGAAGAGCTGAGATGCAAAACTCGCCAAGTCCAATCCGAAATACTTTATATTGTAAAAAAAAATGTTCCCTTCATAAACTTTTGATTGCAAAAGTTTCTGATAAATCCTTTTTATCAAAACCCGCCAAGTCCAATTTTTCATTAAAAAAGATTCGACTTTCATAAATACAAATTACTAGTATTATTTTTCAAAATCCGCCAAGTCTCGAGGTTTCAGTTTCAAAACCCGCCAAGTCCACGTTTTCAATTTCAAAACCCGCCGAGTCCACATTTTTTGTTTCAAAACCCGCCAAGTCCAAACGTTTTTTATAATAATAATTTTTATAAATTTGGTCATAAAATGTAATGAAAAATCAGGATTTTAATAGCTTTTGCAAACTATTTCAATGGATCAATCAATCAGTTTTCACTATAGTTAAATTCAGTGGTATACATTTTTTGCGTTTTTCTCCTTACGCAAAATATGAACTTGGCGGGTTTTGAATCTCATCTGCTTTTCAGTCTATATCTACGTTACAATTCCAGATCTGGAACTTTATGAAGGTAAAGGGTAGTGACACTTCACTTTAACTGTTGCCCCCTTCAGACAATTTTTTGTAGATAAAAATAATTAATCGTGATTCCAAAATCATTCATATGAATATTTTAAGTAAAATGTAATTTGTAGAGTGATTTTCAGTGTACCTGATTCTTGCTTTAAATTGTCGCAAATTTGTTAGTTATGTATGTATATATCTACGTATGTAGTCAAAGTTTATTGATGTGTCTAGTTAGGCTTCTACGATTATCTTTACATTTTTTTTAACTATAATGTGTTCAGTTTATTAAAATTGCCAGAATATTTAAAATTCAAAGCACGATAGCTCAATTACTCCTTTTGACATGGAGATATATCTATAACATTGAATTTAATTTCCGATTGTTGGCATACTTCCCAAGTAAAGAAATTGTAACTGGAAAAATTTTAATTTTTGGACTATTTTAATGGCTATCAGTGATACAGATGAAATCTCTTCGTCTTTAGCGCTACGTTTCACATGTGCATTATATTCTTATTGTTAATGGAGTAAAAACAAAAATCGCTAAGGTATACAAAATTAAAAAAAAAAAATGTCACTATTAGTTAAAGTGCAATGCGTAGACATTTTTATGATCACTAATAAATGTGTTTTCTTCTTTTTGAACATAATTAATGTTGGACATGACTAATATTTCGAGAAAGTCAAAAAAACCGAAAAAATTGATATTATGGCAAAAAAAAACGATTTTTAGGCAAATTTTAGAACACGAAAGCGATTTAGGCTTCCCTCCTCTACAGTTTCATATATTTTTTTAAATTTGAGGCATTCTTTTTGAGTAAAATTATTTTTTACCTTAAACCTCTGAATCAAACCTTCTTTTCCAGTTTCATTGATGCACAATTTTTTTTTTCAATCTAACAGCTTTTTTTTTCATTGAGTCCAGTGTCCAAAAACTTGGAGGGGGGGAGGGGGATGCGACAATTATAATTCCGCCACTAATATATGGTTTTATGAAATTGATGTATTAAATAACTAATATCAGATCCTTGGGAGGGGCCAATGTCCTCCCCAGTCCTACCGCATTGACGCCACTGAGAGTTAATAACTAATTAGAATGAAAAAGACTTACCTACTGGGTCCTCACATTTCGTTACACAATTGAAGAAGCACTGACCAAAATTCCTGAGCAAAACATTTTCAAAGCACTGAAATATATTTTTGAAAAGGCCACTGCAGATGCTTCAGCACTTACAGCACTTTACACTCACACTATTACGCGATTTTATATGAATTTTTCGCATTTATAAATAAATAAAACAAAATGCTAAGTTTTCTAGAAAGAATCAATTTTAAGCTTCGTTTTTTGTGCATATGAAAAAATTTTGAATAAAAAGACATTTAAATTTGCAATATGAAAAAACAAAGCAATGCACTTGCACTGTCGGCGGCGGCTCTGCTCACGACAACGCTTTAAAAGAAATTTGATATTTTCAGCCAATTCGTTAAAGTACTACATTGTATTTATCACAAAAACTCGTAAGGATGTTAATTTCACTACGTTTCAAAATATATTATTTCGATTAATGCTAAATAAGCAAAATTTGTAGAAATGAAGGCGCACTATACAATTGAAATAAAATTAACGTATGACAGTTGACCAGCGTTGCCACCTTCTAAAAGTGAACTACAAGTATTCAATTTTATAACGGACAAAGCGCAAATGTAAGAAGTTAGTGCAGCTTTCGCAAAATTAGCCAAATTTTATATGTACAGCTGCGAGCAGTGAAATAGTAGTGGGTATCTACATTTTATATTTCCTAAAATTACCAAAGTATAGAAACAAATTTTGAATAACTTTTAATGTAAAATTGGTTTGACCTGTCTTAGCTAAAAGTATAGATAAAAAAATATATATTACATCAGCATTAAATATGTTAATTCTCATTAAATGTGCTTTATGTGAAAATTACAGCGAGCAGTAAAATAGTAGTGGATAAAAAAAAACATGATTTTGATAAAATAAAACGGCATTTTGTAAATTTTTTCAGTGTTTTTATTTATTTGTGGTTAGTATTTGGTGGCATGACCGTTATTTTTAATTACCGCTGCACAACGGTTCCTCATTGAGTCTACGAGGCGCTCGCATCTTTCTCGTGGTATTGACTCCCATGCACGTTGAGCTACAGCCCACAGTTCATTATTGTTTTTAGGCTTGGCAACCCACACAGCTTTTTTGAGGTCAGTCCAAAGGTTTTCTATGGGATTGAGGTCAGGGGATTGAGCTGGCCACTCCATAACCTCAATTCCATTGTCCCGAAACCACAATTTTGCCAGCTTACTTGTGTGCTTTGGGTCGTTATCCTGTTGGAATACCCACTTGAGAGGCATTTCATCCTCAGCGAACGGTAGCATTACATTCTGCATTATTTGCACGTATGCATGCTGGTCCATAATAGTCTTGATCCAATATAAAGGCCCCACACCATAGTATGAAAAAGAGCCCCATACCATGATGCTCGATCCTCCATGCTTTAAGGTCTTTGTGGTGTACCGTGGATTGTATTCCGTATTTGGGGGGCGTCTCACATATTCGCGGGAACCCTTACCTCCATACAAAACAATTTTGGACTCGTCCGTCCACAATATGTTCCTCCACTTTTGAATTGGCCATTCCAGATGTTGTTTAGCGAAATGAAGTCTGCGTGCTACATGGTTTTTCTTCAGAAGAGGCACCTTACGTGGACTTCGGGCAAACAGGTTATGTTCACGTAGCCGTCTCCTTACGGTATGAACACCACAGGGTAGTTTTAGGTGGTCCAAAATTTCTACAGCTGACATTGTTGGCCGAGCCTTGGAGCATTTCACAATTTGTCGTACGGTGGTTGCTGAAAGTTTCTGCTTTCCACCTCTTTTTTCAACTTCATCTTTATGAGTTATGGCATTGCGTATCATGGTTGCTGAACAACCAATAATTTCTTCCACTTCCTTGTATTTTTTACCACTTTTGATGAGATTTTGAATCAATTCTCTTTTTTCCTGAGTGCAGTGCACACCTCGTCCCACTAAAGTTGTAAAATTATTTTTTTTTTTATTTTGCCAGCATAAATATTAAATAAAGTAATAAAACTTACTTTCTATATAAAAAAATATTATCTTCTTTGCCTTAAAAAAAGTTTGTGTTCTTATATACTCAGCACTACTATTTCACTGCTCGCTCAAAAATGTCACTTGCAGCAATGCCTACTGCTTTAAAAAAAAACCGTTACGATTTAAATGTTTAAAATTTGCACAGATGTAGGTGATAAAGTAGCGATGATAATCGAAATCAATAATCGATACCAATATCGTTTTAGGTATACAAAAATAAACAGAATTCTTACTGCAAGTGTGCACTACTATTTCACTGCTCGCAACTGTATATCTATGTTTATTTCTGATAACCAGACTCCCTATTTATATTTATTTCACTTCTTTTTAAAAAAACTCATTTGAACGGCCAGATGAAGTCATTTAGGTGCTCGAGAGAAGCACCTTATTCGTGAAGCCAAAAATTTTTCCTGGAGAGCTAAGTTACCCTCAAGTATCGGGTTGCCAATATGTCGTCTTAGTATGTAATTTGAAATGGTGAAAAAATAAATTTTCAAAACATTGCTTTGCTTGGTATCGCTTACTATTGAGAATGAATTGTCAGGGTTGTTCACTTTTCCCACTTTGGTCAGCAAATTTAGAATCAAATAGCTGTAAACGTAGAGTTTCATTACAAAAACTACAGACCTTTACATTCTAGTGGACGAAAAAACGCAAAGGCCCTGAATATTTCGATCATTTATTTTCAAGAATAAGTTTTTTTTTTTGAATAGCCATTTTGAGAATTTACGTAACTGCGGGCCCGAGGGGAATCCCCGCGTTACCGTTCCCCCCTCTGTCGCGGCTCTGGACACAAGTGATGTCATAAAAAATAGAGGTCAGCTATTGTCAAAAGGAAGCTAATGTCAGCAAAAATCATGTTATGTCAAATAAAAGAGTCAACTAACATTACACAAAAAGTTAATGTCAGCTAAATCGCGATAATGCCGGTGCAACAGCAATTTTTAAAATTGCGATACAAAATCGAGATAAATGATAATCGTACTGCGGAGCACTCACATATCCCAATATGTTCCAAGGTGTGTGAAAAAATTCAACCTGTTATAAGTTCCTTCAAGCTTTTCATATTTTTATACATATATTGTAGATATTTTACTTCTGGTCTAATTGTAATGTATGGGAAAATGTTGCGCCGCAGGTGAAAATTTTGAACTATGAATTTTTAAAGTTGCAACTTATGTTCACTTTGGAGAACATCTTTAACTGCGCAGCAGACAAAAATTTCCAAAAATAGAAAACTAAAATTTAATGAAATTCCGTACCTCATTTGATTTTATGTAGGTACTAATATTATTCCCCATATAGAAATTATCCCCGATTTCGTTATTTCGCTTTCGACGTATATACAGAAGTATTTAAGTATCAATGGAGCTGACAAACAATGTTCTTAATAACATCGATCAATTAATTATCGGGAAATCACTTATTGACTGATTAACCTAAAAATGAGAAAATAAGATAATTTAATTGTAAAAATTACAGCATAACAATAGCATCTAACGGTATTATACGTGAAGCTCATAACAGGTATTTAGAAAAGGCAAGAAAAAACTCCAAAACATTTTATAACTTTCTAAGATAATCGCGGCTCATTGCCAGACAAAATTACTGAAAGTCATGCAAGCATTGGCGGACAGACACTCACATCAGTTGTGCAAACACGCACCATGACAAAAGAACTCCATTAGCTGGATTCAATGAAGCTCAAGTTAAGGCTCAGGCGTAGGCTTAGAAAGTCAGTTTGCAGAGATACGATAGAAGAAACTACAGTAGAGAGTATGAGTAAAATAAAACTGCATAAGAATAAAAACAAAACAACAAATGCAGTTGACAAGAAGGCAGCACCAAGAAAGAAAGACATGTTGGAATGTCTTAACGCAGAATTAGTACACCCGTAAGTTTGAAACAGACAGACGCAACATTGAGTTGATGGATGGTTTTTAATAAAGCTGCTGAAGTTAAGGTTGCAATGGATGGCAATAGAGAGGTTAATGCCATCATTTTCATGAGGTTAAGCGTAGAACGGAGAGAAAAAATTATGAAGAAACTCGAACTCGTATATCTATTTACTATTAGTGGAAATACAGTCGTCACTTGATTAGTGATAGATATTAGGTAGAATTATCAGACTTTAATGATTCAGATACAACTCATGCTAAATTTTAGCAAACATACATATGTATGTATTGACTTCTTTGAAAACTTTCTGGCCTTAGATTAATATCTAGAATGTTCGTTGCTCAAACAGCGCTGATGGTCAGGAAACCAAAAAGACAATTCTGGTATAATTCTGGCATGGTGTCTTAAGTTCCTTTATATTTTTGAAAGGTATGTTGTATGTTTTTGTTGTTTCAGAATTTACATTTAATGTTAAAACTGCAGGACGCTTTGAAAACCAAAAAACGTAGGATACTTCATGAAAAATTTAGAACGGATGTTGTAGATTTTTAAACTAGTCCATCCATCATCAATTTTTTCTTATATTTATTTCATTGTTGAAATCAATCACCAAATAGCACTTAGATTTTATAATTTTTTCACCCTTTCTGATCTGGTGCCTAGAGAGACTACTGCCCTCGTCGTCAAATGATGAGACTCACTCTATCCTAATGTCATACTTGTTATATTCCAGGGTATGTTTATTTTTTTCTAATAGAATACGAGCACTGGTAGACTTTCTTATATAAGAAGGACATGAGATAGGCTGGCACAGAGAGAGTGCATTGGCGGAAATCACATTCGACTCAGTAATTCCCAGTTTAGCTACGGAAAGTTTCTGTAAAAATTTCACAATTCCGACAACTAGTTTCTTGTCGCTCCGTTGTAGCATATCAATGACAACCAATCATCTTCTACAACATTGGCTATAAAATTGAGATTAGCAGTGAGATTATACGGATAAGTTGCTTCTTGGCTAGCTCGAATGAAATGCCAGATATCTGCTACATGGTTTGTAACCCGCTTTACAGAGAGCTTACTACATATGATGCTTTGCTATTGCCGCTACTTCAAATTAAATACCCTCCTTTTGTCCTAGTAATTAAAAACTTAATAGTACAGGGCGAAAACAGAAGATTGCACGAAATTTTAGCCCTAAGGTTATTAAGCTAATTCCTTAACAGAAACAGCATCATATGAAAAACCATCAAACAAAAAATGTTAATAATTGATATTTAAAAAATTTACATTAGGTTACAGTTATAAATGCTATAAAATTTTTTTACATCAGCTTAAGCGACAATAGCAGCTAGCATATGAAATAAAAACAAGTCTTGATGCAAAGCTAAATTAAACCTGGTCTGCAGTATAGGCCAAGTTAGAGGTAGCATGCTTGGTATATGCAGCAACTACAATAACAGTAACAAAAACCACATAAAGCAAAGAACAAAAAACAATAAGCAGCTGTAATGAAACATCACAGACAGATAAACAGACATCGGAGCAAACCTGCCAGACAGGTAGGAATTTTTTCGAAGCACAAGACACAAAATTGAATTAAAAGAAAATCAGCCCAATAACAATTTATCATTAGCAGCCATTAGAATGTTACAAGACAACAAAAAACTCAATTCATTTTTCTTCTCGCGCTTTGACTGCAACATACTCGAAATTTGTTGTAACTTAAGCTTTACTTAGGTTGTAAGATATCAGAGATATGTATATGAATGAATACGGCCTGATAGTTGGCGGTTTTGTATAAGCAGACAACAATAGAAATCAAGATATGACAGTTAACAAATCAGACTTTTTTACAAATATTAATAGTTTCTTGAAAAAAAAATAATCATGGGTGCATACACTTTTTATGAAATGTATCTATTGATCGATCTTTAACTTATTGTAGTACAGCAGACAAGCATATTGAAAATCAACTATCTTTGAAATACAAAACGGAACAAGATGTGTTTTTAAATCAGGAATTTTAGATAGAATTGATAATCCATACATTGAAATGTTGTTTGGTTGAAATGTTAGTAAACTAAAATCTTTCAGGTAATAATAACTGACAGACTGAGATGGAAACCGTAGAAAAATTCCTTTGCAGATGGATTTGAAATAGAAAATTGAGCTGGTTCAGAAGTCCCTAGTAGCGTAAGGGAAAGTTATGAAGACAAAAATCAAGCTTACAAAACATGATGTCTTTAAAACGGCCTTGTATCGTTATTAATAAGATACGTTGTCATTGTAGCGAAATTTGGTTGGTAATATGTATCTAGCTAGAACAAGATATAAAATCATGATAAAGAGACTTTGCAAATTTGTAAATCGTAAGTAAAAACTTAATTTGATAATAAAATAAAATTTTATTATAAAGTTTCATAATGCATAAAAAATCAAGTCAAAGCAAGACACGAAAATATTTTTTAAGTTTTTCAGAAGATAACAAATAGGGAAAAGTGTTTCTATACTTCATACGCCAAATAGCTCTTATTAGCCGCTATAAATAATTTATAAATATAATATGGTGTCTTTCTACTTGTCTTTAAAAGGCCTGTAGAAAATGCTATAAAAACTTTTTTTTGCTACTAGGGGTATGCTCCGAAAAGTTAAGCTTTATCGAATTCGTCAGATGACCTGATTATTGCAGTGTAATGTCATTCTTCTCGTATGTTGGATACCAGCTCTCTGCAATTTTTCTAACAAAGTTAATATTAATTTACAGTGCTTTCCTGAGGATAATTTTAAATGATCCTGGAGCTCGTTTCTGTCACATGTAACAATCGCAGTTACCGACGCATATTACCGATTTGAAAAGCTTTCATATAGGCGGTGGATTTTCCAACCTTTTTTTCTTCGTCGACATGGCTAATAAACGTACTAGCAGAGAAGGCTTAGAAAATTATATTACAGTTTCATCATATGAGTCCTATATCGAGACCTACAAACTGAATTATTTTTCGAAAGTTCATTGATATTCATACTAATATCCTTGACTAATCATTTAAGCGTCATTTTAAGCAAAAAATTTGAAGTTTTAATAAAATAGAGCTAATAGAAAATTTTCTATAGAAGCAATATAGAAGTATTACATAAATGGGTATGGCCTGAAAAATGAATGAAACCATTTTTGTGTATTGTGCCATATTGTAACCTGAAAATTTTAATGTCTGAAGCAAAAAACAAATTAAAATAAACACAATAAAAAAGTTACTAATTTTCTTAAATCGGAAATATACTTTTCACTGCGCACATAACACTTCAATTATTCATGTTTTGTCCAAAAATTGCTACCTTACTTACCACAGCTCACAAGCTCAATGTGGTGCTAATTTGGATATAGTTAAAAGAAAAAAAAAAACATGCAGGAAGTTAACGAAAGAAGAAGAAAATCATTAGAAGATTAGGCCGGAATCAATTAAGAAAGGCACAAGCTTATGTTTCATTAATATATTGCATTTAACTTAAATATATAGTTTATAATTATAAATATAAAAATTATCTACATTCTTACTCCTACCAAGTTTCGTACTGATCACATTGCAATGTAATTTAAAGCAACGGTTTAAGCGCCAGAAAATTGTGAACAATTCATAAGTTACAACTTATGCAACCTGAATCACATAACAAGCTTGTCTAGAAAAAAGAAGCAGTAAATATTGAAAAACTTGTCGTTGATTGCCAGAACTCGTATATGTATGAATGTACACGTATGCCATATTACAAGCATGCGAAACCAGAATTCAGCGAGCCAAACGTTGCAATATTAATGAGATGCGCGTTAAATTAAGTTGAACGTTGTTATGTTGTGGCCCAAGTTCAAGTGGCCGCATTCTAAGATTGGTTTGTTATTAAAGCGTACATCCGTAAGAACTTGGTTTGCTTTAAATTAATTTGATATCAATGTAAGTTTCGCCTTTGTAATAAGTTGGGGACGGTATCCAAAATTAATACCACGAAACTTTTAAGCAGACCACTTGAGTTTCTATAATCATTGTCCATTACTTTATTTAATCTGCGATATAACTTGGAATTTTTTAATGTTTTCATTTTCTTTTTGAGCAAAGTTCATTATCTTTCAATTACCCAGAGTTTTGCTACATTTGTTACTTCTTCAGGCACTAGAAAGACATACTTTGTATGATATTCAGAGAAAGCTTTACTTTAGTGACATAAAGTTAGGTTCGACCAAAGTTAGTTGTTACTGCACTAAAAAAAATCCATTTCTTTCATTTCTTCGTGAATCTGCAAGGGTCCATCATCAAAAACTTCTAGTATTTTTTTAATACTTAAGTAGCTTTAGTTTCATCTTCAAATTTAGAATTTTTGAATAATCCAAAAATTAAACCGCGAATGCAGTTAAATTTGTATGGGATAGTGCATCAATGCATAAATCAGTCTCATTATTTGAATGCACATTTTGCTGGTACGACTTAAAATTGGAACGTGATATACTAATATAAATATACTATCTAAAATTGAGTTATGATTGCGGCGCTAAGATCAATAAAATTTATTGCATTGAATTGTGGAAGCACCAAGTTTTACATTTCGTTCCCCAGTGTTATTAGTTGAGCCGCAGGTGAAAACACAGCCGTCCTAAATCATCGTGAAAATTATCGCTAAAACAAGAAATACGGGTATCGGGGAAATGTTGGAGAGAATTGAAGGTACTCGCGTCTCTGAAGCAGTCTTTCCTTTTGTAACTTTTCGCCATTTAACAGCGGGAGAATATATTAATTATCGCAATAAGGGTGGCTGGGATGTAAGTGTTCCTCCTAAGCTAAAGATAAATTTTTAGTTTCGCCAATGAATATACTATACACTATAATTTTTTTGAAATTCAACAGTTTGCACTTCTGCATTCTCTGAACCAATATTTATGGAATTTTGTGTGCCCTTTCCAACAAAATCATTTAAAAGTGCCGGATCAATTAGATTCAAATTTGCGTAAACATATTGAAAATCAAATTGTGGCAATTCACGATCATTATCCTTAAACGAACGTAAGCCAATGTGTGGTCGTAAAAAACTATCAGCCAATGGAAACCAACGCAACTGAATCTCATGCACCTGTTTACCTTCCTTTAGTACTTCCAACATACGTTTACGTTGTTGCATATATGTTATGCGAAAAATTTTAATTTTTTTGGCAACATAATCAGCATTTAAACCATAGCCCATAGCAGCAGCAATGTCTTCAATTGCAGCATTTCGCAGCTCACGCGAACGATAATCTGCGTCGTTTAGATCCCAGAGGCAACGATGAGAACCATAGAGCCGTAAAAATTTCACCGAATGCTTAAGTGACCATTTGCCTTCTAGTAAATCATCTTCGAGTCCATTCCAAATCAGTTTAGTGCTTGATGATAAAGGACTAGTTTGTTGCGCATGGGGTGACGCCGTTGACGATAGCTCATCTAAAGAATTAACGGAGGACGGCGAGGCATAATTGTTGGTTCCATTATTTTCAGTTTGCTCCCTTTTAATATTTGAGGTATTTTCATCATTAAAGAACGATGCTAGCGCTTCCAAGTTAACGGTTTCGCTAACAGAAGGTGGCGGCGGTACAGATGCAATAGGATTAATCGGTTCATATGCGGCATCTTGCTCATCTTCCTTTTTAATTTCAACATTTGTTACTTGTAATGGCGTCTGTGGTGGCAGCAAATTAGTATCAACAAAATTAGGCCATTCCAAATCAAATTTGGTTTCTAAAAAGCTTTCAGCCAGAGAAAACCAAACTAAATTCGACTTGTAATTGGGATTATGCGTCATTTTTGATTTTTCTTCTGGATAAATTTGCTTAAAAACTTGCACTCGTTTTTCAATACGCTTTAGTGGCATTTCCATTTTATTGGCAATTTGAGCCATTGCATCATGTTGTTCCAAAAATAATTGCGGTTCTTTAATGTAGTTATTTGGCCATAGCGTAGGCTGTGAACCAAGTAGCTCAACAAACTGCAGTGATTCTTTTGTACTCCAATGACGTTTTGTAAGTCGGGAAATTTCTGGTTGAGAAGAACTTATTTTTAAAATTTCTGACATCATTGGAAGAGATTCTTTTGATGAAAGTGGTGACGCATCGTAGTCTATGTCTCTGCTGTTGCTATTTTCATCATTAAATGAAGTAATGTTGGGAATGTTTGTTTCAGCAACATCGTTCATACTGTCATCGTTTTGCTGAAAAAAAAAAATGTAAGTTATTTATAGGTAATAAGCATAAATAATCTACTTGAAGTAAAGCATTGCATAGAAAATAGCTACGATACACCTTAATGTTCCCAGTGTCTGTCATTGACTGGCTAAGGTGGACGTCTAGATGACAGCAGTTCGGTTTTGATCTCAAGAAACAAAAGGCAACTGATCATTGGAATGTGAAAAAAATACCTATCATTGAGCGGAGAAATATAAGTGTCAAAAAATGAGAATTGGTCTTTGTAGTTTGTTTCCGTTGCTTCCAACATTTTTCTCTGTTATCATCAAAGTTCTAAAATAAACTTCAAGCATATGCTAATCGTCTACACTATGTCAATCACTTATATCAGGTACACATGCATTGACTTCGAATTACTTTACTTTATATGGCTCACAATCCATACTTAGTCATGGTTTGAATCAAAGAAGTTTTCCATTTTTCTAGATCCCGGGTTAGGTTCTACTAATTGCGTAACCCAAGTAATCTGATGTCGGTCTCTGAAACGAAGGTTCGGCCTGTCTTTTATTTTTAAACCTGGTGGCTGTGTATTCTATTCGCTGGATGTGTACCAGGCAATGCAGTTAAAGGACTTTCACTATTTGAGCTTCAACAACATTATTATGCAATTTATAGATTTCTTGATGGAATCCTTTTCTTCATACACCATCTTTGCATTCAGGACCAAATATGCGATGCAAAATTTTGTGAATGGCAATGTTTTCAATGTCACTAAAACGATTTTTCTTGACCAATAATTCTTAATACATCGATTCAATTATTAGTGTATGAGAGGTTCCAGACGTCGAAATGTTCCCATTTGACCACAGCTCTAGATATAAAATACATTTTTACCGGTGGGGCCTTAAATATGGTATATAGGGAATACATCTCTTAATATTACATATGAAGCAAAAAATACCATTCAAATGATATAGATCATACTGGTATTCACACTTTATTTAGCATTCATTTACCCAGTTTTGGCCTGTGGGGCCTCTCGTGTACAAATCACAAAATCCGTTTCTTACTAATTATTATAATAATTAATTTTGAGTTGTATTTGTCTACAGTTATAGGTTTTATGTAGTATAGATCGTGTTTTGATCGGAATCTCAATTTTTAGCTTTAAAGAATTTGTTGTTGGTTTTTTAAATCCTATATGCTATTGGGTATTTTAAAATATTATTTGTAGGTTTGGCTTTCATGTCTTTCAGAGCAGTTTGCTCCCACTGTTGGAATTGTTTAGTCTTTTTTTTTAATCTTTCACTTACTTTTTTAGGCAAGATACAGTGTTCCTTGATAGGCTCTTTATTTATATACATATATTGGCAGAAACAAAATTTTAAATTTAATAGAGGTAGGTTTTAAAACATAGGTCAACACAAAACATTGAACAGAAGTTACCTCATTATCATCTTGCGTAATCAAGTTTAGTGTACTACTGCTAATGTCATCTATAGGTAACAATAATTCTGGATTAATAGCAAAGACCACATCATCTTCCAATTCCGAATCTGTGTCAACATCCTAATAGTAATAAAGCTTGTATAAAAACATACTAGTTAGCTTAACAATTAACGATTACCTCAGGTTTACGAAACTTCTCAGCACGTGGAACATTTCGCAAAAATGCATCAGCCAATGCAAACCACTTCAATTTTGTACTGGCTCCTAAGCCTCGTCGTATACGCTGTTTGATACGACGCTTTTCATAACGATATGTACCACGGAGCACATTAATTTTCTGAAGGACCTGCTCCATTGTTATGTGACTACCCATAGCTGCAGTTATATCAATCATCGCCGCTTTTCGCAACTTTCGATTTCGATTGTCGGGATCACGCACATCCCAGAGGCAACGATGGGACCCATATAAACGTAGCAGGCGTATCAATTGCTTAACATTCCACTTTTCAATTACATATTCTTCATTCTCTAAATACACCGGCTTGAACTCGTCTGGCATTTTAATGCCAGTATCCTGTAGGAAGATTATAAATACAGATTTTAACTGAAAGCAAAATAAATTTTTTTCTTACGTATGACATTGCAGAAAATATTGCACGGTTTTCTTCTTCATCGCGTGGCTTCCAAACACGTTTACGTCCTTGAAATGAATAAGAGGACATTTTGTCGCAAATACTTATTTAATCTACTTTTAAAAATAGTTATGCTATATCTCTGCCGAGTTTAATTGTGTGAATGGGCGCTACGTGGTAGCAATCGGAAAAAACGTGGATTGGAATGCTATAAACATTTAATTGAGCAATAGGATAGGGTAATGGACGACGCCGTCGTTGAGATAGTGTCCCTGATGATCTCGAAGTTTGTAGTCGCAGCTGAGACAAGGAATGTTGACGATGCTGGAATCGGAATAAGGCGAAGAATTCACTTCGTTACAGACAGCAACAGTAGCTCCGTTGAAGTTAAAATGCAGATGCTCCGATTGAAACTGAGTGCATGAGGGTCACTTAGGACAAATCCATTTTATGGCTGAAAGCGAGTCCGAAAGGTCTGTTTTCTTTATCACATTCCTGATATTGACAGTAACTTTACGATCATTATGTCTTATCTATAATTTAATTATTTTTGAAGATTCACCCTAAAATAATAATATTTATGATTGACTTTACGATTATTTTTTATAACCAATTTGTGGATCTGTTCATTGCAGATAAAAAATTTTAGATTTGTTTTATGAATTTTTGTGATAAAATATAAATGTCAAATCCTGAGTGTAAATCGAATCACAACAAAAATGGAAATAAAATGAGGAGTGTTAAAAATATATGCACATGATTCAATTATCATGGTCGCAGCACGATTATTACTTCAAACTAATAATAGCTGTGATTTGGCTTAAGTTTACTTTAGGTCACATTCGCCAATCTTTATAAAACTAAACTTTTCTTATGTGCTTCTTAATTCTAAAAAGAAATATGTAATCAAAAAAAGTCGCTCGGATCTGGTTTCGGAGATATAGGCATCGGAAGTTGCGGATATAGCTTTTGGAAAAATCGTCATTAGTTGGGAACTGGTGAACAGACATCAAAATTATGGGTGTCAAAAGAAAGATAATTTAATGGCCTATAATAATGTAGATCTTTGAAATTTTACCTATAATTTTGGAGATATGACGTTTTTTCTGGAATTTTGACCAATTGTTTTTTTAAAACCTTTTTTTTCCAAAAACTGTGTCAATACCCCATAACTTTTTCAATTTGTTAAGAAAGCTTAATTTATTCTTCTTAAAATGGTATATCATTTGTTATAACTTTTTGCAATTATCTTTATTTTGAAATTCATATTTTTGATATTCATTCAGTGGTTCCCATCTTATAATGACTTTTACAAAATCTATATTCGCGACTTCCGATGGCTATATCTCCGAAACTAGATCCGAGCGACACTTTTTTTTCATTTTTTTTTTGCTTTTTACCCCTTAAAAAAATTTGAGAATGTGATCTAAAGTAAACCTGTTCCCATATCGCCGACTTATTTCTCATACAAAATTATTTTTAAGCGGGTAAGCCGTGTCAAAAAAAATACGGTTTATATTAAAAATGAGGAGAGCAAAGTCGGGTTTATCCTCGCCATATTATTAGCGAGTAACGAACGCAATCCAAAAAAAAGCAAGAAAGTCAATATTTTAACAGCTGTTTGAGCAAGCGAGATAGTTACATTATTTTTAAGAAACAAAAGATGTAGTTTTATTGCAACACATACGGAAAGGAAAAATTCTAAATTTCAATAAATCGAACAAAAATAATCATTTCATTGCATATTAAGAAAAAACAATAAAGTTAAACGTAAAAATAGAAAAAAAATGCATCAAATTGGAATGCAAATTCACTGAGTAGCCTAAGACGATAACGAAAAATGTCGGCATAGCCGTCGAAAATTTATGGAAAAAATTTAATACATGTGAAAATGGAAAATACAACAAAACAAGATATGCACATTAATGTGGTGAAAAATGGTATCGGAAATGTGAAAGAAGAATTACGCAGACAATCGACAGGAGCTAATGGCGCTGGCCAGGACGTTGATTTGCTTGGGGCGTCAGCGACGGCAACAGACAAGCAAACATGGTACGCCCTTAATTTAAACAACAACAATGCGTTTGTTGCATTGGGTAGCAATGGTGAACGTCAATGCGATGCACCAACGACTTTAGATGCAACTAACAAAAAATTATGGAGCTTTGAGCTTTGCAAATCATTGGTTGCGGTCGGATTAGGAGGAGGTAGTGGAAAAATGGTTAGTGATGGAAGCGGTGATGGTGGCGCAGGAGCAGGAGAATACTCAAAATTAGTAGGAGTAAAGGAAATTGTTAGCTTAACAGTTCCAGATAAAGGTGGCGGAGGAGGCATAGCTGTAGGCGCTGGAGAAGCTGCCGCACTGGTAAGTAGTTATTTTTTTCGATTATGCCTAAGTCTCGAAAGAGTAAAATAAAACTAGATTGTTCAGTTTTTCACAACTTCGTCAAATAACTGTTTGAAAAATATTAAACGTAGGTCTTAGTTTTAATCCCTACACAATCTGTATACATATAATCAATCCAGAGTACATGTACAGCTGCAAAATACGTTAGGTCCTTACTGTGTTAAAATTTTGGTTCGAAAAAAGTCCCTAAGCTCTTATGTTACTTAAGATTTACGAAATACTGGATTAAAGCTATCAGCTAAATCATTGCCTCAACAACGATCAACGTGCCTAAATTCAACATCAAACATAGAATTTTTGCACAATAATTAGAAAGACTTTATTACGAAGAAAGACTTTATTTGAATATTTAAATACACTATAAGTAATGCGATCTATGAATAAAACTATCTTGAAAACTTTATTTGTCTCTTTCCCAGATTGCATCAAATATAAAGAATTTTGTTTCTAAACAATTGGATGATTATAAATGGTTTTGGTTCCCATAAAAAGTGCTACATATTATATTAGTACCATAATCGTTTTAGTTGTGATAAAGGGCAGCGTTAGCACATTCAAAATTAAATCGAAACTACAAAATAATGTCTTTATTTGTGTTTTTGGAACAATGTAAAATTTAATATGTATTTTATAGAGCTGTTTGTTCAGTAGTTTTAGTGCAAAAAACAACAAAAAAATTACAAACGCAAAATGCATAAAAAGGAACAAAAAATGGGCTACGAGCTGCTTATACTAGTTTCCATGACGCTACGTCACTTCATCAGTAAGCTTTGTTAGCCGATGTTTAATAATCTGCAAGCACACTATATTTTATTTTCTGCATTGACTAGTTGAGAATCCTAGAAAAACATAAAACATAGTGCACACACACATTCCTTCCTCCTTCACATGCAATTGCTTATGTAGCTCTTTTGATATTACACATTTCTTGACGAGCGCTCCGTTGAAAGCTTTTCTGGCGATACGAATGAAGTTGCAAGTGCTATATGTAAAATAATGAATTCAGTTCAAAGTTAATATATCACGCCCTATATAATGTCAAAATATCGCTACCACTCTGTCGAGTCCTATAAAAACTACCGAAAATGGCATCTACATTGAAACTACAAATTTATATCTTCCTAATAACATATGTCATAATAAGATATCGTCATAATTTTTATTAAATCAAAAAGAAAATACATTATTAGCACTCAAACGTCTTGAAGTCTCACAGAATAAGTTTTATATTGCAAAAAATTTTATTTCTCCGTTTACTCAAAAAAATGTTTGTCGAAAAATTCTTTTGTTTGTTGGCAAGAGGGAAAAACTTAAGGGTCGTGTACAGAATTTGTCGTACTCGGAAATACTCTCTTGTTCTGTTCGTTCGTTGACATAACTTTTGTTGTGGCGGGTTGACGGAATATTTGTTTTGACAGTTATAGACGCAAAAAAAATTTATATTTCGTATGTAAACACAAAACAGGTTAACAAAAAAGAATAGACATACGCACCGGTATTAAAGCATTCCAACTATGCGAAGAAAGCAAAAACTAAAACAAGACTGTACCAACTAATAACATATTTACAAAACAATAAACCCAGAAAGTAATGCGCCTAAATACGCAACCAACATCCGAAAGCAGCACCTCCAGAAATTTATTCGGATCTGCCTTGGCCACATCTATTGACCCACAAATATATTTTCATTTTATTAATAACTGTCACTTTTTAAAACAGAAACATCTTTTTCTGTTTAACAGACTAATTTTGCTAAATTCTCTAAAAGTAGCTTCCGCTTGGATTGTACGAAATATTATTTAATTACTATGCTCTTGTCATATTTATTTTGAAATTTAAGTTAGCCTTTTATTAAATCTATTAGGACGAAATAGACCTTAGTTGTTAGTGCCTATCTTTAAGTTTTCTTGTAAAATTTATTTCATAAATAAAATTCAATAATAATAATACATAGCAGGTTTTGTAACTGACTATTTTAAAATCATTTTAAATTTTAAACATAAGTATTTGCACCGAAGTTTTATTGACTTTTAGCCTGAAACAAAAAGTATATCAACTGTATAGAAAACTAAAGTATTATGCCAGGTTTTGTAATCGATTGGGTGTTTAAAGCTCAATTTAAATAATTTATAATGAGTCTTATCAAGAATGAACATTCTTTCTCGAACTCCCTGGTTTGTAATAGCTAAAATAAATAATGTAAGTACTAAATTGGATTTTTATTTAAAATAATTATTTCCAAAATGTTCTTAAAACCCTATACTACAAATAAAAAGTTGTTAGCTCAGCATATGGAGTCAAATGTAGACATTGTGAGGGGCTTCACCAAACAAAGAATTTGACTTGAACAGACAAGGCCCACCAATAAAAACGTCTTCTGAGTGAAAAAAGTACATAAATAACTTTTATACCGTACACACAGGTATATTAAAGAAATTTTTTTTTCATGAAAAAAACAAGGAAGAAAGCGGCAATAAATGCTCAACAGTATTCACAGAAGTGGTACAGCCTGTGGTCCTAATCAGGAGGTTAAATTTTTAACAAAAGAAGAAACCATTTTTAAGATTACTGGCATGAAGGAGTCCATGGAGGGTGTTTTGGATTATCAAATTCTGGGTGTAGATGCGACACCAAAAAAACATAGAGAAAATGTTTCGGCTGATAAATCTATCGAGGAAAGCTCGGCCACGATTTGTGTTGAAGAGAATGCAGCACATTGTCAGTTAGAAACACTTCAAAAAGAACGAACAAAGCCAAAGCTGCAAAACCAAAAGGAAACGAACTAAAACATTTTTCATGTGCTAAAATAATTAGAACTCAACAAAAAGAAATGGAGGAAACAATAACAAAAATGTCTCGGTCACTTGACTCAATATATAACGTTTAAATTCTTGTTTGTCTTTTTTTAACCTTAGCTGTCAAAATCAAATGGAAAATACCAGTTCCACACATTAGTTTTTGATAAAAAATAGTATCCCTGGAAATTTCCATTCTCAAAATATATACGATTGAAAATGCTCCCTATCAAAAGGATTAAATTCTCGTGAAGGAATTTCTCGATATACTGAATAGACCGTGAAATTAAGTACATGCAGACTGTAGAGGCATGTACATATGTTCAATTTGAACTCTTTTTACAATTTCTTTAGAAAACGATTTTTTTTTTAAATTTGTGTGTCATCCCTACCAGAAATTTTTTGAGGTAGTCCTCCCATTTCATTATATGTTTTATTGATTGTTTTTGCTATTTCACTCTGTGATTTCCGGTTCAAATCTTCTGTATTAACCTAGATTTTAAAGAATCAGTTGACTTGGATCGTACCATTAAAAATTGGAATCCTAATAGCGCCAAGGTCAAATGAAAAAATTCGAATTCATTATATCTCATAAAAATTAATGAGACTTGGTACATATTTATGTATGTAAAAGGTACGGACAAAAGTAAGTTTCAAGGAAAAATATTTTTATATCTTCTCATCTTTAAATCCAAGATTTTATTCTCAAAATTCAATGTTCGGAATTTTCAATATCCAGTAGTTAATTTTTCTTCATTCAAGTAATCTGCGCTTAATCATTTACGCGTCAACTTTTCGGTCCCCTTACCTATCCTCCAATCGTGCCGACAACCCTTCTGTCCAGTCTTTCTTATAGAAGGATTATAACCAAATTGAACTCATCGCGTCACCTACTGGTAAGGGTAGAACAACGTCTGCCAGGCCAGCTAGTGTAGAATAAAAACTGAAAATTAAGTGAGGAACTTTAATAAAATAAAAATCGCTTTATTTACAGAAAAATAACAAAAAATTTAAAAAACAAATTAACAGAGAATTGATTTCAAGCACATACGGCACTTATGACTTATGTAATTTTAGTCATCAATTTTTCTTTCACACTATAAAAAGTCGTTCACCAAATTTTTTACTTGGTTGATGCTTCATCAGTTTCTTCAGTAGTGACCGCCATAAGCGAATATTTATGTTTTAATTGAAATTAAATAATAATTTAATAAATAGAAATTATTGTTATTTTAATTTGAAGTAAGATTGCAGTCTTTAACGCATCTATAGTTTGATCGTTTAAATTAGAACAAATTTTACTGCATTTATTTTTCGCTGCTGAGAAACATATTTCGGATTCGACCGAGGAAGTAATAGGTTTTCTGCAGGTTTTTTTTATCATAATTTCCACCCTGTGCATGAAAACCCATTTTCTTTTGTAAAACTTTAGCCAATGGTAAAACCATTCAACGGGTGTAACAACAATTAACACTCAGCAATGGATTAAGGGTTAGAGGGAGCTATAGCCCCGGGCTCTAAGCTCAAGGCGGCCCCAAAGTAGCGGAATGCTAAGCTATTTGCTAGGGGTTTAACATAGAACAAGGCCCTCTTTGTGTTTTTAGGAAAAACAACGGAATTAAATATTTTGCAATTTAAAAGTAGTGGTCAGAAAACCTCATTATCAACCACAACAAGTTATCTAAACTGACCCATAAGATCACAAACAGAGGGACCTTTTTAATACAAATCAAAAGAGCCCATTGTGATCCTTTTCCATGTCTTACGCGTTGCAATGAAAAAAGTTATTTATATTTTGAATCTTTTTTTGCTCATTAGTATGTAATTTTTATATGTATTATTTTATATTTGTAGGAAATATAAGTTGTCCCTTATTCTGATCATAAAAGTTTTGTTTTAGTAAAAGCCCATTTTTACTTTTTAGCCCTGGGCCACGGATAGTCTTAATATGCTGCTGGTTGTACTGTGTGCAGTAAAATTGGAGAAACATTGACTGATATTAACGTATGGTAATTTGGGGTCGATAAGTTCGAACCTACCGATACGTCAACGTTTTGTGATAACGGTAAATTTACCTGATTTTGGCACGGTTAGAAACGATCTCCTACAACTTTCTTTATTTCAAGTCTGACAGGCTTGTTCTCTGATGTAAAATTGTTCCTCAAGCAATCAGAATAATGTGTTTTGAACAATACACAATTTTTTTTTAAAAAATAATGTACCCTTGTCTAAAATTTAAATTCTATTGCAATGTGAACAAACTGAAAAATTATATATTCTGTTTTAACTTTTTAAATATACCGATAAACTTCTTTATTTTAGTATACACTACAAAATGGCAGTTCAGCATCACCACCAGCACCAATAATTTGCCAACATTTGGCCTGCTTGTCCAGTTCAAACCAAACACAAACTCAAATATCTCCAGAATTGTCTACCGGTTGTCTAACAGCTGCTTCCAATTATGCACTAGCTGGCGCTGCTGCTTCATTAACACCTCCTGCGAATTCCAACTCAAATCGCACTTCAATCAACAACTCCACCGATAATTTATCCTACAGCAGTGATAATTACTATCCAGACGAATTAATTGTGCTACAAAATACCATTTCCGCCGATGATGACGACATTGAAATTGATGATGATGAAGCAGAGAAGATATCGCTATATTCAGATGATTGCGTCTATGCCTATCGTGGTGATGGCGCAGACTATGATCTTGGACTTGAAACAATGCACAATCGTGGTCATTTTGTTGATGATGAAACTGATTTTCTTGAAATGGATTTTGAACCAGATCCTCTATCTGAAGTAGAATGCGGTTCTATAGAAGTCGCCAACAGTTTTTTAATGCAACGCGATAATTGTATTTCACTGGCGCCAACATCTAATGCAGCGCATGTCCAGCGACAGCTATATAATTCACCAATTGAAAATTTGCCTCCGCTACAAAAGGGAGGCTTGCAGACACAATCGTCACTGCTAAGTAAAAACTTTTCACGCATTGCTTTACATTTGGATCAAATTAAATCAGAAGAATCGCCCACACCAGACGGCACTCGTCGTGAAAGTATCAGTCTAGCTGCCACAGTTATTGATACTATTATTGAACCAGTTGAGCCACAGTCACATTCGTTGCCGAATTCATTGTTGACAACTTTTGGACGAGATTTGCAAGAAAAACAGCAAGAGGAAAGGACAAGTCCTTTGAAAGTAACCGGTAAGATAGATATCTGCAATTTTTTCAAAATTCACTAAAATAAACCAACTTCTCTATTTCAAAGGTGCCAAACCAAAGCGTTTCAATACTTTTTCTACATCGTCTTCGACCTCCTCTAAAATTTCCTCCAAATCACGCACATCAGTACGTTCCATTGCTTTCAATTCTACAGGCCTATGTAGCAGTAATAGTTTTGATGAACGCAGTGTCAGTTGCACCGACTTTCGTTGCAATCCAACTGATGACATTATCACAAATTCTGCTGCCGCAGTGGCAGCTATTGCTTTTAATGATGAAACATGTTTAGATTGTTTAGAAAAAGAATTTCTCGCCAATACTATAGGCAAAGCAGTGGATCTCAGCGAATGTTCAAAATGTCAAAAGCGGCGTGCATTCAATGCCGCAGCTTATGGGGAAAATCTTTGTCAAACTCAATTGAAATCTACATCGTTGTGTTATGATTTCAACGATCCGCCTAACAGTGATTGTTTATTTCAGGCGAAAGAATTCATACAGTTCAATCATCGTAATGAGAAACGCCATAAGAACTTGGCTGACAAATTGAATGAGGCCAATGTGACAACACAGCGGCTGAAAGTAGATCATGATGATAAAGCAAATTTGTTCATGGGTTGTAATGTTGCAAACCAAAGATCAACGTGTGATATTTTAAATGAGAAACAAGTAAGTCTAGTTTTATAAGAGTCTGATTTTTTTGTATCTAAACTTGATATTTTGAAAATTATCCAAAAACGAACAATTATGCGCTCATACTCGCAGCGCATAATATTATCACAAAAAATATGTTCATGGTTTTTGGACGATTTTTCTATTAAATTTTGGGTAATGCAATGTGAACTAAAATTATTTTTATGAAGTTAAAAGCGTAAATTAAATTAATTCTTCCGCAACCAATACATGTACATGTTTTATAAATTGTCACTAAAGGGTGCTATTTTTTATTGCAGCTTCTCAAAAGTGTATTGACTGAAAAGGAAATAGTCACAATTTCCACCAATAATATGAATGAAGATGCTCTGGTGCAGGCACTGGTATAAAAAATATAGTTTACTTCCTAATTAATTAGTATTAATGTTTAAGGGAGATTTTCTTTTTTTCTGGATATAAAATTAATCTTCAGTCTAGTCTATTTTGTTTAAGTTGAATTTTTAATGATAATAATTGCTTTCGTGTTACGGACCCAAATGCAATTAATTAAAATTACTTTTTTCTCTGTAATTGTAATTAATGTTATATGTATGTTTTACGTCAAACAAATTTAGTAAAATACGAGATTAGCTTTTTTAAACTCTAAGTAGAACAAACTAGAAAATTATCATCTCGTAAAGAAAATCACCCTAAATATAAGCCGTTAATTTAGTTTGTTATGAGTCTATTTTATTGTAGTTTCAATAATAACTCTTTAAACGTAAATAATTTATCACACAGGATAAACTCAAAATACCCTACAATGCTGAACTGATCGAAACTCATTTTAAGCATGAGTGTAATGCGCACACCACCTTCAAAGAATTCAAATCTTTTAAACAATTTATTTTAAATGCATCAAAGCAAAATTGCAATCATCCACGTTTGCAGCGTCTTATTGAGATGGTAACACGAGGCCAAGTAGAAGTGTCGTACAAAAAGGTAGATGGATTTTTATTAAGTTCAATTAAAATTTGATTATTGCATCAAATCAAATTTTAAATATTTTTTATGAATAGGATACCCATATAACACAAACTGAAATGGTGCAATTAAAAGTAGCTGATATACTACATCAATGGACACGCACCAATAATTTAGAGTTACTTCAGCAATTGGACAAACGATTTCTGGAGGCTAATGTTTTAGGTATGTTTCTCTGATTGTTTGCAAACAAAAAAATAAAAATAATGTATTCGTTGTTATTTTATTCAAGGAAAAGTTGCGAACATCATACGTCAAGCACAACAACGTTGCTCACCGCGGCGACCGCTGCCGGAATTTATATCGATTCCACAGTATTATGCGAGTGGCTATTTAAAATTAACCAAGAAATGTTAAAAATTCGTTAGCAGCAATTTAGTAAACTATATTTAAAATTAATCAATACACAAACTCACCCAACCAAACTTAATACACACACTTAACTCACATTAACACACACACACACCTTATTAAGCATACATATGGACTTTGAAGATGTAACGTGAAAGTAATATTTAAAACAAAAAAGTAAATTTATTGTATTGTAGAAATTATTCAAACTTTATATGATATATCAAAACTACTAAGTAGCCTATATAGCAGGGAAGGCCAGTTTCATTCACTTTGGGTGCCGAATTTCAGCAACAACAATTTTTAGCAACAACAAATACATTTGAACATTGATCATTGGGTACGAACCATTCCTTGTCGACTTTTTCTATCTATCACAAAGGGAATGGATTTATTTTCGGTTTCGTTCAAGGAGTTAAAACTGGAATTAAAAACTCTCCTACGGATTGGAATTTGGAACTGACTTTTTCAATTTTATGGCATAAAGAAATTTATTCATTCTTGATATCATTCAAGTGATCAAAATTTAAAATTGTAACATTTTAGTTTTACTCTTTGATTGGTACATAACATGAGCCAAAATCGGTCTCTTCGAAGGCACTGTACTACCAGAAGTGATGTCAAAAATCCTTTTTCACTTTTCTCCATCACAATTTTGTTTATTATTAAAATTTTCTAATTCCTTCTTACAGTTACAAATATAGAATCGGAAATCAATTTATTTTTGCCATGGAATTGGAAAAATCGTTTCGTTATTGTAATTCCCTGGAATGGAATTTATATTTTTCAATTACAAATTTTGTTTCCTAGAATAGAATCGTAAATGAATCAAATGCTTATGCCATGCAATATAAATTAAAAAGTAATCATTCTAAGCAGCTCTGACTTCATCTATACATTTAATTTTGAGTAGAGCCGCACTATTCGCCGCGAGAGCCGCGTTAAGGCCACACCACTGCTATATAGTTTAGTATATATAATATTGGTTAACTTAGCAATAAAACACATATTATCAATAGATTATGAATACAATTATAATTACTATATATATGTATGTATATATATGTATATATATATATACAAATAATATCTGCAATTTATATCAATAATCTCATTATCATCCATGGTAAAGGTTGTTTTTAGAGTAATGGAACTTTAAATTGATATAAAATACATATGTAGTATGTATTAAATAAGTTATGCATTTTTTATTTAAGACTGTTTTATGATACTTACTGTTTAAAAGTGATTTTTGGCATTTATTCACCACGAATAGCTGTAACAAGTAATTTTAAACATTTACTCTACTCAATGCAATAGCAACAACACGTTGAAATGCTCGTAGAAAAGATGCTAGCCAGCAACAATTTACGATACCAAATCGAATGCGATTTATTACAGTTAGTCTTGGTGGATATACATACATACATATGTATGCCGGATTTTATTTTTTATAAATAAATGTCATGAGATAATCTTTTAAATAAAAATAAAAAAATTGATTTGACCTTATTTTTATGAGTTTAATAATATATTTCAATCTAAAGCTCTATAACTCTAGAAAAAAAATCACAATTAAAATAAGCGCGCATATATATTAATTATTAAATGTTATTTGCAACACATTTCCTAGAACCAGATGCATCGTATTTTGTTTTATGTTTTAAAATATCAATGTATTAAATTATACTTCCGATTGCGGCCTTTAGATGCTAGTGATACTCGCTGATGTCTTCCCATAAAAAAAAACTCAATATTCAGCTTTCTCAAGAAAGATAGCCGATAGCCAAGCACAAAACATCTAATAATTCACTAGAATTTCTGTCGAACGGAACAAAACTAACTAAGTACTGAAAAGCTCTAGACCTACTCATATAACCAGCAAAAATACCAATTGCTTTTTTTCTTTTCGTATATAATTTATGCCAATTTCATAACTACTTAAACATAATTTTCTCTCACAAATTTCGCGGAAGCATGAAAAATCAGCCACCAACTCAATAATTTACTAAAAAAACCTTGACGGAGGAACTATCTTTCCGACAGATGAATTTTAGATATTGGGAAGTCTCTAAAATGATATATTCTTAACATCACGGTGAATGAGAATACAAATAAATAATTAAGCATATCGAAGAAATCAGAGGCCCAATGAAGTCCATATACTAGGGGCGTGCTCTGAGGATCAGAGCCACCCAACCCCGTCTTGTCGAGGAGCTCAGAGGTCTAATCAAGTCCATATACTAGCGGCGGTCTCTGAGGGTTAGAGCCACCCACCTCCGAGCATGCAGTTTTCTATAGAATTTTAATTAAAGATGTGAAGAGTAATTATTAGTATGAGCACGACCTATCAGTATACGCCTCTGGTGACGATGATAAAATGCAGTGTGCTCCCCAAATAACATACCAACGAAACTGGGCTTTAGCTATTTTATACGATACAATTACAGGGTTGAAAGAAAATTAGCGATACGTCCTTCCCCTCTGAGGTGTTCGCTTTTAAAGAACTAAGAAAACCTATTAAAAGCGGGTTTATTATAAGATTATAGCAGATTATCGAATAAAGTGGGTAGTGATCTTCTTTTATACCTCCAAAGTACCAAGAGAATATTCCATAATTTTTTTGAATCCAGCTCTGCGTGGAAAACCATTCACATTCTCACGATTAACTCCAAAAATTCATTATAATTTTCATTAAAACACGCCAGAAAAAATTAAAGATTCCTTAGGGTCCAAAGAGAGATCTTTATTTACGGTCAAGTTGTTTTAAACTACAGAAAAGGCATTGAAAAAAATTAAAGTTTTTGCTGCAAAAAGCGGTTTTCAGGGAAATGTACTCTCCACTAAAACGGTCCATTGTAGCTGTATCTACACACTCATTTAACCTCCAGAATGCTTCAGCACAGTAGTGTTAGATTTATGAGCATATTATAGATTTTCAATTTTAATAATCAAATTCACACGGATACATGTGACTAAAAGTGTAACGTGCAAGAGTTTATAATTCGCTATGAATATAACCAGAGTTTGTCCTCATGAATATGAACAATTTTTTATAATATACAATTGTTTTTTTTTTTATTAAAATAAGCTTGCTTAATGAACTACAAAAAATCTGCTAATAATAAAAGAACCATTTCCTTTACTGAGAGAACCCAATGTCTGCAAAAAATGAAATACAACAATCCACTTTATAAGACATAAAGCCCACCACACTAGGAGTGTGATTGCAAGTTGTAGGCTTGGTTTTGCAATGCTTTCAACACTAGTACCTAGACTGTCTTCCATATGATGGTTGCTGATAGTAGCCTCCTGACGGTCCAGGCGGAGGTGGTGGTGCGCGGCCTACAACTTGTGAAGGTGCACCTGAGCTAGCACCTGGCGGCATTGTAGGCACTGCTCCATAATGTGATGGTACTGGCATACCTGAAGGTGGCCATCCTCCAGCAGCATATGGCGCCATAGGTGGTGGTGGTGGTAAAGGTGGCGGTACAGTTGTTGGTCCAGAAACACCGCTACCAGTACCTACTACAGGCACTGGCGTACCAGATGTAGCGCCACCCGTATTATAACTGCTCACACCACCACTGCCACCTACAGAATGTGATTGTGGTGGCGCACTTGAAACTGCAGCAGAATTATACATGGAGTGTAATTGATGTGGATTTACCATAGTTGGTGTTGCATACAAATGATAAGCTGCAGCCGCAGCAGCTAAACTGGCAGCATTCATTGATTCTTGCACTGCAGTGGGTGGTGCTGTGCCAAGTGACTTAATTGTTTGTATATTATTGATTTCAAGGGGAGCCAAAGTATTTGGTGGCCCAACACTTGAGGCAGTTTGTGAGTTTTTGGACTTTGCTGCAGGTGAATCAGTGGCACCACCAGCTGGGCCAGTACTACTTATGTTGCTCTTCAATGTAGTTGGACTATCAGCACGACTTGGTGGCTTCTGTGGTGGACTATTGTGGGAATCATTTTGTTGCTGTTGATTTGTCTGATAAAGATCCAAAACTTGATGGCAAATATCTTCGAGTATCTCCATGGTCACATCAGAGACAAACATATCCCACCAACGCAAATGTGATGGTTGACGACCTACCCAATCAGCTACAGTAAACTTACTTAATTTACTAGCAAGATGTATTAGGGCAACTGCAATAATCTCTGGTTCCCACTGCAGACAGACGACTGTGCTTAATGAATCATTTACGAAATTCCATGCCATTTGCACCATTTTTTGTAGTTTCTGTTGATCGCCTTTAAAACATTTTGCATATTTGAGCAAGAATGTGTAGGGGTGCTCTACCTGCAGATCAAATTTAATAGTTTGCAGCAGAATACGCTCCAAAGTCATAACTTCCTATGAGAAAAATAAGAAAATGGAGATTAAATTAAATAAAATAATTTATTGGTAAAGCACCTCCTTGGGGTCTTCTCCAAATGAATAGAATTGAGTATCTGTTAAACGTCCACGTGCAGTCTTAATGATATCCCTGCATTTCTTGGGCGTTTCCTCCACTTTACCCGCCAAGAAGAGACAACAACAAGCAGTTACATAACGTGGAAAACTTTTAAATGAATGAAACATATAAAAACGATGGAAGTACACCACTCCAGTAGCAATGGTATTGTGTCCAAGACCCATTTCGGTGCCGCAACTCATGATGAAGCGTGCGCCTTCCTTTCGATAGCGACGTTCCGTGTCCAACGTAGTACCATCCAATACAGAGGGTGTATCTTTGAGCTCCTTTTTGTCATAATACCAGCAAGGCATTGTCCCTATGTTGTCACAGCAGGTTTGACTAGGATTTTGCGAGTTTTGTTGCGGCGGCTGCTTCAGAATCTTGCTCAGTTGGTGTTGCAGGTACAGGCATTCCTTCATGAGAAAATGTTTACACTGTTGTTTAATTCGTTGTGTTTTGACTTATTTATTGAAATAGACGAAAAGTTTTAAACTGTTATGTTTAAATGAAATAACTTTCCGAACTATACACGTCTTACAAGAAGCGAATATTTTAACTTGTCAAATTTGACATCATTTTTGTTTGGCTGGAATCACTATTGACTTATTTTTGGCAAACATCCATAAAAGTCAAGTGGAAAGTTTTTGTAGTTATGAGCTTGATGTATTCTTTGATTTGCATCTTAAAGTGGAGTTACAGACCACGCTTTGTGTGTCGTAATGGGAAAATAAAGAATGTACCTCAGAGGTCTGCGCACGATGTGATTGAGGGTCGTAAATTAATTACGTCAGCTAAACTATGGGAGGAGGGGTTTCCAAGGGAGGAAACGGGTTAAGGAAACCCTCACGTCAACGTTTTAATGCATATAACTTACATTAAAAATTATAATATAAATCTCACGGGTGGGTCCCGTTAGATCTCACCAAGGGACAATGGAGGTCCGAAATTTCAAAAAAACATCTCACGTAATTAATGGACGTCCTCTTATAAGTTGTCCAGTTATGTGTCGTGGACTATAATATCTAAACGTTATTGTATAATTCACAAGGTATTACACAATTTTATAATAGGTATAAAAGGCTAATTGATTTCCTTATGAAAATATATAATTCAACACTTCAACCCATGGAACAACAGTAAGATATGCTTTTAGGGTGCTGTATCTATTTATGTTCTACTATGCTGAAAGAATGGATTGGAGAGAGTATAAGAAAATCTGGGTAATAAACTGGGACGACGAAACTATTTTAAGCCAAATTTGGACAGCTGCGATGCGTCACCGCTTTCGATTCCCAAATTTTTTGTCGTCGTCCCTTAATGCTTGACATACTCTGTTTTTGATCAAGTGGCAACACTGATCTTGTAGCTGTTTGACATTAGATGTTCTGAGTAACAAAATTACGAAAATTGGTTGATTTAGCTTGACGTGGATAAATAAAAGAAAAATAGTATATAAATAAATTTGACACGCAGAAATGTCCACAAATGTGAACGACGATTTTCTGCAGTTCAACGACTATTCAAATACAGGCAACAGTGGAGCCAACAGCCCACCACCCGCACAAATAAACGTAAACTCTCCAACTCATTCCAATAATAGCACGAGTGCTAGCAGTGCCGGGCGAATTCGAGGTGATCCATTATCTGAACTAGTCTACGATATGAGCTCACCAACACAATCTTTTAATGATGGTTCTGATGGTGCTGGTAATATGAGCAATGCCGGCGCTTATCAAGGAAAAGCAGATGATGGCAGCGATGGCAGCGGAACAAAACCAGTTTCTTTTCTTACAATTGAATATTATCAGCAATTTTTCAACGTTGAAACTTCGATGGTATTGGAGCGCATATTCAACTCTATGATTCCGAAACGCGCAGGCGGTAATTATTTAAAATCGACAATTGGATTAAATGCAGACTTATATGGCCCATTTTGGATAACGGTGACTTTAATATTTTCTATTGCAATTAGTGGTAATATTGCTAGTTACTTGCAGCATGCCAATGAAAGTTATCATTGGCGCTATAATTTCCATTTAGTTTCTTATGCTGCAACCTGCATCTTTTTGTATGCTAACTGTTTTCCAGCAGCACTGTGGGCTCTATTTAAATATAGCTTAAAGCCCGTTGAGGAAGGTCTTGAAACTGAGAGTTCCAACTTTACACCATCATTGCTCTCGTTGATGTGCATTTATGGCTACTCGTTGGCCATATACATTCCAGTTTCTATTTTATGGGTTATACAAATTTCCATACTGCAATGGTTGCTTGTTATCGGTGCCGCATTTCTTTCTGGTTCGGTACTAATTGCTGTGCTTACACCTGCGTTGCGTAATTCAAAAATTTCGCTTTTCATAATCATTGGAATTTTGGCTGCACATTTTTTGCTGGCTGCTGGATTTATGTTGTATTTCTTTCATGTGCCAAGCAATTCAACGCCAGAAATTGTCACACAAGCTGCAAAGGTGGTAACACAAGCTGCTGCTGCTTCCGTTGTAGCGGGTAATGGCACATCTTAAGTTAATTAACGCAAGTAGCTTAATATATATAGTTTTATTCCTAAATTTTTGTTTCTATCTGTAACAGACATTGGGGGTATGCAACAACAGCAAATGACTCAAAAGCTAGAAAGGAAAAAATCATAGAAGCTTATCACTTTATTCAAAATTAATTGTAAATACGCACAAATATTTAAATGTAAAAACTCTTAAGAGGATAAAAACAAAGTTGATTTTGATAGATATATGATACCTCTTTTCAGAATATTCCATAGTATATGCGAAAACATGTTTCAGGATGTCGTTATTAATTCCAATTATTTTAATACTACAAATAAAAAGTAAATAAAATTAATTTCTTGGCTAATATTATGTCACTCAAGCGTTAATTCTTGTAATAGAATCACCCAAAATCTCAACATTGACATCTTGACACATAAAGTAGTCTATGTAACATATAATATTTGTGCTATTTCATCTTTGGAAAAAGGGTCACAAAACCAAAATAAGTAATAAGCTTTGGACCATGTCTCACTTAAGCAGACCGAAATTTTTCTGGGCTTTTTCAGTTTTTTTAGGTATTTCCATTAAATTTTACCTATATCAAGATTCTACATACATCAATTTATACTTAAATTTTTGATTAAAACTGGAATAAAAATCAACAGTTTTGAGGCATATGAAAATACCATAAATTACTGAACTTTAAAAAGTCAGTTTTGTTTGTTACTGATCCTTATTAAATTTAAGTCTGTTTTAATAGTACATTCATATTTGATTGCATAACCCCAGTGTCTGATTTGTTATTTGTGATTTAATCAATTAAAAATAAAGTCATAATCAAATATTACCTTTATGATTGTGGTATCAATGAAAATTCGATCATATATAGACTTATATCAAATCACCAAACATAAGCGTGTGTTAATACATAATAAGAACTTAATAAAAATTAATATATATAAGTAATAATTGTAGCATTTTTCTTGTCTTTTCTATACTATTTCTATAAAGTTGCTTTTATGAAAATGTTTTGTAACGCTTTGGCACAAAATATATGGAACCGATTTTAATAATTTCTTTTTAAAACAATATATTTATATTTTATAAGTATTGCGGATAAACTTTATTTGCATTATCTTGCATTTGGATTTTTTGCTGCACAAGTGCTTCTGAATTATGTATATTCATTCTAATACTGATCAGAGAATTTATCGTGACTACAGTTCGCTTTAATCGCAAGAAAATCTTTTTAACTGCATGGCACATATCACCTATTACACTGGAAGTATTGAGGACTTACCGTGCAATTTTAATGGAGATTGGCACTTGAAAAAAATAGCTTATTGCAATAAAGAAAAATTACATCACATGCATACGGCAACAGTCCGTTACAAAAACATATTCATTGTGAATTCCTTCCGATTTTTGTTGCATGCAGTACTAAAACCAACCTTGCATCAAAGTGCTAAAACTATGTGGCTATATTTCGTGCATATGGCAACGCTTCCCAATATAATCTTCCCTCCGAAATGTAATTGTGAATATAAACGTTTGTCATATTCAAAACATCTCAAAAGAATGTCGATTTATTTTGTCAATTTGATGAAATATTTTATAAATTTTTCACAAAAAAACTATGGAACATACAAGGACAAGAATTTGTATTTGTTATTTGATAACGACATTTTTAATTAGTGCATTTATTTATACCTTGTTATCATCCAATTTGCAAATCGCCCGGAAACTTGGTCGACTGCAGGAGGAAGTAGATGAAATTTCAGTTGGTTTTATATGGGCATAAGATTTGACCGAGTTTATTAATCTAATATTTGGTACTTTTTAGCACTCTATACTTCACGGCACAGCAAAAGGTGAATCAAAACAACTAACAGAGGTGGTCGATGCCATACTAAAGAAACGTTTGGCAGGCATTTGGGATGATTTATATACGGTGAAAAAACAAATGAAAAATGCAGAATGCTCTGTGGGTGGGGCAAAACGCAAAGATGCAGTAGGCGAAAAGGTGACAGAAGATCGTGTTAATTATGCATCTGAACATTTGGGTGCTAAAATTCAAACTGTCATTGCTGATCCACCGAGAGGCACGAATATGGTAAAATCGCTTTTGCGATTGGACTTTAGTGCAAATCCACCTATTAATTTGTTACATGCATCTATGAGTCCAGGAGATTGTTTTGCGTTTCGTAAACCTAAAGCTGAGGTGGTTATTAGATTGGCGAAAGAGGTGAGTGAGATATTTTAAACCTGTGAGAAAAGATACTCTTTGGAGAAAAGTTTAACTAACTCGAACGATCAAACTGCTAAAATAAAAACTCTGCTTTCTCAGGTAATCGTGAAGAAAAACTAGTCGTTTGAATAGTTAACGAAGTTCTTAAATTTTTCAAACTTTTTGATATAAGTGCTTGGCACTAGCTAGCGTCATTTCAAAGGTTGGCAAAAGAAATAAAACCCATCTTATATTGTATAATTTAAGCTAATACGTAATATGTATATCACATGCTTTTAAAAGGGCGTTATATTCAACGAGCACAACCATAAAGTAGGTAAAAGTACTGTAACCAGTGATGGCATTTTCGGTACATTTGTACTTTTTTCGGTACATTTGCGTCCTGAAAAATCGTATTCAGTACATTTAACAAGTATTCAGTACATTCGGTACATTTGCCACATTTTTAGTACATTCGGCGAATTTTCAGCACATTTTCAGTACCTTTTCGGTACATTTGAACAATTTATAATAATTACCTGTTTTCGGTTTAATTAAATGAAAAAATAATTGCAACGTGAAGATATATAATAATTACCTTTTTTTGTATAAATAATTGCAAGGTGTAGTTTTTGTAATTTAATTTCATATATATATATCTCATTTTCCTAGGGTTTTTGAGATGCCAAAAGTGAGGACCTTTTTTTTTTTTTTGGTTATTGAGAAAATTTTACAAAAATTTCGTACATTTTAATAAAATTGGATGTTCACGCCAAAAAAGTACATTCGGCCTCTAAAAAGTACATTTCAAGTCTCGATTCAGTACATTTTCACAAAACCCAAATGCCATCACTGACTGTAACCCGAACGTTGAAACAGCGTTTGACAGTTCAAAAAAATTAAAAGAATTTCAACTTGATTTTTAAGCTTCAAGCTATGAAAAGTAGCAGCTAAACTGTATTATTACCTCATGAAGCTGTAAACTCATATCTTTTATTGAAAGGAATTATCTAGCTGTATAGGCAACAAGCTTAAATTCAGAACAGTAGAAATATTACAGATAAATAACACTACAAAACTGAGTGCCTACAGGGAGGGATTATATCTCCTCTATGATATATACAACTCGGACGAAAAGAGTTTAAAAATTAAAATATTGCATAATAACATTAAGTCAATACAAAAATGTAAATATGTATATAATACCCTAAAACGATATGGAATTTCACCCAAAAGTAATTTTATTTTCCTTTAGAAGAGTTTTAAATACCAGTTTTTTGCCATATCTAAATAAACTGTCTAAAAACCTAGCTGATAGCCGACAAGTTGTAATGTCAAAACAGGGTTATATGTCCATATCTAGAGGAAGGTGGGGCAAAGCGGTACACGGGGCAAAGCGGTACAAAGGGTATATTTATCCTTGCATTATAACGCCATCTAATGTAAATATAAGGAAATTGTTTTTGAGTAGTGCTCTTGTAACTGCCAGGTTATAGCGACATTTCGACCTTCCGTTTTCGAGATCCACGAAGTTCATCAAAATGAGTGCGTTTGATGTAAGATTCGAGGATTTTCAACTTAAGTAAATTCATTTCATATGAATAATTTAAAAAATATCGTAGTATCTATTAATGACATTCATTTTTATTGAGAACGACTTGCTTATTTTGATAAATTTTTGTTTCGCGAGTCTGTATGTTTACATAGGTCATGGCGGCGGAGTGGTATTGCACTTCGTATACCGCTTTACCCCACCCTTGGGGAATGCGGTATAAATGCATCGCAATAATAAACATCTTCTGTTGAGAAAATAATGAGCCTAACTACCTTAATAGATTCAATATAGATCGAACTAATAACTTACATGTTTAATTGTCCGAAAAAATTCTTTTTTTGTGAAAACTTCGTTTTTCCGTTAGACATATTGCTTTGCCCCACCTTCCCCTACATATGTATATAAAAAAAATACCTACCAAAAACGAAAAGAACATTTCACCCAAAACTAATCAATATATCAATTATTAGATATAATTTTGTACGGCAGAACCAATTACAACTTCTTATGTCTTTTTAAAGATTTTTTAAACTTTCTTTTTGAGTTCATGAGTTTTACGTCAAAATTTCAAGACTTTCTGGGCAATTTTTTAGCACTAATAAACTTAAACATATGTACTATATGTAATGGAATTGAGCTGTCTAGATACAAAAACGGTGCTCCACTTCATATTTAAAACCAAATTATCTATGTTTGTAACAAAAGATTATTTTTTGATTGAATACAAAAAATTATAAAGCATGTTTAGGAGCTGCAAAAAGCTGTCTTTGCTATTTATCCATATTTCTATTTCACATATTAGGTTTTGCAATTAGGTGACTCATTTATACAGGGATTTAATATATCGATAAAAAACATTGAAAATAAACGCTTGGGGACTAGTTTGTCAGTGTGTATACTTTCATATATCAAAACAGAAAGTATTCGAAAACCAGTAATTTTTTCTAGTAGTATTGTGTCAGTTCCACAAAGAATCAATTGAACGATATCATGAACGTTTCCAATTTTAATATTTTTTAAAAAGATGTGCAGTAAAGTTTCAGAGACTTGTTTTTTTTTGCTATACTTAGGTTCCGAATATCCACTGATTTTAAGGTCACAAAACAAATCAGTACTGAGTCGTATACTGAGTTAAACCCATTTGTGTCACATTAATACTTTCACTTTTCAGATTTTTATTGAAACTATAGAAATGGAGCACATAACAGAGAACTTATCGCCAACTGGAGAAACGACCAGTGCACCGAAATGTTTCAGCGTTTATGTAAATTCATTCCCATATTTTTTATAACTTTGTTCTTTAATGCATTTGTTTTCACAATAGGGCATTCGCGCAAGCTATGCTGATATGGAGCTTGGCAGTTTTCAATATGACAATTCACCAACAAATCGTATACAAAGTTATCCCGTCAAAGCAGCAAATAAATTTAATATTGTGCGATTTAAGTTCGAATCGAACCATGGCCATCCAAACTATACATGCGTTTATAGGTGAGTAACATAACGATAGCTAAAAACCTTACTTAATTTAATGTAGTTTAATTTTACTTAATTAATTATTAGTTAGTTTTTTAAAGTCGAGCTTTTAATGGCACTTATTTTTTTATATCATAAACATCAATTTGAGATATACCGATCTACACAATTTTTTAATAGTTTTGAATACAAAAGTTTGAACTTTATTTTTTTTTAATGAAGCAGTCTTGTTACGGCCTCCCTTAAAGTAAATTTTGAATGAAATAACCACTGATTACTTTTTAAAAATTACCAAATGTGGATCAAACTTAAATAAAATAAGTGTTTAGCTAAAAAAATAGCAGTAATTCTCAAATCACTTGTTACTTGAAAATTACTTTTTGTTACGGGGCTTAAAAATGGGAAAAGCTCAAGTCGTTAGTTCTACATTTTATAAAAACAGCTCAAATTGTTTTTACATTCTTGCTTGGTGTGCCTGAAGATAAGATCGTTTACCCCTATAAGAAATTATTTGTATGTATTGAGTCATTCCCATAATGCACAAAACGATTGATAATGTCCATTTAGCTAAAAAGATGTATAAAAGAAGAGTTTGTGTCTCAAGAAATCAAAGTAGCTTGAAAGTAGTGATCTGGGGATGGATTTTATAAGAAAGGCAAATTGGTATAAGTTTCATTTAAAAGGGTTTAGAAGATAACACTCAGTTTCAGTAAAAGCATATACTTGTTTTAGTAATTTATATATCACTAAAACAGCTGTAGTCTAATATAACTTTCGTCAATTTTTTAACGTAGGAGTAATTAACTTCCCGCAACCCAAACTTTAGTCCTATGAATGTTTTAGCACTAAGCATAACTCAGCAGACAAAAACTATAAGAACCGAAATTATTCAAGCATATAATTTCAAAGTATTGCGATGAAATACCGATCTAATAGGCATCTCTTTTTCTTCAAAAAAGACTAAAACTGTGTACAAAAGTAACATGATTATATACATAAACAATCGTCTAAAATAGTCAAGGCATTATCGTAACATTGGATAAAAAAATGAAATTACATTTTTAAATTAATGAAAATTTTTTTAAATTAAATATGATATGAAACTTAAATTGCAAAAGTACAATGAAAGTTATTGATTTTCTTATTTAAAACAATTTTTTGGTGTTTGTCTTACAAAACTTAGTGCATAACTTCTTTCGAACTTAAGTCCTTTGATGTACTCTGCTCAGTCAACGGAATTCCTCACTAGTCATTAAAACTATTTTATTAGTTAAGCTCTAACAATTTTTCTATCTACATATTATATTCTGCAATTTAAATTTTTTATCTTTACTATTTCTGGTGAATAAAATCTGTGTACCATTTGTTCGTGTTGGGTAAATTTGGAAGCTTTAAAATTTTTTTTATATACATATTTAGATTATTATTAGAATAGTACATTGTAATTTTATCACCAATGTATTATATAAATTAATTCATTTTGCCAATTGTGTTCCTATACAATAACCAAACCATTTGGCTCATGGTTACATTAATATATAAAATAAACGATTTTTTGTTATGATAGTAATATATAAATAACAAAAACATTGTACAACATTAAGTTCTATTTGACAAAATATTTACAACCTTGTGTTATATTTTATGAATATATAATGATTTTGGCCTAAGGTTCGAAAACATTTTTAAATTTATTAAACATTTATTAATCTCTTCATTTAATCTATCTGGCTTAAAAGATTTATCTGTATTATACATTCTGTGTAGAAAGTATTCGAAATTGTTAAATAAAACGAAACAAAATTATTTATTCATCAAAATTTATTTTGTAGCCTTCAAAATAGCTTGCAATAAAATCTTATTTAACTCCTTCAGCGCATTTGCTTTCATAGCTTCAACCGACTCATAACGACTTCCTCGAATGGCAATTTTAGCTTCGGGAACAGGAAAAACTTAGACAGTCCATATCAGATTAATACGGTGCTTAATCGATGACATCGTTGAATTTTTAACTAAAAATTTGTATACTGGGGCTTTATGCTATTGTGCAAAATTCATGAGTTGCCCTTCCACAAGTTTGACCGTTTTCGTTGAACATTTGACACGACATTCTCTCAATATTGCTTATATACTGTCTGAAGGCGACCAAATAAATTTGAATAAATAAATAATTTTGTTTCACATGTACCGAAAGATATTCTTTATAACTTTAAAAATATCAATATTTTATTTCAGAGTTGCTGTGTATGGCAGAATGCAGTAAAAATAACTTTTTTTTTTACTGTTGAACTTTTAATTCAATATTTACCTTTGTTATATTTTTATCACCTAAAATCTATTTATTAACTAATTTATAATTGTATTACAAATCGCAAGAACTTTGTTTTATTTTTATAATAATTGTGGATGTGAAGATGATATTGCAACTTTTTAGCTTAAATAACAATTGATCTGTTTATATGTAATTTATACCCATATTTATTAAAATAAACTTAAAAAAAATAATTGAAATCATGATTTGTAATTGAAAGAGGCTTATCTTAATTAAGAATTAATTTTTGTTTATTTTAATTTTATAAACTATAAAAAGGTGCAATTTACAAGATATTACAAATTATTTACTAGTTTATAAGAAAAAATTGTGCTGTTTTGAACTGTTCATCAACACTGCATCCAGTAAAAATACTGGCAAAACCTTGTGTTTCAACAATACAACTGATAGTCGAACGTTTCACACCAATAAAATACTAAGGGAACAGTTGTTTGGCTGCGCTCAAAAGCCACTATTCAAAACAAATAACTACATAAATACAATTCAATCAACAATATTGCATGCAGACAAAGGTACCCCTTGCGCTCTCAGAAACTTGCGCATAACACAATTTATAATTACGAGTATTGCTGTGCGCTGTATGAGATGAACTCTTCAACGTAGATAATCTCAACATCAGTTGCTTGATGGTAAATCCAAAAATCGGACGCGTTTGTTTTACACAACATTCTACAGCGTTGTCTTCATCATTATTTGCTACACTACGGAAGCATTTAATTATTTCTTAAGCGCGCTAATATATTGGAAAATTAAAGCAAAGTTATAGTTACTAAAACAAAAAATGAAAATTAATACAATATCACGACGTTGACACACGGGAGTAGAAGTAATAACAGTCAGCCGACAACAAGGCGCAGTTTCAATTTGTTGCTCACTGACTCAAGTTGGTGAATGAAATTTTCCAGCATTGAACAATCAGTCAGCCAGCCAGTCAGGCAGTTCGTTAGAGTTCGTCATTTTCTGTGCTCTCGGTAAAGTGAAAATTTCTTTTATATTTCACTTACTATCTTAACGCTGGTCTGTTCTGTTCTGCTATCTCACAGCGCGGTGCGGCATAGTGCAGTAAAAATTTAACTAAAGCTAAACTAAACAAAACAAAAAATTCTAAACAAAAAATATATTAACTTGGCTTTAAATTGAACTTAACTTAATTGCAGCACATTGAAATATTGATTATTGTGCTGTATTGTATTGAAATTTTGGCTCAGTGGGTGTTATTTTATTTCGTCTTCGTTTGCAAGAAACATTTTTGAGCAGCCAAAAGTCAGCAGTGTGTGGAGCTTCTCGTCTTCAATCAATTTTTGTGATTATATAAAAAAAAGGAAAAAAGGCAAAAAATAAAAGTGAAAACTTTAACAAAATTATATCTACATACAATATCGAAGTTAAACCTGATAATTAAATAACTACACGAAAATGGTTCAGAAATTTCAATCACCCGTCAGGGTATATAAATATCCATTTGAATTGGTGATGAAGGTAAGAGTCGAAAAAAGAGCCAACAGCTTATGTATGTATGTATGTATGTATGTATGTATAAATGTGGCAGTGTAAAAAGTATTTGCGTATTTTGGAAGAAGGTATCTTTTTATTAAAATGTTAGTTACTTTGCTCTTGAAAGTAGCTGTATTTACATTAATATTAAGGCCATTTTAAATATCATTTAGATACTGCTACAGTTGTAAATATGTTTTTTACCATGCTGTGATAATTTGTAAATAAGCTAATTGTGTACACTGTTTTACATACAAACAAAATTAGAGAACTACTTAAAATATCGAAGTTGAAAGTAAAAGACATCTACAATCAATGCAAACCTGCTGCGATTTTCAATAAAATACAATTACATAAATACTATTCTATTGTTAAATTATTAAGTATTTAAAAAGCAAAATGTTTCAATTTCGTCTTTAATATTTATCATCAGTTTTTTAAATCCATTATTTATCTATTATTTAATGAGGAAATAATTAAAAAATGCTAGTTTTTTTTTATATACATATGTTGAAATGTTTAAGTTTGTGACTATATAAAAAAGTTCGTTGGTCAATTTGACCGTCATTTCGAATTAAAATTAAGTTAACTGAACGGTTTAAAGAACTGGAAAACTGAATTTTAGTTTTGGTTACCGTAAAAATAGCAAAAGCAGTAAAAGTTTCTGTCAAATTTTTAAATTACTGTGAGAGACAGAGACTTAAATATAATTTTGTGTTCTAGCTGGACTAATTTGGGTTAAAATTATAATTAAAATTGCAAAATTACACTGTTACTTATAGTCCAAAATTAGTTTTCTTCTCTCTCACGTGGCAATTTAATAGTCTATAAAGCAGTTACATTACTGATTTTTTCATACTTCTCTTCATAGTGTGTTTTCATTAAAATATAGTAACAATATTGCCACCATCTTAGGTTACATATAATTATGAAAAATTTTAATAAAATTTTAATTTTACCATTTTTTATATAAATAGAATGCAGTAGCATATTTGTTTGTATAGGTTTTTTTAGTTGCGAAACCTATGAAAAAATGTTAGTAAACTTTTATGATCCAGCTCTAATTAGCTCCAAAATTTTTTTCGAACATTTAGTACAATTTTATAGTGTATTAATCGGCAATATAAGGTGGGGAAGGGATTTTTCTAAGTGGACGGCTTTTAGCCGCACTTCAGGGCTTACATCCAATAGTTTATCCAACACTGACTTCGCTGCCACTATAGTTCTACATAAAAGTTAACATCTTATAGCTTATCCGACACCGGCTTCGCTTAGCACAGTGCTTTTGCTTTAAAATTTCATATGTTTATATAACTTATCTTTTATTAAATTTACTTTGATGAGATAGAAATTTTAATAAATTTCCACAATTGCAAGCGTTGTTCTAGCGGAAGTCTTTCATGAAGAATGGTAATTTAAAAACCAAACCTCTAAAAAATCACCTTATATTCCTTAGCTGCTATGATATATTTTTCAATTTTATGTTTATTAATTAAAATTTCAAACGTTTTTCTTAGCCACTGTTATACATTTTAAATTTAAATTAAATATTTAAATTTTTTATCTTGAAAAATTAATTTGTGTTTATTTTTACAGAAGTGACTATCCCTTGTGTCCACTATGTCGTCGCGGACCATAGGGTTTCCATAAAACTTTTCCAACGTGCACGATGTGCCTTCAATTCTCTCTAAAATTTCCCTTATTGACGAATTGCTTGTTCTAGCGATCGTTTCTACGATTGTTTAGGACTGCCGCGTTTTCTACTACACTGAAGATTTCAATAAAATGCTTGCCGGCAGACATCAGTTGCTGATTTCCGCAACGTGTGTCCAATCCATTTCAATATTCGCTGTTAAAGAAGTTATTGCTGTTTATAAATTATTTCCCATGTAAACGTGACATAATGACAACAATCACCTACATTAAATGGGATATACTTTTAAAATTAATACTTTAATTGCTTTAGCACCGTTTTAAAGACAAAGTTTTAAAATTTTAAATAATAAATTGATATTTGAAAAATGTATCATAGTCAGTGCCAGAAAGATCTAAAGTCATTTTTTAATCGATGAAAAAACTAAAATTATCCCTTTGAAATTGTATTAAAATATTTAACAAGTCCGATACCAATTTTTTTAAAAACTTCGGTAGAAAATGGTCACCAATTTTAGGTTATTATTCAATAGAAATTGATGCTCAAAATCCCATATCCCACACACATCACATAACATCACAACAGATTTTATAGTGTATTAATCGGCAATATAAGGTGGGGAAGGGGTTTTTCTAAGTGGACGGCTTTTAGCCGCACTTCAGGGCTTACATCCAACACTGACTTCGCTGTGATTTTTTTTCTTTAAATTTTACTCGATTATATACTTTTTTGTGCGATGCTATCTTGGATGAATTCACTCACACAAAAAATTTTATATAAATTTTGGCTTCCGTATTTCGATATTGCACAGTGGTCACATATCGAGTTTTTTGGTTCAAAAATCGCTAGAGAGCACAAATGTTGTCGGAAAATAACAATTCTTTTTTAAATTAAAGCTAAATAAAATGACAATAAATCCTCAGAGGACGAATTTTGAAAGAAATGTTCGTTTTTTATTGTATATAGTTAAAGGCCAACAACATTTTTTTTTAAAATATGTGTTTCAAAAATGGCTGTAGAGCGGAAATCTTGTAGAAAATGAAAAAAATTTTGTTAAAATGAAAACTTACTAAAATATCAACAAATTCTCGAATCCCAAATTAAAAAAAGAAGTTTGTTTTAAATTAAAGGCTAAAAAAAAATTTATTTAACTTAAAATAATAGAAAAAGCAAAATTTGACGATCTGTTGGATTCCGGTTTGCTTTAATTAAAAATTAAATTTTTCATTTCTGACTAGATTTGCGCTCTCTGACGATTTTTGAACAAAAAAACTCGATTAGGGACCAGTGTTTATTGGTCCAAAATTTTAGGTAATTTGTTAAGCATTTTTCCATTTGGGTTTCAGTTGATTTTTACCAAATAAAAGTTTCCCAATTAAAAAAAGAAAACTCATTCCATTTAAGTGAGAACATAATGCCAATAAAAATCTATGTACACAAATCACCAATGGGGTTCAAACGCCTGCCGTCCTGCGGTCCTGGTTATGATTTATTAAGTATTTGGTTAATGTCTTTTATTATCCATTTTGATTACTAACAGTAGTTGCACCTTAAAGCAATGATTTTAATCATATAGTTTCCTATTTGTTTTTTATAAATAAATTTTCATGTACTCAAATATCATAAACCAGAGTTTAGGTACATCATTTGATTTGTTTGCTATTATTGATTGTTGAAATAGAACGCATCAAAAAATTACAAATCTTTGTAATACGAGTACAGTTGTTTATCGTAACAACGTTTTGAAAGTTTCTAAAGTTAAATAAAAATATCGAAAAGATTGCAAGTTTCTTTCTAGCCTATCTAATTTTCATGATATTTGCTAATTTGACAAATTAAATTTCAACAGGTTTTTTAAAATTATACAGTACATATTTTCTATTGATGAATCTGAAAGTGGTGCACGTCTTGAAGAAGAGATATCGTAGTTCCAGTAAAATGAATTTTTTCTAAAATACTGCGATATAACTTTCGATTTAAGTTTATAAAATCTTGCAAAACAAATTATACTTGAAATGCTTTTGAATATTCCTTTATTTTAGTACAGGTCTCACACAGCATTTTCCTTTAGTAACAGTCAATCTTTCTGATGAGGCCAAAAAATTCACAAAAATTTGTAAACAACTGATATTTACGTTTACATGCATCTACATTATACCGCACTAACTTACAGGCAGAAAAAAAGTCCACAGTACTCCGTTCTAGTACTAACCCATCAGATCTCAGTTTTTAGCATCCTAATGCCACCCTAACGTCAGAAAATTAAAGCTTGCAAAAAATTATTAAACTTTTTCCATGGATTATTACATTATAACTATGTATTTAAAAAAATATTTTTAATTTTGCTTTAAATTTGCCGAACTCCTAAAGTTCGTCCATTATAAAATTTTTCGTCATATTTTCGGTATTTAGAGTCGGATCTCAAAATATGACGTTTCGATGTTTTTGTCTCGAAATACCATTTTTTTTACTCCAAAGGTCATTGACCTCAAGTACCCACCAGATCATACTTTAAGATCGGACCTTATATATTAAAAAATAATAAATATTATCCTACACTCTTCTTTGTAACTTTTGTTTAACCAAAATAATTGTGAGGCTATTGGGATGTACGATAATAGGAAAAAAGAATTTTCACAACCCTTGAGCATGAATATGTTGCATAGCAGTAAGTCTGTCTGATGCTATAGGCAATCTTTTATTAAAACCGTTTTTTAACTGGTTGCCATGTAGGAATACAAATCTAACCATAGTTGAAAAATGTGTTTTCTTATAATAACCAATTGACCTCTTCCTAAGAGGGGTGTTATAACTTAATAACACAAAATGCCAAAAAAAAAAAAAAATTTAAATAAACCACCCTAATCTTCGCACGAGCAATTGCTACAATTCATTATATATACATGCCATGTATGTATGTATAGTACATACTTATAATAACAGTCAGTTACTAGTACAATAGTCGCTTATTGTTAATATAAGTTCGTTTGCAAATTGCTTGCAAGTTCAGCTGCTATAAAATTTATATAAATTTGTAATGGAGTTAGCTTAACAATCATATGCTAAAGTAAAGGTGCAAACTTTTATGACTTGACATTGAAATATAAGAAAGTAGCTAATATATAAAGTGAGAATTAAAGTTGTTTTTTGCATACATACAAAAAAAAGGTAGATTATTTTTAGTAGGTTGCAAGTAACAGTTTGACCTTAAAACTTGTTGCCTATTTATATAGGTACAAACAAAACCACTCTAGCTGTGAAAATTATTTAATTAACAATAAGTAATTTTAGCCTAAGTAACAACTTACAATGTGATATACTACATACATACATGCGTATGAAATTTTTGTTATTGTTTTGTTTATTACTTATTTTGTATTTAAATCTTTTCAGGCCAAAGATTGGTATCATATTAGCACTAAATTTTAATTTGTATTTAATGTTTTTTAATTAAATAAATATATTTTTTCAAGTATGTACTTTGGAACTTTACAGTTAAAGTAAACAAGCATTTCAATATTCTATTTTGTTATCAAGTGTTTTTAATTTCATTTATTGAAATTTGTTTTTCATTTTTTATTTTAACACCACATTATTCCAAACCTTATAAGTCTGCCGAAATTATTTACGAGACATTTGTACTCTTATCATTATCTTTGCAATTAACGTATGTAGTTTGTTTATCTTCAATATGTGCAACCATTTAAGAAAATTTTCACAGATACTTTTAGTCAGACTTGTTATATACAAATGTTTATTAATTGAATAGATTCCTATATAAGCAGATATTTGAGAATTAATTTTTATCGTTTGTGGCTTCTTTAGTTATATTGTGTATACATTAGGAGGGTGATTTAAATTTTTTTAATGTTTTTTTTTTGAAGGTGCTGTTGCGGAAAAATTTAGTTTATGATATCACGCGTTTGCTGCAAGATCGTCATAAAAAATACATATGTTTTTTCTAGTTAATTATGCAGAAATATTCGCCGTTTCATGATTTATTTTGTGTGAAAAAATCAGATGAAATCTAATGAGCTTGTCTTGTGAGCAGCGTAGACATACTTTTTTTAATTTTCATATAAAAAATCACTTATTGAAAACTTTAAATGCCATTTTCTCCCACTTTAGGTTTTTTGAGTTATGACGGTCTTGCAGCAAACGAGTGATATGAAGAAAACTTTCGCGCAAACGCAGCTCTGTAGCTCAATTTTAATAGTTGGCATCGAAATCTGTTAGTTTCACATGTGTATATTGTATGGAAAAATTAAATTTTGTTTAAAAAATCTGGGAATGAAGAGGTTACAACTGTTGTTGAGCGACTGAGGGTAATTTTTTAAAGCATTTTTTTTGCGCTAAACTCAAATCTGGCCTCAAATCGTGCTATTACGTCAGAATTTTTTTTATCTGCCTTCGAGATAATGTATAGGATCCAAAAAAAATATTTAGTTTATTTTTAAGAAAAAACATCATTGAGTACCATCCTTTCCCTTTAAAATGAACTTTAAAGAGTTTTTTTGGTAGTTTACCTCAAATATTTCAAAATTATGATGTGATGGGTCGATTTTGAGGCCAGATTCGGATTCAGCACAAAGATAATCAAGTTGACAATAACCTTACATGGAGCATTGTGTTGGTAATTGACTATCGGCTTAGTCGATACCAACCCAGATTTTTCTACCCTATGTTTTCAATAACTACTGATAGGAAATTGCCTTTTTAACAGGCCCGTACCTACCCGACTATGCTTGGGGGGCACAAAAAATTTTACTATATACATATAACGTTTTTTTTTGAAAAATTTTGGATGGAGTTACAAGCGATCAAAGTTCACAAAAAGCTATTTTTTGGTCTTTTTTAAAAGTCACTAAATTTCAATTACTCCGTTTGAACACAAAAATATTATTTTACAAATATTTGAAGTGTAATTTTGTCCAAGTCGGACAAAATCTGTGAGTGCTATTCTAAAATCAATGAAAATGGGTAATTTCCATATTTTCATGCATTCCCGCATATAGGCCATTGACTATGTAATTAAATAAGGAACTAATTCGTAAAAGATATTTTATTGTCTTATATGTGTGTTCAATTGTTCCCTATAAAAGATAAATCCAACAGTGCTGTTAAATTTAGGCTTGGACTTTTGAGACAGTGCATATTTGTTTTTTTTTTTTTTTTAATTATATATGTATGTATATACATATGTATATTTTTTTTGTGGATATTTCGAAAACGATTCTTAAGAAGACAAAAAATTATTGGTATTTTTGGAATCTACGCCCCAAAATACATAGAAAAAAGTATTTGAGAAATAAGATTATTTTTTGTGTAAACTATATGAATATCTAGTGTGCTTAATGCGTATTTTAATATTTTCGGGCAAAACATATTGCGAAATTTTTCCGTCGCCACAAAGTACAACAATATTATGAAGGCCATTCCATTTTGAAATTAATCGAAACTCGTTGGGTTGGCCATTTACGTGCTTCTAAATCCATCTTTGAAAACTATATCCATATTATGTATACTTTGCCTTAAATGGTTGGCGAACGATTCGATGGAGATGACGTAGCAATAGCAGTCGGTTTGTCACACGTAATGGTATCGTTGGAATTTGTCTTCACATTAGTGTTTATGAAGGATTTATTGCAACCGATTGAACCAGTAGCGAAAGCGATTCAAGGCAGAGCAATGAGATACAAAGATGCTATTCCACTCATTAGAGCTGTTTTTACAATGCTTCAAAAAATGAGATCACAAAATAGTTTGGATCAATACTATTTTCAAACGATAGATCTGTTGGAACAATTAAAGCCCACAGAATCAGCTCACGCCTCAAATCGTCCAATTCGGAATAGGCGGCAGTCAAAAATGCTGAAAGAGTCAGTTGTTGAAGAAACACTGGGTGAACGAAGCGAATCGATCATCATGCTGAAATCAACATTCTACGAAATAATCGATATCGTATTAATTGAAATGACCAATCGCTTTGTTACAAACAATGGCATTCTCACAGCTATCGATACAGCTGATGAAATGGATTTGGAAAAGCTGCACCCATTGGCCGATTTGGTGAAATTGAGCTCAAAATTGCCAAAGAATATATAGGAATTCGTTCGGAGAATGATCAATTAAACAAATTTAAAAAGCCGGAACAAAAACAAATTAAGACGGTAGTGCTGACGGAGCTGTATAAGGTGCGTCAAGGAATAGAAAAAGTTTACAATCTTTTTGCAACCATCGAAACTTTCCCGGCTGGAACGGAAGTATGCGAATCGTCATTTTCGGCATTAACACGAATTATACGGCCACAACGAATAGGCATGTTGACTGATAGACTGAATAATTTATCGTTCCTGACTTTCGAGCACAAACGTCTTCAGTCTATAGATATAAACATGGTTTTAAAAAGATTCAATGCCCTGAAAAACCGCAGAGTACAGCTATTTGAAATTGTTATTGTTTAAAAAAAATAAACTTTAAACCTAAGTAGTATAAACTATAAAAATAATTTTCTAATTGCTTTTGTTTTTGAAGTTTTCCTTAAAAACGCGTGAAGAGCAAATGATACGCTAGGGGCAAATGAAGCGCTAGGGAGGCAAACGAAGCGCTAGGGAGGGCTAATGAAGCGCTAGGGGGAGCTAAGCCTCCCCTAGCCCCTATGGTAGGTACAGGTCTGCTTTTCGATATCTAAATCGTGAATTTTTATGGGCAAAGAACCTCAAAAAAATGACACTTAAAATTTTTGAGAATGCAAAAGCAAACATCGACACTTTATCGAATTCAAGGATCCTTACCTTAAACTCATTTGTTTTAGTCAACTATAAAAAATCACAACAGCAAAAATTAACGCATTTAGACTATTGCCATACCTACCTCTCCATATAAATGAAACCGAAATGGATGTAACTTGAATCTTGTTGTACTCCTGATAATATAATTTCACATATTGACACTTCTCACTGTCAATACATTTAAAATATACGAAAAAAGGCAATGATTTCAGGATTGTTACGCCAACTTCCAATGCAAGTGAAATCTCGAAACGCGTATAACTTTATACTTATTGTACAAATGACCATGTTAATTTCATATACTAACAAACCTTGTTAAAAATATAGTAGATGACTTCAGAGTTGTCACGCCTATCTCCCATACAAGTAACATCGTAAAACGGGAGCAACTTGGTACTTAATGAACAAGTGATCATTTAATTTGATAATTCTATCTCCTGAAATATTACGATAATACATTACAAAGTCTAAGTAGTGTTAAAAAACATTTAAATAATATATTTGAGGATAAATACTGAAATATTTTGTGAGCTGTCGCAACTGTAACAATGGAAACATCCTATATATTTTTAAAATCTAGGAATTATATTTGAACAGTCAATGAATGTTTTAACTTCGAAACCTGGCAAAGCTGAGCCAAAAAAAGTTCTATTAAAATGAAAAACTTAAACCAATTTCTGTAATTTCTCTACATTTATAGAAGTTGATATAATGAAAACATGCGTACTGGAAATAAAAAAATATTTTTTGTTTCGTTTTTTTTCAAAATATTAAGCTGTCAAATTTCAGTTTTTCAGCATATGAATAAAGGTCAAAATTTGGCTATCAAAAAATTAAGTGCAAATTTTACATTTTTATATGAAAAAGTTAAACTTTTTTGTATCAAGTCAGAAAAATCTTGGAAATGAGACACGTGAATTTTTCTTATGATAATTGTGTTACCGCCAGTCAAAAATCATTACTTTTTTTTAATTATTTAAAAAATAATTGTAACTAATTAAGGCAATTCTTTAGAGTTTCAATAATTGCTTTCTCTTACAGCTGTGATTTATATGACGTCATATAACTGATAATCAAATTTACTAATTGTCTCTTTCTTCAGTCTAAATTAGATTCATTCACCACTTTATCCAACATTATTTTGGGGTTGGCTTTTTTTTATTTTATTGCACGACTGTTAATTCAATTATAACTTTGTTTGTATTGATCACGCGTTGGAAGAGACGTTGCTTCAATTCCAATATTTTTTTTTTTTTGCAATGTTAATCTATTTTGTCGGATGTTTGCTTATTAATGATAAAACTATTTTATTGCAATAATTTTATGACTTTATGCATGTATGTCTCATATTATTATATTCTTTTAAGAATTTTTACAGTGTAACAAATTTAAAGTAGTTCGTTTTGTTTATGAAAGTATTTTAAGTTATAACTTTGTTTTAAAAATGTTTGATTAGGTAGCAGAAAATTTTTTCCGATGAGGATGTCTCTGACCGCTTAAAAACTATGATATTTTTGTAAACTTGGATCTCATTTTATATTAATGTTTTATTATAAGTACACTGTACGAATCTCATATTTTCATTAGTCAAGTTTTTGGATTAAGAAAAAACATTCGAAAACCGTACTTTTCTTGATTTGATAAAACAAAAACACCAGTATAGAATAGGTCCAGTTAGGTCTAATATAGGTGAAATAGACAGTTCGAAGGTCAACAAGGGTGAAGTATTTCTTTCTCCGTTTTAAAAAACCTAGACACTTGGCCGCTTTTTTCGACACACCGAACACATGATGTGTCCACCTCAGATGTGATTGAATTGAAATATACATACCCAAAAAGTCAAGAGGTGTTAATTTCGAAATGGTTGACACATGTGGCCAGCCACATTGAGGAGTCGAGAAGAATAATCCATTCGTCTGTGAGACAACAAACAACATTGGGTCTTGCCTGCATTTAAATCGACCCAATTAACACGACTCCACACGGAGTTTGTTTTTAGGTCTTTTGAGAGTGTGCCATTCTTGGAACGTCTTTCTCGCTCAATCTCCACAGAGCTTGGGCAAATGTTGCTATCATCCACTAAGGAATGAATTGGGTTAGTGGTTGAAGACAGAAGGTCATTGATAAAAACAAGGAAGAGGGATGAAGATATGATTGAACCCTGGGCAACTCCAGCATTGATATTCATTTGAAGTGAAAACGTCTATGACAACACGTATAGAACGACTATTGCAGAAGCTCGTTATCAAACGAGCGAAGGAATTACCGACATTATATTCAATTAGTTTATACACGAGGGCAACAACCGAGAAGATGAACCCATTGGTTTCACTTTTCAGTGAGGATCGCCATAAGATATCCGGTAGAGCGGGCCCGGTGGAAACCGTATTGGCGATCACTGAGCAATTCGTTGCGCTCCAGATAGTTCATATGGTAAAAGTTTATTACACTTACCATTACTTTGGATACCTTTATGTTTGATAGAATTTTTAAAGTTGGTTAGCTAACTCGATTATAGCAAATTGATTCGAATCAAAGCAATATCTCTGTGAACAATCGTTGGTAAAAATACGTATACGAAATTCTTTCCAACTAACAATAAGTTGTGACTAATAAAAAATATCTATATTTTTTGAAGATTTACTCGCTATACGCCTACTAGAATTTCAAGCTAAAATCCAACAAATGCATTAACGAAAGAAATTTTTAGCTATGAGTGACACTCATTGGTTTTAGAAAACAACAACAAAAAAAAAACAATTTATTAGTTTAAATATACTTATATTTTTTCCATCCATCATCAGGTGGCCTACATTAGAGGCTTTTGTACCTTGATTTTTTACACATTGATCAAATGTTTCTTTTCTAGTTAGTTTTCGTACAACGAAACGAAACTTTGTTTTGATTTTGTTATTAATTTGTTATTTACTTTTTATTTTGGTTTTATTTTATTTTTTATTTCTTCATTTCTTCATTTCTATTTTATATAATGAAACTTTTTAAATATGTACTATACATATATGTGAGGTATTTTGCTTAAGTATGTACATACAAAAATTGTTTTTGTATTAACTTACGAGACCTATCATGACTAAGTTGAATGAGACGACTAAGTTGACTTATTTCAATGAAACGCCTAAGAGGACTGAGATGAATAAATTGACGGAGAATATTAAGTTCACTCAGACAACTGGGGTCCTTTTCTGTAAAGCGATTCGAAAGCAAATATGATTCATTGCATTTTAGATTACAGTTTATCCAATAGATTCGCATCGCAATATAGAATAGGGCCCCTTAGCTTAGTAAGATGATTAAGTTGACTAAAACGAGATATTAGCACTATGCCAACAGTTATGAATAACTTGGATAAGACGACGGAAACGACAAATTGATGAATGCGGTGAGAACAATGAGAATTATTTAAGCTATGACAATGCCACAACTAAAGTGAAATGATTATTTTGCAATGCACGTGTGAAAAAGTTTTGCTGATATAAACTCTTACGTACTTATACCTATTCAAATTTATCTACAAAAATTAAAAAAGTTAGAATTATGGTTTGTTGCTATCTGCCTGAAACAATTTAAATTACTTATCAGTCATTTTAATTAAATCTTTCTTAATGACCAACAATATGCTTAAAATGATTTATCTATTTTGAAAAATTACGTGTTGCTGTCTCGCTTTGTACGTCACTGTACGCCTACTTTCTAAAATTTAAAGCTAAAATCCAAAAAATTCACTGACGAAAGAAATTTTTAATTATAAGCGACAGTCACTGGTTTTGCTCGAAAAATGTTTTTATTTTTATTTTGTCTGTTTGTTAATTCATAGTAACACAATAACACATATGGCCAAAAATTAATGTATTAAACCTCTTATATAATATAAGTTTCAAATCAATATTTGTAAGTACATAAGTAAAATTAAATTAAACTACCTAATAAATCCCTAGCCGCTCCCTTACAAATATAAAAAAAAAAGTTTTTAGAACTCGTAAAAGATTGATAAAATAAATAAATAATTCTCGTTAATGACAACATAAAGGATAGGTCAGAATATGTATAATTCGCTTAAATAAAATGACCATCCTGATTGTTACGCGAAATGTTGATAAAACGGTTCTATGAATATTTTTTATTTTGTTAAACAAAGTTATAACAAAATTAAACTTTAGGAAACTTTGTAAACAAAAGCTTGTTGCTTTTGAGCAGATAAACAGATCTAAATAAAACTTTGACATACATAAGTATAAGTATGTAGAAGAAGATGAATTGACCTGTAATTAATCGTTTGGTACTTTTCTAAAAAAATAATTTTTCAATTTCAATTTATTTATAAACAAATAATTATTTTTCGATATTCTACGCTTTTGAAATATCAAAGATGTCACTCGAGCACAGGGTGTACTTCTACATCTCCGTCTAACAGAATGTTTGAAGGTTTGGTAAATGGTCCAAGAAAAAAACTTGGCAGACTGATTCGAAGCACTATATGCCCAAGTAGCACACGTTGCAAGTTTTTGGCTAATAAAGCGCTTTTATAGCAAACATAATTGCTTTTCTTGCTAACAGGAATCGATCAAGAATGCGGTGTAATATATTTAGTTTGAAAAACGCTTTATATGTAGTGGGAAAAATGCAAAAAATATCCCGATTGCTATGCCATAAATTGCTTTCTATTTACAAAATGTATTTTTAAATATATAAAAAAGTATAACAAGTATTTATAATAGTATATTTACTTACTACTTCCATTTTTTTATCTAACAAAATATGAGAATATTTTAATATAATAACAATATGGCTGAAGAGCCCGCTGTAGAAAAGTCGAGTGTATATAACAGCTCGAAATGTACGCCAAATGATAGCACTCAAAGGGGCCTAAGTATAGCATATCGCGTTACATTGTCGAAACCTGTCCCAAAAATGGGTTGTCACCGGTTTTTTGGGTAAATTTTTATTAATATGATTAAATGCTTGAAATGTGTGTCAAAAGTTAGAGCCCGAAGAGCTTAAAAACAATATATAGGATTGCCTTGTCGAACCCTGTCTTAAACATGAGTTGTCACTCATTTAAGAAAAATTTACCTTAAAAACGGGTGGTAACCTATGTTTAAGACAGTATTCGACTAGGCAACCCTATATATTCTAATCATAACGGAGTGAGAAATTCCCCGCTTCCCAAAATATGTTTTGAGCTTTTTCGTTATGTATGTATTTCGCGTTCGATTAGTGAATGCCTAAAATTAAGACAAAAAATTTAGATTTAACAGCGAAAACCAGGGTCACCAAGTAACCGGAATTGACCTTTTCGGCTTTGAACTTGATGTCGAAGCCGGTGTGAAATTAACTTAAAATTTTGAAAATCTTTGTTTTACGAGCAAAAAAAAGGTCATCAAGTTTTTCCCCACAAAAATGTTACTTTTTACCATTTTAAGTGTTAAAATTCAAAATTTTTTTGAAAGGGCCTTGAATTACTGTTGTACGAATTGGTAGCCCTGGTCGCTTTGCCTTTTTTCTTGAGTTTTAATAGCACACATTATTCAAAAAAACAGATAATTAATTGCAGAGAATTTGCGAAATATTTAATTTTAAAAAGTGATTTATAGCTAGAAACTGTCATAATTTAAACAGGGTTTTGAAGGGTAAGAGTATTACATTCAGATGCCGTAACCAATTTTGCGATGATGTAAAATAACATCAAATATAGCCAAAAACCGTGTTTTTTACATATTTAGGTTAGGATATCTCAAAAACAAGAGCTGATAGAGCATTTTTGAGACTTGGATTCAGCGCATCAAAAACCTTTGGAAATGTATAGTCTGGTTTCTGGGTCTGAATTTTGGTTAAATTCTGTCGGCCTATGTTATGGGGCCGTTCAAGTATTACGTAACGCATTTAGGGGGGGAGTTCGAAGAACGCGTTATGCTGCGAGTTAATAATCTCTTTTATTTATTATTATCGCAAACGCGACTAAAACATAACAAAAGTCGCTAAAATGACTTTCCGGTACATTGCGCAACATAATTGTGACTTTTAGGTAAACATGGTAACTTGGGTGATACCATAACGTTTAAGGAGAGTGGGGGGGGGGGGAGGGTCAAATATCTTCAAAAATTGCGTTACGTAATACTTGAACAGCTCTATTCTACTTTTAGAAAATTTAAAATAAAATAAAATCGATTTTTTCGAAACTCTAACTAGCTCTACCCCCTTAAATAAAACTTAAAAGTGATTACTGTAATGCTACTTGAGTGATTTCGATCATTCCAGGAAGAAGCGTGACATGGGGGTTTATCAAACTTTTGGTCATCAAAATAGGCAGCTACTTCCTTAACATAATCTTGCCTACTACACAAAAATATGCAAAGTATATTTTATAAACTTATTTTGAGGAAAACATCGGTTTGTTTATTTATTTATATGACAAATTACGTTGGATTTGTTAAATCCTCATTAACCTCTTATTTGTTTCTCATACTGAGAAAACGATTTTTTTTTTCAGTATATTTTTATATGAAACGTTTTGTCGGTGGAATGAATGAATGTTGTTTTGATTTTATAACTAATTTGTTATGCATTTTTTGTTTTTATTTCTATTTTACTTCTTTATTGCTATTTTTACACAATGACATTTTTTATATTTGAAGTTTACTATGGATAATACATACAGTTTTTATATTAATTTGCAACATGTGGGACCCAGCGTGACTGGAACTAAGTCAATGACTTGTGTTTTTTTCCTTATTACTAGTACTGATAATCAAGTTGTTTTGTTTTGTATGACCTTAACTTAAAACATTTAATTAATTATAGTATAAATTTTAAGTACAAAGTTTAATAACAGCGAAAAATTTCTTTTGAATATTTGCTTTGTTTATACAGGAGGATTTTTCACTAATGTAGTTAATCTACTTCGATTTATTTACTAAAAAATGTACAATTGTTATCGAACAAACTTGTGACATTTCTAGTTCATCAAACTCATAAATTTTTTTTAAACTATACATTTTGTATTTGCACAACATGTAACTGTCTGCAAGTTATGGTCAATGACCTAAAACAAAACTTTAAAAATATTAGTTTATAAAATAAAAAAAAAAAAAATAAATAAAAAATTGTGACAATTAATATAGAGCATCTGAACAACGTAAAAAAAACGTGTAAATAAAAATATATGCACACAATTTAGCACTGGTGATAACAGCATGGTACCGATTTAATAGAACTCAATTTAATAAATGTAAATTAAATTCATCAGCACGTTTTTTTTTTATCAAATCAGTGCAAATTGTTGTTACGTTTTTTTATTTGCCCTCTACTCAGCTGATTAGCGAAGGTCAAATTTATTAAAGCGCAGATTCTACACTTAGGCGTACAATAGATCAGTGTTCATGCTGCTGTACAGCGCTGTACGAGGGTTTATACAAATTAGTACACAAAATTCGGTGTCGAATTATGGTATCTACTAAGAAGTTTAATCCCGTTTTCCGAAAGCTATCCGGGACGAAAATGCCGTTAATCCCGTGATTTTCGTTTCGGTATTTTTTATACCCTGCACAGAGAATATATTCACTTTGTCATTCCGTTTGTAACGCATAGAAGAGGGCGTGGCTGGTATAGAAAAGTATATATATTCTTGATCAGCGTCACCATCTGAGTCGATATAGCTATGTATGTCCGGTTGTCTGTCTGTCTGTTGAAATCACGTTTACGGGGAAACTAAACAAGCTAATTCAATGAAATTCGGCACACCTTCATACAAGCTTTTAGCATATGGGCAAAATCGGTTGACGGACACGCCTACCGCCCATACTCTATGTATATAATATACCCAAGTCTATTTTGAAAATATGTAGATAATGCAATTTGATTTCAAGTTTTTAAAGGGACGTGGCACAGCTCTAAAGTTTAACTTTTATAACGCTATATCTCGTAAACCATGCAAGATATTGTGATAAAATTTGATAAAGATAGTATATGTTACCGGCCAAACTAGTTTATAGGATAAACTAGTTTTTCCTAGGCCAATCTTGTTTATTCGATGCGTGTTAGGATAAACTAGTTTAGCCTAGGACGAACTAGTTTGTCCTGATAAAAAAATTTACCATTTCAGGACAAACTAGTTTGGCCTAGGATTAACTAGTTTTTTCTAAATCAAATGTTTTGAGGGTAATTATGCTCTTTTTGACTCATTGTCACAGGCGGTGGGGGTTGCGGGGGTAGTTCACAAGGGGTACTTTGAACATATTTCCGTTGGATTTAGCCGTCGCCCTTCAAAAATTTTTATGCAATATCCAACACCTAGTTTGCTAGCCACAGTAATTTTACATAAGAGTAGGGGTAAGTGGGCGGACTGCGGCCGCAGCTCAGGACTTAAAACTCCCAAAAATCTGACACCGGCTTCACGGCGGCTTTCGGCTGCGGATCAGTTTATACAATATCCAACACCTAGTTTGCTAGTCACAGTAATTTTACATAAGAGTAGGGGTAAGTGGCGGCCTGAGTCATCGAATTTTACCAGAAATTTTAACGCTCCATAATTTTTTTAAAGGAGTTACCGACGGCTAATTCCTTGACTGATCCGCGGCCAAAGGCCGCCGCGAAGCCGGTATTGGATATTTGGGAGTTTTAAATCCTGAGCTGCGGCCGCAAGCCGCCCACTTACCCCTACTCTTATGTAAAGTTACTGTGGCTAGCAAACTAGGTGTTGGACATATCATAAAAATTTTTCAAGGGGTGACCACCAGCTAAACCCAACGGAATTATGTTCAGAATACCCCTTATGAATTACCCCCGCAACCCCCACTCCCTGTGAAAATGGGTCAAAAAGTACATAATTACCCTCAAAACATTTGATTTAGAAAAAACTAGTTAATCCTAGGCCAAACTAGTTTATCCTGAAATGGTAAACTTTTTTCAGGACAAACTAGTTCGTCCTAGGCTAAAATAGTTTATCTTAACATGCCATCCTAACTAGTTTGGCCAGTAACATATATGTATATCTTGAATTATATTAAAAAAGGGCGATATTTAAAAAGTGGGCGAAATTTAAAAAGTAAGCGTGCCAATTTTTAACAATTAAAAATTTTGATTCCGATTAACTCGAAATCGGCAGCCATGATTTTCATAAAAGTTTTAGAGGTGAAGCCACTGAAAGCAGCCATCAATACAAGCTAAGTCAATATAGTGGAAAAACTCATTGTAGGGTGTGGCATAGTCCACAATATTTATAAACGTTATAATAAGAGAACTAACAACGTAATTGTTACAACATTTAATATAGCAGATATACTTGCTAAAAGGTATCTTATTAAAAAAAGTAGGTGCAATAGTACCTGTAGGCGTGGCACCTCCCACATAAGCAAAAAAAAAACGTTTAATGCTATATATAGTGTGCTATGAGAGTAATCTTCATAAATTATTTTCAGTGAAATATTGGAGCAATTGGTCTGAAATTTAGTGTAGGTGTTTTAATTGCAATTAAAAATATCTAAAATTTGGTGTAAAAGTGTTGCTTATGGAAGGCTATTTCTGAATCATAATAGGACGGGATTATTCCGTGCTAAATATTAAGACTAATCACGGTATATTTCGCAATCTATACAAGCTATTATGCTAAAATTTGGTATGCGGATGTTGATCACGAACATAATTTTTTGATCCCAAAGTAGGCGGAATTGAAGAAGAGGGCGTGACATATTTAGTTTTTTTTTCATTTCTATTCTATTTTTTAAAATATTTTCCATATTCTTTTGACTTTTTCAAGCTTTTAACTTTTTCCAATATATCCCACATTTACATACATACATATTTGTTCGTCTTTTTCAACCTCTTTCAACTTTCTTCATTATTTTCTTGTTTTTTTTTCGAATTTTTCAGTGATTTTGAATTATTTCAACATTTCTCAACATTTTTCACTTTATTTTGAGTTTTTCAACCGCTCTCAACATTTTCCATATTTTTTGACTTTTTCAACATTTTTCAATTGTTTACAACACCTTCCATATTTTTTTGACTTTTCAACCTCTTTCTACTTTCTTCATTATATCTTTATTTTTTCGAATTTTTCAGCGATATTGTTTCAACATTTCTCAACCTCTTTCACCTTTTTTCAGCATTTTCCATATTTTTTCGAATTTTTCAATTCATTTCAACCTTCTTCAATTGTTTCCATATTTTTTAGAATTTTTCAATCTTTTTCAACTGCTTCAAAACTTCTCAACCTCTTTCAACCTCTTTAGAATTTAAATTTTTTTTCGACTTATTCAACTTCGTCAATGTCTTTTCAACATTTATTTCAAAGGTACTTTGAATGCAGTGTAGGGTATGTGAATTTCGGCCTGGCCGAAGATATCACTTTTACTTGTTTTTTTTTTTAAACTGATGCGAATAATGATGTAGTAAGTAGATGAAGTAGAAAATTTTGGTCCTGATGTTGAAACAATCGGATAGTGCAGTAAAATGCATGTGGAGAAACCTCCATTTAGAAGATTGTCCAAGACTAGAAGATTTTGTGAGAGGTTACGCTAGACTTCATGGATTAGTGCATTCTCTTACACTTCATGCATAACGTTGAAAATGACTGATTCTATTATGTATCAAAAAAAAAAAAATACTGCGGAAAAAGACAATTTGCATTATAAATGACTGAATTTGCCACTTGTTGTTGTTCACATTACTATTATTATGTTTGTGATTGCTGTTGTCGGTGATTAGAACAGAAAAGCGCAATTCATGTAATTGGCTTGATTTGTCAGCGCGATATCTCTCGCGTATACATAATCTATATTTTTTTGCAATATGTACGTGAAAACGTGGCAACAAATTAATGTTCATCATACGCCCTATTTGCGTAGGAAGAAGAATTTGACGTTTTTCGTTTTTGAATTTGCCACTGTACTAGCGTTTGTTTGAATGTTTTTAAATTTTAGCATTTTTATTTTACTTGTTGTTTTTTCCCCCATTGTTGTTTGTGTGACACTTAAAAAAAATTTGACAATGCATCAAATCAAAACCTGAAATTTTTTACGGCTCTGATTCTTTGCCATTTAAAATTTTTCAAGTCTTAAGTTCAAGGATGAACATTTTCGTTGGCACAACGTAAATGCGTTCGAAACCCCCACATTTTTCGCGCATTTAAAATTTTGTCATTTCAATGGTTTAGCATTCAATGTTATGTAATGCTATCGCCTGGAAATCGATTGACATCGAGACGTTTGTCTCAAGTTTGTAGTAAAATTTGTGTGTTACCGCTATTGCTGTTGTTATTCTTGCTGCTACCATGATACATAGCAACTGTTTCCGTGGCTGTTGCTTTAATTTGTGTTTACGTGAATTGCGAATTGGAGTAATTTAAATGCGTAGCAATTCAAGGACTGTTTTCAAGTAAGGGCGTGTGTTAGTTTTTCGTAGCTAAGGATGAAATTCGTTAGGGTTGATTTGAAGAACGATCTCAAAAAAGGTTGTTTTTTTATGAATGAATTGAAAGCAGTGAGTTCTAGAAAATATTCAACATAAAAATGAAATTTTTGCTTAGCACATCTTTTTCATATTTAGCTAGTACAGCGAGGTTAAAAGCATTTCCTTAGCTCACCGCTGAACTTATTTGTATATGCTATCCTATTCCAAATTTGGTATGAAGAACGGCTCATTGAATATCATGAAGAACGGCTCATTGAATTTCTCGCTACGCCTGTACTGCAGGTGCATTATGATATTGTCAACCCTACATACGGTCATAAAGAAAATCCTCTTGATCAAATTCAGCAAGCAAAATTCACCGACGTCTAAACTATGTGGGAGAGTTAGCTTTGAGAATTGATATTAATAAAATAAGAATGATGTGCATTTACCCAAACAGTGCCAGCGGTAGTTTAATGATAGGCGATTCCAGTGTTATAGAGATGGATAACTTCATTTATTTGAGCAATGTCATAGCTTCTAATAGCGGTACCAATCCATGCTTGAATCAACAGACCGAAAAGCACCTTCACTCCTGTCAACCGCGTTGAAGCTCAAAATCATTGAGCCAAATATGAAGTCAGTTTTTCTGTTCGACTGTGAAGTGTGGTTAACCGCTAGCGCATTGCTATACAATTGACAACAGTTCACCAATAATAATTGGCTTCATCGAATTCTAAAAATTTGGTGACCCAGGATCATGCAGAAGCCAGTAGGATCCGATTTCCATCCAAGTCCGATAGTAAACATGAACACATCTTGCGCAAATCACCAACTGAAAATTGCCGATTAGCATTGTACTGAAACCCTAAGGGTGGCAGGAATCGCGTTCGCTCTTACTAATCATGGAAGCGCCCTCTAGAACAAGAAATACGTGAATCGAGGAAATTGAATTGAAGAAACTCACCAATGACCGCGCACGACGAAAGAGTTATGTGAAGTATAACAGATGAAAATGTGCAGCGGGTATAGAAATCATATCCCGAACAATTCATTGAAAATATTGACGTTTCATTAAGTTACAAACAATACAACTTTTAGGAATCGCAATTGGTAATCACAATTTTTTCAATAGAAATTTTAATGAAAATTTTTAATTTTTAGCTAAGAGTGTTGGAAGAGATGTCCGAATATACAGTAATATCATCTGTTGCATTAACTTTCTTTCTATTTTTAAAAAAAACTATAAATTTAATAAACAATTGAAAATTTAACTGCAAACTAGTTTTTAGGATAAACTACTTCCTAGGCCTAACTAGTTAATTTGTATGCCTAAAAGTATGCAATTTAATTTTAATGCAAAAGCACTGTGGATAGCAAAGCCGGCGTTGCACAAATAATAGGCCTCCCACTTACCCTCACTTGCCACTTACCACTTGCAAAGTATATAATATAATTGATAAGTTTTACTGTCTTAGTTTTCCCTAGCCACAGTGCGTTTACTTTAAGATTTCATTGCATATCTTTAGGCTTAACGGTAACTAGGTTGGCCGGTAACATATCGATTCGTTTAATTTCGTTAGTAATTTTGAAGCCAGAAAATATGCTATTATATTTTAAATGAAAACGAAAATATTTAGCCTGTTTTTAATGAATAATAAATTACAAATGTAAAAATTGTGCTAGCATATTTTTAGGCTTGCAAATTGAAGACGAAACCAGATACATAATGAAACAATAAGAAATTTGTGCGTTTAAAAACTTTAAGAATTTTTCAATCGAGAATTAAGTTTTGCTAAATCATAGCTAAATTATTAGGCTGATCTAATGAAATTAATGTTAAATATTTTTATACGACTTAGAAGATTAATGACAGAATTCTCAGCATTTTTTTTTTTTTGAGGAAAGCTCTAATTCAATTAGTAAAAACTGCATCCAAAATATTGTTGTATAAAGTTTGACATACAGATAGTTAAAATGTTTTGTTGTATCTTAAAAGCGGCAAATTCAGAAAGTTTTCCGATACAATATATGTATTAAAAATGTTTATTGCATCAATCGATGTGGAAAGTTTAAAAAAAAGTTTTTAGACTTGATTGTTTTTTTTTTTCATTTTTTCGACTTCAATGACATTTTTGTGCATTTTGTTCTAAAATTGCATGAGAATGTTTTTTTTTTCAAAATAAATTCATTCATTCAGTAAATTTAATTCATGAAGCCGTTTTTTTAAATTTCGCAGGCAAATGGTCAAATTTTTTAAATCGTTATGCTTATGTTATCTCTCATGTGATAAAAGAAAAACAATTTATTTAAAAAAAGTATGTATGTATGTAACTAGATATTATAAAAAACTTAAATTTATAGATTGTTCTAAGCTCGCTTTAAAAAAAAGGTCTTCTGCTTTAGAAACATTATTATTTGCATTTTTCCCAATATAAATTGTCTTTATATAAAATTTCTTTATCTTCATAATTTTTGCCTTGTCTATTTTTAAAAAATGTATTCGTACAAATATTTACATGGTTCTAATTACTGCGTAAATGATAGCAACATCAAGCTTGTAATCTATTATTACACTGTAGAACAATTTTTGAAAACAAGTGCTTGACAACAATAAAATATATACATATATTTTCTAAAGGCTGGTTTAAAGTTGATCAAAATTCACAAACAATATTTATATCACATCACGTATTTATTTTAAATTCACTCAATGTTTTGAATATTTCAAGCAAAAATAAAAAAAAAATCAATTTTTTCTTTAGCTAATTAATAATAATAATATAAAAAATTTGATTGTATATAATTTCAAATTAAATCTGAAACTTAAGATTCTTACTCAATTTTGATGCTCGTAATAAAATTCTGTTTTTTTTGTTTTTGAGTTATACAAAAATTATGTGAAATTATGACATGATAAAGCTATATATATCTATATATTGTTTGGGATCAGCGTAAAAATACCTTCTCAAAAAGAAAAGTTTTATCTCTGTTATACATATATTTTTTTTTTGTACCACTGTGTTACAAGTATTACATATATATTCAAGTATAAAAAGGAATCCACTTTGTGGTTATTGCTTATTTTTATGTGGCTATCAACATTTTTTTATGTGTTGGTGTAAAATAGAAATCTCTGCAAATATTTCCGAAGTGATGATTTTTATAATATGTGCATAAAACTGCGTGGGCATTTGTAGGCGGAGGCAGACAGGAGCGCAATTGAAGTAGACAAGCAAAGTGATGTTGTTTATTTTTTCTGCTAAAATCCTTGAATTTATTTGAAAGGTTAATGCAAAAAAATTAACATTCAATATTATTTTCAATTTGGTCAACTGACACATTTCAACAATCTTTGCCTAAAATTATGCATTGCAAAAACCTGCTGCTTTAATCGATCATTTATTTTGTGTTTGTGCATTTATAATATTGCATACTTTAAGGCTTTTATGTTGTTCAATTGTTGCAATCTCTGGAATTGTTAGGAATATTTTAAGTCATTCACATTTATGGTGATGAACATATAATGTAACCAGTAGCGTCGCCCCGGGCGCAACGCTTGGGGGGCGGCAAAACGGTCGTGAAATATATCTCATTTGCTAGGGTTTCGAGATTTTAAATCTTAAAGTGAAATATTCCTTATTTTGCTGGGGCTTTTGAAAGTCAAAAGTGACAACCTTTCTTTTGTTTGGTAAAGTAAAGAAATTATCGCCTGGGTGATTGAAACATAAATTTTCTGTGATTAAAAGTGTTTGCTCGAATAATTGCTTATTTATTTTTATTTAAAATAATTTAGTAATAATTTAATTTTTATTGGTAATAGCCGAAACATGTCACCAATTACCAGGTTAAAAATTGTTCCATTTGTTATCTTTGTCATGTTTGTTGAAAAATGGCATTGATCAATAAGTAAAAATTTACAATATTGGTCTTTGCTTAATGACTGTAAGTTCGATTAAATAATATTTAATTATAAAATAATCAGTCGCTAAAATCAACTTTCTTAAAACCATATGGAGAGCACGCCGAATTTTCAAAAAAAAATATGTGGCTGGCAACACCACAATTTCGAAAAATAAATCATAGCATGACTTTAGACCGACGGTCTAACGGCTATGGGCAGCAAGCGAGAAAGTGACAAAAGATGACAAATGGAATATGCGCATTCTGTACACCTCATGACAAGTACCTCAGTGGCTCAAGTGTTAGAGCGGCCGTCGCAAAATATGCAATTGCAATGCATGAACGGTCAGAGGTTCGAATCCATGTACAGAATTAACCAAAACTGGTCTGATGAGGCTATTGGTAATAGCCGAAACATGTCACCAATTACCAGGTTAAAAATTGTTCCATTTGTTATCTTTGTCATGTTTGTTGAAAAATGGCATTGATCAATAAGTAAAAATTTACAATATTGGTCTTTGCTTAATGACTGTAAGTTCGATTAAATAATATTTAATTTAGTAATATCACTATATTACTACGAGAGCTATAATTTTTTTTCTCAACCCACAACGAAAATAAACTCCGCTCCTGTAGTCTAGTCCTTTGTACGAAAACATAATGCAGTGTCCTTTATTTAGCGCAATTATATTTATAGTCACAGTAGTAACGATTTGTGTACCATAGCTATAAATTACACATTTTCATTATCATTCTGCGCTGTGCTAAAGTGTTGAAATAGCAGAAATAGCAGAAAAAATAATGATATGTGTCAATAATGCTTTACAAAGCTGCGTGAGCGTAGGCGGCATGAGTAAAATGCATTTTTTTTTAACTCGATTGTTTTTTATGGTTCCCGGAATACTTAGCTACACATTTATGCTCCTGTAAATGGAAAATGGTCAGTTAATAATCTTAATTTTAGACACTTGTATTTTATATTTCATCGTGACATTATAGTATTTTGTAATTTACTGGCTTCTGTTTAAAGTCGACTTTCTAGTAAACAATAAAAACATTTAGGAATCATGGTACGGCTGGGCCAAAAATAACTTAAGTAAGGAAAGTTCATATCTGATATTTTTAATTTCACCGGCTACATGAACTCAAAAAATAATTTGATATCAGAAAAATGTCATAAGACAAGAAATGATCAATAGCGAATTCTCGAAAATTGTCATATATAAAATATTATTTTATACCACTGATGTGTATTTAATTAGAGTAGTATTTTTCACTATTTCACCTTTTCATCTTCTGTGTCCTTCATCTATTCACGGAGCATAGGACATTCACTCACAATAAAATCTTCCTTCTTCTTTTTAATTGGAGCTAGTTTCTTGAAGTTGGCACCTTGAGATAAGCTGCTTACTGATCAAATAAAGGTCAAGAATTTTCCATAATATCAAAACGGGTTGGTTCTTCGAACGATCATCGAATGAATCTGACATTTGCTACCATGACAAAATTGATGAACGTCCTGTAATCAAAGTAGCGATAACGTTTACTTTTGAGTGAGGTTAGGTTTGGTTATTTCCGAGAGATGACATGTCATCATGACTTAGGCCACGGATGGGCCCCGATTTGTATATAGTCATTCAACCTAATTGAACAATTCCGATATTTTTATAAATTTCACAATGCATTTAAGATCTTTTGATGCCAGTTCATCTACAGGATCGAAAAAGCAACTGCTGAAAACCTTAAGGCGTCGTTGCGCTAACGAATGGAATTCGCTGAGAAAATGGAAAATAGTTTTTACAACATCTGAATCTCTGAAAAGTTCTCCGATGTTGGGCAGACCGAGCTTGGCATAGTGTTTGGCAATAAAATATTGTCTAGTCATTACAACAATCAGGACTTTCAGATGAGTTCTATCTAGTGAAGTTGCAATATAGGTTCGTTTAGCATCATAAAATGGTCATGATCTTGACGTAATACACGTCGACAATTGAGACCATCTAGAATTAGCTTCGCGAAAACGAAGCAAATTTATGTTAATTATAACTGTGTTTATTGGTCGTTTTATAGACTGATGAATAGTTCCGCTGCTCATAATTGAGCCTTCTCTTGCCAGTTTGTCAGCATGATCATTGCCGACAAAATTACTGTGATCTGGGGCTCAACACAGAATGACGTCACATGGAGTGCTTAAATTGCGAAGAGCTGTTTTACATTTCAAAACATTTCAGATTTAATTAAGTTTGAGTTAATAGCTGTAATTGCTCTTAGGCTATCAATATATATTACTACATATTTTAACACCTGATTAGGGGGTAGGGGTTTATTGTTGAGTAAATGGCAAGTTTACAAAATTGCAAAGAACGCAGCTTGAAAAAAGAAACAAAAATTAGGTAATCTATATGATTCGCTCAGGCGTAACGTTCTGAACTAGTGCCGTTTTCCATTTTTGAGCCATCAGTATTGATTGCTATGGAATTACTTAAAGATTTCCACTTCAGCCTATCAAGTAGTATCACCTGAACGTTGGAAGTACGGTCTAAAGTTGGAACAAGATAGTCTGTACCACCAATGATATTACACAGCTGATGTATTTCATTAAGATGCTGTTGTGGCCGTACGGTTTTGATCTCTAAAAACCAGATTCTTTCAGCCTTAGAGCACTTTTAGCGGCCACACCTTTGACATAAATGTCAAGAGGCTCGAGATTTTGTAATTTGTAATTTATTTATAATATAATATGCTCACAACATTAAGATAATTTAATCTTATAAGTAGTAGGAGCCTCATACTAAGTACCAGCAATCTTAAAATAAAAACATGTATCTTATATCTTACATTAACATACTTAGAAAGAAGTATAAGGAAATAGTGGTGAAAGAGGAGAGAAAGATTAAGGAAGTTAGAGAGAAATCACTCAGCAATTGTTAAATAATTTAAAAGGGACGATTTGAATTGGTTTTTATTTCTGATCTTTCTTATCATAGTCGGCAGAGCAGTAAATGTAGTGGATACTGCACCTGTTATTCCTATGCATAGCATTCTCTGAACTTGAGTACAAATTTTTAGATAAGTTTTTTTTTATTCAAAGAATTCCACCATACTAAAATTCCGTAAGTCAGAATTGGTCGGATGTTTGCTTTATACATCCAAAAAACTATCTTCGACTTGAAGCCTTTGTTTAGTTAAATATGCGAAACCTCTCTTCCACATTAGGTTTCTAGTTTAGCTTACGGTCAAGAATGGCACTTTGAGTGTAGAGCTGCTAGAGCATTCGCAGATGAAATCTTTCACCGATTTATTTTTTTCCGAAATTTTATGGCTTCTGCAGTGCGCACATGTGCCGATTGCGTGGTACCCAGATAATATTTATGTTGATCCGTAAAAAATCCTTGGTTCTTTTCTAGTTCTGGAGATAACGATTAGTTGACCACGCAAACAAGTTCGATAATTAGTGTCAATGATTTCGCTTGCTCGTCCATATTAATCCTTTACGCTTCGTTAAAGAAAACTCAAACAAAGAATAAAAAACGTGTTCTATTTTCCCCAACAATATCTACCATTTGAACACATTGTTCTTAAACATTTACTGCAACTTGATGTTGTTTCCCACAGAACCGTAAACATATGTTACATATACTTATTGTTAGTATGTGTGTTATCCTTTGTCCTTTTAAGCTGTATTTTTCTTTTTTTTTTTGTTACAACGTGCCGTCTAACTTTTATTTTGCAACCTTGACTTTAAACTGGGTGATGTTTTGGGTGGCTACTATCTTATGTAAAGAACAAAGGAAAGTTAATTTCACATGTTCAATAAAATATTAAACTAAACACATACATTCATAAATGTATAATTTATGAATAGAGAGTGAGTTCAAATATGCGTGATTAAATTTTTTAAATGCCATTCAATAATTTAAGCACCATAAGCATAATAGATTTTTGACCTCTGGTTATTTGCTGCTTATTGAGGTGGCACTTAAAAAAAAAACCTTTAATGTTGTATTACTATGGCATTGTATTAAATGGCGCGTGAAAAGTTAGTGGGTTTTATGTCGACAGCCAATTTTGTACGTAATATTGTTTATTCAATAAACCGCATATGAGTATTTACAACATGTCTAGACACATTTGGAGGCAGATGTAAGCAAAAACTTCATTGGTAATTTAATGTTTTTAAATAAAAACATAATTTCTCAACAGGGTTTCTGAAGAATTCCAAAAATATCTAAGAACTTTGAGTGTATCTTATTTATAAGCCATTTCTTTCACCTGAGGCATAAGTAAGCGAGTAGTAGTAGTCAGGCAGTGAGACATCAAACGTTCCTTGACAATATTGATGCCAGTAATTTTGAATGCTCAAATGCAGTGAACGCCTCCATCAACGCACCTTCGTAAGTACATTGGTTTTGTAGAATAGTTGTAGCCGGTCCGAAATGTTCCATATAATACTTCTAAAGCTTCTCCTAGTGCACTTGTTATGAAGCGACCACCGATTGCTGTGTAGTATCTATTCGAGGATAATTCATATGGTATCTTGATGACACCTCTTTGTCTATTTGGAGAAAAATGTCTAGTAATTGCTGTAATTTCGATGTAGTAGTTAGCACGAAGTATTCCATATCGTCATATGAAATCAAAAAAGCCCTAGGTTACATTTAAAAAAATTTAACAGGAGATGCAAAGAACTTTCTAAAATGAATAATAATCCAAAATTTTTGAGTTAAGATGTTAACACATTAAAAATATTCAATAAGAATTGATATTTCAACACTAAATACTTCTGAAACCAAAACAAGATGCATGTTTTTTTCCACATGTTGAAAATAAAATTATTAAAAATTGTTGTATAAATTTCAATACATAAATAACATTTATTAAAATTTATGAGGTGTTACAGCTGCTGCTGGTTAAAAATAAAATTTCTAACGAAAATAAAAAAACTCACCTTTTATTTTTAGCAATTTTTTGTTTTGTGTGGTATGTAAATTTCGCAATAAATGAAAAATTTATTTAAGTTTTGCTCGCCATCATACGGACATTCATTAGCACAAAAAGTTTAAGTTCAAGTTCACGGCGGGCTGCATTGTCTGGGTATGTGATTGGCAAGAACGCATAATGACCGATGCCAAAATATTGTTGTCATCGATGTTTAGATTTTAAACTACGTCGCTGCCAAGCATTGTTACAAGAGAAAACAGCTGGTTATAAGATATTTTATTTGAAAATGATTTTAATTAATGGTAGAATACACTAAGCATGTTACTCGTATACATAAAATAATAACAAAATTAAAAGTATTGGGTAAAATACCGCAGATCTTTTTTTCTATTTATGCTATTATTTGAAGAACGTTTCTGGCAAGACTATTGATTTCGTGACGCCAAGTCTTGATTCTAGGAGAACGCGATTCTGATTTCTTGTAATTTTAACACCATGATAATTTTATGTTGTAGAGTTTTTATTTCTTATTTTCATTTCATACCATAGCTTAGCGATCACATGACACTTTATCCTTTAGAATTTTTAATTTGTTAAATTTTTATCGTTTAGGACTTTCATCTATTTTCAATTATCTCAAGGTGCATTTAGTATCCCATATGATTTTATTCCATGTGTCATAATTAGTCCTAACTATATGACTTATCCAGTACACCTTAGGAGAGAGTACTATTTTAACTCTCATAACATTTTAGATATCTTATATGGCTTTCGGGACAAACGATTTTAACCTTTAACCATTCTAACAGTGTGCAGAGTTTAATATCAAATGTTTCGATATTCAAATCAGATTTCAAAAAAATTTATTTACAATTTTCTGATCAAGACAGGAAACGTGTACGTAATGATGTTTCGTTATGTTAGTATAGAATGTATGATGATAATATGTATGAGTTTTATAAATTTTTTTTCAAACTAAATATAATTTTTAAAATTCTTATTTTTATTTCTCTAAAGGCCTATGAATGTCGTTTCCCTACTTGTCCGCAGATGCCCATCGTTCTTGATTGCCATATTGTCAAAGATGAAATATTGGACAATGGTGCCAAACGTAATACAAGTCGTCGCTGTAAATTAGCTGTTGATGCACCCTATATCTTCAAAAAACTTATCGGCGTCGAAGTGGTATTTTTCTTACAACACAATTACCTCGATATGGCAAATCGTACGCTCAATATTGAGGCTGTGAATGAAAGTTTCTCATCGCGTATTGAAATTTTCGAACGCTGTCGTTATTACTCACATCCGGATAATCCAGAATGGACGTGTTTTGATCAAACAGCAACTTTAGATATTAAGAACTTCTTTGGTTTTGAACATTCAATGGAAAAAATGGGCATGAAACAATATACTCAAACAACCTTAAAGGGCAAAGAGATTATCGAATATTTTATAAATCATTTACGTGAAAATGGTGTAACGGAGGCAGAACGTTGGTTGCCACCACCAGATGCACCAGGTTCACCACAGTGTCCGCTAACGATGGCAGCACATAAATATGGCGATCGCGAATTAGAAAATGGCGAACGTCGTAAATCATCACACACCATCATGCTGGATGGTGATTTTATTGCCAAAAATTTGGGTCAATTGACTCCAATGCAGGAATCAAAATTGCTAGAACTGCGAAAAATGCTCGATGGTGTTGACGGTTTGGAGAAAATTCCAAGCTATCAGACCATCCTGCGTTTTTTGACAGCTCGCGATTGGCATGTGGATAAAGCGTTCGTCATGTTAAGTGATTCGCTGAAATGGCGTCGTGAAAATAATATCGATGCGTTGCTCAAGGAATATCATGTACCATCTGTAGTGGCTAATCATTTTCCTGGTGGTTGGCATCATCATGATAAAGATGGTCGTCCGATTTATGTACTTCGTTTGGGTCACATGGATGTTAAGGGTTTGCTGAAGTCAATTGGTACCGAAGGACTTTTGAAATTGGTGAGTTCGATATTATTTTATTTTACTTTAGGTGAATTAAGATTGATTTCGATCCTTTTTAGTCACTACACATATGCGAAGAGGGTATTCAAAAAATCAACGAATCGGCAGAAAATCTAGGAAAACCTGTACTCAGTTGGTGTTTGCTTGTTGACTTAGATGGTCTATCTATGCGTCATCTCTGGCGTCCTGGTGTCAAAGCACTGTATAATATAATCGAAACAGTTGAATGCAATTATCCAGAAACAATGGGAAGCGTGCTGGTGGTACGTGCACCAAGAGTGTTCCCAATTGCATGGACTATTGTTAGTGCTTTCATAGGTACGAAGAAATCTTTAATATCAAAATAACATTTTAAACTTAAATTTTCTTTAAATTTTTTTCAGATGAAAATACACGCTCAAAATTCCTATTCCATGGCGGCGCTGATTGTCTGCATATGAAAGATGGTCTCGAACAGTTTATTGATTCTGACATAATACCTGATTTTATTGGTGGTCCTTGTAAGGTAAGTTTGAGCTTTGTACTCATTGTACAGACTAGAATTGTAAATATCAAATTAACTACTTGCATTGAAAGTAGTTTAGTTGTAAATGTTTATTTCTTTTTTAGAAAAATTATATATCTAGATTTGGGTTATAGGTTTATTTAATTTTTTCTAAATATTTATTTTTCTACATCAGCCTACACTGGCAAAAATGTCGTATGTGGAACATGTTAATGAAAAATATTTTACGCAATGTTTTTTAGCTAAATGCGATTGTGTAAGAAGCTGTGACCTTTGACATTTTATTCTGTTAAAACCTATACATGTTTTCAATGTTGCAGAAGCTAGTATTTCGTCTGCAGAAATATGTTATTTTTTTTATACGTTTGTCTTTAATTCATGTTCAATTTACATTTCCATTAAAATTTTACCATTTTTTTTTCAAAAATTTATGTTTGTATATCACAACTTAAACATTTGTTTATTACTATTGCGCATTCCTTAATTCCAAAAATCATTATAATCTTTAGCATCAAACTACATTTTCTATTGGTCGGTAAAAAAATAGCGCTGATTAAGAAATCCATACATTTTTCTATATAATTTTTGATGTAAAAGTTTTAACTAGATTAAATTGTTGATCTTTGACCAACAGAAAATTAGTTATTTGCTAAACGTAGATTTTGATGACCTCTGAGGAGGACTTTCCTTACATTAATATGAAGTCAATACGAAAGTTACTTACGAACATTCACTTGCTCAAAATTATTCTGCAGGTTCTTAAGCTAATTTTCTTGGGTAAAGTTTAGTGAAGTTTTTGCACTTTCAAAAAACTATCAAGGAAGACATGCACATATCTCATCTTTTCAGTACTTTAGAGAGCTATGCGATCAAAAAGTCCTTTGAAAATAGATTCGACCTTATTTTTTATATTTTTTGTAACGAAGTTATTGCATCATTACCCTACTTAAAGATCGACTCAAACTCATGGGTATTTGTCCCGGATTATTATTACGGGTATTTTACTGAATTTACACAAGAATAATTTTTGGATATCGAATTTCGGGCTAAACCTGCCTGGGAGTAAAATTTTAGAATATTTTCAATATAATTTCAATATAATTTATTTCTCATGTTTACTTCTTTGCAGCTTCTGTTTTTTATTAAGATGCGGTTCCTTTTTTTTAATGATCTGCTTACTCAGAAAAATCATTTTATCTCGTGTTAGTCCGGATCCCTCCCCTCTGTAACTGATCGAAAAGTATTAAACTTCTTCTTTAAATTCCATTTTAGTTGTCACCATCTTCACTGTATTCTAAGGTTGTAAAACTTCACTTAATATTTACACTTACAACATCATTTCTCAATAATAAAAAAATCATTCCCAGCATTTTTTGTCCAAATTATCGCTCGCCTTGTAAAATTTGTACTCCATTCAAAATTAAACATTGCTGCTTCGTTAGCTCGTTTAAATGCATTTACATAAGTGCTGTGCTAAAAGCAATAATTTTTTCTCAGTGTATTTGTTGCAGTCGAATATCTGCTTTTATTTTAAATTGTTAATAATTACTGACTCCGGCTTTGCTATATCCTTAGACCCTCATTCATGAAGGTGGACTTGTGCCGAAGTCACTTTATAAAATGAGCTCACTGGAGGAAGATGATGAGCAACAAGCGTTACGTGCTCAAGAAGGCAATGGCAGTACATTTGGCGGTAATCTGAAGCAAGAGCATCAGAATCTATATAAAACCGTAGAGTTACGTACTGGTTATACACATGAGGTTGTTATACGCAATAAAGATCCAAAGAGTGTTTTAACATGGGACTTCGATGTAATGCGCAGTGATTTGCATTTTACGTTATATCGCACAAGTAAAGAGTTGCCAGTTAAAAGTGGTAAGTACTTGGAGATACTTTTGATATCGATTTAATATAATTTTTTTTTAATGTTTAGATAATGGTATATCATTTTTTGATCTCAGCGATTTTGTTGAAGGTGAAAATTATTTCCGTGAAGAGCCCACCATTATTTGTAGGAATAAAGAAAGTGTGCAGGTTAGTAAAATTAGACTTTGTTCGCTTACGAACAAAAAAATATTTTACTTAAAATCAAAGAAAAATGACCCAAGTAGAAAAGGATATTAGCATTATTTTGTTAGCAAAACCCAAAATATGATAGCGCCAAACTATTTTTTTAAAGCTTTTCTTTTTTTTTAATTATTGGACCACATTAGTTAAATAAAGCTTCCGATTATGGTTAAATTAGTCAATGTTGCTTATATTAAATAAAAACTAGATGATCATAAAAAAAAAAAACAATTGGACTTATTTACCTGCCTAGCTCCGCTTTGTTGAAAGCCATAGAGAAACAGTGATTGAGATATGTCTCACTGATTATCTTTTGAATGAGCTCGCTTTGTGCCATTTTTACAAAGAGCATTTTTTTAAGGACTGTCAAAGTTTTTCTGCTCTTTTTTTTTTTTTGATCTGAAAATAATACATAAAAAGCTCAATATTTTCTCTGTTAAAGCAAATTTATAAATCACTGAAGAAGTACTCTCACCATTTTGTTCGAGGTACACAAGACAAATTTGATTAAAAAAAAAAATAAAGCAATGCGAATGCAAGCAGATATTATTAGCAGTATCGACATGTTTGTGATTGCACACGTGTTTGGGGAAATCATATTTGCATTGTCGCACTATCTCACTGTTCACACCTCCTACCTATTAATTTACAAAAATGATTTATTAAAAAATTCAATAGCTGATTTAATTTTTGGAATCACTTTACCTTTCTTAACTCTGACCATTCCTTATTGTTTATTGCTAAAAAACCGATGAATATGGAACGTAACAATTTTAGAATCGGTGTTATTTCTATAAAGACTACAAAATCAAACTTTGAAGAGTGTTCACATTTTAAATTGTGTGTATGAGAGATAAATTTAGAACAAATTCAAAAAACTAGAATAATTTAAGAAACTTTTTATATGAAGTAAGTCGGAAACTTCCATGGAAGTTTTTTTTTCTTTTACATACATAGATGATTACTTTTGCAGGTGACTTATAATTTCGATTACAGTGTGGATATAAAGTTTTTTATTTCATTTACAAGATAAATTAAATATTTCATTGCATTTTTTACATTTTAGGGCTCACATGTTATGAATCACTCAGAAACCTATCTTATGCATTGGTTTAGTCCCTCTGCAAGTAATGAAGGACCAGCGCTTCTCAACTATTTCTATGAAATATTAAGTTCTGCTAATTATAAAGGTTCAATGACATCGCTACAATCGGGTTTCTCTTCTTCGTCTGCTGCCAGTTCGTGTCAAAGTCGATGATATGCGGAGAATCAGGGTGCAGAAGTGGATATTAATTGTAGGGCCATTAAAGCAGTTGGCGCTAACAAGAGCTTGGCTGGAATTGAATCTAATGTTCAGAACGAAGTAACAACGATTATAGAAAAAAGCTTTTAATATGGCTATCAAATACAATATATCACTAGAAAGCTAAGAAGTATTTAGCGTTTTGCGAAAAACAAAAAAAGACAAACTGTTATTTATTAATTAAATTAAAAAAAATTGTTAAAAAATCTCTAAAGAAAACCTTGTGACAAAATTTTTATATCTAATTAGCAAAATATTTATATTATAGCTAAGTTTATTTACTAAATAGAGCTTATAAAGTAATATTTCTATTAGAACTAATTTAGTAGGTATACTATTACCAAACAATTACCAATTCTGGTTTTTATGAGAGCTTAAAAATTTAGCATGAAAAGGTGATACATTTATGCTTACTAAACTAACTAAATCAGTCATTTAAATTCATAAGCCACTGTCCGCCAATATAAAAACAAAAAAGCTCTCGACAATCAAGAATTATTTAACTGTATACTTAAAAAAAAGCAACATAAGTCTACTTGCATTAATTCTCAATATCGACTGAGAGCTGTGCTTATGAGATTAGGTTGGTGTGTATATTACAGCAGTTCATCAGATCAGTCTAAACATTTCTTTTAAATCAAAATTTTAATCTTAGTATAAATTATATCTAATTTTAAGAGTTGTCAGTTTGTTAAAAATGGACAGCTTAGACAAAATTTAAAATAAATAAAACTGATCCTACAAAAAATAGAAAAATTTAATCGCGCAAAATACGAACAATTGCATTTCTCCAACAATATAGGACAAATGATCTAATAAAAGCAAAAATTTAAAATATTGCCCAAAAATCTTTTATAAAAAAATGGTATCTATCACCCAAAAAACCATATATCTATTTTTCTTATGAGCTTTTTTATAACATAAACTTTCATTTACATTCACATTAATTTATAATTGACTTATGAAGCATTTTAAAAAGGCAAACTGCTATTCTGAACCTATTTAAAACAATTATGAAAAAAGTTTGTTGTACTTCGCGTGAACTCATGCAGAGAATATATCAATTGGTTTAGAAAATTTCAATAGTTTTAATAAAAATGTTTCGCTCAAATCTTGACAAAGAAATTTGTTTTAGCAGCAATTAAACTTTTTTAAGGTCCTTCAATTTTCCACCACACAAAGAGCTTCAGCACATTTGCCAGTTCATAAAAAACTCATGGTGACGTAAACTGAGTATGCAGTCTTATTCAACTCTAAATACGTGAATATTGTTAGGGACTATGTTGAGAACGGTTTAGAACGTTTTTTTTTTTTTTAAATAAGGTTAAAAGAAGACTTTTAGTAAATAATATTCTTTGAAACATATATAACTTTGGTCACTAGTTTCATGAGTTTTAAATTGAAATTATAGCTAGACGTCAAAATATTTTGTAGAGTCTGAATTTTCATATTATTGAAATAATCATATTTATTATAACAAAATGAAAAGAAATATTTTCGTTGTTCGGTCTAAAATTGAATGTTGTTAAAAAGCACAATTCTTGTTTAAGCTTTTTATAAATGAAAGCTGTATTTTAAAATACATAATAAGCGATCTATTTTCTAGGTACGATATTATCCATCCACCACGCATAGAAGTAAATAAATGCATAGTTAATTTTAAGACTTCTACATTTTTAAAAACTTCAAATGCTATTGTTTTGATTTATTTTGTTAGGTGGCTTATTATGTTTTTAAAATAAGCCTTTCAATTTTCAGTTGACAAAAAATGTAGTAAAAAGGATATATCAAGAATGAATTACTATGATTCTACAGAGCTCATTGGAAAAATAAAAAAGTATGTTGCTCATGTTTGTTTTTTAGAAAATATGTGTTAATGTTTATAAAAGAACTTTACCACATACATACATACATATGTATGTAAACGTATATTTATTTATATTTGTTATAGAAAATAAGTTTTTTGCTTACTTTTTTTTTTTGAAAAGAGCATCGATTTTTTCTGAGAGCTTAATATGTAATCGTCACAAAAATGCTTTTTACTTTTCTAAAACTTTATTCAAAAGTATTTTATGCCCTGAAGTTTGTTTTCTTCTGGTTATTATGATTAAAGTTAAAAATGATTTAACATTGGCTAATTAAGTTTCAAATAGTACTAAATGTCAAGTCATGAATTTTACCACCTTTTGTGGTTTAGTTAGGCCTGACAGTATTTTTGCACTATTAGCAATTTATAATTTGACCATTGAATTTTATTGATTTGAATCTACTTGACAAAAATTTTACTAATCTACTTAAATTTTGAGCTCACAATTTAATCATAAGTTCTGCTAGACTTATATACATATATTTGATAAAAGTTTTGAGTTTTGAGCTTGAACAAGAACGTCTTTGAAACCAAGCTAGATATCGAAATATTTTTGATTTAATGTTTTATTTGTCACATTGATGTATTAGAATAAATGTTGCTTACTTTTTAAAGGTGGCATCAACATATTTTACATAATATTGTTTGTTCAGTTTATTAAAATTTATAATATATAATTATTAATTTAAAACATGAAATTGTAAAAATACTAACAAGCACACTTTAAATGTGAAATCGAATTATTTCGAAAACAGTCCAAACCTTATGACACATGTGTGAGTTATATAAGTTTTTGAGGCTCATCATATTCATTTACATATATGTAAGTATTGTAGTGAAGTAGAAAAAAATTAATTATTGTTTAAAAAAAAATTGTTATTTATAAAAAAATGTACACTACGAGAAATTTGTAATTCTTTACTTTTGTTTTGAAACCCATACAAATGGTTGTTATGTAAAATTTCATAGAAATAAAAATAAATTATATCAATGATAAATGCTTTGATTTTAAAAATTGTCAATTAAATTAAGATAATACATATGTAGTTCTAACATGCATGAAAGTTGTGTAGTTTAAAATAATTAAAGATCAAGCGTGAATAAAAACAAATAAGAATTGCTTGCTCTTCTTATGGGGTAAAATTTGCATAGCGTTCCCCCATTGTATTTTATTAATAAATTTAATTTCTTTATAACTCATTCTGTAGAGAAAATAATAAGCTTTTGCTTTAATTAACTAATAAAATTAAAATGATTCAACTACGGAAAAAAATTATTTTTTTTTTTTTATAAAAAAAGAATGAACATTTTTCATATCATTTAAACGTAATTTTTATTAAAAATATCAAGAAAAGCCAATTTGAAATTCTCTCACTGATATGTTACCGGCTAAATTAGTTTTACACCAAACTAGTTACCGTTAAGCCTAAAGATATGCAATGAAAACTTAATGCAAAATCATTGTGACTAGTGAAGGCTACGACAGTAGCAAAGTAAAACAATAAAACAACAATTTCTTTGTAGGCTTGGCCCAGTCTCAGGACTTACATCCTCCAATATATCAAAAATCGGCTTCGCGGCGTCCGTCGGGCGCGGTCAGTCACCAGTTCTTTTGCAATAAAATTTAATAGCACACTTTCAGGCATAAAAATCAACTAGTTTGGCCTAGGAATACTAGATTATCCGTTTGACCGATCGATATAACAATGTTTCTTATAAGTCGCAGAAATCCATTTTGAAAATAAAATAAAGTTTTTACAAACGTGATGGTAATTCGGAAAAAGAATTAAACTGTTAAACAGTTTTGAAGACAGTTTTTGAGGGTCTGAACTAAAAAATACATGACTGCGTAGACAGTTTTCGTGAACATTTTTGTTTCATTTGAACTTTCTTGCAACACACTGTCTTTAGATGTGCAATTAAGGGCTTAGCTGCGTCAATAGTGGCCACTTGGTAACCCTGCGTACTAAGAAGTAGTCTTTCTTTATTTTCTTGTAAAATTTATAAAAATGCATTAGAAAATTGAAGTTGTAACACAGACTTTATAATATTTTCTTAAAAATAAGATGAACTTTTCTGATTGTGAGCTTACTGTTCAGTCCACGTCAGTTAAAATTCCGGTTAAGTTAAACCGAACATTGTGAAAACGGCTTTTAAGGAGATAGCAAAGAGTATCCTCTTTGGGAGATATTTACACATTAACTTCAACGTGATGTTGTTGTGACAATTCAATTTCAACTGAACCGTTAGATCGTATGGCCACACATTTTTATAAAAAAATGCAACACCTTAGATTCGATTCGAAAAACTTGAACAATTTTCTCGTATCTTCGGAATCTACAGTTTCAGCGAAATGAAGTTGGTATTGTTGTTGTTCTTACGAATCTTGTCATTGTCTTTTTTTCTCTGCCTATATTTGCTATATTTGTCTCTTTGTTTTTTGTACTTCGTTTAATATTTTTACTCACTGTACGGAACAGCAAGCTCAGTAAAGTATTTAATTCGAAATAACTAATTTAGTACTGTATTTTATTTCAAAAACATATGTATGTATATGTTGTATAAACATTATAAAGTATTAAAGTAGAAATTGTCTACATGTTACCTTAGTTATAATACTACCTATAGATAAGCATTACTCAAACTATGGGGCATACCTCAGATATGAGAAAATATCAAAAAATATTGTAGACAAAGTATATTAAAGTAATTATAAATAATTTATTGAATTTATATGACACATTGTTTTATTGAGTTTGGCCTAGAAAAAGTTAGTCCTGGCTTGAAATATTTTCTTTTGTTAAAAATATTTAAAATATTAACAAAAACCTGACATTGAAGAACCATAACAAACTTATAAATATATTGTGGAGCAGTGATGAAGATTCGTATTCTGACGCTGATGAAGATTATGCTCCAGAGCAAAACGGAAACAAAACAAACGAGAATGAGGATAGTTCTGATGAAAAATATATTGCCGACTTGCCAGTATATTTTAGAACGGAGGTTTGTATTTGGTAAATGGACAAGAAAATGCAATACTCCGACCACCCAAATGCAACTGGACGTCTAGATTTTGCCCTTATAAAAAAGTGTCAACCTGAACCGGCTTTATTTCCACTCGCTCACTGTAGTGACTGACGTATTATCAGCAGTCGATTTGTTTTTCAAACCCATTGAAGGTATTGTTCTTCAAACGGCCAACGTGGAAGGCATACGTGTCTACGAAAACAACTGGAATAGCATTGATCAAAATGAACTAAGAGGTAAGTTTCATAATTGAAATGGTTACTTGCTTACTGATGATCTTCAAGCTTTCTTTGGGTTACTGCTTTTAGCCGGGGGTTGTAGATAAAATGGAGAATATTTGGGTGAGCTGTGGAATGATTTGATTGATCGCACTTGCTTCAAGCCGACCATGACTTTGAATCGTTACAAATCAATTTTAAGGGTCATACGCTTCGATGACAAATCGGACCGTACTGAGCGTCGTCTGCGTTACAAATTGGCTCCAAAAAATAGAAAAGTAGTTTGAGAATTATGTACAACTTATACCTACCTTATCGCGGTTGTTGCCCATTCTTGTAGTACATTCCATCAAAAGTAGATAAATATGGTATAAATCAGTGGGCGGCATGTTGAAGTCGCTCATACTCTGCATGAAATTTAAAAATTTATACCGGTCGTGCTCCTAGTTGCAAGCCAGAAGTCATCCACGGCAAACGAGCTCTTCTTGACCTGGTGATAGATCTACATGGACATAATGATACATGTGCTAAATTCTTTACATAGAATCACTTGACGAAGGATCTAAAGTTGTGACATATAACTGTGATTGGCACAGTCTGCAAAAATAAAGCGTTCCTTCTACTTTATTTATTGGATATTTAAGAGATTCAGTTGCTACATCGAGATTTGTATTTGAACATTCATTTGGAGCTACTTTAGTGTCTTACGTACCAAAAAGCAAAATGGCATGGTTACGTTATTAAGCACCCTGCACAACGATAAAAAAATAGACAATGCAAATCACAAAAGACATGCAATTATCATGGAGTACAATAATACAAAGTGTGGTGTTGATATCCTGGGCCAATTGGTACACACTAACTCCTACAAACGGAAACCAATTTTTGTTCTTTTGCTGTCTTCTGTAATATTATTGACGTGTCAGCTTATAACGTGTTTCTTTTATGTCCAATAAACTAAATGAGCACCTAGAAACTAGTTGCTTTCGTCGACTGAGATGCGGTGTCATTTTTGACACTTTGGGCTAATTAATTTCAAAACTTTTCGATTATTATACCTGCAGAATACTGAAAATAAGAATTAAACGAGGTTAAAGATTTTCGGTACTCAAATCATACTCATACTCATACATATATTTCTAAGAGCAGCTGAAGATATACTGGACAAGTTTGAAGCATTTCCCCGGGATTTTTAGCTATCTGGTCCTTCAAGTTGGTGGTATTGTCCTTTTGCACTAAAACCACACCAACTATGAGCAAATTATTTGACTCCTCAGATATTCTTTAATCAATGATATCCTATAGAGTCTATGTATGTCACAGGCAATCAAATAAAAGTATGATCCAGAAAACTACATTGAATCAAAAGCTTATAAATATGATATGGCTCTTAAGCTGCTAATCGATCATCTGGCTATCATCACAGCTGAACTTTGCAATATTAGCGTAATATGAGCTCAAACCGATGACAAAAATATTCATATCATGGAGGAACTTCTTGAGCTCTTAAACAAACAAGCCTACGATCTCCAGAGTTTCACGTACAAAATCATTCTTGAGGATGACAAAAAATCGGAAGGAACACATCTACAGTAAGAGGGTATAGTCTCCACGATAAAACATCAGACAAGGGAACTTGACTAATTGACTTTGTTACCCAACGCAACACTTTCATAAGCGGTGCTACCCAGAGAACGAGCAGGCGATCAAATGGCTTAAAGATGAAAACGATCAGGCGCTTAAAGAGCGTAAAAATGCGTGATCGTATACAGAATTGATAAACAAATCATCAACACATATTCATCGTGAGAGCGTTTGCTTGTGGTAGTGGGCACCACTGTTCATAAGCAGGGATGGGCACAAGTTCTTCTACAAGTTCTAACGAGAGGGCAATTGAGATCAACGAGAGAGCATTTGTGTATACGTATACAAATGAGAGCGCATAACAACGATTCAGTTCTACTTCAGCAGAAGTAGAACTCCATATGGTTGATGTATCACCACATGTAAACGAAGTTTTTCGTGCATGTTGGTGCCCATCATTGTTCATAAGCCGAGCTCGACACTACCACACCCGTGCTCTTAGAGACTCAAATGTGAACGTTCCATTTCCATTTTCCAGTTATAGTCCATTTAAAGCTCGCTCTTTCATCGAAAAGGAACAAGGCACATTGAAAGATAAAGCACTATGGAAATAGCCAGAAACTAAATAAAGACCTTTTGGCTGAACGATTTGCAGGTTCCAATGCTAATGATGCAGGTGACATTAAAGTCAATAAAGAAATAGTGTACGAATACAGTATCAAATCTATACGCCTCATTAACAAAAAAGACGGCGTTGACCGTGGAACAGTTTGGAGCGTAAGAAATTGCCTGCACAGTGATGCTTTGCCTCCTACCCTTAGATCAGTCATCGGCATTCCCATGGGTAGCAGAGCTAATTTTCTTGTATACGTATACAACAAGAGAGAAAGAGAAAGTAGTATTACTTTGTCGACCCCTGCCTTAGATACTATTCTATTATCTAGACCAGCGGTGGGCATGAAAATCTAGCAAAAGGGCGCAGCAATAAGCGAAATTTAAATTTTTTTTGTTTTCATTTTCAAATTCGCCATCAGTACAAAAAAAAAACCTAAATGCACTACAAACAAAAACAATTGCTACATTCGTCAACACATAGCGCGGCACCTTTGCTAATGCGTGTGTTGTTTTTGTTTTCATTTGAACTCAATTAAACGCTGTGCGCCGATGGCGTTAAAATTCTGCGAATTGTTGTTTGCTTGTTTGTGCGTCGAATTCGGGTAATGAGAGCGGAAAGGGCCACTACGTGCCCATCGCTACTCTAGACGACAACTATACTTTCGTTGCCTTAAAATTGCTATATTATTACACTGCGCGATAATGTTCATTTACCCTAGATAATTGAGAACCTTCAGATTTACAGATAAAACAACTGCTGCTGAGCAAAACAAAAATGCGTAAACAAACACAAGTAATGAACGACTAAAAGCATACAAAGAGATTAAAATGACCAACGAAAATAACTCATAAATATTATTGCTCATTGAAGTAGCAAATAGCTTTTACCAAAGTTCGAAAGTGATTAGTGTACCGCATCATTTAACAAATGTACTCGTAGATAATCTGTTAATAACACCAAAAATAAAATCAAGTGTTTAATTACGCGACTTTGTACGACCATTTTCAATTGCATTCCAAAAATGAATACTTGTGTTGCTTAATTTTCCTTATCAAATTTCTAAATATATCGACAGCAGTTAATCTCAAGACTTAGTTATATTACATTCTCGGCCACATTCAAATTGAACACAGTTTCAATTTAAACGACTTGGAATTAACAACGTTGCTAAAAGCCCTGACATTTTCTATTTATTTTTTGTAGAGGAATAAGAAAGCAAATACGCAAAGCAACAATATGGGTGTTTTGACAAATGGAATTGACAGGTAAGTGCTGACTAACTATGTGAACGTACTCTTGAATTTTCTTTCGAAAGGCAAAAGCGTTCAAGTGCTTATGGCTGTTCTCAATATCCGGTTGAACCTTAACGTATTATTCAAACTGTTAGTTAAAGTTGACGGAACTGCATATTAAAAACCGGTCCTCATAATTTGAAATGATTTGCAAATATTATATGCTCCTCCGAAACTCAAAGGGACTATAAAAACAATATGCTATCTTGGAGACTATTTGCCAAATTTGTATGTATGTCTCGCGAAATTACACAGTCATTCAGATTGTCCGCGAAAGCTGTTGAACTTTGACCTTTGAATACTTTTTTTAAAATTGTATATATGATTTGCAAGAGTAGTTAAAGCTTTCTTATCAAATATCTGATAAATCTACGCTATTAGTTTGATTATTTTTATTATTCAATTTAATATGAAAGATATTTTAGCCACACAGCCCAGCAGTAGCAATGCTATGGGTAAAAAAAGGGACGTAGTCCTGAATGTAATGGCTTGGGGCGGAAAAATGGTCCTCGGCATTCATTGAGATTTGCAAATAATATTAAAATATAGATTAAAATTGTTCAGAACTGGAAACTTTTATTGATTTTTAATGTGATGTTACAGTTTTGAATATTTGATGGCACATGCGCGAGGAAAATCCGAATTCCGAAAATCCGATATTTTGTAATGCGTAAAAACTAAGTATTTTTCAAAAATTTTTAAAATCCAAAAATATTTTAAATCATTTAAGTCATGTATTTGAATCATAAAAAATGTTTGTTGTTTGTCTTTTCAATGTTTACGGAATTCATAATCTGCCCAAAGGCACGATTTTTTTAACATTATCAATTTATGTTGTAGTGACTCCGTGTGACAATAAGCACGGATTTATAATCACCCTAAAGATGAGTTGCAATACAAGCCGAAATAGTGGTGTAATAAATTAAAAATTAAAAATAAAAATTTGAAAATCTGATTTTAATTCTAAATTGACCTCGAGCCAGCTAAACAATAATCATTATCGATTTAAAAATTCATATTATCGATTTATTTGACGTCTTCTATACAAAACCTTCGTCAGATCTCTCCCTACTAAAGGTGAAAATACGGTTTCCATGGCGCCGCAATCTGACGATGGTTTTCGATAGAAAATGTCAAGTAAATCGCAAATGCTTACTAAAATAAATTGATATCACGCTTGGTTTTCAAGATATCGACACTTAAAAATGTACTTATAATGAGAACTTTATTGGAAAATTACTCGAAATTCAGTCATAAGACTTAGTCGTGCCCATTGAAACTTTTGTTCAGGATGCCTAAAACTAATTCTTTGCAAAAAATGGAAGATGGAGACATGGTGAATGCCATCGAAGAACACATCATTGCCACGTTTGAGTTCAGCTACATTGCGGTAGCTCTGCACCAGACGGAACCTGTGAAATTTGGGAATGCTAAAAGAAGAAGATATAAACCATTGTAACGCCTGATGTTGCACTAAATATAAGAAGAAAAAAAGAACGACCAATGAGCTCTGTTGATTTTTATAGCACTATCTAAACTTAACATTTTTATTTATAAAGGTAACATGACTCCTTATGTACAATAGACCGTAGTACGTATAGTACATTGGTCGAATACATATTAAGATCGTTTTGATCAGAGAAGCATAAAATAAACAAAAGCAGAAATATCACTTATTCACTTTTGCCTTGACAGCATATAAAATTAATACAATTGTATGGAAATGCTTGCGATTACTTCGCACTTTCTGCATTTATGCTGGTGACTTCTCTACAGCGATTTTACTTTGTTTTTTGTTGTAAGTTATTCTTCACTTTGACATGTACTTATCGCGCTATCTTGTCAAACGAGTTAGAAATAATACTGACATCGAACAAAAGCTCCAAAAAATGTCGTCTCTAAACATGTTACAACTATGGTTACAAAATTCCAAATCTAATTCTAGAGAAAGTCAAAAGGATACAAATGAGCCAGAGACTAAGGATATACTGGAAGACAAGAAGATTTTTCCTGATTTTAAAAGTGGTCCTCTAACAAAGTATCGGCAGAAATCATCATTTTGTCATAAACGTATGAATGTTTTGTTGGAAGGTGCAGAGCATATACGTCTGAAGGTAAGTGCATTTTTTTTTTAAAGTGTTTAGCATTTTATTAAAGTTTTGTAGCGAAATGATCGACATTATAATTTAATGTACAAAGTCCACATACCATATATGCAATCTAGGCCACGATGAAAGGAATAATTATGTAAATTTTTAAATAACTATTCACTTAAACCTCAAGATTTTTCAAATACTCAAATAGTGATACGCTAAAAAAGAAAAAATGTTATGATAAGAAAATCAATCGAACAAAGCCAGGACAGGAATTATGCACTTAATGATTGGGTATATCACTTAGTAAAACACGAAACACTCCAAAAAAATTAAGCTGTGAAGTACCTCTTCTAAACGCGTGCGGTTATTTACGAGTGTTTACTGCTTCATAAAACTATAAAGCTGCCCTTGATTTCAAGACATAAAGGATATTGCTCATCTTATAAGGCTTCAAATTGTTTGTATTGCGTTTTTAAAAAATAGCTTTCACACTGTCGTTATTTAGTTTTTACTGACTAAAGTTTGACTTCTGAATATATGTATGTAGGGGAAGATGGAGCAAAGTGGTATGCCTAACGGGAAAACGAATGTTTTCACAAAAAAATAATTTTTTTTTTCGCACAATTAAACATGTAAGTTATTAGTTCGATCTACGTATATTGAATCTATTAAGGTAGTTAGGCTCATTATTTTCTCAACAGGAAATGTTTATTATTACGATGCAAAAAAAGTACGTTTATACCTCTTTACCCAACCCGTGGGCAATACCACTCTGCCGCCATGACCTATGTAAACATACAGACTCGCGAAACAGAAAGTTATCAGCATAGACAAATCGTTTTCAATAAATATAAATGTCACTAATATATACTACGACGGTTCATATGAAATGAATTTACTTCAGTCGAAAATCCTCGAACCTTACATCTACTGCACTCATTTTGATGAACCTCGTGGTTCTCGAAAATGAAAGGTCGAAATGTCGCTATAATCTGGCAGTTACAAGAGCACTACTCAAATACAAATTCCTTATAATAACATTAGATGGCGTTGTAATGCAAGGATAAATATACCCTTTGTTCCGCTTTGCCTCGTGTACCACTTTTCCCCGCCTTCCCCTACGTATGTATTGTTGAAATTGGCCTTCTTAAGTTAGAAAATTTTATGAAAATTGAGCTATGGCCGTAGTAGTAAAACAAAAATGTTTAATGTTTTTGTTTTAGATTTTTTAACCATCAATAATTTGGCTTAAACTTTAAGCCATCATCTGGATACTATTAGCACTTTTGAAAAACTGTAAGTGTTTCTCATCAGATAACAGTGGCGAGTTACAATTGCACTCAATTAATAATTATGAGGAATACCGCTAAAACTGGTACTCAATATACTTATATGTAAATACATTATTTTTACAGCACCGCGTTTGGAATTTTATGGAAGAACATGCCGATTTCCAACATGAACCAGAAACACCATCATTGGACCGTACACGACAATTGGCCAATTTGAGAATGCATCTTATGTTTGATAAGCATATCTATGGTCTGGAGGAAGTATGGCTAGAATACATATTATTTTTGTTTATAAAAGAAATTTTAACAATCTTATTAATTACAGTACATTGCAACACCACGTCTGTCATTGGCCATGGCTGAGGGTATGTTTAGCTATGAATTTAGTTTCGGTGTAAAATTTTCACTCTCTAATGGCATGTTCCCAAGCACTTTACTTGCGATGGGTACTGACCGTTTGGCCAAGTACGCTGGTAAAATTACAAATGGTGAAATTATTGGTGCCTTTGCGCTAACCGAGGTATCACATGGAACCAATGCTCTTGGTATGCGCACACGTGCTACATATGATGCCCAGACGCAGGAATTTATTATTCATACACCCGATTTTGAAGCAGCGAAATGTTGGGTTGGTAATTTGGGAAAGACATGTACCCATGCGATTGTATATGCCCAGCTTTATGTGCCAGATAATACACACCAGGGCCTAAATGCTTTCTTGGTACCCATTCGTGATGAGCGCACATTATTGAGTTTCCCTGGTGTAACTGTTGGTGATTTGGGCGAGAAAATTGGTCTAAATGGTATTGATAATGGGTGAGTTTTAATAATTCTTGAAATAATTTTGGCTTAGAAGTTAAAAATTTACTAAGTGGCCGTTATGTATGTGGTATTAAAATGGTTAGTTAGAGCTTTCAGCAGATTTTCATCAGCCGCCGTTCTAATCTAATCTTTAAAAGAAAGTTTTTTTCAGCTAGAAGGGTGGGAATGAATTTGAACTATAAAGGGTTTATTTTAAAAGTAGTGACCTATGTAAGTTTAATTTCATTAAGCAATTGAGAACTCATTTTAAATATACTTCAAAACGTTAAAGGAATTTAAATAAAATTATTAGTGAGAAGAAAAAATTAGACAATGTAAAAGTATAGGAACCTGGAAACTGTGGGTAGTCAGTTCATTTCAATACGCCAATGCGCCATATGGTTGGTATATATTTAGTAAAACTTGGTGATGAAAGAGTGCTGGAGAGAAAAAAGGTCTGGAACCTATCTTAAAAGTAAAAGCTTATAACATTCTAAGGTTATCAGCAATTACCACGCCCATTTTTTGTGTCTACTAGAAATGCATCACGAAGTCTCATTACAGTCTCTATCAAGTTTTCACTTTAAGAGCAAAATTTGTTGAAGATTTATGACCATCGCTTTTTTTTTGTACAGGTGAATGTACCCAACATAGTAATAACCCTTAATATATTTCTCCCTTTTTAGTTTCGTGATGTTTAATCAGTATCGCATACCAAAAGAGAATCTACTTTCAAAAACTGGCGATATCGATAAAAATGGTCAATATAGTAGTACTATTAAGGATAATAAGAAAAAGATGGGTGCTTCTTTGGGATCACTGTCAGCCGGACGTGTTAATATTTGCTCATTGGCTTACGTGGTATTAAATAAAGCCATTACAATTGCGATACGTTACTCAGGGAGTCGCAGACAATTCGGACCCGATGACACTAATGAAGAGTGGCCGGTTATTGAGTACCAGACACAGGTAAGCAACAGAACTTTTTTTTTGTTAATTTTTCAACATTATTTAAATCTATCTTTGTACCTAAATAATCTACAGCAATATCGTCTTTTCCCACACTTGGCTACTGCTTATGCTATGCGTGTCTTCACTATTTGGTTGGGCACTCAAAATGTCGATATGACCATGCGTAATTTTATGGGTGATGATGTTTCGAAACTGGGTATGGAAATACATGCTGTTTCTTCAGCGGCTAAGCCAGTTTGTACGTGGGCTGCTCGTGACGGCATTCAAGAGTGTCGTGAAGCCTGTGGTGGTCATGGTTACCTAAAATCGGCTGGTATTGGTGACTTGCGCAATGACAATGATGCCAATTGTACTTATGAGGGTGAAAATAATACGCTTATACAGCAAGCATCGAATTGGTTGATTGGACTACGTCGTGAAGGTTCTAATTTTGCAGATGTTTCGCCAATGGGTTCGGTGTCTTTTTTGAAGGATATGGATGTAATTCTGCGTTTAAAGGCATTTGAGAAGACTGCACGCGATGTTATGAAGCCAGAAAGTGAGTTTTGCATTTTTTTTAGAATTATGTGATATACAAATCGAGTAGAATTGGTACAGTATGTCCTAATAAGTGCGCCTTCTAAGCTTTGAATTAAAAAAAAAAATATTTATTCGTAAAACGTCAATAGTGGTGCAAATTTTCAAGGTACTTTAACGTGTCGAAATTTGATCAAAATCGAATGTTTTTTTAAAAATTCATACGTATGTTAATATCATTAAAAAGGCAGAAAATATGGTATTAAAAAAAGCTGTGAGGATGTCTATCCTTCGGATATATATATATATCGACTCTTAATTACATCCCACTCAATCCCCAATTCAAGTTTCTGTTGTAACTCGAACTTTTATTGAAACTTGGTTAAAACCCACCGTGTGAGATTTTAGAGAAAATAGGTCCGCAATATGTCCGCAAATCCATTTTAAAGTTAATTTTAAAATGGACTAACTATTGTACATTATATGCTTCCTCTTCCTCTGTGTAAACTTTATAAAAAATGTTTTAGGATTTTTTTTAAAAGCTCCTCCTATTAGCAAAAGTGGGTTAATCGTTTTTTCTCGATTCTAGAGAATAGTGACACTAATGAACCCTTTGGCTCAAAATGGTTTCAGCCATGGTGCTATTGTGACATATATTACTTTAAAATTTTTTTCTTGACCTCTAATTTTAGGAAACAAGAAACAAAAAAATTTGTATTAAATATCATGTAAACTAACATTTTCAACAGAGCCTATATGGTGTTACCTCCCGGAACAGTGAATGTTTTTGGTTTTTGCCGTTTGTATCGAAAAACAGATCTTATTGAGCATAATCACTACGATTTTCGGATTCAAGAGGGAAATTTTATTGTAGGGACAGTGGTTTTTATTTGCCGCTCTAATATTTTTTAAAATTTTGTAGACTAGTGTAATTGGCAAATTTCGCCTGAACTAAGCTACGCACTTTTCCTGTTAATGCAGTGTAGGATGATTTGAATTTCGGTCGTGCTAAACATAAAATCCTTAATCGTTTACTTTTTATGTACACATGTGCATAACAAATTTAATGTCTTCCAATTATTTTTTTAAAGTTTTTCTTTAATTATCTTCTAATAAAAAATCTTTTAATGTAATTAAGTTTCACAGAATAAATCTTTCCTTACATCACTCGCATATTAGACCCATAGCTTTTATAGCAAAATATTTTCTTAAAATAAAAATTTTAAATTATTAAACAAATTTTTTTCATCTAGACATTATGAGAGCTCTTAACTGGCTTTGTGCTTGGCAATTAAATACTACTGTTCAACGTTATGAAGCTCTTCAGAAGCAGGGACATAACAAGTTCGAAATACGTAATAATGTACAAGTATTTAATGCGCAAAAGCTTTCAATTATTTATGGACAGGTAAGTTTCTCTAAAGAATTCAGAACAGGCATAAAACGAAGCTATAAATCGTATTGTAGCTCCACAGTTCTTATGCGTACGATCAAAGTTTCATTAATGAATTCATATAAATAAATTTTGGATGAATTAATAATTTTCTTACGTTTTATTTAACAATTCTGAATATATTTTAGACACCAATATACGTATAACATTTATATAATTCTTGATCTCTTATGAAATTACTCACTCTGTTTTTGATATTTTCTTTACAGCGCACACTTTACTATGTTTTTTTCGAATATGTGCAAAATTTAGCCTACTCTAATGAGAAGGAAGTGCTTGCGAAGGTGTTGTCATTATATGGTGCCGATTTGATAAGCAAACACTTTGGCATTTTCTATCAAGGTGGCTATTTCACAAATAGTAATCATGCTGAACTCTATCAAGAAGGTATAATGGCCATCTTACCTGTGCTCAAGAATGAAGCTATTACACTGGTTGACGCCATTTCACCGCCTGATTTTATTTTGAACTCAACACTTGGATTCAGTGATGGCAATGTACATATTCTTGTTATTTACTTTTTATTTTACAATTTATTATTTAATTGCACATCAATATAATTTTTAGATTTATCAACACTTAGAACGCAGCATTGTTACAACACCCGGAGTTTTTGAGCGCCCAGCTTGGTGGCGCGAAGTGACCTATAAGGACTATTTACAAAAGGCAAAAATGTAAATTTAGCATTTACAAGCGAGATTTTCTATTGTAGTTAGTTGAATTTTTACATAAGAATGTACATATATAGAATTTTTTATACTTTTTGTTAATAGTAATGTGGTGCTTTTGTAAAATTATAAAATTAAATAAATGTTTTCAATAGTTGCTAAACATAAACTAAATTTAAATAATTTTTTAATTAATTTGTGGTGTTTCAGAACAAAATAATTTTTAACTGTTATTTTTTTTATTTTATTGAGCTTACTGTTCAATGCAATGTGTGTCAACACTAAAAAAAATTACACTTAAGAAATATAAATTAAACAGAAAAAATATGCCAGTCATACTACTTAGTTTCGTTCTTTGCTAGGCGGACTCATCAGTTAAGCCGATTAGTAAGAATTTGTACGACTTGTTGAGATCAATAAAATAATAAAAAAAAATTCATATAATTATTTTTGGATTTCTAATTTTTTCTTTTAATAGTCAAAAAGGATATTAGACAAACCGTTTCTAAAACATTTGAAAGACTACTGTCTTAAAAACTTACGAGTTTCGAAAATATGTAATTCAAATCAGAATTTTTTCTAGTTGCTCAAAAAGTTTCATTAATGTTATTCAATTATCCAGTATCTATTTGGCAACAATTTCTTCTGGAAACAATTATTTCGAAGTACTTATCTTGATCCTAGGGCTTGGGAAAAACACGGTAGCCAAGGATAGTTTTAGAATATTTCTATTAAAGTGAAATTTCTTATACTGTGCTAGACAAATTTCGGGTGCTAAAATTAGAGCATTTCAAAAAAGCTCCTCAGGCAATGATTGTAGCTCAGAAATCTAAACTGATGCTAGTCTGGAAGATTTAATACTATTCCACTGCTTTATTTAGAAAGGTCTATATGACCGTTATAATATTCATCAGGGGTCAGGAATATTGTTGGGTAAATGGGAATAGTTTCCAAAGTATTTTGTTTTATACGTTTAACTCAAATTTGGCCTCCAAATTCGTCGTACTAAAGTATAGAAAAGAGTTGCACATTTTTTAAGTTATTTAACAACAAATACATGTATCAAATCCTAACATGATGAAAAAATTCTGAGGCCAGATTCAAATTTTATGCCAAAAATTACTGCGAAAATAACTCCCAAGCAATCTTGTTCTCATTTTTTAGCATTAGTGTTTTGTTGATCTAATTTTTTCTTAAAATTATATATGTTCATCTATTCTCATTAATACGTTTAAATTTAAAATATTAAGACGATCGAATGATAGCAAGAATTAGAGAAATTTCGCATCATTTAATTATTGTTAGAGCAATTTATATGGCTTAAGAAGTTACTCTTGTTATGTTGTTGACCTTGGCAATTGCCTCAGTTATAAAGATATTTAGTTCAACTTATCATTAGCACCTATTTAATGTCATGTATAAGTCTGAGCTGGTATCTGACTTGGTAGTATTAAAGCTTTAGTAGATGCTCATTTGAAGTTTTTGAAAAATTATGGTCTTTTACTTCTCTGATAATTATTTGTTTGCCAGGCCCAACGTTGAGTGCCAAAAAAAGATTTGTGGTTCGAATTTGATAAAAAAAAATTTGATAACTTACTTTAAGTGTTCTTCAAAACACTATTTAAAAATTATCCTCAATCTTAATCGAAAATATAAAAATTAAGGATTACGCAAATGACATCTGACAAATAAATTTTTGAAGAAAACATGATCAGATTAAATTGAAAGTTCGTAGTAAATACATATTTAAAATTGTATATTTTTGATATTATAAATTAAAAGTATCAATATTAAGGTTTATACACTTTGTTAAAAGTCAGCATTTTTTTTATAACAATCACATTTTTAGCATACCTAAATACAATTTTAATTTAAGACAAAATATTTCAAAAAAATTATAACAAACTTAAATTAATTCGATAACAATATCTTTTGGTTTGCTTGGGTTTAAATTAATATTTTATAAAATTTGTTACTGTAAGATCTATTGCTCGGGTACATTTGAAGGTAGACTGCCAAATATCAAAATGATTTTATTTACAGATTAAGTAGTTAGTTTTAAATAAAATTGACCTGACTTTATATTGATTTTTTTTTTCAACGTATTAAAAGATTACATGCTAATTTAAAGCATATTAAATTTAAGTCAATTTAAATGGCATTATTTGTGCTTCAATACAAATTGAAGGAACATGTTATTGAAAGTATATTAAGCGACAGTGTTTTGAAAATTTATGCTTATACATAGTGAAAATATTTTTTTATCAATGATATGTGATTTTTAGAATTGTACATTCATCAATCACACTTTTCGATATTGTTGATAAAAAGACCTAAATGACAAAGGCCCACCGAAATGATGCATCGCACAATTTCATCGAGCTTCTTTAATTTTGTAGACTCTAATATTTTCATATGATCACATTAAATAAAAATAAATGAAATTTCATAGTTAATAACTGAAATTACTGGTTTATATCTGTATATACATACATACATTTGTTTTTTACAATATTATAGGCTTAGGTTTACTTGCATATAAAATCACAGACATTAATTTGTGGGTTGAGTTTTTAAACATTTAAACTTATTTACTGTAATAGTTTGTTTATATTCGGAGCATACGATTTAAGGTTTAGAAGTTTGAAAACTAAACATAATCTGATTTTTCTTATTATGAAGTTTTTCTTTAGACTGTAAACAGTTTGAGAAAAAAAACATGTGTGCAAACATTATAACACTCCTAAGTTTGGTTTAAGCTTCTAAAATAAACTGTATTTACTATTAAAATTGTAATATTCCTATAAGCTATAATAAAAATAAATTTTAAAAAATAAATAAATAAGTTATTAATAATTTAGAAACAGAATACGATTTAATAATTTAAAACAATAGCCTTTTTAACTTGTAAGTGTTACATAAAATACGTCACCACAAGTCTAACAAAATATTAGAAAATATCACCAGAGCCCGATTCTGAATCAAATAAATAATTAAAATCATCATTATTTGCGGTTGCTGAATCGACATCGCTATCAGCTGCTACATTTGATATGCCAGTTAACTCATTTTCTACTTGCACTAACATTGGAATTTGTTGAGGCAGGTCGCTTGTTGCCCACAGATATAAATCTAAAGTTTTTTCAGTGCAATCGGCGATGAAACGTATAAATGGGCGTATATCACCTTCATTGGCAAGCTGCAGAAATTGATAATATTTATGGCTGTGCAGGAGAAACAATATACAATTTTAAGATCAATTTATATGAAAATATGTTTTAGTCATAACATACCGTTGTTGTTTTGGTATTATAACTGGCGGATAACCAGCACGCATTAGTAATGTGTTCATAAGCAAGCGTGACGTGCGTCCATTGCCATCAATAAATGGATGTATATGGACCAGCTTATAGTGCGCCAAAGCTGCATGCCTAGAAATAAAAATAAAAAGTTATTTATATAATTAGCTTAATTGAATATTAATTATTTACTTGACAGGATGCATTGATATGGATTGATCTGAATTCAACCAATTTTCAAAATGACGCATCAATATTGCTAAGTTTCCTGGACCAGGTGGCACATGTCCACCAACATATACTTGTGTGCGTCGAAATTCCCCACCTTCTATAGGATCTACATGCCCTAAGACACGACGGTGTATCTCTAAAATGTCTTTTAAGGTGACTTCCATTCTAACAAAAAATATGAAATTGATAATGGTCAACAGATGCGTTTAACAATGTTTGCAGCATACGACTTACTTATTGACTAAACTGGCATTAATATATTTCATCGCCAGATCTAAACCTAAGATCTCGTTGTGCTCATCTATAGACTTGCCATCAATAGCCATTCGTGTTTCAAGTATGGAACGAGTTTGTGATAATGTCATTGTGTTGCCTTCAATACCAACTGAATGATAAATATGTTGAAAATAAGCTTCTTTTTTGGCACGTCTTAATGCTGAATTGGATTCATGTATGCCAGAAAGAGCATCACGTTTCATGTCGAGGGTTTGTAAGCGACGCTCATCAATTGATTGTACTATGGAAGCAGTGCGTTGGCGATTTGCTAAAGCCTCAGAGTTACTAGGATTTATTGTGAGAGCCTAAAAATATACATATTAATATTTTACATATAGATCAATAAAAATTAAGAAAATTTTAGCTAACCAATCTATGCACTTTAAGTGCAAATTGTAGATATATATTGGGTGAAGAATACAATAGAAGCTGGAAGTTAAAAAATTTCAATACCGAAAATCTTGGGACGGGGCTGGGCAAAACGTGCATCAGTCACGTATCCAGAAACACAAAATACACTAGGACCACCATTGTCTGATCTGAGAGTGTGGTCTTTTATTTTTTGTAAGGCAACTGTGATGTTAATGATAGCAGTTTAACGAATGCGTTATCTACTCTAAAAAAATGTATACAACAGGTATGTACAGTCTGTCAAGTAATTGTTGGCAAAATAAATTATGCAATACAATTTTCTCTTTAGTATTGAATCAAAAAAATTCTATGCTAATTCCGCATTAGAAAATAACAAAAAGCTTATTTGTTAAAAACAAAAACAAAAGTTTATGGAGCATAAATAAAAGCAATAGCCATTTGATGGTGTCAAATAATTCTTGGCAAAATTTAAGAAACATGTAAAGAAACAAAAAAATAATAAGAAAAAGCTCAACACTTGCTGTTTCCACCATGAACATCAATCACGGCCATGAAAGAAAAATTCTGGTGCAATTAGAGCTCATAATATTAATATTTACTGGTGGCTTATCGAGCTTTTTAGATTTCCATACGGTTTGGATGGGAAAGAATGTTTTATTAGAAAGTTTCGCGTATACATATCTCTTGAAAAAAAATCTTACACCAACGGGACTAAGACCATCGGAAAGACCATAAATTTTTTTACGTTTTTGGGCGATTTTCAATTTATATTTTAACTAAACGTGGGCGATTCTGACCTGAAATCACATACCTGAAAGTAATACTGATCTGCCAAAAGAATGTTTGCGTGATTGTGCTCCAAATACTCTCCGTACCGGAGCAGCACCTCTGGATATTTCGGTGCTAAAGCAAATGCATGTTCAAACAGACGTTGTGCTTTCTCTTCTTTACCAGCAAGACGCATATCTTGTGCCAGTCTTATAGAACCAAGCGCTTCTTTAATATTGGTATCAATGTCAGGTGCTTTGGGCGATGCTGTGGCTACCTCCGCGCTGTCGCTATAGAAATTTTTTTGTGTCCCATCAAAACCAGGAGGAATAGCGTTAATAGCAAAATCATCACGTATCTGAAGGTAGTTTTCATTTGGCAAATGCTGCAGCTGGGCAGAGGGACGACGCAATAAACTGCCAAGTTGACCAAAATGTGTTATATCATAAAAGACGAAAGCGACAAAGGTACCAGCTATAAAAATGAGCATATTATTTAGAGCTGAGGAGGAACGATGTGATTGGGCTGCTGCAGCAGGAAGAGCAGTGCTCATAAGATGTATTTGTGTGACGCTGGTGTCACTAATAAACGCTGGTGGTGGTTCCATCTTGTTCGCCTGCTCCTGTTGGCTTTGTCCATGTGAACTTAATTGCGTAGTCATAGTTTTAGCTTTCTTGATTATTTAATTTATTGCTAATCTTATTAGTTATAAGGGATTGACGGAGTTAAATGGTGCCCTCTTACCGTAGTCAAGGATATTTTCGTATAGCACTTAGACTTTTTATTAATTTTACACTTATTTCAACTTTTTTTAAATACATTTTCCTTTCTGTTATGTTAAAAATAAATTTATTCTTTATTTATAACATTAAATAAATGCAGAAATTTAGCCACACAAGCAGAGCTAGTCAATTTTAATTTTCTCTAATGAATACTACGGAAAAATGATTCACTGACGTGTAATTTCGATTTTTGTACTAACTTTGACAATCAGCTGTTTGCTGTCATTTGATTTTATTGACGTAAACAAATACTCCCCAAATCGTTCACACACACGTGTGAATTGAACACGTTGTTCAAATATGGCAGCTTTTATGCAGAGTAATGCGTTGCCAGACTGTTTAACAGTGAATGTTAACCAACTTTCGTTAACATATCACAACGTTTAACATGAGTGTGAACGAATCTCGCAACGCCTTCATTTCTTGAATGAAAATAGGTAATACATTAACGTTTGCGTCACTTAAAAATCATGTAACCAGTTCATGAATGGAAATTTCCTGTGCGTCTAATATTTTACTATTATGTGAAAATAAATCTTAACAGTTGACTATGACTCCGTAGCTGATGGTAATCCAAAAACAGTATTGGTTAACAGTGGATTTGTTCTAAATAAACAACTTATTGTCAGTTTTTTATTTAATCAATCTCTCAGAGAAAGCTATTTTTCGAAATTTTGAAAGAATCATTTATGAGCCCCAGTTTCAAGAATAGAGCCATACCTAAGATATCGTCAATTCCGAAACTTTTTGAAAGCTGTGGTGCATGTTGTGACATTTTGTTGAAACCAAAGTGTTTCCATATCAACACAATTTAACAGATAAACGAACAGTCAGCTGCCATGGCTGGCATCATTTTTGAAGAAATAAGGGCCAATTATTCCACTTGTCAATAAAGCACTTCAAATAATAACTTTTACTCCAAAGCTGGAAATTCTGCTCTTTAACGCAGCCATTTAACAGAAATAAGCCACATCGCAGAACAAAATTTTGCGTTGAAAATAAAGCGCAATATTGTTTTCGGCCCATATACAGAACGTAGGACGAACATAATGGTCAAGCAGTTTCAATTGGTATACAAGTTGCCCTTGTAAGCTCATAAAGTGCCAGTGTTGTGAAATGATCCATATTTCAATATACTGATTCGTATGGATGATTATGTCCACCGTAAAATGGACGTAGAGCAGGGAGGGTTGGTGATCTAAACCACGATTTCCGTAGTAATTTTTTCACAATATGCAAGCGTTAATCTGGCCTAAGAGTATTCATGGTAAAATGACAAAATATACTGAGCACAAATCATTTAAAATTTCTGGTAGTTTTGTAATTTTCGCAGATGATACGTATTCGCAACTATGGGGCTATTTCAATTATGAAATGTCATCGAGTAATGAGGGAATCGTCAGTAAGTATCACTTAAATATATCTCTAAACTCTTCATTACTTTGTGCACCTCTTCAGCTTTTCGTAATACCATATACTCAGGCTTTATTCGAAGCATCAAATAGAATTAGTTTATCTTCTAGCCTTGCTCTTACTGATCTGAAAGACAATTTTAAAAAAATTTTTGAAACGGTAATGATAGTCCTAAACAACACTAGACAATAATGATTAAGTTTATTTAGAAGTAGATTCTTATCAGAAATACACAACATTAAAAATTTAATTATAAATATTTAAAAAGTAACATAACTACGTTTTTATTAAAGAGTAGTTCTTTCAAAAATTACACACCAGTTAGTGAATCAATAACTGGTTTTCCAAATGAAAGAGTATGGACGTGTGACCAAATCGCTTATGAATGAATGATGTAGTTGCAGCTACACAAGAGCAATACTAATAAACAATTATTGAGAACAACAGTAATAAAATACATTTTAACACATAAATGAATATAAATATCAATTAAAATCTGTAGTGATAGCAGTGCAAACTTATCGATACTTAAGATAATATCAAACATTTATATCGAATATAATATCCTATACAGAGGGTACATTCACTTTGTCATTCCGTATGTAACGCATGGAAGGGGGCGTGGAAGGTATAGAAAAGTATATATATTCTTGATCAGCGCCGCCACCTGAGTCGATGTAGCTACATATGTCTGTCTGTCTATCTGTCAGTGTGTCTATCTGTCTGTTGAAATCACGTTTACGGGAAATCCAAGCAAGCAAATTCAATGAAATTTGGCACACAGGTCGTACCTTCTTACAGGCTGCTATTATATAAAAATGGGTGAAATCGGTTAATGGGCACGTCTACCGCTCATACTTTATGTAAATATACCCCAGCCCATTTTGAAAAAAGTTGCTGCGATTTTGATGAAACTTGGTGATTTGGTGAACATGTTAATTAATAAAGATTGGGCTAGGTTTGAAATTTGCAAGGGCTCTTAAAGGGGCGTGGTACAGCCCTAAATTTTAACTCTTATAGCATCATAACTCGTAAACCGTGCAAGATATTGTGATGAAATTTGGTACTCGATTACATATCATATACATACATATATCATAGATTGTGCTTAAGATCGGCGATATTGAAAAAGTAGGCGTCGTGCTTTTCAACAATTGAAAATTTTGATTTCGTATAACTCAAAATTGGCACATAAGATTTTCATAAAAATTTTAGGGATGATACCACTGAAAGCAGTCACCAATACAATAAAATATTTTTAATTGAAGCTAAAGTTAATAGTAAAGTCAGATGTGCATGTAAATTTACAAATCAATTAATGCTTCACATAAAAACATGACAAGAGAACATATGTATGTATTAATTTTACCTGGTAATTGGTGATGTTTTGAATATTATCACGCATACCAAATCATCTTTCTGTCCGAAAACACAGTTCAACTAAAAATAAAATTAGGAGGTACTAAAGTTTCTTTAATATTTATCTACACATCCGAAACCTTTTAAAAAAATTATAGAGAAGAAAAACTATGTTAAACGCCTTTATGATGAAAATCGATATATTACTCAGCTTGATACTTTTTAAAATATTTACCTTCTCTAATAAATAATTTTTCAGCTTTAAGAATTGAATCAGGTTCAGGTTAACGCAATGCCAAACTTTTGTTTACTGTGTGTCATTCTATTATTGTTGTGTCTCTTAATTTATTTGCGACTTCTGTTTAATCTCTTGTATTCGAAGAAAACAAACTGAAAGCACTGCTTAAATCCGTTTAGAGTTGAGCCTAATTTTAGCATTATTACCTAATACATTCGAAATGCAAAAGTAAGTGCTCATTTATATCTATGTAATTTAGAATGCATCTATGACATTTTGTAACTGTCAGCGTAAGATGTGATATGTTTAAGTATCGTATAAATAAAATCGCTCATCACATTACCACAGTAAAGATTTGTATTATGTGATGAAAAAAATTACATGTTAAAAATTCGTATTCAGGCAGTAAATTGTAATTGATTTAATTAGTTTGCGGTTTTTCTGTAATTTGTTTTATAAAAAGATGCTCTGATGGGTATTTGCTTAGTGTATCAGATATTCTCGAATTTGATCAAATAATTACGGAATTCTTATTCAAATTTAATGGTGTTATACTTTATCGCCATATCGACTAATAACTTTCAATGCATCCTGGCTCGAGTTTTTGGTTTTTCTCTTGCTCAACTTTTTGTGCTGTGATCTGAACAACACTGTCTCTCAATATCAATATCAAATGTTAATACCACCACTCGACATAAACTTAGAGGTGCTTAAATTCGCACATTAAGTTTAAAAACAGAAAGAAAAAAAATAAAATTGAGATGTGACCTTCCGAAAGTTATCAGTCGATATTCTGTCTTATAGAAATTTTGAATAAAATTGGTTCAACAGCCTCTGAGATATTGGATTCAAAGTAGCTTCGAAAAATTATTTCGGGAATATGATGACCCTAACTAACACTTTATGGGCAATATCTTGAATATCTTAATATCCAAAATCAACGTTTCATCAACTTTTGAGCAAGGATATTTTAGGACCCTAACATAAGAAAAATTCACATGTTTAAAAAAAAAATGTGTGCAGTTCAGTCCATAGGAAATCTTTCCATGCTCATATCTCAGCTTTTGGAAAAATATGTTTGCTTCCATGACACAAAAGGGTTCAAAATTCAGATCTTACGTTTATTTTGGACACCTATACTTCTTGCTTGAATTTTGAGACACCGCTTACATGAAACTTAAAAGTTTTCTCTTTGTGAGCACAAAGTCGAAGTCGATTTCTCAGCAGGGGCGGAAAAACAGAAATTTCATGCCGGTGAAAACAACACCAAGCCAACCTTACATATACTTATTATTCAAAAGTCTATTTTGGTTGTTGTAATAATGACAGTGGCGTCAACTCGGTAGGGCTGGGGAGGGCATTGGCCCCCCCAAGGATCTGATACTAGGTATTATTCAATACAACAATTCAATAAAACCATTTATTAGTGGTGTAATTATAATTCTTGTCCCCCCCAGGGTTTTGATGAAGTGACGCTCCTGAATAATGAGTTATTATTTTTAACATGAAATAATACATATTTTGCGAAATCGTTCACCCACATAATAAGTACGTATGACAAAATTGTACAGCGAATTCGAATTATAAATTTAAATTTTACACACAAAATTAAAAATGAAATAGAAAGGTGTTAGTGACTCAACTTTTCAATGATTCTTAACTCATTTCGATCATTGTTGAAGTAGTGTTAAGAACTATTCGCCTTTGTAAAAAACAATTACTTAACTGCTATGTGATTGACAATGAACTTGTAAAATAAGAATAATTTAACAAAATATAAATTTATTTATGTACATTTGAAGATCAGTAAGAATCTTCTACGATAAAAAAAAAAATCTCAGACAGCATATTAACGAAGAGCGTCTATGTAGTAAAGAAAAAATACAAGTTCTTAGCTTGTCAAGAATTATTAAAATAAAAAGTGCTATGAATATTTATGGGAGTTTTTTTTTGTAAAAGTTCATCAACTTCTAAAGAAAAAGGAAATTATGTGTTGATAGCCACACAAAAAACATACTTTGGATGGCATCCAACTTTTATATTGTTTCTATAGATTAGCAACAAGTAGTTTGTCATTGTTTACGGCTTTATGTCCAGTTTGTTTTGTTATTTTTTTATATTAGTAATTCATAAATCATATACAAGTTTATTCTAATTATACTTCTAATGACAAGACATGATCTGACATATAATAAAAGATCAAAACAAAAAATAACAGCAAAATTTTAGTTTTTTTGTGCTATAGAGTTGCCAAGAAAGCTACATTTTAAGGCTATGGAAACTAAAAAGAAGTTTTATTCATTATTTTTTTTATTTATTCTCGATTCAGTAAATTTTAACAAAATCCAAATGCCATCACTGGCAGATATAACTCACTTAAAGTTTTAATTTTAAGTAACATGAACTATGAAAATTCCACTTTTAACGATCACCCACTACACTAGGGTAGGCCATTTACCCTCCCGCTGTCACGAGTTATGAAACGTGCCATCATTCGTACGGCCGTGCAGTTGCTGGTTCGTTTGAGAAATGAATATGTAAGAGACCCAGTCGGAATCAAATGTGTAAAAACAAAACAAATGTGCGCAAATGAGTTGCGCAATGCCAGTTGTGAAAATTTCAGGTCAAAGACATTATTTATGCGAAAGTCAATTTTTTACGCATGTATTATTGATTTGTAAAAAACTGCTCTTGTGTGTATCATTGTTGTAAAAAACTCATATTCATGGAAAAATAGTTTTAATTCTCGGAAAAGTACTTTTTCTTTTTATTTATGAATTTTGAGTTTAATAATTTTTTGTGTAGACATGCAATGCTTTCGCAGTTTATTTATTTATTTACATCAGTGATGCACGAATTTCTACTGGGTAATGTTTTATTTACGTTGAAAACACAAAACACATTTATACTCATGTTTTTTTTCGTTGGAATTCCTACACACATTTATGCGCGCTTTCGACTTTTGGGCACCTCAGCTGGCCATCCCTACTCTACAGAATGTGCGAAGCTTATGTCATCTCGATTTGAGGATATAGGTACAAGTCTATTATTTTTCATTTGTTGACAATACAATTTTTTTTTTAATTTACTTCAAAAGCTAGCTAACGGAATAGACTATGTAAATGAAAATCTGGCATTGATCGGATCAGTACAACTGGAGATATTAGACTTCAAGTCTAAGTAGATTTGACAAAATCCAGTCAATTATTGAAAGGTCAGGTGTGAATATTTTTGAAAAAAAAATTTTTTCAGCTAAATCCAAATATATGTATGTGTCAAGTAATTTTATGTATACAAGCTGTAAAAAAAATTTCGGGCAATTCTAAAATATCAAGTCTAAAATGGTGTGCGGTTTGTAAAAGAATGACCGATATACGAAAAAAGTGTGTAGAAATGTAAACAATATGATTCACTTGAAAACTTAACTTAACTCCATATATTTTAATTTATTAAAAAAATATTTTTTACGTATGAATTTTGTAATCTGTGATTTTAACTGATTCGTTATTGTTATTTTAAATTATTTCTTAAAACAATAAAATTTTTTTAGTCAGAATTTTGTGGTCAACAAGCGTACATTATTTTTTATTGTTTATTTACCTTTAGTCGAAGTATAATTTTAGCTAATTGAAAATAAGCGTTAGTTAAATTCTGTTTTTATATTTTGGTTTTGTTTGTATGTATACCTCCCGATCTTGTTCTTTAGAAGAGCAGAAGAACGAAGTTAATTTTTCTACTAAAACTATATTATGTCACTAAAAAAAATTAAGTTCTTGCGGTTTCACAAATAATAGAACGAGTAGGAAATAAAAATATCCTGCATACCGGAAGCATTGATTCGAATCAGAAGTGTTTTAATCGTTAGACTTGGAATATAGCTAACATATGTCATTTCTATTGCAAATGCAATAATGAAAGCCATGCGAAGAAAATTTCAATTCTCGTACTTTTTCGTGTCATCATTTTATGAATAAATGAAGTTAGAAGAAGATCAGTATTCAAAACAACCGGCTTTCAAGCGACTGATTTAATATTTTATGAATCACTCGATACAAACCGCAATAGGTATAATTTTTATATTATCAAACAATTAACATAATAAAATCTGAAGTTCAAAATACATCTGATATTCACAAAAACTTAAAAGAGCAAAAAACCCCAAAATATCAAATGAAAATCAAAATTTAATTAAAAACAGAAGCCAATAGATAATGATCAACACATGCGCACTCTCGATTTTCGAGTTGAATTTCTCAGAATTTCGGTTACTCCATTGCACTTAAATCAGAATTGAATTAAATAAGAATTGAGAACTTAAATCCAAAGAAATAGTGAGATACTTTAAGTAACTCTATTCGGCAATGTTGTGATTTCCGATTCGTGAGATCAACAGCGCTCTTTTAGCTACCACTTTTGTTCTTTTGTTATACATAAAGCTTTTTCGCTCTTGTTCAATATCTCTTTCCAATTCTGTTGCTCATTTTAAATTTGAAATTTTTCATTTAAGTACCGGCTTCTAAGCACGTTTATGATCAGTTGATCGCTGTAAGCGATACGGTACGCATAGCTTAATTATTTAAACGCGCGATTTTGTTTCTAGTAAAATATCCTTAAGGATATAAAGTTTCTATTTTGAAGTGTTTTAATTAAAAGCAACACTTGAATAAATAGAGTTCTATTTACTAATTAAAATACGAAATTAATGGAATAATTGTGTTCTTGAAGTTCAAAAAAAATTAAGTGAGTTTTTCTCGATTTGGTAAAGACTAAAAAAAAATCGTTTGTAATTTACAAAAAAAAAAAAATATGTAAAAAATAGTGCTTGTTTTTTTTGGCAAATATTAAAAAATTGCGCAGTGGATTTTTTTTCACTTTATGAATTTTAAATTTTTTAAATGTTGAGAAACAAAAAAATTTGTTCAAATCAATTTAGAATAAAATATATAAGAAATGGGTAATGAAAATTAAAAGATTATCCCATATATTTTTTTTACTTACTTTGCTTTGAATGCTAACCAGTGGAGGATTTACCTATAGGTCTGGGCCTAAAGAGATACATTTTAGGAACATTTCTGTTTTTTTTTGCGTTTGTCGAATGATTTTAAAGTTGAAAAATAAAGGTAATTTATTTTTTCATCAATTTGAGAACGTTAAAAAAAACCTTATAAGTGAAAAGTGAGTATCTTTTGTTTTGTTTCCCATCAAATTGAAAACGTTGGGAGGGACGGCTTCTCAGAAAAAATAATTTTTTTTTTCTCTTCTTGGACTTACAGTGTCGAATCTTCAAATAAAAAAAAATGTGTGAACTTAATGATGTTTCGCTATGTTAGTAGGCAGGAATTGTTGAAAAAGCAGAAAAATGTTGGAAAAGTCGAAAAATGTTGAAAAAATGTTGATAATTTCAAAAAATAATGCAAAAAAAAAAATTAATAAAAATCTAAGTGACGTGGCACGTTACCAATTTATTTTCAATTGAGTGGTTGAAATAATTTTGTACATAAGCCCAGAACTTCTCAACTTTTTTTCCAACTTTCTTCATCGACTGCAGTGTATTAATTTTTTTTTTAAAATAAATGGGGCTAAAACACCTCCTTAAAGAAGTCTGGCCGTCTCTGAATATGTCTGAGTCTTTAAACGGCTATTCTCTATAGATTGGTGCAATACAATCTTTTTGAATTAAATGTGGTCGGAACACCACACTCCTTAAAGGAGTCGAGAATGTCCCCCTGGAAATCTTCAACATTTTTTTGACCTTTCCTTATCGGTTAGTGTAGGCTTTTTTTTATAAAAATGTGGTCAAAGCATCCTCGAAAAGGGGCCAACGCTCTTCTGGTGATATCGAGAAATCTTCTTAACCTTTCCCTATCTGTTGGTGCAATAAAATTTGAGTGTTGATATAGAAATCTTGCTTTTATTTAATGAAATTGACACTATTTACATAAACGTAAAACATTTGAAAAAGTAAGCGATATATAACTATATCGATGAAACTGCTAGTTAGGTGTAGAATACTGAGTGTCCTTCGGAATTCTTTCTAGTAAATCATGGTGTGAAATGCTTAGTTACATTTTTTATCTTTATAACTTTACGATCTACATGATGAACTCCAAGGCGGCATAGCCAGGAGACGATCTGTGAGGTTTTTGTGTACGCAGACGATATTGTTCTGCAGTCAACTACACCTGCTGTCTTACAAGTAATAATAAGCGCCTTACATAACTATTGCGAACTCTGAGATCTCAAAAATTAGTTAATAGCCATTTTCGTATAATGTAAATTTATAATATTTTTTTTCAGAATTAACATTACTGAAGAACTATTTAGAGAAAAAATTAAAATGTTTTGCTAAAATTTCGGCTATTTTTCATATTAACATAATTAAAACGTTCAAAAGCTATCTACTGAAGTTAAGGTCGCAATTGTAGCCATCACTTTACTTTTCATGGAATCTGTATTTCGAAATCTTCTTTTTTGATACCGATGTGTCTAACTTGAGAAAAAAAAACCATACTTAAATCTATACAAAGAAATTCTAAACAAAAATTCTTGGGGAATATCATCTAAAAAACCTCGTTAGCAATGTAGGTACCTTTAATGAAATGTAATTGTTTTAAACATTTTAATCCGATTTCAACTTTCAGTAGCAGCGACCTTGTAAGCTCTATATTATTTCATAATATTTATTTCTTTTTTCACCAGTTTTAGTGGGGTAAAGTCTTCATCTCTAAAGTAGCCTAGTTTATCATTTGAGATTATTTAATAATATACGGAATTTGCTTATATTCCGTACTCGCATATAGAAATTTATCAAATTACTAAACCCTTTTATTAAAATTTTTGACAAAGTTTAAAATTTACGAGAGTTCATTACGTCTGCAAACACATTATTTTCTTAAACAAAAAGAAAATAGATAAATTTTGCGTGGATTAATAAAAAAATAAATAAATTTAAATACAATGTAAAAGAAAAACTTAAAATTTAATTTATTAACACCATAAATAAGCTCGAACAAGCTGAAGAAAACTTTACAATTTTAAATGAAAATACTTTGAGCGATGAGCAATCAGAGTGATCTGACTGTCAACATTATGGAAAAGTGTGAAAATAATATATTGTTGTATATATGTAAATATATATCGGCATTATTTATTTTTTGTTTCATCTTCATAATGTTGCTATAAACTATGACACACCATTTGCTTTCAGATTAGGATTAAACTATAAAAATAAATCAGAAAACGTGATCTAATGCAGCACGCACGTTGAATTTTTTATAAATAGCGAACAGCACTTTTAAGAGAAATTTAGTATTTTTTTTTCCAACAAAAAAACTTTTTTTGGAATAAAATTAGCTAGCTTATTACATAGTTCTTTTTTTCTGTGTTCAGATTAAAAAAAAAAAAAATATTTAATAGCTTGGAAAAAAAATTTAATTTATCATTGTTTAAGTTATTCAAATTTGATTTATTTTGGCTATCATTCACTTAAATAAAAATAAAATTGTCTCATTTCTATGACAAATGATTTGTCCATGCATTAACTTTGAGAGCTTTGATAGCAGAGAAAAATTATTATTTGGTTATATCAGCTATAGCCCTTATTTGCTGTAGCAAAAAAAAAAAAAATATATAAAATATAAAATTCTAAAGAATTCTCAAAACAACTTAAAATTTCAAAATAAATTAAAGTAATTCATTGAATAAATGCACGTGGTATATAAATCACATTATCAAGGCTTCAAGTTCGATTTAATCTCTTATTCAAAAAAGCCTATCAATTTCGAAATAACTGATTAAAAATTGAAACAAACTCAGTTTTTTTAATGAATGCTAATCACAAATGCCCTATGCACTTTGAAAAAAATACAGCTGAAAATAAAATTCTACAATTTATGTAGAATTATGGCTATTTATTAGAAATACAATACAAAGAAATAGTTAAACTTTTTTATACGAATTTAAAATTTTAAAGATTATCTCATGCGTCTGAATGTGTAGATAAGGTATTTACAATGTAGTATATTGTAAACTATTACGTATATTCTTAAAAATAGAAATGTAAATAAAAATTGATTTGTCAGGAACTATAATTTATTTTGGCTTTCAAAACTATTTATAACTATTTTCTACTTTTTGGGAATAGGATCACTTCTTTTAGAATAATATATTATAGCTTTTCCTGTAACCCTTGTAACTCTCTCTTTTTCTTACAGACTTCTTCTCTTATCAACATGAGAGCATTCAGCTTAGTACTGCTATTATTGGCCTTGGTCCAATATAGCGCAGGTTATGCTATTTCACCAACTGGAACTTCAGGAGGTTATTCCTCCTCCTCCTCCAGCTATACATCATCATCATCATCTGCATCTTCATCAGGATTTGCTGGCTCATCAAGTGGTTATTCGAATTGTTGCCAACTAAACCAATGGGCTTATGAACATTTAGATGAAATCGGTCAGTTGGCAAATCGTTTGCGTCAGGAGTACAACAGCATGTCACGAGGTGGCAACACTGCTTACTCGACTGGCTTGATGACACCTTGGAGTGGTAAGTTTTAATTTATCTTATGAATTTTGCAAATTTGTATTCTAAACATTTTTTCGCTCTTTTGTTTAGCCAACATTATACAGCTAGCGGGCAAAACACAATCAGAACTTGATTCAATTTCCCGTCATTTAAGCGAACAAATTGTCACCGATATGCGGAAAGGTGTAATCACACATCAGACTATAGCCCAACCAAGTTTCTTCGATTGGAAAGCTGCAGAGACATTGAAGCTTTATGACAACATTGATAGTAACGTTGGTCAATTGCAGCAGCAACAGCTGTTGGATAGCTACCAACCTACTGATATGTCCAATGGCTTCACAAGCGGTTCTTTCATTAATGCCGGTGCTTCAACATATCCCCCATCTGGTACAACTGTAACACATAAGAAGACCGTTTATGAATATGTTAGCCCTAACATTAATATTGGCAATGAAAAATGGACCGACAACTTGAATAGTTATAAGCCAGTAAGCTCTGGTGTCGAGAATGTGGGTCATGTTTTTCCTGGTCCCAGTTATATCTCTCCTGGCTCTACTGTTACTATCAAACGGGTCAATAAAACGATCATTACAAATTCAGATGGCACCAGCACAGTGAGTGGCTCTGAGGTAAACAAGAAATGGATCGATGGCAAATTGGTTTCTGACACTGAACATCCATTTGGTGAATGGACTGTACCGCGTGATGAGGCTTGGAAGCGTGAAGAACGTGAGCAATTTTTCTGGTTTTTGACAGAAGGTGTAACTACTACACAAAATCTAGAGGCTTGGCAGCGACGACAGGAAGATCGGCTACAGGCTTTAGCACAACGTTATCACATTTCAACTGATGTGATATATGAGTGGCAGAAGAAAGAACTGAGCCGCTATAATGAACTGCTGCGTCAATATCAAGCTACAAGCAATAATTTGACGGGTTGGCAGCGCTTGGAATGTGGACGCTTAGATTGGTTGATCCATCAGAATAGTGTAACGCGTGAAGAGCTAGAACGTTGGCAGCGTGAAAATCAAAATAAGTTGGCACAATTGGCCCGGCAATACCAAATTTCAGCGGAAGAACTTAAAATGTGGCAAATCGAGGAGCTAAAACGCCTTTATGTCTTCTTTAACGATCAAAACAATTCAATGTTGAAGCGTCCCAATTCTGACTCCTTATTTAGCACAGAAGATGAACGTTTAAATGAACTGATACGTCAGCATAATTTAACTATTGCACAGTTTCAAGAATCAATTAAGTCGGATCAACAGAAGCTGATTGAACTTTCAAAAACCTATAAAGGCAATGTTCAGGATATGGATGCCTGGTTGAAAGCAGAGTTGGCGCGACTACGTGGTGCTATTACTGAACAACAACAAGAAATGTTACGTCTTACTGAATGGCAGCGTTCTGAACGTGGACGTTTGGAGAATATTGTTAAGCAACATCGTGGTTCTGTCGGTGATATAGAAGAACAAATGCAACATGATCGCAGCTACATACAAGCGTTGGCCTTAAAATATAAGGTGAGCATAGAGGAGCTTCAGAAATGGCAGCGCGCTGAGCTTGAACGTTTGCAAAGCCAAGGTCAAAGTCTACTGGAATTAGATATCAAAGAATGGCAGCGACGCGAACGTGAACATTTGACGTCAATAATTAAAAAGAATGATTTGACCGTTGAACAATTTCAGCAGTTAATAGTCAGTGATCGTGCACGCTTAGAAGAATTGGCTAAAACCTACAAAATACAAGTATCTGAGGTGGAAGAGTGGATTAAGAATGAAATAAAAAATTTCCAATCGCGTGGCCTACTCAAGGAGGTTGAAGAAGAGCTGTCACAATGGCAACAACAAGAACGTAATCGTCTATTGGCCATAGTTAGGCAGAATGAATTGACTGTTGCGGAGGTGGAACAGAGAATTAAAAACGATCAAGTGCATTTAAATGTGCTGGCAACTACATATCAAGTACAGGTAAAAGATATTGAGGAGTGGCTTAAGAAAGAAGTGCTGCGCCTGCAAGGGGAAGGCCTAATTAAAGTTGAAGATTTGCAGGAATGGCAAAAGAGCGAACGTAATGAAATACTGAAGATTGTGCAACAGAATGAGTTAACGATTGAAGAATTTGAGAAGAAACTTCTAGCAGATAGACAGCGCTTGCAAAATTTGTCCAGTACATACAATGTGCAAATATCGGAAATCGAAACCTGGATCAAGAAAGAGGGAGAACGTCTACAGAGCATGGGCTTATTGCAAATGCAAGAGCAATTAAACAATTGGCAGAAAATTGAACGAGAACGTTTACTGTTGCTCATCAAACAAAATAACCTGTCAGTTGAGGAATTACAGCAAACGATCAAAAATGATCAGGTGCATCTTTACACTTTGGCACGTCAACATAAAGTTCGCGTTGATGAAATCGAAGAATGGATTAAGAAGGAAATAAAGAAACTGCAGCTAGAGGGTGTGTTGGAAATGGAAAAACTCAAAGATTGGCAGACAGAGTGGCGTGGAAATCTAACAAACTTGGTGCAAGAACGTGACTTTACCGTCGAAGAATTCCACAAGTGGTTACTTGAAGATCGTGCACGTCTGCAATCACTGGCTATGCAACATAATGTGGAGATTGAAGAAATTGAACAGTGGATACGCACTGAAGAGCAACACTTTGTCAGAATGGGACTACTGAAGCCGAACGAGAAATTAACCAATTGGCAGCAAATAGAGCGAAATTATTTGGAACGTATCACTCAGGAGCGTTATCATTCAACCGAACAGCTGGAGCAGCGCTTGCGTCAGGATCGCGAAATGATTGAAAAGCTTGCCAGAGATTACAGCGTACAAGTTGAAGAAATTGAACGTTGGATGAAGAAAGAATTGGCACGTTTGCGTGATGATGGCAGATTGCAAATTGAAAATTTGACCGCTTGGCAAATAGCTGAACGTGAGCGCTTGGAACAATTGATAAAACAACAAAAACAATACACTGTGGAAGAGTTTGAAGCTTTATTACGTACAGATCGTGAACATATGCAAAAGATGGCATTCCAATATCATACATCAGTGGAAGAAATTGAAAAATGGGTGCAAACTGAGGTGGAACGTTTGCGTCTGCAAGGAAAGTTGAATGTTGAAAATCTCACGGCATGGCAAAAGGCTGAGCAACAACGTATCTTCAACTTGTTGCAACAGCAGTCAAGCATTACGCTAGAGGAGTTCGAACGCAAAGTAGAAAAGGATCGTAGTTTTCTGTTGCAACTGGCGCAACAACATCATGTCGATGTTACGGAAGTTGAAGCGTACATTAAGAGAGTCATAAAGGACTTGCGTAACAAGGGCAAGTTTGAGGTAGAAAATTTACAGACTTGGCAAATAGTGGAGCGCGATTATATCAAACAGCTGATTGCACAGTACAAAAATAGTTTGTCTACTGCAGAATACGAACAGAAATTACTTAACGATCGCATGCATTTGCAACAACTTGCTGACCAATACAGAATTAATCAGAAACAAATCGAACAATGGATGATTGAAGAACTGAAACGTTTGCGACAAGGCTCTGAAAACAATATCCAACAGTTGAGTGACTGGCAACAGGCTGAAGTGCAGCGCATCAAAGACTTTATTCGGCAAAATAGTAAACTCAGTTATGTAGAATATGAAGTGCAGTTGATGCAAGAACGTGCACGTCTGCAAGAATTGGCTAAGCAGTATTCACTGAGCGTCGAACAAATTGAAAATTGGCTGCGTCAACAGTTGATTAATCTAAAAACTACTGGTGATGTACAGGTAGAGAATCTAACACAGTGGCAGCAAGTGGAACAAAAACGTCTCATCGAGATGCTTTTGCAACAGCAACATCAAATTAACTTCGAAGAATTTGAGTTGCAGTTGAAACGTGATCGTACACGTCTGCAGCAGCTGGCACAGCAGTACAGTATCACAGTGGAACAAATTGAACGTTATATGCGCGATGAATTGCATCGTTTACAAAATTCTGGTCTATTACAAGTTGAAGAGTTGACCGCATGGCAAAAGATCGAACGGGATAATTTGAGTAACTGGCTAAAAAAACAAAATAATGTTGCAATTTCAGAGCAATTCAATGAATTTATCGGACGTGATCGAGCGCGTTTACAACAAATAGCTAAAGACTACGGCGTCACCGTTGAAGAGGTCAAAAACTGGGTACGTCAGGAGGGCGCTAGATTGCGTATCTTGGGAGTGATTCGCCCCGAAAGTCTCGTTTACGTTGATAACACCAATACTGACGATAGCATATGGAAAGAACAAACACGTGCACATTTAGAAGCTATTGCACAGGTTAGACGTTCCATGACTTGGCAAGATTTTGAGCAATATCTTGCAGATGAGCGTATACGTTGGGAACAATTTGCGCGCCAATATAATATCACAGTCGACGAAATTGAACTCTGGCTGCGACATGCTGCAGAAGACTTAGTACACCAAGGACTAATGCAAGGAACTGTCACTGTCGAAGAATGGCAAACTAACGAGCAAACACACATACAGAATCTGATAAATGAACGCTTGCGCAAGCAACAACAGTGGTCTACTGAAGAACTTGAACGAATTTTAAAAAATGATCAGCAACACTTGCAGCAGTTGGCACTTAAGTATCACTTGACGATCGAAGAAATTGAAAATTGGTATAAACAGGAATTGCAGCGTTTACTTAATCAACGTAAAATCATCACTGAGGAATTGGTAGATTGGCAACGACGAGAGAAAGAACGCATTTACTGGATAGTTAAACGTCAACCAAGCACAACGGTAACGACTTTGACTGAGCAGCTTTTGCACGATAGAAAAACGTTAAATGGCTTAGCTGACCGATATCACGTAACCATTGAAGAGCTTGAAAATTGGATACACACGGAGATAAGACGTTTAGTTGATTTGGGCCTGGTCACAGACTCATTGATCAAATTTAACGATTGGAAACAACAAGAAAATGAACGTCTACGCGCTATTGCAGCAGAAATTAGCATAACCAGAGAAGAATTACTAGAGTTTATTGAGAACGATTACGCTTTCAACAAGCAACTGACTGAGTTGTATGGCTGTGTTCTAAATGAATTAGCACCAACACAGCATATTATCATCAACAACATGCAAGTCGAGGGTCTTTTGGACAACACTAAACTCTTAGATTTAGAAAAATGGCAGAAAAGTGAGCGTGAACAGCTTTACAACCTCATTAAGACTCCAAATTTGAACTTGATAGAGCGCCAACTTGCAGATATAAATATTCTCAAAGAGGTGGCCACCAAATATGGCATTACCGTTGAAACTTTAAAGAACTGGCAACTGCAAGAGTATGAACGTCTCCAAAGATTGGCCGCACATTACCAGTTGACGCTTACTCAGTTGCGAGACTTCCGTCATAAGGAGCTGCTGTTTATTAACTACGTAATGCATAAGAAAGTAAGCAATGAGGCAGAACGCATACGCTGGGGTGTTAACGAGGCTAAACGTATGGAAGAACTGCGCAAAAAAACTGGTCTTAGTGATGTTAAATTGTTGGAGTGGAGTCGCAAGCTTTATCTATTGTGTCAGGGCTTGATACCATTAGATTTTGAACATGGTGGTAATGGGATTGGTTCAATTAATGTTACTGCAATTCCTAAACAAATCCTTTCCAAAAATCGTGGTGATCAGTCACCAAAGACCTATGATGAGAATATGAATGGTGAAGAACCTGGGTTGGAAGTGCAGAAGCTCACAACTCAAAAACCACAGGCACAGCCAAATCCTAGTTATCTTCCATCGTTAATACCTTACAATGGTGGTATGCATGGCACATATGGTGGGGCTTCAGCTAAAGCGGTTGGAAGTTCGAATAGCTCTGGAAGCTCTAACAACGGATTTGCTTTGGAAAAACGTAACTTAGACGTGGGTGATGATTCCATTCAGCAACAACAACAGCAGCAAGAGCAATTAGAAGACTTTGGTCAGCAACAGCAGGTTGATCTTTCATGGAATGAGCATCTCCAGGATGGTGGACAACAGCAAGTGCAAGTTAATGGTGGTCACACAGCAGAAAGACATAGTAATAATCAGCAACAGCAAGACGATTTTGGACAACAACAACAGGTGGAATTAGAAGATTACAGTCAACAAGATTTTGGTCAGCAACAGGTGGAAGTTGATGATTTGAGCGGCAACTTCCAAAACACTGCCAATCAAAATGGTGCTAGCCAAAGCCAGCTTGCAACAGCAGATTTACAAAATCAGCAGGTAGAGTTTGGAAAAGCCAAAATATAGGGCCTCTTTATGTATTTATCAAGATTTGTCTTACATCCTTCTTAATTTTTCAACCTAAAAGTATGCAACACATATTGCTTATGTTTGGAGTTATACATCAAGCACAGGTTGTTTTTTTTTGTTTGTTTGACGAATCGAGATTTATAGAGAGGTCAACAATCTTCCTATACAATTTGAAAAATTGCCTAAAACTATGCAATGAAAAATGTAAACCTCATAGTTGTAGGCATTTGTTTGGATAAAATTTGTTTCGAAAAATTAATAAATATTTTTTTCTATTTTTTACAGCAAGTTGAGGTTAAAGCTGAAGCCGAACCTACTGGTTTCTTTGGTAAACTTAAGAACAAAATTTTTGGTTAAGTTTTAAGAAGATTTCGTACTGACAAATATCTACAACACTCACAAAGGGATATTACGTAATTTTTAAGCTATGTTTAATGTAATAATATTTATTTTTTACCTCATATGTTTCCGTTTTGTCTGAAATTTCTATGTTTTGTTTGTTATTATTTTAAACTTCATTAACTTTGTTGTAAGTATCAATACAATAAATTCTCGAAATATATTAAAAAAACTCCTACATAGTTATTGATAAGTGTGGACGTGTTGCCAGGTTTTTATCAACTTTCACAACATTTTTACACTTTTTTCAACTTTCTCAACAATTTTCACCAGTATCATCATTTTCGACTTTTTCAATAAATATATGTCATATGTCATACGGAAAAATTAAATTACCTGGTTTATTGTCAGTAAAAAGTTGTACCGGCGGAGGGGGAGGAAGTGTCTATCTTGAGCGTTACTATCTTAAATACCAAATACCCATGGTAAAATATGACGGCAGATTCATAATGTTTTGGGGTAAAAAAGTGAATGAGGATAAAAAATGATATTTAACTATTCCCAGTTCTAAGGTGCCATCTCCCGTAATGGAGTTGGTCCGTTGGTCAAAATTAATATAATCATGAATGCAAGCGACTATTTCGGGATCCTTTTAGAGGAAATACTGAAATATATTATCGATAAAATGGCTCCTGGCAGTATATTTCGGCACGATAATGACCCCAAACGCTCAAGTCGCTTAGCTTGGGAATTTTAAAGTGACCATGATGTTGGAAATTTCAGAGAGAACAGCTCAGTCACCGAATCTCACCTCCATAGAGATTCTATGAGAGCTAGTAGAATACGATGTGATAAAGAAAACTCCTCCAATGTAAAGAACGTGGTAAAAATCCTTCAGGAAGAGTGGAATAAGATATCCATGGAGACTTTAATGTGTTAAATGGATCCTATGCCTTCCAGATTTCGTGCAGTCATCGCTAATAATGGTAATGACACTAAGCATTAATTTAAGCTAAAATATTCCTTGGTATGAATACTCAAACTATTAAAATAAATTGATTTTTGAAGAGTTGCATTTTTTTTTTGCTCGCTTAATTTTTAAGGTTGTCTTTGATACATTACAGAATACTGGATGCAGATAATTCAACAAAAATTTTTATCAGGAACGTGAGGGACCATCTGCATGTACATATATAATTATAATACTCTAACATAATTACTTTCAAAGATATCGCATACTTTGTGTCTCAGTGACCGCAGTTGCATTTTTATGCTCGAGACTGTAGCTTGTATGATCAGTCTTTACATAGATGGATGCCGCTATTGTTTAAAATTGATTACACAGCCACATACATATGTATGTGACAACTTCAAGGTAATGTTTGTCGATGTTAAAGTATAATCCAAAGCACATTTGGCATTGATCTATAGCTCTGCAGAAAACATCCATTCATTATACAGTAGAATCCGGTTATAGCGACATTTCAGGAGCGAAAAATTTCGTCGTTATAAGCGGACGACGTTATATGCAGATTACATACTATTCATCAATATCATATAGATTTAATCCAGCAGAGCAATTGACTTCTTGACTAATAATTTTCAATACAATGTTTTTGTGGAAATTCGACTTAAGTGAGCGGATAATTCCCTGATCAAGAGCCTGTAAGACTATAGTTGTAATAGGTGTTGACTTTGAGTCAACAGTTTTTGGGTGAGCAGGGCAGTTATCTACCAATAAGAAAATCTTTTTATTTTATTTGATTAAATCGCGACCCCAGGCACGATGCCACTCTTCAAATAAAGTTGAAATCATCCAATCTCTACGGTTACTCTCATAATCCACAGGTAAAGATTTCACACTGGATCGCTTAGATTTTCCGATAACCAATAATAATAATTGTGTCTTTTAACAACTTACCACCCTTGCATGTTTCACATATGAATTTTAAAGTTTTATCAGTTTAAAAAAAGAGCCCCGTTTCATCGTCGTTAAAAATTGGTCGTCAGAAAATGCCCTGTAATAATGTAAGTTTGGCCAAACATTATTAACTAATCCAATAAGTAACAATATGTTTTCAACATGTCGTTATAAGGAGATAAATCTTTTGAAAATGTGTTGTTATAACCAGATTGTCGTTATAAGCGGACTGAACTCCGTAGAAGCTTGTATGGGGACCAAACTTATGGGTGCGAATACGTCGTAATAACCGGATTGTCGTTACAAACCGGATTCTACTGTATTGCACTTGAGATTAAGTTGTAGTCGAAACAGTAAATTTTCTGCGGGGAATCAGGGCAAAAGAAAAGTTGATGCTTACTAACGGGTGACTTTTTTGTTATGTATTTGTTTTTTCAGTGCAAATTTTTTGACACCTCATGCGTGATTCGTAACATGCGTCAACGCCAAAATACTCAGTAAGGTTTGCCATTTTACCATAAATAGACTAACAAATGAACAGCGCTTGCAAATCATTAAATTTTACTATAAAAATTCGTGCCTTAGAAAAGTTGGATGAAGATCCAATTTTTTATCAAAAAATTTTCTTCAGCTCATTTTTGGCTCAATGGGTACGTCAACAAACAGAATTGCCAAATTTGGTCTGAAGAGCAGCCAGAAGCAGTTCAAGAAGTGCCAATGCATCTTGAAAAATGCACTGTTTGGTGTGGTTTGTGGGACGGCGGCATCATTGGACCGTCCTTTTTAATAAATAATGAAAATCGCAATGTTACAGTGAATGGAGCAAGGTACTGTGCGATGACTACCGAATTTTTTTTTGCCTAAAATAGAAGAATGGGACTTGGTTGACATGTGGTTTCAATCAGTCGGTGCCACATGCCGTACGGCACGCGATACCATGGACCTATTGAGAGGTGAATTTGGTGAGCAATTAATCTCACGTTTTGCAGCAGTCCAATGGCCGCCGAGATCATGCGATTTGACCCCACTAGATTATATTTTGTGAGGCTACGTGAAGTCTCTCGTGTACAGGGATAAGCCAGCCACAATTCCAGCCCTAGAAGACAACATTAAAGCTACTATTGGTGAGATGCCGGCGGAAACGCTGCAAAAAGTATGCCAAAATTGGAGCTTATGGACGAACCACCGCGGGTAACATTTACATGAAATAATCTTTAAAAAGTAAATGAAAGAAATTGACGTATCGCTCCAAATAAATATTTTATTCACTAAGTATTTCAAATTTTCTGTTTTTTTTTTTAGTTTTCAAAAACCAAACGCTTAAGAAATCACCGTTAGAAACGTAAGCATCTGATAAGATCTGGCTTTATTTGAGAATAAATTCGTTACCTGTGTCATCAGCCGTTTGCCTCTATAATAGCTGTGTTTTTTTTCGCCAATTTGCTATCTGGGAATAAAACGACCAAGTCGGTAAGTTTCTTACTCATTGTATATACGAGTACTCGTTTGTTGTACTCTCTACTTCTTTCATTTCTAATGCTTCTTTTTGCCGCTTGACACTTAAGCAATTTTTTTTTTCACGAAATAAATCTTCTCTTTAATTTCAATATACTTACACAATACAAAAAAAACATAAACATGTTGGGTAGCCCTGGTATTTAAGCAATGAGTGCCCTCGAAGCGATTATCAAGCCACTCGCCACGTTGCGAGTCCATCGAGCTCTTATGCATGACATCCACAAAACAAATCAAAACAAATTGAAGCACAAGGCAGGAGAGGTAAGTGCTGTAATTGCAAATAAATCACAAATAAAATGTTTTACAAGCTCTCAAGCACTAGAAGTTTATTGCATTCGGAAGTTTATATGATGATCGCTTCGAGTGCACTCATGCAGACCTCTAATGTATGCATAGCAATTATAATTTTACTCGCTAAGTTTGCAATCTTGTTTCTGCTTTCCCAGATAGCTAGCTATAGATAATTAGCAGCAGATGGCGAATAAAACGCAGCTATTGTTTTTTATAAACTTGAAATTTCAACTAATTGAAACTTTTTAAAAAAAATTTTCTTCTTTTGAATATTGTCCTTTGGAATTTTGTTCAGTAGGTTTTTTTTAAGTTCTGCCGGTATTTCATTTCTGAATCATTTTGAAAATCGAAATTCAAGAAATTATTAGAGATAAGGTAACAAAATAACAACGAAGTTAAAAAAACATCTTATGTTCTCAAAAACTCAAATGAGAAAAAGTCCCAATAAACCAAATGAAAATCAAAATTTAATCAAAAAACGGAAGCCAAAGGTGGTCAGCATTTGTGAGCTCAATATTTTCAAATGAAGTTTCTCAGAACTGCGTTATGCTATTGCACTCAATTTATAAGAATCAGTTCTTGAAATTAAATATAAAGAAATAGCAATTTACTTGGAAGATCAGCATTCATATGATAATGCTGTGATTTGAAATTAGTGAGATTTACAGCTGCGAGATATTGTCACTTTTTGGTTTTGTTCTAAAAATAAAGCTTTTGCACTCGCGTTCTTATCTCTTTCAGTGCTTAATGCCAACATTCGAACTGAAAATTTTCATTTAAGTGAGAGCTTTTGAGCGCATTAACGATCAGTTGCTCGCTTCTAGCGAGACGGTACGAACGGATTTCTTGCATAAACTCCTTGGCGCGCGGTTTACATTATAATAAGTTATCCTTTGAAAGGATATATTTAAAGATTTTACATTGAACACTTAATTGAGTGAAGTGTTTTATTTATACAATTTAAAAAATTAATGGAATAATAGTGATCTTACAGTGACGAATAAATAAAGTGAGTTTAAATAATTAGCGTAAAAAAGCACAAATTCTGTTCTAAGTAAAATAACAAGCGATAAAGAAAATTTTAGAAACAATTTAAAAATGTAAAAATTGTTACTTTCTTTTCAAAGTCAAATACAAACATTTTAAATAAATAAAAGTAAAATTTTGTAGCAATAGCACTGAGTTGATAAGGCTGATGTGAATTATAAAAAAAAAATTAAACTTTTACTTTAAAAAAGTGTTGATATATTGAATTACATATGTGGTTGCTGCAAAGTTAAATGATGTAATTTTATATAATTGTTACAAAAGTTGCTAAAAACATATATTCGATAAGTAAATCGTAATTGAACTTCATGCCAAGGGCCATCAGTTTATATACTGACCTTGCACGCTGATGAAAAAAAAATTACTTCCCAGTTGTCTGATATTTTTTCAAAACTAATGGATTGTTACATATCCATGTATTTCAGAAAAAAGATGTTTCGGAAAAAAGAGGTTTTAAGGTTTTAAATTATGACTGACTGCAGGTAAAACAATATAAGTCAATTTTATGTAAAATTTAAGTTTGAAGTCGCTGATGACCGTTCTATGCTCAATATGTTTTCCTTTTGATATTAATGACGGATATATAAAGAAGATGAAAGCCAAAGGAATGAAAGCATAATTCGTTTATATAAACTACTATATTTCACACGTGAAAACAGCACACTATTCTTATTTTTCAGAGCATCGATTTTTTATTTTGAGTTGACTATTTTAAACAACAAATGTTTATTTAGCAATAAATATCAAAATAGCCTGAGCTCATTAACGAATTTTTGTTTTTATATTTTTCCATAATCGGAGCTAAATGAGATTGGAAAATTAAGTATTTATCTAAAAAACAAAAAAAATTCATTCACAATATATCCTGATGAAAACACTGTTATGAAAACGACCTATGTATATTAGGGTGTTTTTTTTCAAAATTTTGTAGATGGACTTTATTTTTGTTGCCTATATTTTTGCTTGAGGCTTAAAAGTAATCGTCCCAAAATAAGAGCATCTTAGCTCAAACCTGTAAGCGGTGCGGACTGACTTCCTATCCGATACTAAATCGTTGAAAAAATCTATCTTAGGTGCCAAGATATAGCGTTTTTTTTTGAAGTGAGAACTTCTTTAGGCACGTTGTGCACCTCCGTAAGAAAGCATTTGCGGCTGAGGAAAAATGTATAAACTCGCGACAGGCCACCGACGTCGGATGCGTAATCGTATCGTAATCGTATCGTAATCGTATCGTAATCGTATCGTAATCGTATCGATTACGCTTAGAGGATTTGCGGCTGAGGAAAAATGTATAAACTCGCGACAGGCCACCGACACCGACACCGACACCGGATGTATATACATATTCTATATACAGTACATATATGTGCGACTTCGCTCTCTCTCGCTCTCTTTTCTATATATATCATATATAATATATATGCGTAAAGGATTTGCGGCTGAGGAAAAATGTATAAACTCGCGACAGGCCACCGACACCGACACCGACACCGGATGTATAAACATATTCTATATACAGTACATATATGTGCGACTTCGCTCTTTCTCGCTCTCTTTTCTATATATATCATATATGTTTATTCAATAAACATTACAAAACATCATGAAAACAAATTTCAATTATATTATTTTAAGTTTTCACTTCTGTCGGCACTCCCAGAGTGCAACCCGCCGGTTTTTTTTTTTAAGGGAGAGGCCACCCCCTGTTGTCAAACCATGCTCACATTTTTCGTATGGCTGAAAATGCAGAAAAAAATCATTCGACGGGGGTTTCTTTCTTTTTAATTTTTTAAATTTGCTTGAAGAAAATTCTCCCAAAATTTCAACTTCCTAAATAAAATCTACGAACCAACAGGTTTGAGCTAAAATGCCCAAAATTTTGGAAAATTATTTTCAAACCTTAAGCTTAAATATAGGCAAAAAATAAAAAATGAAATCTATCCACAAAATTTTGAAAAAAAATACCCTAATGTATAGTACATATGTATATGCAGGAAAAAAATTATTTTTAAAAACAGCCTAATTTTCAATCCTGCTCACTTTTAGTTAGCTAAGAGATATTGATATCTTTCGTCTGCACATTTCATAAGATTCAATATCGTACATCGTTTCCTTATTATGACATTCGTAGCTTTAGTACTTGTTCCACACATGCATAGGTCTAATTCCACTCATTTTTACCATAATAACAGGTTACTGAAATAGAAGTAAAAATAACAAATTTCATCAAAATCGCTTTACTACTTACCTCGTAGTGTGAGAAAAATGTCTATGATCAGTTATACTTTAAGAAAAAGCTTCATGCCAAATATTAAATCCCAGACAAATTAATTTCCAAGATATAGGATCTGTGTAACATTTTCAGTACATTTGTACTTTCCCATGCGAATGGAATATCGAAATAATTTTCGGTACATTTCCTATATACATAGGTACTTTTGGGATAACATTGAAAATTTGTTTACATTGACTTATATACCTAATATATCAACAATGTCATATAAATAATATCATTATTTTATTTAAAGTAATGAAAGTAATACCATACTTTCCAGCTTTTCAGAAAAATTGAGACAAAATGTGCTCCATTTTCAAAAAGTGGAATAAGTACATTCGGCGAAATTCCATTGAAAAAGAGCATCGTAAAAATATTAAGGTATTTAATGTTACTCTTAAAATATTTCAAAAACATTAAACAACTGACAAAAAACATAATGTACATTTTCTTTTCATTTAGCTCAACGTCAATATTAAATCAAATATGTAGTTTCTAAGGTATGCAGCGCACCCTTCAACATTTTTATGAAGTAAAATCTTTACTGAAAGGCGTATTTGAAATATTTTCAAAATAGCAGTCAATTTAAATTATTTATTCAAGTAGTTTTTCGATTTTTTTGTGCAGATTTCGGGGCTCTAAACCTTGGGAAACAATGTAGTCGGGATTTTAAAAATTGTTCTGTAGCAATAAAATGAACATGGGTGTCATGACATATACCACTTTCAAATATAACAGCTCATATATTTTTGTCTATCTTTGTAAATATGTTTTAAATAAAACAATAGTTATCTTCCCTGAATATTGTAATGAAAAATAATTTCAAGTTTTCATTCACTATTTCAAATAGTTAGTATACGTAATATTTAATTGTTTTGTATATTGTAAATGTCTAATCTTCATAGCGACGTTATGGTTATTATTCGCTTGAGATAATCTTCAATGTTCTGATTTCATATACATAAATGAGCACATTTTTTTCAATATATTGTACAAATGTATGTCTAGTTGATATGTAATTAGGTTCACTTCTTAATAAGTAGAAATTTATTTTAAGCGTCTTCTTTTATTTCAAAGTTCATAAGGCCATTTTTGATTAGCATTCATTAAAACTGGGCTTGTTTGAGATTTAAATGAGTTGTTTTCAATATGATACATTTTTTTCAAGAAATGATAACGTTTTGTAGAATAAATAATGTGATTTATGCACCACGCGCACTAATTAAATGAATTTACTTTAATTTAATTTGATATTTTCAAGGCTTTTTGAAAATTCTGCATGGAATGAATGCTGCGTATATTTTCAATATTATTTTCATTTAAATTTTTTTTAATGACCTGCATATGCGAATATGCAAATTAAGTACAGAGAAATGCATTTTGATGAAATTGATTATTTATTTTTATTTTGAAAAAATCTATGTCAATTCACATTATATTCTGAATGCAATAAGAAGAAATTTAAAAAAGTTACACTTCACTAAAAGTAAGGAAAAAATAGCCCAAGAGCCCACTATAGAAAAGTCGAGTGTAATGGATTACAGAGTGGAAATTACAGGACTGATAGTCATGCATTTTGGTGAAACTAACTATCCAGGATTGCCTTGCCAAAGTCCGTCCCGATGCATGAAAATTACCGAATTGCCCAATTTTGTTGTTTTAATTCAAAATGTGTATAATATTACAGCTCGAAATGTATGTCAAATGATAAAACTCGAAGAGGCCTAAACATAATTATGGAGTTGCATGTTCGAAACCTGTCCCCAAAAGGGGTTGAGACCGGTTTTTTGTGTCACTTTTTATTAATATATTGTATATAAATGCTTGAAATGTGTGCCGAATAACAGAGTTCGAAGAGCCTATATAGAATATATAGGGTTGCCTTGTCGAATCGTGTCTGAAACATGGGTTACCATCAGTTTTTATGACCAATTTTTCTGGAAAGAGGTAACTTTTTAAATTACATTTCGTGTGTTCAGAGCAACTTAAGGCCCACATAATCGGCCTACCGAAAGCGCATAATTTGCTATACAATTGAAAAATTACGTAGTGAAAAAAATATAGCGGCGATAGCTGAGAGTGTACGTGATTACGGTCAACCTTCCGAAACATCACCGTTTCAGTCTTTGAGCTATTGAAAAGCAGAACATCCACTGTATTCATTTTAAGTTATGTCCAGCGATGAGGCTTATTTCTGACTACATGGCTACATTGTAATGCCGTATTTGGGCTGAAGAGTAACCAGAAGCAGTTCAAAAGCTGTCATGACATCCCCAAAAGACAATGGTTTGGTGTGGTTTATGGGCTGATAGGATCATGGGTCTATATTTCTTCATAAATGAATTTGCTGTGGAGTGCGCTAGTTACTGTGCCAATACATTGGACTATTTGCTGCGTGAATCTTGATAACATTTGACCATAACAAGGCGGCACTACTTGCCTCACAACCCATGAACTTTATGGCTTTATTGTGAGAACAGTTAGGTGAAGAGTTTATTTCACGCTTAGGAATTGGAAGCCAATATTACTGACGTCATTCGCCAAATACCACTCAAAATGCTCGAAAGCGTCATCAAAATTTAAAGCTTCAGATTAGATTTTGTTAGCCGCAGTTACGGCCAACAATTGAAAGAAATAGATGATTTTCAATAGTAAATATTCATTTTGAACCACAATGTAATTTTTTGTGTTATGAATTAAACAAAATAAATCCATTGCAAAAATTAGATCTTGAGATGTTTAATTTTGTAACGAAAAAATATCGATACTTTCAAGATATACATATGTAAATTAGGTAATAAAAATCAAATGTTTAAGGTGACATTGCAGTCCGATGAAACGTGAATGTATTATTTCTCAAGACTTTTACTAAAATGTTTTTTTAATTTACTATCAGACATCAAACAATAGAGTTATGATAAAAAATAGACTTGAGCGATTTTTACAGGGTGAATAGAAAAAAATATTTTTGTGACGCAGAAATACTCTCAAAGTAAGTTCTCAAAATAAGAGATGAAATATCAAGCATTGTTTTTTTCCTCAGACCTCGATAGAACCAAATCTATATGCAGGATGCAAAGCTACCATATAAAATCATCACTTAACGAAGCAATTAAAATTAATGCACTCTGACATATCATTTATCATAAAAAAGAGGAACCATTAACTTTTTTTTTTTATGAAAACTTCCCCAAAATACGCACAAATCAAATTAATATAGAAAAGAAATTATAAAAAATCGTTGGCTGTCAGCTAATAAATTTTTCAATTAATCTGACACAGGAAAAACATCTAATAAACTAGGTCATTTTAACCTGAAATGGAGTTTTCATGATATTATTTCTTCAAGAAATAATTTTTTTCTTTTTTGCTTTTATTAGAAAATCAAAAGATCTGTCTTATAATCGAAGAAGAGTTGCTATTTTTAACAAATGCAACGTGCGTGCTGCATTAGATCACGTTTTCGGTTTTGTTTTTATTGTCTTATCCTAATCTGGTGGCAGCTGATGTGTCATCGTTTGTTTAGATAGATTGAGATTTAGATTTGCATGCTGTAAGTTAGAATGTGCTATTTATAAAATTCGGTTTGTATATTATTACAGCAACTCACAATGTGTATATTTATATTTTTTTTATACTTTTCCATAATGTTGACAGTAAGATCGTTGTGATTGCTCATCACTCAATGTATTTTCGTTTTAGATTAAAACTTTTCGTCACATTTTTCTAGTTGATTTATGGACAGCGCCATAACGAGGTGGAGGTGTGCAATTGTCCCGGGTGGCAAGATCAACTGATTCTTATTAAAATTGTTACATTTTTTTTTTTTATAGATTTGCACGATTTGAACAATTTGAATGATTAAGTCATTTTGAAAGATGATCTTCAAGCTAACAAATTTTTAAGGAGGGATAATACACCATCTTTAGTTAACAACATTTTTTGTTAGTTTTAACCCTTTCGCGACCGAGTTTTATTTCCGCTTTAGATCATATTTTGAAAAATTTGTTTTCAAAATATAAAAATAGTAGAAAAAAACATGGTCTGCATACTTGAAAAGTCCTGGAATCCTTTCGTTATCCTGGGACATATTGTTCCAATAAGGATTTCTGCTGGGATTATATGTCCCAATAAGCTGCATAAACATAAAATTGAAAAAGTCCTTTGGTTTACTTTTTAAATTTATTTGCAAAAAAATCATTGTCAATTTGTGGTAAGGAGCAAAGCATTTATAGCACAGTGCATTATTTAGACAAAGCAAAACAATTTTTAAGAGAAATCAATGCACAATATTCTAAAATTAGTCTCATTGAAATATTGCCTCAGGTTTCGCTGAAATCGGCGTTTGAATTGTTTGCCGCAAAAAGTACTTCTGTTTTTGTCCCGTTTGACCGCCTTGGTTTTTTGCAATTATCTTGAAAACGAAAAATTGCCCAAAATCAACTTTAGCACCAATTATAGAGCTAGTTAAGAGCTATAAGTTAAGCTTATTGTCAAATTAAAAATAAGTTTTGTTTTGACTTTTTTTTTACTTTAAATGTGTACGTTGGTCCCGTTCGACGTTTTTATAAAAACTTTAGGGATGATACTACTGGGAGTCAGTCGTCAATACAAGCTTCAACAGTATACTGGAAAAACTCATTGAAGGGCGTGGCACAGCCCACAATATTTATAAACGTTATAATTAGAGAACTAACAACGTAATCGTTATGAAGTTTAGTATGGCAGATAAACTTGCTAAAAGGAATCTTCTTACAAAAATTTCGCACAATCGAACTGGTAGGCGTGGCACTTCCCTTATAAGCAAAAAACGTTTAATGCTATAGATAGTGTGCAATGAGAGTAATCTTCATAAAATTTGGTGCATAGATTATTATAAGCTATAAAATTAAAAAAATTTCGATGGGACTTCATCACTGGGCGTGGCACCTCCCATACAAGTAAAATACCTTAAATGGCACATCTATCGAAATATATGAGCAATCATACTGAAATTTGGTATAAAAGGTTTGTTTATGGAAAGCTATTTCTTGACCAAAATCAGTCTCGATTGTATTAGTGGGTGTGGCACCGCTCTAAATTTTTGACTTTAATTAAGGCATATATCGAAAACTGAACAAGCTATTTTTCTAAAATTTATTGTAGCATTTCGATCGAGCTTTTCGTGAAATAGGAACTCAAACTATGAAAAATGTATTGTACCACAAAAATGACTTCACAGGGTAGGCTACTGGTTTTAGCCAGTCGTGGCAGAAATCTGAATATATTTATATTCTATCAATATTCGGAAAGCTTAGCCTTTTAAAAATACCAACATTTTTTTATAACAATTAAAAAAAAATCAGTTGATAACCCACCCTATATTTAAGAATATTAAATTAAAAAGTTTTAGACAAACATTACGAATTTCTTTAAAATGGTTTCAACTGTCGGGATTTTTTACGTTTCCTCAAGAGAAAAACAAAAGTTGATTTGTTTTCGAAGAAAACATTTTTCTTTTACAAATTTGTGTCACTTGGACTAAAGAAAGAGGGTATGTACCTTACCAGAAAATATTTCTCTGAATACATCAGAAGAATACATCAACAGCTCACAGAGGTGTAAAATTGATAAAAAAAAGAAAAATTTTAAAATAAAATATTGCACTGTGGACCCAAGTCGATTTTAGCTAGTCAAAATACATAACTTATAGTAGCTCGTTTGTAACTACGAACCATTGCAATCACCACACCAAAACTATTTATTTTTAAATGCATGTTAATTAAATTAATTATTTTCAGGTCGTGTTTGTGAAATTTTAGAACATTGTGGTATGTTCGTAAAACTATTCCATGAAATCGAAAAAACAAAAATTAAAAATTATTATCTCTAATTGTTTTGCATATTTGAAACGTAAAGCAATATATGTAAATACATAAAATTTCATGATGAGCCTCGTCATTTTTCACATATTTTTTATTTCGTTCTTAAAGATTTTTTTATTTCTTCTACCCTACAGACTTCCTCCACAGTAAACATGAGGGCGTTTACCTTAATACTGCCCTTATTGACTTTGGTACATTATAGTACTGAATATGCCATTTCTCCGACAGCTACTTCAGATGGTTATTCTTCCAGTTATAGATCATCTTCATCTTCCTCTTCATCGTCGTCATCTTCATCTAGATATGCTGACACAAATAAGTATTCGAATTGCTGTCAACTAAACCAATGGGCATATGGGCATATGGATGAAATACGTCAGTTGGCAAATCGTTTGCGTCAGGAGTACAACAGCATGTCACGAGGTAGCAGCACTGCTTACTCGACTGGCTCTATGACACCTTGGAATGGTAGGTTTTAACTCATTTCCCTATTTTTCCAATATTTAACAACACATTCTGCTCTGTCTTTTATTTAGCCAACATCATGCAGTTAACCGGTAAAACTTCATCCGTACTTGATTCCATTACACGTCACTTAAGTGAACAACTTATAACCGATATGCGCAAAGGTTTTGTCACTTATCAAACAATAGCACAACCAGGATTCTTTGAATGGAAATCTGCTGAAACATTACAACTCTACGACAGCATTGGCACTGTTGGCCAATTGCAGAATCAACCATTTCTGGACTATAATAATTTTCAACCCAGTGATCTTTCCAAATTCGATGAGGTTAAAAGTTACGCTTATCCTGCCGAAGTGAAAGTTATCGATGGCAAAACTTATGTTGTACATAAGAATTGCACTGAAGCTACAAGAACTTTGGGCGAAGGTACTTTTGAAAGCCCTTTAGTTACCGTACTACATCGTAATCGTACAACAATCACTTCGAATTCAAGGCCTGCCTATGTGACAGTTGGCAACAATGGCTTCACAAGCAGTGCTTTGACAAATGCTGGTAGTTCATCATATCCTATGTATCCACCTTCCACCACCACTGTGACACATAAGAAAACCATTTACGATTATGCCAATCATAATTTGGAACCATCTGTATTGGATTATAATCCCATTGTTAATCTTGGTCATAATGAATGGAACGCTAATTTGAATAGCTACAAACCGCCTGTACACATACCAGTTGACTCCGATATTGAGACAATTAACACCGGCGCATTTGGCCATATGTACCCAGGACCGAGCTACACTTCACCTGGCTCTACTGTTACTATCAAAAGTTTTAATAAAACGATCATTACCAATGCAGATGGCACAAATTCTGTGAGCGGCTCTGAGATCAATAAAAAATGGATAGATGGCAAGTTGGTTTATGACACAGAGCGTCCTTTCGGTGAGTGGACTGTACCACGTGATGAGGCTTGGAAACGTGAGGAACGTGAGCGTTTCTTTTGGTTTTTGACACAAGATGGAACTACAACACGAAATCTGGATGTTTGGCAGCGACAACAGGAAGAACGGCTACAGGCGTTAGCACAACGTTATCACACATCGACTGATGTGATATATGAGTGGCATAAAAAGGAATTGAAGCGTTATCTTGACCTGCAGCGCCAATATGAGGCCATAAGCAATGATTTGACTGGTTGGCAGCGCTTGGAACGTGGACGCTTAGATTGGTTGATCCACCAGAATAGTGTAACGCGTGAAGAGCTAGAACGTTGGCAGCGTGAAAATCAAAATAGATTGGTACAGTTGGCTCAACAATATCAAATATCTTTGGAAGAACTTAAGATTTGGCAAATTGAAGAACTAAATCGTCTTTATGTCTACTTTAACGATCAAAATAATTCAATGTTGCAACGTCCTAATTCTGAATCATTACATCGAACAGAAGATGAACGCTTAAATGAACTTATACGTCAACACAATACATCTATTGCACAACTGCAACAGTCGATTAAGTTGGACCAGCAGAGGTTGGTTGAGCTCTCCAAAACATACAAAGGTAATGTTCAAGATATGGAGGCCTGGTTAAAAGCAGAGCTAGCGAGGCTACGTGGTGCTATCACTGATCAACAGCAAGAAATGTTACGTCTTACTGAATGGCAGCGTTCTGAACGTGGACGTTTAGAGAATATTGTTAACCAACATCGTGGCTCTGTTGGAGACTTAGAAGAGCAAATGCAACGTGATCGCGCCTACATCCAAGCGCTGGCCTCAAAATATAAGGTGAGCATAGAGGAACTCGAGAAATGGCAGCGAACTGAGCTCGAACGTTTGCAGAATCAAGGTCAGAGCCAATTGGCACTGGACATCAAAGAGTGGCAGCGACGAGAACGCGAACATTTAATGTCAATAATCAACAAAAATGATTTGACCATTGAAGAGTTCCAGCAAATAATAATCAAAGATCGTGCTCGCTTAGAGGAATTGGCTAAAACCTACAAAATACAAGTTTCTGAAGTAGAAGAGTGGATCAAGAATGAAATTAAAAACTTTCAGTCACAAGGTCTACTCAAGGAAGTTGAGAAAGAGCTGTCGCAATGGCAGCAACAAGAACGTGAACGTCTGCTGTTAATTGTAAGACAAAACGAATTAACTGTTGAGGAAATGGAACAGAGAATTAAAAACGATCAAACCCACCTGAATACGTTGGCAACTACTTATCAAGTTCAAGTAGAAGAAATTGAAGAGTGGCTTAAGAAAGAGCTCTTACGTTTGCAAGGCGAGGGCTTGATTAAAGTTGAAGACCTGAAGGATTGGCAAAAAAACGAACGTGATGAAATACTGAAGATTGTGCATCTGAATAAGCTAACGATTGAAGAATTTGAGAAGAAACTTCTAACAGACAGACAGCGCTTACAAGATTTGTCCACTACATACAATGTGCAAATATCGGAAATCGAAACATGGATAAAAAAGGAAGGAGAACGTCTACAGAGCATGGGTTTATTGCAAATGCAAGAGCAATTAAATAACTGGCAGAAAATTGAACGTGATCGTTTGCTTTGGCTAATAAAAGAAAACAATCTGTCGATCGGGGAATTGGAAGAAAAGATCAAAAACGATCAGGTACATCTTTTCAGTTTGGCACGTCAACATCAAGTGCGCGTTGAAGAGATCGAAGAGTGGATTAAGAAGGAAATAAAGAAATTACAGCAGGAGGGTGTGTTGGAAATGGAAAAACTCAAAGATTGGCAGACAGAGTGGCGTGGAAATCTAACAAATTTGGTGCAAGAACGTGACTTTACCGTCGAAGAATTCCACAAGTGGTTGCTTGAAGATCGTGCACGTCTGCAGTCACTGGCTATGCAACATAATGTAGAGATTGAAGAAATCGAACAGTGGATACGCAACGAAGAGCAAAACTTTATAAGTATGGGACTTCTGAGGCCTAATGAGAAACTAACCAATTGGCAACAAGTAGAGCGAAATTACTTGGAACGAATTTCAGAGGAACGTTATCATTCAACCGAGCAGTTGGAACAACGTTTGCGTCAGGATCGTGAAATGTTAGAGAAGTTGGCCAGAGAATACAGCGTACAAGTTGAAGAAATTGAACGTTGGATGAAGAAGGAATTGGCACGTTTGCGCGATGATGGCCAGTTGCAAATTGAAAATTTGACCGCTTGGCAAATATCTGAACGTGAGCGTTTGGAACAATTGATTAAACAACAAAAGCAATATAGTGTTGAAGAATTTGAAATTTTGTTGCGAAAGGATCGCGAACATATGCAGAAGTTGGCATTCCAATATCATACATCAGTGGAGGAAATTGAAAAATGGGTGCAATCTGAGGTAGAACATCTGCGTCAGCAAGGAAAGTTGAATATTGAAAATCTCACGGTATGGCAAAAGGCTGAGCAACAACGTATTTTCAACTTGTTGCAGCAGCAATCAATCATTACGCTTGAGGAATTTGAGCGCAAAGTGGAAAAGGATCGTAGTTTTTTGTTGCAGCTGGCACATCAACATCGTGTCAGTGTTGAGGAAGTTGAGGCCTACATTAAGCAAGTTATAGAAGAATTGCGTAACAAGGGCAAGTTTGAGGTAGAAAATTTACAGACTTGGCAAATAGTAGAGCGCGATTATATCAAACAGTTGATTGCGCAGTATAACAATGGTTTGTCTACCAAGGAATACGAGCAGAAATTACTTAACGATCGCGCCCATTTACAACAGCTTGCGGATCAATATAGAATTAATCAGAAACAAATCGAACAATGGATGATTGAAGAACTGAAACGTTTGCGACAAGGCTCCGAAAATGATTTGCAACAGCTAAGTGCCTGGCAGCAGACTGAAGTGCAACGCATCAGGGATCTTATACAGCAGAATAGTCATCTAAGCTATGTAGAGTATGAAGTGCAGCTGATGCAAGAACGTGCACGTCTGCAAGAATTGGCTAAGCAGTATTCACTGAGCGTCGAACAAATTGAAAATTGGCTGCGTCAGCAATTGGTTAATCTAAAGACTACTGGTGATGTACAGGTAGAGAACCTAACAATCTGGCAGGAAGCGGAACAAAAGCGTCTCATTGATATGCTTTTGCAACAACAACATCAAATTAGCTTCGAAGAATTTGAGTTGCAGTTGAAACGTGATCGTGCACGTCTACAGCAGTTGGCACAGCAGTACAGTATCACAGTGGAACAAATTGAACATTATATGCGCGATGAGTTGAATCGGTTACAGAACTCTGGTCTACTGCAAGTCGAAGAGTTGACCGCATGGCAAAATATTGAACGCGACAATTTAAATAACTGGCTAAAGCAACACAATAATGTTGCAACTTCAGAGGAATTCAATGAATTCCTCAGACGGGATCGGTCACGTTTACAACAAATAGCACAAGACTATCATGTCACAGTTGAAGAGGTCGAAAGCTGGGTACGTCAAGAGGGCGCTAGATTGCGTATCTTAGGAGTGATTCGCCCGGAAAGTCTCATCTATATTGATGATAATCTGTGGAAAGAACAAACACGTGCTCATTTGGTAGCCATCGCGCAGGTTAGACGTTCCATGACTTGGCAAGAGTTTGAGCAATATCTCGCTGATGAGCGTAATCGCTGGGAACAATTTGCGCGCCAATATAATGTCACCGTCGAAGAGATTGAATTGTGGCTGCGGACTGCTGCAAGGGAGTTAGTACAACAAGGACTAATACAAGGAACAGTCACTGTTGAAGAATGGCAGGTCAATGAGCAGTTATACATACAGAATCTGATAAATGAGCGCATGCGCAAGCAACAACAGTGGTCTATTGAAGAATTTGAGCGGATGTTAAAGAATGATCAGCAACACTTGCAGCAATTGGCACTAAAGTATCACCTGACGATTGAAGAAATTGAAGAATGGTATAGAAAAGAAATGCAACGTCTTCTGAATCAACGTAAGATTATCTCTGAACAATTAGTTGATTGGCAACGACGTGAGAAAGATCGCATTTATTGGATACTTAAACAGCAACCAGGCATGTCAGAAACCACTTTGACTGAACTTCTGCTGCACGATAAAAACACGCTTAATCGTTTAGCAGATGAGTATCATGTCACCATCGAAGAGCTTGAATATTGGATACGAAATGAAATAAATCGTTTACGTAATTTGGGACTTATAACAGACTCGTTGATAAAAACAAATGATTGGAAGCAACAAGAAAACGAACGCTTACGCGCTATTGTGGCAGAGATCAGCATAACCAAAGAGGAATTACTGGAGTATATTGAAAACGATAATTCATTCCAAAATCAACTTACACGTTTCTATGGTTGTGCGCTAAGCGAGCTAGCACCAACACAGCATATCATCATAAACAACGTGCAAGTCGAGGGTCTTCTGGACACCACTAAACTCTTACACTTAGAACAATGGCAAAAACGTGAACGCGACCGTCTTTACAGTCTTATTAAAAGTCAAAATTTCAGCTTGAAGAACTTAAGAGACTGGCAACGTCAAGATATCTTTCTGAACGAGCTAGCTGCCAAGTATGGCATTACTGTGGAAACATTAAAGAATTGGCAATTACTAGAGTACGAACGGCTACAAAAGTTGGCCGCACATTATCAGATGAGCCTTAATCAGTTGCAAGATTTCCGTCAAAAGGAGTTGCTTTACATCACCTACGTGATGCATAAGAAAATAAGCAACGAAGCAGAGCGCATACGTTGGGGTAACAATGAGCTCAAAAGAATGGCAGTGTTGCAACAAAAGACGGGTCTAAGTGGTGCACAACTACTTGAATGGCGACGTAGATTTTATCTGTTGTGTCAAGGCTTAATTTCTATGGACTTCGGACATGGTGGTCATGAGATAGGCCATGGTTCAACTAATGTTACTGGAATTCCACAGCAAGTTATTTCCAAAGATCGTGGTGACCAGCCACCGAATATCTACGAAGAAAATATAAGTGGTGAAGAGCCTGGTCTAGAAGGAGGAGACCCTCTGTATCCACCACCATCAGCACAATTACGCGCAACCACGCAAAAGCCACAGACTGGTTATTTACCACCTTCTTATGGTGGTGGCGGCACCGTGCACAGTGGTATGCGTTACACAAAAAAAGAATATACATTTTCGGTGCCAGTTGTAGCTGAAGCCTCAGCCACAGCGGATGGAAGTTCAAGTAGTGCAGCTAGCGCTAATATCGGTTATGGAACAGGTGCGAGGTACGGTCGAAATTATGGTGTTAATGGTTTGGAAAAACGTGATTTACCCGAAAGCAGCGATAATGTTGATCAGCAACAACAACAACAGCAGCAAGAACAAGTAGAAGATTTTGGTCAACAACAGCAAGTTGATCTTTCATGGAATGAACATCTTGAAGATGGTGGACAACAACAGGTACAAGTTGATGATACACGGAATAGTGGACATGTATCAGGAAGTTACAGAAATAGAGATGGTAATAATCAACAACAGCAACAGCAGCAGCAAGAAGACTTTGGACAACAACAGCAGGTTGATCTTTCATGGAATGAACATCTTGAAGATGGTGGACAACAACAGGTACAAGTTGATGATACACGGAACAGTGGACATACATCAGGAAGTTACAGAAATAGAGATGGTAATAATCAACAACAGCAACAGCAACAACAAGAAGACTTTGGACAACAACAGCAGGTAGAATTAGAGCAATACAATCAACAAGATCACGGTCAACAACAGGTGGAAGTTGAAGATGTAAGCGGCACCTTCCAGAATACTGCCAATCATTATGGTGCTAGTCAAAGGCAAACTACTACAACGGACTCACAAAATCAACAGGTAAATTTGCGTAAAACTCAAAACGAATTCATATTCACATAATTTTGAAAAGCACCTAAAGCTATGCAGTGTGAAATAAAGCAGTTTTATATGACAACTGCGTGAGAAATCTAAACGATTTCAAGAACATAGTTTTAGGTGCTTGAGTAATTCACTTGGAAATTGAAAATATTTTAATGACAATTGTATTTTCTAATTTTTACAGCAAGCTGACATTAAAACCGATCCCGAATCACCGGGTTTCTTTGGTAAACTTAAAAATAAAATTTTTGGTTAAGTTTGAAAAAGAGTTTGTTTTGTACTAATTACCAACTAGACTTTCACAAATGGAGATTACGTAATTTTAAGCTCAATTTATCTAAATAATTAACATTTTTTTATCATGTATTTTTAATTTGATGTAAATTTACATGTTTTGTTTGTTGTAAGCGTAAAGTTTATAACTTAGTTGTAAGTATTGATGTAATGACTTGAAAATAAAATTAAATCTCGAAATAAATTATAAAAACTCATAGTTCGACTGAACGCTTTTCCGATTTCCTCGCTCTACTTTGTATATGTGGCGCAGTTCATGTGCCAAGATATCTATTAGTGCCATTGGCGTAATCACCACAATTGCATCTTCTGACACTAATGCTCCAACCATACTTAATAACAAAAGACCTAATTTGTGATATGTAAAGTTTAGAAGAATTAAACCAATCATCTCCTTTGAGTTTTGATGTTTCATCATTTGATTTTTCCCGTATTTATTTTTGTTTTATGAAGATACAATATTTTAATTAAAAAAAAAAACATTCGTATTCGCACTCGTATTAAATCTTAAAACATCACATGTTGTGCATATGTCTGTATGTATGTCTATTTATTTAAATATTTATGTACATATTTGCAAAAAATAAATAAAATACACAACATAAAAGAAAGTTTTCATGCATAAACACCAAAATTGTATTTTATTTGTGGCTTCCGAAAACCCTTTCTTCTTCGTCTTCTATAGGCTTCCTGTTTCGATAACAGCGTACACAGTGTAAGCTGACGCACAATGAGTGTGACAGATAAACTACATGAGGTGTTAGTTCTGGCCTCACCGGAAAGTGCATACCCTACACAGTATTTTATTCTGACACGCCACATTTTGGCTACGTTCAGCACATGTTCCTATATTGAATTTGACAACGTTTGCTTGAACAGCTCTTAGTTTAACGAAATTAAGCCTTGTCATGTAGGTGACACGCCCTATTGTAAAAATGTATTCAATTTTTGTTTAGTGTTTGCCCGATACATTTCTAGTACTTGTCATAACAAGTAAGTTTATTGTATTGGAGGCGTCACGCTGTCTTGCCAGGAGAACTGCTATGTTGCCCCTCTTGAAATTCACGCACATTCTGTTAAGTGCAAGTCTGAAGGATGCCTAGTGCTAATGTGAATTTGATTTCATTATCTTAAATGTCTAGCGCAGTATAGCGTTTTATTTGAATAGGCAGAATAGGCGTGTTATTGAACCAATTTTTGTTATATCTCAAAAGCTATGGTTCAAGTCTTAGCTGGTGTAAAGAACTTCATCAAATTTCCACGTTTGTTTTTCCCGTAATCGTGACTTTACAGACATACGATGATTAAGTACATAGATAAATGACATCCTCTGCCAAAAACAGTGGGTGAACCTTGAAGTCGCCGATTTGCGAATTTTTTTTGATGGGTCACAAGCAAAGATTAAGAATACTTCAACTCCTGAGTTGATTTAATGCCGGCCGTCTGCTTGTGAAAATTTCGTCCAAGAAAAAAGCAAGTGAGATATCAGGATGAAAGTTGGTCACAGACTATATCTTTTAGTTATGAGGCATATAAATATAAACCTTTTAAGATGCTATTGTGAGTGGCACTCTTACAATCAAAAATCCACACAAGTACAAGAAATAGTTTGAAGTAGAATTATTCAAAAAGTTGTTTTACTTCTACAAGAGAGCGAACCGAACTTTGCGGAAACTCAATTTACCTAATCCATCATATTGGGTCCGCCATCTTGAATTTTAAATTTCTGACCTTGGATTCGTATTCAGCGACCACAGAAACCTCCGTATACCATATTATGTGCTAATCGGTCTATTTTTAAACAAAACGTCCACCATATTGAATCCACCATTTTGATTTTGAAAATTTTTGAAATATAGTTTCAGATTCGTAATCGACGATCACAAAAACCCACGTATAGCTAATTTGGTAAAAATCGCTTGATTTGGTTCGGCCATCTTGATTTCGTCAAATCTGACCTCGGATTCGTGATTAGTGACCCCCAAGACCTTCGTATACCAAATTTGGTGCAAATCGGTTGACTTTCAAAATTTTGGCCACCATATTAAATATTTGACTGTCATATTGGATCTGCCATCTTGGATTCTATCAACCTACCACAAAAGCTTTTTTGGAGCTACAATTTGAGCCAAGAAACGACACGATTGGTTTCGAATTTTTATTTTTACAAGCTTCTATTGCTGGACACTCGACTTTTCTCCGGCTTCCGGCCGCCATATTGGATCCGCGATTTTGAATTTCTGAACGGGCTACACGGCTTTTAGAAGATTTTCATGAGACGAACATTTTAAAACCTCGTACGTCTTGATCGTTCCAGCCTATTTTTGGCCGCGAAGGTGATCCGCTTGACGTGAAACGTCCCATATGGGACGGTCTTTTACAAACCGAAAACTTTTCGGACGACTCATTTTTGATTTGGCTGAAATTTTTTTTATGGGTTCTGTATTGAAAAAGAAGAAATATGTATTCGAGGATTTTTTAAAAATTTTTTTTTTTCAAAATACTTAATATCTTATTTTCTTCATACATATGTACATATATAAAATATGATTTTTCCCATTTTTTTTCTTTTATAAATTTGCAGTTGATTTTGACTTTTTTCTCATTTTTTCGAAAAAAAAAATTTTTTTTTAGAAATCAATTTATTTCACCGAAACTAATAAGCCAACCAAAAAGAAAAGTAGGCATTGTTTATAGGAAATTTAATTACCTTTTCTTTGGCATATAGTAAATTTATATACAGATATTGATTCTTAAGATATTTGTAAGTAAGTGAAACCAACTTTTTTTTTTGGTCCTAAACCCGAAAATGACCGAAAGCTCGAAAACGACGTGAAAAAATATGTAATTTTCAGAATCAGCAGCCGATTTTACAGATAAAATGAATAACGGCATTCAAAGTTCATTTTGGCTGTAAACTAGTGTTATTAGGTGGGTGGCACTACGCCCCTAATAAGAAAATATATTTTCACATTTCACATTTTTTAATGAAATTTGATATGCTGATAGATTGAACCCTAAGGAAGGGATGGAGATAGCAGCATCATATCATTATTTTTATTTTTGGGTGCAATGATATTTACTCAGGTGAAATGGTATTGACCTTTTTTGTATTATGGGTTATGGTTAAATTTCAACCAGTAGGTGAACACTTTTCAAAATTTAAATGGGATCTTCAAAAACTCTTTGTTTTTCAAAAATTAAAAAAAAATTTTGTATTAACAAGAGCTGATAGTTCTGACAGCTATGCTCGTTTTTTTTTATATGTAGAATTCAATTGATTGTTATCTTTCATTAATAAATAAATAAATAAAATAAATAAATAAAAAAAAACAAAATGCATTCCAATATGGTTTTGACACATTTTTTTTGTAGCTTAGTGTAAATTAAAAAAAAAAATTGAAAATCAATATGTAATAGCGAAATTTGAGCTTTGGACTATTTTAGTTGGAATTATCTTGATATTAAAAGACCAACTAATTTCTAACACTTTACTTTTTGACTCAGTTTAAATACTTTTAAAAACCTTATTCTTATCTTATTCATAGATACTGAAAATTTGTAGCGCAACAATAAATTTACTTATGCCGAAATGATTTATTTAACTAAAACGAAATTAGCAAAATCAGAAACTTTTAGATCTAACTCTTTTCGTTCACGCAAGAAATGTTGCAATTCCATAAGTGCCACGCCCTCTTCAATGCGTACCAAAGAGAAAACCAAATTGATTACACTTCGTGTGTAGGGTGAAACCGAACAAGAACAAATAAAAGAATATTTACGCAATAGAAAAAACACAATGGAGTCTGACATGGAAGGCAGGACAAGAATATTAAAATTTCTTATTTGAGAAATTTCACGCTGTGTGAAATTCAAACAAAAATATTTGTTTATTTGTGATATTTTCGGGCTTTTTCGAATTTCTCACAATTTTTTTCCGTTTTATTTTGTTTTTTGTTTGTACTTCAAAAGTAAAATTACTTATGCTCACATAATACATGCATATACAAATATCCAACAACTGCCGCCGCCAATGGTATGGATTATTCCAGTCTTATGAAGTTGAATATTATTAGCATTTGTATATTGAAATTTTTTCTCGTCTCATATAAGTTTCCCAACATACGGCAGCGCTGACTTTTGAGTTGAAAGCATAAAGAAATAAATTTTAAGCCCAAGCTGTGAAAATTTTGCATGAGAATCACGATGTCATATAGTGAAAAATTTTGGATAACTTAGTAACCAATACAAGCGATATTTTGTTGCCAATTTTGCGCTGGTTGTGACATTTAAATAATATCTCTATGAAACTTTTTTCTATGGGCCAAATAGAGTATTTGTTTGCGGCTCACATAACACACCATTTTTAATAAAATTTATTAAAGTTTTTTTTTTTTTTTTTCGCACGTATGACTTCTTAAGAATTTAAACTTAAAAACTGTTAGCGACAGTGAGCACTAAGAAAAACTTACAAAGGTCATGCTATTTTTTAAGGTTCAAAGTTTTTTCTGTCGCAGAATGTTTCAGCTGTCTTGCAGGAAAAAAAAACATAAATTAAAAAAAAAAACACTCATTGCCACGAAAGCTCCCTCAGTTGTCAACTGAAGTTAATAACAAATATTTTATGTGGTTATCGCAGAAGACAGACTAACCGACAAGCAGACATTCTAACAGTGAAAAAACAAACAGACAGGCATCAAAAGTAAACTTTTCCATAGCTGCATAAATTTTCTAGAGAATATACATTTATGCCGTAAAAATGAAGTAGAGCCGCAGCATTTCGAATTTTGGTAAGGCGAAAACGAGCACGTTTTAATAATTATCGCAGCATTACAGCTGCAAGAGTTCGGGGCTGTTTTCTACATAGGTAAAGTTTAGTAATTTGCAAGTAAAGGTGTACCTTTTTATGCCTCAACTTTTGATTTTCTCATTTGACAGAAGTCCTGCCGTAGGCAAAGTACATGCACTCACTAACTAACAAGTTCTTATGAAGTATAATGGGTGTTTTCTAAGAATGCCAGGAGCAGTGAAAACCTACAATTGATACATCAAGGACCCTCGTAGAGCAACTGCATGGTGTGCCATTTGAGCCGGCAACATTACTGGGCCATATTTCTATGAGAATGCTAGAGGCAATGCTGTAACAGTTACTGGTGCCCGCTATCGAGACATGTTGGAAAACTTTCTATTGTTCGAATTGGATGAATTAGGCTTGTAATACACACAGCTTGTGTTACTATGCAAAAAGTAAAAAGGTAGTGATAAAGACTAACCCCTACGATCCACTGATTTGACATCTCCCGATTCTTTCCCATGGGAGTACTTGAATAAAAAGATATACACCAACTAACCAACCACAAGCTCGATGTTAAAGGAAAACATTCAATACAAAATTACTGAAATCACACCAGCAATCTACGAATTTGCGTCACGGCCATAGGCCACTTGACCTACATTATATTCCATGCATAATATTAAAGACCATATAATCAATTACAGTATAGGACTTATTCATTGCGGAAACTTTATGTGATAATCTCCTTAGGAAGATGAAATTCTGAGGCCATCAAATCGGTTTTACGTGAAACTATGAACTCAAGTAACTATGTATGTATATTAGAGCGGTTCAAAATAAAACTTTTTGATTTTTTCACGATGTGTCAGTGGATTACAATAGCCCTATATGTCTGGACAAAACAACCCATAAGGATTTTCATCAATTTTGAAAACTGGATTGCCGCCGCCTGTTTTAAGTTGCCTACCCATTTTCGAAAATATTGATTTAAAAAATGGTGCAAGCTAAAGAGGTTATCAAATTTTGCAACAAAGTGGGAATGCTTTTCTAACTATGTATTATCGATCGAGAGATTCGAATCCGTGATCAGTTTTCTTCTTCTTCTTTTTTTCTTATAAAAACATTGAAAATTGCCCGGACAAAATTAAAAATGACGATTTTCTACTTTCAAATTGCTAAATTTTGATATAATATTTTACCGTCGATCTAGTGGTACATTATTTTTAGTGTACTTTTAATTGCTTAAGAGAAACCGTAAACCGCATATCAATATCTTCTTTCAAAACCAAGATATCTGCCTTTTTTCTAAATTAATAGACCTGAAATTTTTCGATTCTGCGTTGACTTATATACATATTAGGCTGATTCAAATTTTTTTTTGTTCTAAACAGCTATTATCGATCGAGGAACTTGAATCCATGATTAGATTTTCTTCTTCTTCTTCTGTTTATCTTATAAAAAAATTTAAAATTGACCGAAAAAAAACAAAAAATACCGATTTTCTGCTTTCAAGTTGCAAAATCGGCCCATATTATTTTTCCACCGATCCCGTTGTACAATATTTTTAATGTAATTTTATTTGCTTAAAAGAATGCCGTAAACCGCATATCATTATCTTATTTCAAAACCAAGATATCTACATTTTTCTAAATTAACAGATTCAACTATTCTATAGATTTTTTTAGGATTTTCAAAAATCTCAAATTATGCCAGATATGATATGCGGTCCGCTTCCTCCCCGTTTTACAATTTTGCTTAGAGTATTGGGTCCGTGCACCCAATTCCATATCTTGCAATAAGTACCAATAAGTACTAAGCCTAGCAATTTAAGGGTTTTTGCTGTATGTAAGGTGCCACACCTTCAATCTTCAATCACAAAACAATGTGGACCCATGTAGCAAGTTTCACAACTGTAGCAACATAGATGCCAAGATATAGCGTTTAAAATGTTTTTGTTGTTTGGAAGATTCCATGCTGAGTTGTCTAATCGAGTCCACATTTAATGAGGTTTTTAGAATAAGCCATATACATCCTAGTACCAAATTTTAAAACCAATTTACCAGACATAGCGCTTTAAATGTTTTTGTTGAATGGAAGGTGCCACGCTACGTTGCATTATCTCGTCCAAATTTCGTAAGGTGCTTAGCATAGACAATACACTCCCTAGTACCAAATTTGAAAACTCTTGCTATCATAGGGTTCCAGATATAGCATTTCAAATGTTTTTGTTGTATGAAGGGTACCACGCTACGTTATCAAATCCCGTTCATATTTTGTAAGATCTTTAACATAGACAAAATAGATCTTAACAACAAATTTCAAAACTCTTACCATCATTGCCTTGCCCCATTGTTTACTCCCGTTCATATTTTGCGAAGTGCCTACTATAGGCTATGTGCATTTTAATATCGGATTTTAAGACTCTAGCTATAATAGGGACAAAGATATGTAGTTTTGAGTGTTTTATTTTATGGAAAGTGCCACGCCCCGTTAGCTTATCCCGTACAAATTTGGTGAAGTATTTAGCATAGACAATATACCTTCTGGTACCAAATTTGAAAAATCCCTGTTATATAGCATTTTAATTATTTTTGTAACATGAAAAGTGCCACGCCTCGTTGTCTAATCCATTCCAAATTTTTTAAGGTGCTTAGCATAAATCATATGCATCCCAACAGCAAATTTTAAGACTCTCGCTATCGTAGTAGTCAAGATATAGCGTTTTTAAGGTTTTTATTGTATGGTAAGTGCCATGCTCCATTTTTTTTTAATCAAAATAAAATATAACCTAGTGTAACATAGTCTACATACAAACAAACAAACAAACTTTAGCTCTTTACATAATAGTACGGGCGGCAGCGTTGCATTTTTCGAGTTCATTTTCTCCCTCAAAAAAAATTTTTTTTTTTGCAGTAGATAGTTTAAATAACGCTGATAATGGAAATAAGCGTCAGTCACCAGAGTCGTGGTGAGTGTGGTTGTGAGAGTCCGATGAAAAAAGTTTCGCTCAATATCTCGGAAAGTAAGCCACATGTAGAAAAATATGTCAAGACCAATGTTGTTATGTTAAGAGCAGATGCAAAAACGTCGATTTCATGTCCAAAAAATCTCAATACGATAAGATTTGACCCACTTTTCATCGTTTTGAAGTTGCCAATAATTATTTTGAGCAAAAATTGTTATTTTGGGCTAAAAATATGATTTTCATGATGATTGGCGAAATTTTTTACATTGGCCTCTTACAATCAGACCCACTACAATACTGGCGATTGACGCTTATTACTATAGTCAGCCTTACTTAAACTATGATCTTGCAAAATGCAACGCTGCCTCCCGGACTATAATAGTATAGATATAGATTGCTTACGCCATCTACTAGCGACATTCGTTCACATTACCTAAAACATGCTAAATTGAATTTTGGGTGAAAACATTAATAAATCCGCAAGTGGGCCACCTTAATTTTATATTTGTAACAAACTGTAAAAGAAATACGAAAGTTTTGTTTTCACTCATTATTCTTCGACTTTATGACGTTATTGCAGCCACTTAAACAATCAGTAACAGCGGCAATAGGAATCTCTAAGCAAAAGTATTTTATGTGAAATGTTTGGGGGCTATGTATTCCAGTGGTAACTACTGTGCTTGCCAAAGGCTTAATACAACGCATACAAACAAACAGACAGAAATAGAAGAAGATGTTGCAAATAAGGACAAAGAACAAATGTCAAAGTATGAAATGACAGCTGAAGGCAATCAAATATGAAAAAAAAACAGAATCACGTAGTTTTCAAATATTTCGTTGGTTTTTTAAATTACAGTGGCAATGTGGTGCTTTATTGGAATATCACATAATAATACCTCTTTTGTCCGGCCCGCTCTTATACTGTCAATTTGTCAATTTAATAATTGGAAGACATGAAATTGTTGTGCTTACGTCACCTTTCAGTTTTAAATGGGTTAATTGGTTTTTCAGACTAACAAAACCTGACAAATATTTTTTATGTTCTCTAAAATTAAAGCAAATTATTTTTCTTATCCGCATCACAATTAAACCTGACCCAATTATAAGATTAACCTTTAATCTACGTGTAAATAAATTCCATACTTTTGCCGTTTTGACATAAACAAAAGGAAATCAAAATATTTCACAAAGTGGACCCTTAAACAAAAGCCAACCAACCGGGCTCTCTATTAAACTTGACAAGGGTTATTATGTGTACCGAGCTGAAAAGAATAAAAACCGCTTACTAGTGCTTCATATAATAATGTGGCTATTATCTTAAAAGCATTTACATAGTGGGATTAACAATCAAAAGAAATGTTGTTTCACTAGAAAAAAAAAATGCAAATACAAAACCATTTTAGTTAATCTAATAAATGAAATTTCAGAAAAGTGTATCTTGAAAGCTGAACAACAACCTGTGCGTCACTCTAATGTGAATGGATTTTCCACAAGAGTGAAAATTACGGTAACTTTTAAGAGGGTAAATTAGCTGCTGAAGTTAAGAAAGAAAGCAACCTGCCGTTGAATTAAGTTAATGGTAGGCCACAAATTACAGTGCGTTAAGATGGCAGATTATTGTCATATACATACATATATTTGTATGAGCAGGAACAAATTTCAAGTTCAAGTTAAAGATGCTCTGACCACAAAAATATGTTGTTGGGTAGGTCTCTTAATCATGCTAATTAGTTTAGTACATAAATGGATGTGTGTAGCTATTGAATAATTGGAAGTAACAGTTGGTAATAATATAAATATGATAAATCGGTATTATGTCCTTTAGAGTAATTCTTTTTTCTTGCAAAATTAATTTTTTTCTTTGAAAATTCGACGGTGCTGTGGTATTTAATAATTTTGTCCCTTATAGGGATAACATTTTTTGCTCGACCGTCATACAGTAGTCGTACAATATGCCGATAGATATAATGTTTTGGGTCGTAGTAAAGAATAAACAATGATCAAGGAGCTCTATGCCAAATATTTGAACTGATATATGAGACCTACCAGAAGAGTTTCTTTCGAATATACTTGGAAATACTCTCAAAAGTGCTATCTTTGTTATGCTAAAAATCCTTGTCATTTGACAGATATAAGTTTCTACAACTAAAGGTAAAACCTGGTGACAGACGTCCAGAGCATGATGACAATATGGAAGAATCACTTCTTGAATTTACTGGCTGGCGACGACGTTAACAATTCCGCCGATAGAAAAGGTGATTCCAACAACTCGGTTCCTGATGACGGTGTTAATGTTCCGCCGCCGTACCATGACGAAGCTTTGAGAGCTATTGCCTGGATGAAGAACAAAAAAGCCGCGGGTGCGGATGGCCTGCCGTCAGAGCTATTCAAGACAGGAGACGAAGAGTTTGCATGCTTAGCGACTGAGAACTCAGCATGCTCTGCACAATTCACAAGAAATGCGATCCCACAAACTGCGCCAACTACCGAGAGATAAGTCTACTTAGTATCGCATGTAAGGTTCTGTAAAGAGTACAGTGTGAAAGATTGAAGACCATCGTCAACAAGCTGATTGGACCTTATCAGTGTGGCGTTAGGTCTGGCAAGTTCACCATTGACCAGATATTCACACTATGCCAACTTCTGGAGAAGTCCCGACAAAAGCAGATCGACATCCACACGACCTATTCGTCGACTATAAAGCTGAATTCAACAGTACTATAAGGGTTCACCTAGTATATGCCGCCATATTTGGATTTGGCATCCTTGCAAAGCTCATCCGACCAATACCACCATCGCAGTAAGAATGGGAAAAGATCTCTCTGAGCCATTCGAAACGTAGCAAGGTTTCAGACAAGGTGATCCCCTATCATGCGACTTCTTCAATCTGATGGTGGAAAAAATAATCCGTGCTGCAGATATCGATAAATCCGGCACGATTTTGAATAAAAATGTCATGCTGCTGGCATATGCTGATGATGTTGACACTGTTGGGTCTTGTGGACAAGACAAAATATCTTGTTTCAACAAACAAAGAGTCCCGGTGTCTTTGACAAGACGTTACTGTTGACAACTACACATTTGATGTTTGATGTAGTGAAGGATTTTGTTTTTCTTGGATCCAGCATTAAAAACAATAACAATATCAGCCTGGAGATTCAGCGAAGAATAACTCTTGCCAACAGTAGTTACTTTGGGCTCAGTAGGCAGTTGAAAAGTAGAGCTCTCTCTCGAAGAACAATAACAACGCTTTACAAATCACTTATTCTCTCCGTACTGTTGTATGGCGCTGAAGCATGGACGATGACAAACAACGATGAGAAGATATTGGAAGCTTTCGAGAGAAAAACTATTTGCAAGATCTATGATCCAATCTGCGTATAAGATGGAACCGTGAGCTGTATGAGTTATACGCCGACATTGATTTAGTAAAGCGCATAAAAATACAGCGGATACTGGCTAGATCATGTTGAATGAATGGATAATAACGCTCCGGCTAAGAAGGTACTCTATTCGGAGTGTATTGGTGGAACTCACAGAAAAAGACGTCCTAACCTCCGTTGGAAGGACCAAGTTGACGAGAACCTGAACGCACTTGGTGTTTCTAACTGGCGTCAGCGCGCGCAGAGCAGAGTCGAATGGAGCAACATTTTTGCTGCGCCCAAAACCGATCGTCGGTTGTAGCGCCAGCTAAGTAAGTAAAGTTAAAACAATAAAAATTAATTATTATGTTTAATTTTTCAGAAAAAATCAGAAAAAAAAAACTTTAAATTTTTCCATTTAAAAAAAAGTTTTGACCAATAAGCGACTTATGCGTCATCCTGCAGCTTCAAATCATCACCAAATGAAAACTTCAACAGAAAAAAGTTGTCTAAATATAATTTTTCATCTCAAAAGTTCTTACCTCATATTCTTGGGGCAAACATTAACTTTTTTCTCTCTTCAGTTTATTTTCCAACAGTTAAAATTTCAAACGACTTTCTATCAACAACAGTTTATGTTGCTGTATCTCTAATGCTAATCATTAAAAGTTTGCGAAGCAAATTAATGGTATCGTTGCTATACTTTGTTTATCCTTGCTGAATTGCATGCTTCAATACAATGTATTGGAATACCAACAATAAAATGCAACATCGAAGAGCAACTTTTAATGACACTTTAATGACAGCAGTAATGACAATGACAGCAACAGCAAAAATGGCAATAACAATGCAACAATAAGCTGCTGTAAGGAATACTAGAAGCAACTCATATGCTAACATTGCTATTGGCAACACTACAATATCAATCGAATTGCAATTGCAGTAACATCAACAGCCAATGTTGTTGGTGTTGCTACCAGGCCAGCAATTGACTATTAATACACTTGCAATGGTTTTCACTGTAGCACCCATACAAAGAGAGAAATTATATGCACCTAACGAGAAAATCGATCATCAAATGAATAAAATTCAATGGCATATTTCAAAGCAAATCATCCATCTTCATATATGATCCATCTTCATATAAATTTTTATACTACATGTCATTGAAAAGGATCATATGTTTGTGCCTTTACTTATATTCATATTTACTTAGCTCGATGAGTACTTTAATTTGATTTATCTACATATAACTTATTGCTGTAGCAAAATGTTGATTTAAAAAACGACATTGCGTTTCATTATACACAGCTAATTTTTCAAATCAACCCACGCTAAAGAAGTTTCACTCCAAATATATGGAAATGGTTCGCAAATAAAGCGTTCCTTTGATACAATAGAGTAATCCGTTTTCCTATTGGGTACTGCATTTTTCTGTTAGGCAAATAAAGACAAACAGAAGCAAATGTACTTTTTCAATGATGTACTCAATGCATATGTTGTCACCCAGCAAAACTTTCTAATATCGTAGGAGTCATATAAACGTAATATTTCAGTACATTTTCGGTAACTCTCTTTGACCGATTGCTGCACCTATTAGGTACTTAAGAATCACAATTATAGCTGAAAGATCAGCGTAACACTTAGCTTTAACGGCTTCCCATGATAATTCAACAAAGTCAAATCGCAGTCAATGCACCTCACTTAAACGGTCAATACTTTAACTTCCCACGTAAAAGGCCGATTGTTGGATAAGTTGTTCGACACGGTGCGCCATCCTATTGAAACCAAATGTGGTTCAAGACCATATATATGCGAAAATAGGACACAATCAGCTATGATAATCTGATCAGCTGATCCAGTAATAACACCAAATAGTTACTCGTTTAGGGTACATTGGCTTTTATACGATCACGTGTAGATTTTCTGTGCTCCAGATGCGACAATTTTGTTTGTTTATGAAGTGCTGAGGAACCAAAAATTAAAAATATGAACCTATTTCCGGAAAATATAGAAACAGCCTGATACCGTTCTTTGTCTTAAATTATACATATATCTACTTTTGATATCGTATATACACAACGCAAGTAGATTAATATCAAATTATAATAATTTGAAAAAATATGTAAAATGCCAATTCAAGTTTTCTAAAAGAGTTATAAGTTCAAGAAAAAAACCAAATAGTTTCATAGAAGACAACTTATATATTAGGGTTACTCAAAAAAAAAAAAAAAAAAATGTTCGAATTTTTTGCTGATACTTTGGCATCATGTTCTACATCGTGAAAGAACATCACATGCATTTTTTCAGATATTTAAATGCATTTTTTAAGGTGGCTCAAAGCAAAAATATATTTTTATTATTATTATTGTTAGAATTAATTATAAAATGTTGCCATTTGAAAAAGTTGTTCTAGAGTAACTTAAAAACATTCATTTTGTTTATTTTTTAATGAATTTTAAAACCTACGTTCTAATATTGACAAAAAAAGAATTTTATCCCTCTTAAATAACGAAAAACTGCTTTAAAAAGGCGAAATTTAACGATTTTTTAAAGAAAAAAATCATCGTGCTTTAAATAAAATTATGTTTTTTTAATATATATACAAGATCTCATTCGAAAGAGCTCTTAAAAACCTTTAAAACAAGACATGGTAAAACTTTTTTGGTCCAGCAGGCTCGATGATATAACATTTGAAACATAGTGATGAATCTTTTTTTTCAAAACGAGCGGGTCGGTTATAGATTTAATTGACCCATGATGTGTTGTGTTTCATATTCATCTTTTATTGAATACTCACCTTATAGCTGACATTAAAATCTAAAATTTAAGATTTTGTAGAACCTTTTAAGCCATTTCGCAGCAAATTTAAAGAAAGTTTTAAGTTTGAGAAAAATATCAAGTATGAAAATTAGACAATGAAAAATGAGACAATAAGTAACAATTTGGTGGCTTTGAGCCACCTTTAAAAATGCATTTAAAAATCTGAAAAAATTCATGTGATGTTCTACCATGATGTAGAACGTGATTCCAAAGTATCAGCAAGAAATTCGAAAAAAAATTTTTTCTGAACATCCCTAATATGTATGTATGTCGAATCGACATTGTCGATAGCTAAGCAGCCATTAAGGTCCTTGGCTTTTATATTTTCAAATCCCGCTTGGTCCTAGATTGCAGGAAATCTCTATGTGAAATAGTCGGGAAATGCAATTTAACCGTGCGTTGGGTTTCTGAACACAGCAACTTTCATGAGAACGAAACTGCAGATGAACTTGCTAGGAACACGGAAAAAACAAATTCTGTAAAAATTCATTGAATTTCTGATAATAATTACAGTTTTACTCTGTAATGTCCGGATAGTAAGCGAAAAACTGTAATAATTGATTTGGGTGTCTGTTAAATATTACAGTGTACACACTGTAATAATTGATTTAAGTGTTAATGAAATATTACAATGCTCACACTGTAAAATGTAAAATTTACTCCAAAAATATTTTATAACTGCAAAATCTAAATTTTCTTACAATCATACTTTTTCCAAAGCATACTTCTTAGCATATCATGAGACAGATAGCTAGTCTGGCAACACTCACACGAATTTCTACTTCTAACTATACATATTTTATGCCGTATTTGTACAATGCTAATAACAAAAAAGTTATATCGAATCATAAAATCATAGAATTATTATGTGATAAATATTGAAGATTTTACAGTTTGCCCTGTAATTTTTACCTATCGATCATATTATGATATTTTCAATATTTATGTATTCATTGTCAGTATTTTTTGCTAACTAAATTTTTTCCTGACCACACTGTCTATTTTACATTCAGAAACTGTAAAAATAAAAATTTGTACTGTAATGTTTGCAGTTTACCCATCAATTTGTATTTAGAATCCCATGAAATGAGAAATTACAGAGCTATGTGACAATTTTTCCTGATTATTTTGCTTTTTTTGAATATCACACGCTATTTTTTACAAAACCTTTTTTTCTCGTGAAATGCTCCAAAGTTTACATTATCTCTGAACTATATATTATGAAGCCACTAGTCTTAATTAGGGCCAAAATTGATTCAAAATGTATAAATTGGGCTGATATTAGATGGTTTAACATTACAAAATGTTGTGTTTTGAGGGCAATCTGGCCTAATTATGATGCTAATAGAACGCTAAAAGTGATCTCATTAGGCAAACAAACCCTGAGAATCTCTGTCTATGTTATTACAGGACACTATTTTCTGGGTAAACACTCCTCAAGACTTGGCCTATCTGATGTAGGAGATCGTAGAAGCTGAAAAGATCCTAACATCAAAGAGTCTGTCATTCATTATCTTTGTGTATGTCTAGTGCTGAAAAATCGGCGTTTTAAAAAAATCAAATACCATGTCTTCGACTATCTTGAAGATATCGCTCAAAAGTATACAAAATAATTCAACTGTATTAAAAAAGTACTGAAAATTCGTGCATTATACCGAATGAAGTAAGAATGAACCCAATGTACCTTCCCAGTTCCACTTTATCGTCAGCGCTCCAAACTATGTAACACTGTGGGCAAATAATTTTGTAGTTGTGATAAATCTAGGATATAAAAAAAATCTTCATGCTGGAGCAAATAACAAATCGAGTGAATAGTTTTTAATCCCAAAAATATTCATAAACATATATATCAATGACGGTGACAGAGTCAGATTAAGTCGTAACATAGTACATAATTTTGAATATATATTTATTCAAAATTTCTACTTTTACTACTCAAAGCGTACATAAGGCTGGGTTGATGAATCGTTGCACTTTAATATACTAATTTTCATTAATATTCGCATACAATTTAACCATAGCTCTTGGTATGTTATAAGCGTAAACTGTAAAATCCATGCGATACCTTCCATCCGGAAATACTGATGGCAATGGTATATCCATTATAGGTACATTATCGACAATTATATCTGACTAAAATATTGATAGATAGTTTTAATGAATAAACTAAATTTAAACATAATCTTACAGTATATGGACAGGAATGATTGATATTGGTATAGGGCTGCCATATATTGTAGAACCAATCAAATACCGGATTCTTTTTACCACTCACATATTTGCAAAAGTCCAAATATACATCGATGCCAAACGGGTTGTAATCATTACCTTTCTTCAAAACTTTGAACCTTATCTTAAAAAAGAAATTTCATAATATTATTAAGTGTTAGTTTATATTTGCAAAAAATGCCTACTGGAATGAAAATGAAATAATGTATTACTTTTAAAGTTTCTCCATCATAATTTCTTTTGCACTCATAAAAAATGAGTTATAACTTTTTCCTTAAAAGAAATTACAGCGTTACATACCGTTGATTTCGTGACTGGTGGCTTATGTAAAATTACACGTATACTGAGTAGCTTTAGCGTGCGATTTTTTGGTTTCAACGTGCATACAGAAAATGAGGCGAATGTTTTATCCAAATCAATGCATTCGATCGCCGTCATTAAGAAAGTGTTCTTTGTTTTTACTAACGGCTAAAAGTAGAGAAGACATTTAAGATCAAAGCAATACATATATTGATGATGACATACAAAACTTTCCTTTCTTCCAGCAAATACAGTAAAATAAGTTAAAGTAAATGTAAATGCTATGAGTGTCATAGCAAATGAAAGTTTTGCGAACTGTAACTTCGAACCCATCGCTAACTTCTGGTAACTTAAATTTCGAAAATCAAGTAAAATTATGTGAAAAATTACATTTTAATTATATTTAATTGATCGCTCAATTTCACATTATACGATATACGAAAACATAAATTAAAAATGGATCAGTGCAATCAAAAACTAAATATTAAAAATTGCGATAATAATCTGAAATGCAGACCGTTCAAAAACAAATTTTCAAAACTCCAAGTGTTGGAGGTTCTTAACATTTCTCGTACGTTTAATTTACAGTGACGCTTAGTTTTGTGTATGAGTATGAGCGAATGATACTGCGATGTATATATATTTTGCGATTTCTGTTGCAAAGGTTATAAATTGTTACTAAAAGCATGGATACTCGTATTTTAGTTTTTTGTTTTTTTTTGGTTTTTTGGATGATTGGACCGCAATCATCGCATGTATTTTGTTCCTCGTTCAGCTCATGCCGTTACTTAAGTGAAATAATTTCGGCTCGCTATCGTTGCATGGTTTTTGTTTTTGTATTTATGTCTTCCACGCACTTTATTGTTTGTGTGATTTTGTTTTCAATTCATTTGCTCCTTGAGATTTTTGTTTTTGTTTTTCTTTGTTTCCATGCAATTAGCTTGCCGCAGCTATTTAAAAATTTTCATTAATACTAGGAATTTTTTTCCCAAAATATTTCGGAGTTTTTTTTTTTACCAGAATTGATGTTGTTGTAACCAGCTTTCGAACAAATTTTTGTGCGCATCTCTGATGTAGAAAGTATCAGCAAGAAATTCGAAAATTTTTTTTTTTTTGAATAACCCTATTATGTATAGAAGATTATTTTTATATTTTTTATTACTTATCTTTAAGAAAAGTATTAGGGGAAGTTCGTTTATTAATCGATATATTTTGTTGGCATAAAAATCTTCTAGACGAGCTACAAATTCATTACCATAGATATAGAGGACTTAAAAATGTTTATTGGGTAAATCCGTATTGCATGCAACAGCAACATTGTTGTGGCATGTGTTTGTGTGGCATGCGTGTCTGTGGCATGAGTGTGTGTGTGTGGTTTAAGTTAATATGTTGACACAATTGATGAGTTGTATTTCTGTGCTCATCAAACGAAGATGAGCGGCGGTAGTAGGAGTCTTCCGTCATTTGTTTAGTTGCATTGGGCTTAAATAATTCTATTTTTTAATTTTATTTCCAATTCTTTGTTTGTCCTCTCTGATAGTTGCGTGGCTTAAGACATTTACATTAAACGTTGGCCTCAGTAAAGGAAAGTGAATTCGATGGAATAAAAGCTAATGAAAGTAAAGCAATGGGAGTGAAAGTTAATTAGTATACGAGTAATTGTTAAAGAAAAAAATAGAAAAGAGCAAGCGTGTTTTAAAATTGAGCTAAATAAGCACACAAACTGGAGAGAATTTAAAACGATTTTGTCTTTATACGTCATACGCCAAATGGATCTTATGAACCCCTATAAGGACTTTAAAAATGTAATATGTAGTCTTTCTACTTGTCTTTAAAAGACCTTGAAGCTATAAAATCTTTTTTTGTACTAGGGTTGCTTTCATCATTATTTGTAAAATAATTGCTGGTTGAAATTTTTCTCAACAGAACTGCTTGGGCTGCATGCCAAGTATGTATGTATTTGTGTGAAGTATGTGCTCTCAAGAGCGCATTTTTTTGAATTTTTGCTTTTATATGGAAAATTGGGTCCAATCGAAAAAAATCATTGGAAAATGTAATCGCCATTTGTTGTGGAGTGTTGAGTAGTGAAATTTCATCAAAATGTGTAGCATACCTTTAGGCTTCGATATTAATACAGAAAACATAATGAATGTATATGTGAGGTATTGCATTAAACTAATTTTTTAGGGCCTCTTTATGTATCACGATTCGTCTCGTTTCGTCTCTTATTTCCAAGCCTAAAAGTATGCTAGTACAATTCTTATATTTGTGATTAACTATCCATTAAGCACAGGCCAGATTTTTTTGTTTTTATTTATGTCAAATACAATCGCATATTTTCAGGCTTGAAAATTAGAGATGCAACGAGATGAATTGTGATATATAAAAAGGCCCTTATATCTTTTGTTTGAACGTAAACCAGAGTGCGCTGTAGCAGTTTTTTAACATTTTTCGTCTTTTTCAACATATTTCGATATTTTCAACAGATTTCGAGGTTTTTCAATCTATTTTGACTTTCCAAACATATATATCGGCATTGTCAACATATTCCCATTTCTTCAATATTTTTGACTTACTAAAAATTTTTCAATTCATTCAACATTTATCGACTCCTTCAGAATTTCTTGATTTATTCAACGTTTTTCGATTTTATCAACATATTTCGACTTCTTAAGCATGTTTCCAACATTTTTTTTAAAATTTTATCACTCTTGGGTATTATTTTTCTGTAGCTAGTTCGCATAATTGACAGCGTTGCCAGCTGTGTGTCATTTAATATTTTCGTTATTTCAAAACATGCAGTAAAAAGTGCGAAAATTGAAAAGTAAAGTGTCGATATTCGTGTTTTGAAGCACAATTTATTCAAATGCGATTGGATTTTGCTTCGCAACACTTAAAAAAGGTCCTTGTTTTTGAATTTTAATGTTTTTGATATTTTTGTTATTTTAAAGAAATTTAAATTTAACCTTCAATTATTTCTTAAAATCATAAGAAACATAAAATGCTTCTCTAGTTTTCTTGCTTATTTATTTATTCTTAACACAATTATTTTTATAACTAGGAGTATCGTAAATGATATCGCTCATTAGTATCGCTACAAGCGAAAGCCAATGGCTTACAAACAATTTAATTAGTTTCAGGTAACACAGGATATTTATAGAAGTAAATGGAACGAATTCAAATAAAATAGAAAATTCATTCTCTTGACCCGAATACTCATACAATCAAAGATTAAAACAATGTCTACATGAAAGAAAACAAGTAAAGAGCATCAAGCAGCAGCCGCAACAATGAAACAAAAGTAACATAATATATGCATATACGTACACAGGTAATCTGAAAACAAACTGCCACTGGCAAAATAATGAACCACCTTGAAATTCACCGGCTAATATCTTACAACTGACCATCGAAGAACAGAAACCCTTTAAATAGAAAACACACGCAGCCTTATACAAATAAACAAACAATTGTTGCTCTGTTTGTTTGTAAATATCATACATAGTACATTCAATTCCCAGAACATCTATTGTCCCTTTGTTTTGTTTTCCAATCTTATTTCAATTAAGTTGTTTTTGCTACTCCACGTTCTATGGCAAAATCTGCTGATACTCTGAGATTGCAAAATTATCCTTCAGGGATTCAAGGATAAACATGTAGATAATATTACAAAATACAATACTCTTCGTATATTATACAATAACTCTCTGTTTAAAGATTTAAATGCAACAAAAATTGATAGAAAAGCATTTTAAGTAGTTAATATTTTAAGGATATTTACATTTTAGGTTTATCTGTTTTGATGTTGTTATTTGAATTGTATTTATTATTTATGAAGCATTTTTCTTTTATCCTGTGCCATGAGCGTCAATTAAAATTTAATATGAATAGTAAATGAAAAAAGCTGCATTCAAAGTTGTTTTTTTTTTTATCAGTATATCCTGTTTTCAATGAAGGATATGGCTCAGTTCAACTCAGTTGATGGTTAACGAGTACACCAATATACTTAAAATATTTGACTGTTTCAATTTTAAAACAGCTAATGCTACATCTTACGTTTCGGTTACAGCAGACTTTTAAGTTATTAATGGAACATGCTTGGGCTATGCAAGCAGAGATGATTACAACATGTCAAATGAAATATGAATGATGATTTTTGTTCATTATGAGTAAAATTCATTATTTTTGTTTTATTGCCAGCAATTAACTTATGCCTAGCAAAGCAGATTCTCAGAACATGGAGATCATGATTAACGCCAGTTACTGAATGGATTACAGGCGATGGCAAGATCAGCTGCAAACGCAGTGACTTTACCCACAAGTGGTAAGAAAAAAATGGAATTCAAATAGATTAAAAAAAGTATTGTTCCAAGGACGAGTACTTGAGGAACACCCAGACTATTGTGTTGAGAGTTGATAACGCTATTAGCAACTTTTACTTTCTGTTCGTTAAATACGGGTTTCAATCTCCAATGTATCCGATACGGCTTTGCAAAGGCCTTAAGCCACGATTATAACTATAGTATATCCACACCGGCTTCACTAGCTACATTAATTTTCATAAAAGTTAGGGTAAGTGGGCGGTCTTCGATTGCGGCTCAGGGTTAACATTGTTATTTTCAATATTGTTGGAGTTATTTTATTGTGAGTTGCTTCGTAATGAAATGAATTTTATTTTATTTATTTATTTGGGGTTTATATTTCATATTGATTGGGAACTGTGTCATTGCTTTACCTACCATATCTTATTTCAAATTTTTTGCTCATTATTTCGGTGGGGGTTTTTTCATTGCGGCTTATTTTACGCTGGGGGCTATTTCATTCATATCAATGCCAAAATTATTTTTTTGCTATTTTTAGATGAGTTACTTCTGTGTAAACTTGAGCTTTACGTGCGACAAGCAATACTCCGAATTTATAGTGAATTAAGAGGTTTTTGGTTTTTAGGTACTTTTTTGATAAAAAAAAGGTAGGTAAATAATCATATATATATATATATATATATATATATATATATATTAGAAAATTGAAATATATTTTACATAATTAATAATGAGTAGGAGAACCTTTTTGTTTCATAAATGATGAGAATCGGTTTGGCATGCTGCCAGGCGTGCATATTGGTCTGGAGTAATTTTATGCCAATTCTCTTGATTAACTTGCCACAAGCTGCTTTTCTCGCGGGTTTTCGTGCTGCTACGACCCGCTTGATTATGACTCATAAGTTCTCTATAGAATTTAAGTCGGAACTTTGAGGTGGCCACTTCAGAATCATGGTGGATTGTGTGTCGAGCTAAGATTTTACAAGTGGAGATTAATGTTTTGGACCATTATCATGCTGGAAAATCCATCTAAGCGGAAAATTTTTGGTGTAATCGATGGCCAAATGTTCCCTTAGTATATTCCTATATAAAAAATTTTAATGTATGGGTCAGTGATGGCATTTTCGGTACATTTGTACTTCTTTCGGTACATTTTCGTCCTGAAAAACCGTCGTCAGTACATTTAACAAGTTTTCAGTACATTCGGTACATTTGCCGCATTTTTAGTACATTCGGTGAATTTTCAGCACATTTTCAGTACATTTTCGGTACATTTGAACAATTTATAATAATAACCTGTTTTCGGTTTAATTAAATTAAAATAATTGCAATGTGAAGAAATATAATAATTACCTTTTTTTATAAATAATTGCAAGGTGTAGTTTTTGTAAATTAATTTCATATATATCTCATTTCCTAGGGTTTTTGAGATGCCAAAAGTGAGGACCTTTTTTTTAGTTACTGCGAAAACTTTACAAAAATTTCGTACATTTTAGTAAAATTGGCTGTTCAAGCCAAAAAAGTACATTTGGCCTCTAAAAAGTACATTTCAAGTATCGATTCAGTACATTTTCACCAAATCCAAATGCCATCACTGGTATGGGTTGTCAGGGCAACCGTTGATGTCGTTAAAAAAACATCAAAAAAGTCGTCGATTCGCCAACGGAACACTTTTTCAAATTTTTAGAGTATGATTATTTAAAGCTATGAATCCATTCAACGTACTTGGGAGCGATATTTGTATCTATGTGCAACATACTTCACTCCAAGAATAAATCATATTCTAAACGTCAGTCCTTTGAAAAAGTGTTCCGTTTGCGAACCGACGACTTTTATTGAGTTTTTTTTAACGAGATCAACGGTTGCTCTGACGACCCATACATTAAAATTTTTTATATAGGAAAATACTAAGGGAACATTTGGCTACCGATTACACCAAAAATTTTTCGTTTAGTTGGATTTTCCAGGTTGATAATGGTCCAAAACATTAATCTCCACTTGTCAAATTTTTGCTCGATACATAATCTACCAAGATTCTGAAGTGGCCAGTTCAAAGTTCCGACTTAAATTCTATAGAGAACTTATGAGGCATAATCAAACGGGTCGTAGTGGCACGAAAGCCCGCGAGAAAAGCAGCTTGTGGCAAGTTAATCAAAAGAATTGGCATAAAATTACTCCAGACCAATGTGCACGTCTGGTAGGCAGCATGTCAAACCGATTCTCATCATTTATGAAACAAAAAGGTTTTCCTACTCATTATTAATTATGTAAAATACATTTAAATTTTCTTAAATATATATATATATATGATTATTTACCTACCTTTTTTTTATCAAAAAAGTACCTAAAAACTTAAAAAAAAGTTTTTTTTTTTTTAAATTGAGATAAAAAAAAAATCTCTACGTTAAATCATTTTCATTTTCACACGAAAATGTTTCTTTTGGAATAACAAACAATATTCAAAAAGAAATTTTCGGTGACAAACGATTTTCATTTAAAATATTTAAAACGCTCCGTGGTGTACCATGCACAATGGGCGCTCGGGGTAAAGAAATTATTTGCCGCCCCCTACCAAAAGAAAATTTGGACATTCATGCAAATATTTTATTTACCTTACCAAACAAAAAAAAAGGTTGCCACTTTTGACTTTCAGAAACTATACCAAAATAAGACATATATAACTTTAAATTCCAAAACCTCCACCTACAACATTGTAATGTACTATATCCAACTATTTTTATTTACTAAAAAAAAGTCCCTTACTTTTGACTTTCAAAAACTCTAGCAAACTGAGATATATTTTACGACCATTTTGCCGCCCTTCAAGCGTTGTGCACAGGGCGATCAACCCCTCTTCAAGCCCCCACTAGGTTCGCTACTGCTGATGAATATTGCATGAATAATTTAATTACAATAATTGTGAAATGTGAAATAAATTAAATATTACTCATACGCCCCGTAGCACAGAATTAAATAAATAACAAGAGAAGTAGCTTTTCAAGAGCTATAACTTTTGTAAAACTCATGATAAACTAATAAACCATATTAAAAATAAAAGTTCATATTTTTTTAATACAAAATTAAAAAAATATTTTTTGATGGTTACGTTGTAGAGTTACAAACATGAAACTTTTTCAACATCAAGTTTGTATGTATGACATAAGCTTCTAGAAAAGCTTTTAAATCAATAAATCGTACCTAAAACTATTAAGTTGTTGGCAAAATAATAAAAAAATTATTGGTTCGGTAATTTTTCATTGGAACATTTCAGCGACCGTAAAGTTTTTTGTTGCACAATATATTCGTAGATGCTGCGAATATATGTTGCATTCAAGCAAAAATGCATTATAGGAATAAGGATGCAGTTTTTGGTTGTTATATTGATTTTTTATAAAAAATTTTTGCTAATCAGTGACTCGAAAAGCTCTTAACTGAACTTGTTACATTTTTAAGATTGATGAATACACAAGTGTATTAAAAAAAAATGTTGTAAATATGAATTTTTACATATAATGCGGGCTATTCGTTGTCAGACGAGAGCGCATATGGCAAGTTTTCAAATTAAGATATTCTCAAAGTTCTTTTTGTCATACGAGGACTCATATTACTTAAAACTTTTCCTTACACCTATCTAAATCATATCGAAGCACCTTCAAGTTCACGCTGCAATGGCTTGAACTCATCCAATTCGTGTTCAGTGCAAAATCAGTTGCTTTCAAGTAATTGACAGAAATGTTTGCTTAAAACATAAAATAAAAAAATATATTTTTAATGTAAGTAAGTTGTTGTTTTATTCATCAAACAAAAAGTTGTAAGGCGAATGTATCCATTTTAGCACTTTTCGGCGGACATGTGTCAACATTTCCAACTTTTCTGGCAAGTACGTGCCAGTGTGAATGACCAGTTTATTTGAAAAGTTTTTTGTAAATCCAAAAAGGTATTTAACTTTTGTCGATTGTAAGCCAACTACTAGCAACTAACAGAAGTCAGTGGATTAGAGTTTTTTAAAATAAATGCTTGTACAATTGTGCACGTCTAAGTTACTAAAAAATCCTCACAGTCTTACAGAGTTTCTTTTTGTGGTTGGGATTTAAATGAATGACATTTTGTGAAATTGCAGAAATTCATTTCCTTTACCTGATCATTTTTTTTTTGTATTAACTTTGTAAGAAAGTTTCAGTTATTGCACAATAAATGATAATATTTCATTATATTTTAAAAAAAAGAAGCAAGTTTTTATCGTTTTATGAATTTCAACATATTGTAAGGCATTAGGCTATTTCATTGAATGCTCTGAAAAAAAAAAGTAAATTATTTTAGAGTTCATCATCGACACTGAAAAAAATAAGAAAATTATTTTAGAGTTCATCATCGACACATGAACTGCATTATTTTTTAATGATCAATTGAAAAAAATGCAATTGCAAGTTTCAAAATAAAAGATATATTCCAAAATAAAGATAACAATACGAAAGTAATGGATATTGGAAGAAAAAATTGCACGATAACAATAAACAATGCTAAAATTGGTAACATTGAAAATGCTTTATTTCGTTAAATAATCTCGGCTTTTGTGTCAAAATAGTGCTTAAGGAGAAAAGTTGTACATTAGGGTGACCGTTAGATGTACTAAAATTTTAAACTTTTAGTTTTCTTTTACGGCCACCCACAGTTTGAATCCATTTCACAAAAAAATAATTTGTGTGCAATTTTAGCTCGGTCGAATTAGGGGAAAGGGTGGCACAAGGCCTCCGAAAATGGGAAAATGAATGGGAAATTTTTTTTTTTTTATTATAAAAAGTTTTTTTATTGTTTTATGACAAAGAAGCTTTAAATTTAAATTTTAAGCTACGTACCGAAGTTAAGATGAGCAAAACTACAGGTACGACTGCTCCAATTTTCAAAAGGTTTGAAGGTCTAAAATAGATTCCAAGAATTTCCAATACGGTATCGAAGATAAAGAAGTTAAGAAACACATAAACCAATAGATAGTATCAGGAGTTACTAATTTTGTGAAGTTTACTTCAGAAGAGCATTAACCTAGTGATGATTATAAGGAATTTCTTGAATTAACATTAATTTTTCTTGGTGTACTGCCACCACGAAGAATATATTTCCGCATTCCTGGGGCTATTCAGGCGAGATGGATGGCAAAAATTTACATTTTCCATGATGAAATCAACTTCCAGAACAAGAAAAAAACTTTATTGGTGCCATTTGTATGTTTCATGTCAGTGTGTATGTCGAAGCTTCACTTAGTGCGTCAAGTCTAGATTTCAAAGTGTTGAATCAGCTTTTTGAATATAGTCGCATCGCAAATTCTCCTATTCTTCTCGTTCACATAGTAAATGATTTCAGATGATAATAAATGAAATCTCAGGGATTATAAATAAAGGAAAATTTTTTCAAATAATTTGAATTAAGTGATAAACTTCTCAAAAGTGATCCGACGACAGGGCATATAAATGAAGGCTTCCTTAAGGGGATGGAATTGGCAAGCAAGTTACGAGTCGTAATTGGCATGGCAGAAAGAGGAATTAAACTTATGAAGGAATATAACAACTTTTTTTACTAAGGATGTGCTAGAAGTTGTAAGCGATTATCGGCGCACGTTCTCAAGTTGTAGTGAAATCAGCTTAAAAGATAAATGATAAATAATCTTATAGCAACTGTTGTAAAATAAAAATTAAATTAATTAATTAAAATTCATATAATTGAAGGGCTTGTTGTAAAAACATGCTAAGTCACATTATTTCAAAAATTGATATATTGCGTTCTTTCTATTACCTGATATCACAGCAACACCCACTGAAACGATTTTCGCTAATTTCAAATAAATTAATGACCTAGCCTTAAAGATAAATACAAAACATTTGATTTTATTAAGGAACTATTATATATGTATTTCAAATTTTAAAAGCGATTTATTCTTTGATTTGGTGGCTTATCATGGTTTTACAATAAGCCCGTCAATTACATATAAGATTTTTATGAAACTTCATTTTTGATGTATGTATATAATTTTTAAATTTTTGGGAGCTTTGAGGCACCCTTTCCCCTCATTCGATCGACTTTAAATTTTACAGATTATTATGTTATGAAATGGAACCAAACCAGGGGTGGCCGCATAAAAAATTCATAAGTGTAAAAATAACGGTCACCCTATTGCACATACTGCACTATTTTAATAAAGTTCAAAAAATAATTTTGGATATGACTAAGGGCCATTTTCTGACTTATCAACATTTTTCGAAGCTGTAAAATAAAGTAACCAAAAAAAAAAAAAAAAAAAATATCGGGTTGAAGTATATATATTTTGATACCTGTTTTAATGCCAGATTTTTCAAAGTGTAACTTTAAAAATATATGAAGAGCCTATTAGGGCAAGAAGGACTTATAAACTTTAAAAACACAATTTTTTCTTATGTAATTGTTATGGAAGAAGTTATGTATGTGTCAATGATGAATTTAAAAAATTAAAGTTGAAGACTGAAACTTATACCAAATTTTATATCAATATAAATAAAAAAAGTTAATCTTCAAATGATCGACCCTATTCTATTTTAAATAATCACAAGGATTTAATTTCTTAACTTTTTTGTGATGTATACAATTTCACTTTTGACGTTATTTATGCAAACAAATTGGAGATGTCTCATAAAATATTTTCACCAAACTTTTTGTTGTTGTCTACTGTCCTATTAAATTGTTCTATTTGATTTCTGGTACCAAGTGTCTGGGTAGGTGTTATTAACTTTTGTGATATAAGCATAATGCAAACCAAATGGCTTAAGTTATATGTGTGGCTTATTATCCTTTAGTAGTGTAGGATTGCAGTTTTCTGTAAAACACCATAAATGCTAAATAAACTTTGCCTGCCATAAATTTTTGTGGCACAATGTTTTCTGTCTGTATGACAACAATTCTGTTGTCTTTGTGTCTTATCAGAATAGAAAATAATTTATAAATATTTGATTGAGCTAAGTGTTCAGCTCAGTAAGTGATAAGACCACCAACAAAATATAAACAAGTGATGAAAATCACAACAAATAAAAGCAATAGCCAGTCTTGTTAGTTTCATCATCTACTGCTGATTGGAATCATCAGTGACCCTTGAGTCGATGCAGTAAAACATTTCTAAGCTTGTTTTGCTCTTAATAGTCCGGGAGCCGGCAATCCTAAAAGACCTGTGATAGCGGCTTTGAAAATTTTTAATGAAAAATAATAGTTTGCACTTAGACGAATAAGATAAGCTTGGTCGGCGTGAATTTAATTGGTTGCAAATATGTTTAAAGAAATTATGTATTATTAAATGGCCAAAATGTTTTACCGTCATCGCGGATTTTGATAAATCATATGATAATTGATGCGAAATTTCATTAACATTAAGAAAAAATCCGGCCGATCAATTTTTTTTAGGGGGAAAGGTCCGGCATACCTATTTGTAGGGTGTGACAGTGGGAATAAATTCTCCGTCATCACGGACATTTTTTTTTTAATTTACGTGATTTACTGTCAAATTCAAAAATATCTTGGTATGCGGGCTGAGAAATTGTCAGAAGTGACGTTATTTTAGGAAAATGGCCATTTAATCATTCAAAAAAAGCTTTTTTTGGTTACATAATTAAAAAACCATCTTTGTGATAAAGTGACGATTAATAACAAGATATTTTTGAATTTGACAGTAAATCACGTAAATTAAAAAAAAAAATTCCGTGATGAAGGAGAATTTATTCCCACTGTCACACCCTACAAATAGGTATGCCGGACCTTATTAATTAAATTTATCATAAAAGTATTTTGGTGCTATGATCTCTTTGAATGTACTAAAAACTTGATCCGGATGATAGCAATCATTTAGTCAGCACAAAGCAAATTTGTATTGCTTTAGAATTGTCTATGACTTTTTCTCAAGGATTGATACATAATTTATAGTAGATATATTCGAAAGAAGGTGAATAGTTTCATAAAACTTATTGAATGAAACTACAGTACAAAAGCCACGTTGAAAAAAAAAGAGGAAAGAAATTAGCTACATCTTAGGATTAAATTCGTCGCAAATTCAAAGCACAAGAAAGAAATAAAATTATCGCAAGATGCTTTCATTCATTATATTTTATCAATAAAACGTTACGTTAAAGTAGACAACTCCCTCCATTACATCACAGTTTATAATCAAATTACCCCTTTTTAATACCTCGAAACAATGTGCATACGATTTAAATGACTATAATATTAATAATGATTACAGAGTTTAATTGCTTTGAATCACACCTAGAAATTGTTAACAAATAATTGGTGAAAATCAAAAAAATTAAGGCATTTTGTATTTCTTATAATTTTTTCTAAAACTATTTTACAATTTCTCAACATACCTTCCCATTCAGAATAAATATTTTTTCTTTTATATTGAACAAAAATCTTGAAAAATAAATTCTCTACAATATTTTCAAAATGTAACAGATATTGCGAAGGGTTCGTGGTAGTAGTTGTTATTTTATTTCAATACTCTAGAAGGTTGGACGTATAAGGCCATACCATACCATATTATTGCTTTCTATTACAATATAACAGTGTGATAACATTTCTAATAGATCCAGGCTATCTTAGCTAAACCACGCCTAATAGATACGCCCATATCATGGATGGCTTTTAGCTTAACTGGTACAACTACGTCTACGCAGACCTATATGGGATTTGTATAGACAGGTGTACTGAAAGTATGGGTAAATGTGCTAAAAGCTCAGAAAAAGAGGTTCTCCATCACCGCTTCTAGGAAGTCATAAACGGATTCGTCTCTTACACGCAAAACAAAAAAGTTATGCACGCATTTAAATTTAAAGGTCTGTACAGATCTGGTTGTGCCGTATGAACCATTTCGTTTTTAAACATTACCCACTTCGTTTAAAAACACGAATAAAACCGAGCACATAAGCGGTCTGACTTTGTGCTCTTTAGGTTCTTCGTCTTAGGACGAATTCTGCTCTAACAAGCAGAACAAAACAGTTATACACACATTTATATACATACATATGTAGGTCTGCACAGACCTGGTTGGCCCGTATGAACCATTTCGTTTGTAAACACGAATAAAAACGCACACAAGCAGATAAGCAGTCCGATTTTTTGATCATTGGATTCTCCGTAGCCGCTTTTAGGAAGTCATGGACGGATTCGTCTCTAACACGCAAAAAAAAAGTTATACACACATTTATATGCAAAAGGTCTGCACAGGCCTGGTTGAACCTCCTAGGCTTAAGGCCCTCTAAAGCACTGCACGTCTTTGTAATGCACTAACCAAGGAAATCCTTGGATTGTTATAAGACCCACTTGAGTTGCCGATGATCTTAATGGATATTTGAAATCTTGAGGTAAAGACCCGTCAACGCAAGATGAAAGATAATCTACACCGAAAAAAAAACTTACTCCGTTTAAGGAAAAATGCCTAAATGTAAGGAAAAAATGTCCTTCAATACGAGCTAAAGCCATGGGTTCCTCAAAATAAGCAAGTTGGATTCCTTAGTACAAGTAAATGTTGCTGCTTTGAAATAAGGAAAAGTTTACTCAATGTGAGGACAAGGTTATAAAACTGAGGAAAATTTTACTTTTTCTAAGGATGAAGGTATCCTTAAATGAAAGAAATTTACTTAAAATAAATTCGTTGATTTCAAAAAAAATTTGTCAATTTTCTATTTCCTCTATTTTCTTATTTGTTGGTTACTTATTGTCAGTCATTCTTATTTTAATTGTAATACATTTTTAAAACTTCAAAGAAGAACTTATATATTTTTTTTACCTGTCACCCGATCAGAGAATTGAACCTGTGTTCTGCGCCATGCCACTGTTCAAAGATGCTCATCTTACCCAACTCAGCCACCGACAGCATTTTTAAGACATACTAAAATGATGTTGTTAAACTGCGCATGTAACAACCATTGTCTGATCAGGAAAGCTTCGGTTCAAATCCCGGCGACGACATAATTTTTTTTTTAATTTTTTTATTTTTTTATTTAAAAGACAAGTAGAGAACTATAAATATATAGACAAAAACAGAATACTTACGAGAAGAATAGATATTAATTTCAGCGAGTAAAGCACCGAGTGTTGCCACTCATTTATTAAGGAAAATTTTACTACTTTATAGTAAATTTTTTGAAGAAACTAACTAAAACTGAGTACGATTTTCCTTAAACAAAACATTCCATTAGATTAAGGAAGTTTTTACTCAAATGAGGAACAAGTTGTCCTCAAAAATTCTTCCCAAAGAAAAATTTAATATTTCAAAGGAAAGTTTTACTAAAACCACAAACTCTATATTTGAGGAAGAGTGTTGACGTGCTTTAATGAAACATGAACTCATTTCAAAGGACTCAATTACTAAATGAGACGATATTTTCATCAATATGAGGAAAAATAACTTAGATTAAGGAAAATTTTTACACTAAATCGGAGGAAGGCAGTTCTTCAAATTTAGTACGGTCTTTTTTTCGGTGATAAATTACCAAGTGTTTAATTTTTCAATATTGAATCAATTTTACTTAAAAATTTGTAGACAAGGCCAGTATTGTCAACGTTATTCAGCTTAGGTCAACATTCTCTGAAAAAAGTGGTCGTGCAGCGAGTTCCCAGAGTTGCATGTCAGCGTATTGCCTTAGATCACTTTAAGAACTATTTCTTCGTTTGTTGCATATTTTTTTGTGTTCACATTATTGTTCAAGTTTCATAATATGTTTAATATAAATTCTCCACAGTTCTAGAAAAAAGAAATATCCGTGAAGCCTTAGTGCAGATAACATGGCAAGACTGTTTAAGGCGTAGCTGTATCAAAGGTTCCACGTTGAAATAAACACGGTAGTCACCCTTTAGCTGCTACCCATTCAATAAATAAGAGCTATTTTCACTTATTTTATTAGAAGGGAAATAAAAGGAGTCCTTAGATATAAAAAAAAGTGAAAGAGAGAACTATTTAAATAATCTTTAGTAGTACTGAAAGACTTTAAGGTCGGTGAATGATTGCAACTTAAGTCCTTACATTATGCTAATGAAGCATACTGTTTTATCAGTGTTCAGCTTTCTGCAATCAAAATATATCTTACGTTAAGTCTTTAATATGTAGATAAAACTTAAAATATTGACAATTTTCTTCCTGCCCAACTTAAATCAAACTTTTTCTGATGTCATGAGCTTGACCATAATTTTTTCTAAATGGTCCTTTTCTATTTGATGCTTTCACATTTTGTCCAAAAATGAATATATTTATGTCTTTTAATTGACTCTGCTTATTAGCATAATTAAAAAACTTTTATTTTGTGAAGTTTGGGTTATTTTTCCTTTTAAATATTTTATTAGAGAGTAAAGTCAGTCAGTGGTTTTTTAGATTTTTTTTGCCGTCTTTTCCTTTTTTTCCTATTAAATATCCCACACATCCATCACATTTGACAACTTTAGACTTTACTTATTAAATTTATATATGAGCATTTTGCATAAACATTAGTTAGGTTGGAAAAATCGGTTTTTATTTTTAAATTTTAACTTATAATAAAGATAAAGTAGCCAAAGGATAGCTAGCAGATATTGCGAATGTCCTTGATCAACGTGAAAATATTCGCTAGAGTGGGAAATACGTGAATCTGGGAAATTTTGAAGCGAATACAAAGCAATCGCTACTGATCGTACAACTTAAGGGAGTTTAGCGGAGAGCCAATGATGATGAGACATTAGAGAGAATCTCCTAAAGTATTCTCTTTGGAGCATGTGTTAACATAGAGATATAAAGCTCAAATTTTGTAAAAAATTTTATAATTTTAAGCAAAAATTTCTAGCTTTCTTTAAGAAACACCCTAATACACACAAGCAAAGACAAAAGTTTTGTATTGAAAAAAATTTAATTTCGCGGTAAAACTTCAACTAAGTAATTAAAAACACATTTAAATTAGAGCCATCGTTGATGGTTTAATAATTTTAAACTTTTGCCTGGTCTGATTTAAAGTTAGCTGACACTGTTCCATATGGTTGGTTTCATATTGCAAATAAAGTTGAATAATTTGGTATATGGTACAATTCATTTATTCCTGCAGTTCATAAAAACTCAACTATTTGTAGCAGTATGGTTTATTTTCTTATTTGTATGAAATGATTAAAGTCTTACCAGGCCCGTGCGCAGAAATCATCCATGGAGGGGGGGGGGTTCAACCCAGCAATTCCCAGAAAAAAAAATTTGTTTCCTGCGATTTTGGAAAATTCACTAAAAAACAATGAATTTTGCCAAAAAAAAATTTGATTTTGTTCATTGAAAATATTTACACGAAATAATTCAAAAATGTCATCACCGACTACCTTGGTTGTTGGTAAAAAATCTGCAGAGTTCAAACATTGAATGAAATTTCATACAATGGGTATTACTGGGTTAACTCGGATATTTCGTTTCAGGTTATAAAGTTCGTAAAAAAAAGTGTTTTTGACTACAAAGCATACAAAAAAAGACAAAAATACAAAAATTGTTTTATGAATATATATGTATGTATGTATATATGCTTATGTGTGTATAGTATATACATATGTACATATCGGCCATTCTTTTAATAACTGCACACCTTGTTTTTAGTACCTTTTTGAGCATTTTTTGAAACGAAATATCTCAAAAACTATAGGAGATCGTATAAAAATTACAAAATCTTTTTTGTTGAGAAATACTATAACTTTCTAAAAAAAAATAAAAAGATTTAAATAAATTTGTTGAAACATTAATTCTTTTATTTAAAAAAATTTTTCCCGAAACAACTTTAATATAACATCTTGTTTATTTATATTTTTTTTTTCCTCAATCAAACCTCAGAATGCAAGTACTTTCATATCAAAATCCCCGACATAACTTTGGAAAATATAAAATTCAAAACTTTTTCTATACTACATATGTGAGTTTTTTTTTATTTTCATAAAATTTTTAATTTTTCGTAAGAGGCGCAAGTCTTCTTGGTTTTTCATTTAAGTAAAAACATATTGTCAATAAAAGTCTATATAAAAAAATTTCCAATGGGGGGGTTAGAACCCCCAAAACCCGCCCCTTGCGCACGGGCCTGAGTCTTACCACGTAAATGGTACCATGTGCTTCGAAAAACTAATAAGGAAAAAATTGTAAATTATGGAAAGCATTAGTTATGATAATATTTTACTCGTATATATCTAAGAAATAGTTATTTATTTCCTACTTTAACCTAACCCTATTAAGTTTACTATTCGGCTGAATTGTCCACTTTTGTTGCTCTTAAGTTAACAGCGCTCTTGCTGTCATACTTTTCAATAAATACGATTGAAAACTGCGTATTTTAATAGCTTGCGTTTTCTACTAACCATTGCATAAGCTTCATGTTTTAAAATTAAAAAAGCGCAAATCAATTAATTTATCAATCAATCAATTTCATTATACTCTACGACATAGGTGGGCAAAATAAAATAAATGAGCCAATATAAGCTCCTTACAACAAACAAGTATTTTTTCGTAAAAAAAATAATCAAATCAACACTCACCACTGCTAGGTACATTTTTATCGTTGTGTTTTTTTCTTATATGCGCTATGAACGGGATTTTTAATATTGTTATTGTTGCATGATTCAGAAAAATAACAAAAAAATCGAAGCTGGCGAGAATTAGGAAACAACAAAGCGCACATTGAGAAGAGCTTATCACGTTTCATTTGATCAGTGTACTTTTATTTCTACACTCATGACCGAATTTAAAGTGGTTTTTTTTGTTGTTGTTGTAATTGTTGTTTTTGTTGCTTTTGTTGTTATTAGCTCCTGCTTTTTTAACTTTGCCCACCTATGTTATACGTTATTTTGCATAACTCTTTGACGATAATGGGAAGAATTTGATATATGACGAAAATTAATTAACGGTGGGCGCTGGGGTCAAGTGTCATCTATAATAATATAATAAATGCGGACGAACAAAATCAATGTTATTCCATGTAATTTGGCTCAAATGTTTTTAAGAAAGTTTCATTCGAATGCGTTTTTGTTGTAAATTTGACATATGCGGACCCATCTTCCCATTAGATTTCTCATTGCTAAAATTTTAGTTAAAATCTCTTGTACTGAACCGTGTGAAATGCATATGTCTTCAGCTAATTCATCTTCAGTTAATAGACGGTATTCCATTTTTCATATCATGTACATGGTTACAGTAATGGATTTACGCCTAGACCCGTGATGCCCGGCCCTAGGGCGGCAAAATTTTAGGGGCTGCAAAATTTTATGAACGACAGAATTTTGCAGGCGCAAGAATATAATTATAATTGAAATTAATAATTGACTTGAATTTGTTTTATTATAATATTTAATGTATATATACATATGAAAACATTGTACGCACATTTAACTTTTTCGCTGACAAAGTCAAGCAAACAAAACATTTAAAAACCATAGAAGTACAGTCGGCAAAAAAGCTATATGAGCGTACAATTTTTTTATATATAACGGTAAAACAAAAGTGCGGCAAAAGTGAAACCATCAGAAAACTTAACTGCAAGAGATTACGGAAAAAATCAGATGATTTTAAATGGAGACTTTCATGTGAATTTTACATTGGATACAACCCTGCTTATGAATGATACTGCATTCGATTAATTCTCTTGCATTTTAGTAATATTAAAAATAATATTTGATAAGTTGAAATTAGCAACGTTTTGTTTTAAATTTTATGTTGGAATGTACATTCTCTACAAAAATATTCTACATATCTTCATGAATTTCCATAAGGGATAAGCCCTTCTCATATAAGTTGTTCTTCACAGCGCAATTCTGCGATTTTTCCGTTTAAAAAAAATTCAGATCGTAACGTCTACTTTAAACAGCTATTAAAAAAATACTTTTCGACAGATGAACATAAAAGTTTACAAATGTTTTTGCGATATACCATATATACCAATTAAACGGCAGCAGAAAATGTTGACTAGCAGTGCCATCTATGTGGCAAATACAAAACTTAACAGCTATATTTTCCCCATTTTCACCTCAAATTATTTTCCAACTCATTGAATACATTAAGTTGACCTTATTTTCAAGGGAATGTCTTTCACAACGCCTTCCATCTTTCATGCTAACGCCAAAGAACAACAGCTGAAATAAAAAAAAGCAACCTGAAACTTTATGAAGCATAAAAATGAAAATCAACAGAAAACAGAAGGGAAACGATTACTAAAATATTTTGCATGCAAAATTATTTTGGTGTTTTAAACTACAAAGTTTTTTTTTTTATATGAAATAGAAGAGAAATTAAAAAATGTATTGTATTCTCCAGGAAACAGCAACGGATGCTAACTGTTTACACAATTTGGCTACTAAATTGCTAAATTATCTGATTACCAATGGTACTTAAACACTTTAAATTATATTTCCAGCATAGCGTATTTGAATGTGTTGAAGGTTTGTGAGCTTGTGTATTTGGTGGAATATTAATGGTGGTTTTATGGCATCAGAGACATACTGTGTGTGCTTTTTAAGCTGCTTAAATGCTCCACTTGTCTGCATAGAGAGTAGTTACTGAAATTGCTGCAAAATATTTTTTCATAAATATTTCTGTTCAAACTGTCTGTCAGCTGTTCGGTTTAGTAAATTGCTGTCCTAGATGCAGCGAAACCTCTCGTATTTGCAATTTTTTTGTACAATCATGGGGATATTGCATTGCTCTGTATATGTCGATGAGGCGATGCTTGCCACATAGCTTATACTATGCGCATTGATCCTGAAGGCGATCCCAAAGACCTTTTGCACTCATTGTCGAAGCGCGGCCACTTTGTCGTAACAGTCAGGACCAGTGTTGGCATGTGACATGGTTTTTAGGTTTACGACAGTCACACGTCGTAAACTGTCGTAAATGTCACAAATGTCGCAAACTCCAGATCAACCTCGATTTCACAACACTGAAATTGTTTGTTAAGCAATTTGACCAACAAAACAATATACTATGGAACTTGAACATGTTTGACAAACAATTTTATGATCTTAACCCCCCTTACAGGTAATTGTGAAATGTCATTGAAAATTCAAATGCAAGAAATTCCGTTTATTTGTCGTAAACTCAATGTTTGTCACAAAGGCTCCTACGACCTACAGTCGTAAACGTCGTAAATGTCGTAAATGTCGCGCGACATTTGTGATATGCCAACACTGGTCAGGACAGATAGGGTTCCCCTCATGCTAAAAATGTAAAAATGATCAAAGGATTGCTTGAAATATCCATGCCCGCCATGGATGCTGCCTGCATCTCTAGATGATTACTGTCTAAACAGTCTTCGGTATTCGAGATCAAGGCATAGAACGGGGGTGTGGCAGGTATAGAAAAGTGTATATATTATTGATCAGCGTCACCACCTGAGTCGATATAGCTATGTCCGTCTGTATGTCTGTCTGTCTGTCTGTCTGTTGAAATCACCTTTACGGAGAAACAATGCAAGCTAATTCAATGAAATTTGGCACACATGTCACACCTTCTTGCAAGCTGCTAGCGTAAAAAAAATTTTCGAAATCGGGTTACAACCACGCCTACCGCCCATACTCTATATAAATATTCCGCAGCCCATTTTCAAAAAAGTTACTGCGATTTTGATGAAACTTGGTGAACATGTGAACAAAAATAAGATTGGGCTAGGTTTCAAATTCGCAAGGGTTCTTAAAAGGGCGTGGCACATCCCTAAATTTCAACCTTTATAACGCCATAACTCGTAAACCGTGTAAGAAATTATGTTGAAATTTGGTGCACGGCTGCAAATAATATATATCTTAGATTGTGTTTAAAGTGGGCGGAATTAGAAAAGTAGGCGTGGCACTTTTCAATAATTGAAAATTCGCTCATACGAATTTCATAAAAAATACCACTGCAAGCAGTCATCAATACAGGTTTCGTCAGTATACTGGAAGAACTCGCTGAAAGGCGTGGCACAGCCCACAATATTTATAAACGTTAGCTAACAACGTAACAGTTATGAAATTTAATATGGCAGATACATATATTTGCTAAAAGGTATCTTATTTGGCACAATAGTACCGGTGGGCGTGGCACTTCCCATATAAGAAAAAAACGTTTAATGCTATAGATAGTGAGCAATGAGAGTAATCTTCATGAAATTGGATGTGTAGAAGTCAATTATTATAAGCTATAAAATTAAATGGATTTCAACGGGATTACATCAGTAGGCGTGGCACCTCCCATATTAATATAAAGTTGGAGGCGATACTTTAAGAGAAAGAACTATTGCAGCAATTGGCATGAAACTTAATGTAAATGGTTTGCTTGCTGTAAGGTATGTCTGCATCAAAAGTGGACGCAATAGCACCACTGGGCGTGGCACCTCCCATACAAGTAAAATACCTTAAGTGGCATATTTATCGAAATACTGAAATTTGGTGCAAATGGTTTGTTTGTAGAAAGCTATTTCTGGATAAAAATTGGACTGGATTGTACCAGTGGGTGTGTAACCGCCCTAAATTTTAAGACTAATTGCGGCGTAAATCTCAATTTATACAAGCTATTTTGGTAAAATTTTGTAAGCGTATGTCAATCACGAATATAACTTTTTGATCCCAAAGTAGGCGGAATTCGAGATGTGGGTGTGGTATATTTCGCCTTTTTCATTTTTATTCTATTTTTTTCAACATTTTCTATATTCTTTTGACTTTTTCAAGCATTTAACTTTTCCCAATATATCCCATATGTATTCTTTTCACTTTTTTAAACCTTATTCAACTTTATTCGATTTTTTCATTAATTTTTCAGCATTTTCCATTTACAGTGGACGTCCAATATAATGTATAACGATATAACGAATTACCGTTTTAATGAATGGTTTTTCAAATTGAAATTTTTTCATTGTTTGTAAGTCTACACATTTTATGGCATATATTGTACGTTCAAAAACCAGAACTAATTTTTGACTGCCTTAACTACTTTTCCAAATATTTTGCAAGCTCACTCAGCTAAATATTTGTTAAAAGTAATGAATTTGGTAAATTTGTGTTTTAGATTTTAATTTTGATATTTTGTATGACTTAGACGCCAGCGGCTTAGTTAAGTTCATTTTCGTATTCACAATCTATTTTAAAGTTAACAAAGCGCACGAAGCATAAAAGCAGAGTAGAATAACATTTTGTTTGTTTATTCTAGCAACTACAATAAACAGGTGCAACAACTGCTCTAGAATTGTAAAAAGAAACAAAAATAAAATTGCAAACAACTACAGCAGCAGGACTTATCTAGATGCAGTTGGTACATTTTGTTCAGTTTCACGTCTCCACTGATGTGTATCTTATAAATTGAGTTAGGTTTTTATTTTTCGGGAATTTGAATATTCTGCAATAAGATACTGAATGTGCGAGTGTAATTGTTGCACATCTTTTAGACTTAAGCGTACTAAAGGACCAATTTAAAATGCTATATGTTTTTCAATGTTGTTAATATCGGGCTAGTTCAGGCGAGTTTGCGTTTTTAGCGGAAAATAGAGGTAGAAGTTATTTCACTTTAATCGCTTCAAAAAAGTATGTAGCGCATGAAAATCTTAACTGTGCTGAACAAAAACGTGTGAGCCATTTTTAAACCGTTTTTTTTTTGGGCAAATTATAAGTTTTTTCATATACCTCTGGCTGCTGGTTGCTTTGACTAAACGTAACCACATTGAATATGTTAATAAATATATTTTTAATTGCTTTCTATGTTGCATTTAAAAGCTAATAGACGGAGAGCTGTCTACATAAAACTGCACTGATCGACTATAGTCGTGATTTTTGTTTTACAAGTTTGAAATGACATCGTCAAGACTAGCGTCCACTTTGCAGAAGTCTCATTGGAGCGGAGAGCGTTGGTGGACGGTCAAACTTGTCAAATTTTCTTAAAAAAAAAAAAGATCAGATATAGTTCTGAAAATTGGTATAGTATTAGCTTTCGAGTATACAAATGACAAAAAAATATTCCCAGAAGTGTATGTGGGGGCCTAACCGCTCCCAGAAGCGATAAAGTGGTAGGGTATAAGCTGAAAATTAACTCATAAGATATAGTTCTGCAAATCTGTTTGCTGTAAGTTCACAATATAATTAGACAAATTACAAATTTGCAGAAGTTAAAAGTGAGGCTATTTGGGAAAAAGCCTATTTCTCACCGTGCGCACTGGGGTGGTTCAAAATATTAAAGTTGCTTCGATCTTCGCTCCCCGGACACCAAAAGTTTCGTATTGATTCCAATAAGAGCCATGTAAAATTTGATCCATTTCAGAAAACATTTGATGGACCCGCGACCGTTTTGAAAACTGGAAAATGGTCCTTAATCTATCGGAAATCATTAATATCTCCCAGAAGCTACCTCAAAGAGGGGTATACTGTACGCCAAGGTCCTAGTATTTTTTCTTCATAAACATTTTTCCTGAATATGCTTACGCTCTATAACCACTCCTTAGAGAGGCTTCCCTGCAAAAATGACATTCTTGTAAAATTAAGAAATTGACTCCCCCCTCTTCTCAGACGCGTCGGGAGGGGTAAAATGTTAGACCATTTTCTATTATTTTAACTCTTCCAAACTTTTCTCTAGACACACCTACACCCTATCTGCCACCCTTTTGGGGGTCCCCCTACAAAAACACAAAAATTTCGAAAAATAGTTCATAGCTCCCCCGGAGTGACCCGTACAGGGTTCATATGTATCACTAGATCCTATTATAATTTCTTTTCCAATATTTTTCTGGAAGATACTTACCACCTATCTGCCACTCTTTTGGGGGCCCCCCTACAAAAATACAAAGAAGTTCGAAAAATAGTTCATAGCTCCCCTGGACTGACCCGTACAGGGTTCATATGTATGACCAGATCCTATTATATTTTTTTCCAATAATTTTCCCAAACATACTTACCCTCTATCTGTCACCCTTTTGAGGGTATTTATGATAAATTTGGTTGCACATCATCAAATAACTCACTCAATGTAACGTTTTGAGTGTTTTGAGTGTTTTTGTTGTATGGGTAGTAGGCGTGTCAGTGAACCGATATAGTTTATTTCAATCTTAAGAAACTTAATTGAAGGACACGCTTATTAGGCATATGTACGTTTTTATATACCTGTCACGCCCTCTTCTATGACATACAAATGGAATAGTAAAGTATATATATGTATACCATGAGTGTAGGGTACATTAAATAGAAGTAAATAGTTTCCCACGATTATGTCAGAACCCATCGTTTCAGCCACTCAAGTCCTATTACTTTTTACATATCTTATCTTCTATCTATACTTTGGTCTCGCAGATGCGTGACGTAAGTTTGAGTTTGACGAGGCCAGAGGTGTACCATGCATATCGGGCACCCCGGGCAAACAATTTATTTGCCGCCTATACCGAAAAAAATTTCGTAATTTTCAACAAATATTTCATTTACCTCACCAAAAAAAAAAGTCCTCTCTGTTCACATTCAACACTCTACCAAAATGAGATACATACATATATTTCATAAAAACTTCGAAATTTTCCACCATTCGTTCATTCACTAAAAAAAGGTCCTCATTTTTAACTTTCGAAAATGATAGTTAGTTTTTTTTATCATATTTTACCCAAAGCCACATCCTATTTCTGTAGGTTGCTTCCGAAATTCTCCAAAAAAAAAAGAAAAAAAAATTATGGTCCTCATTTTTTTATTTAAGTCCTCTAACTTAAGCAATCAGTATTTCAGAAATTGAGTTTCGAACTTCAACATAAAAACCAGTACCAGAGACGTTATGTTCAAGTGACGTTATTACACTTATCATAGCGTAGTCCGACGGAATGATTAAATCCCGTTCTTCTCTGTCACATTATCTACAAAAAGTTGTCAAGGTCGCAAATGTTAAGTCTCTTATCTCCGCTAGTATAATGAGCTATGCCTTAATAACGCTCACCTAAGGCTGAAGTGCACATTCTGTTTTATTTATAAATATTTCCTCAATATCAGTGGCAGTGTTAATCAGTGTAATTTTGTTAAAAAGTTGATTACGTTTCTACTTTGAAAAGTTGAATAGTAATGCAATAACTTCTAATGAAGTACAAATGTTTAATATCATGCAGTATAGAAAGTTTAATAACACAATTTTTTTTTGTTGTTTTATTTTATATTTCAACTACAACGAGTACCTACAATGCCTTGTAAAACCAAACTATTTACCTCAATTTTAAGCTTCTAAAGTAATCCACCTTGACAATCTTAAACAAATCCTAGTAAATTTAACCCCTTAAGTGTGTGTTCGAGAGGACCATGCAGCATTTTTACCCAATGGACTTAACTAACAAAACGTTGCAAAATTTACAGCTGCAACAACTCGGTAACTCAGCTGCAGCACAAAATTGTTTCCTTTTTCTTACCATATAAAAATAAAATGTTGCAGGATGTTGCTTCAGTGAAGGAGGAGCAGCGTGAAGTTAAAACAACAGGAAGGCACTTGTGTGTAAGTGCTATAGGTAGCTTGGTTTGTTGGCTTGTCGTAAGCTAATAAATTTTACTTCATCTGATTAATGTACATTATAACACCTACAATGGTTGTGAATGAGGAAAATGGTCGCAATGTCGCTTGAGCGATGGATTGCAATAGAGCTCTTCTGGATTTAAGTGAAAACGAAGGGTTTTACTTTATTGCAAATGTTAAGACAAAAAGAGGTATTAAAAGCTGAAAAATCAAAGTATTTTTTGGAATGCCGCTTTTGCTTAAAAATATATTGTAACTTTTGTAAACTTCTTTGTTTTTATTTTATATAATTTCCAATTTTAAGCAGAATAATAGTATAATTGAAATTAAGTTGCAAGTTTATCGTATGTATGAGCAGTTGCCATGTGGGAATTGTTACATCAACTTCGGAATTTACAAAGTGCTTAGATAGCATTTTGATAGACCGAGATTAAATAATTAATCTCTTATAAATTTAGCTTGTGAAATATAAAGTACAATTCATTCATTAGAGGTATTTTTTTCAAAATTAAAAAAAAAGTCAAAAAATTATTTACTTTTATTTTCTAAAGATTTTTTCCAAATGTTGGTCGTAACTGCGCCTAACAGGTACATCCTGATGACGCAAGTAATTTTGGATTTTATTTCCCTAAACATAGCCAGCTTATCCATGTGGACTTTAGACTCTACGTAGCCCCAAAGAAAAATGTATTGAGCTGTGTTATCACATGATGTAGGTGGCCATTGCGTGAAATTAACTTTTGAACGAATTGTTCTTGCAATGGAGTCATGGTTTCACAAGCTGTGTGACAATTAATGCCGTCTTATAGGAATCAAATAACGTCGAGATCGCTGGCTTCAATTTCAGACCGCAAATAGTTTGTTATATCGGCGAGCGATTCATAGTAACGTTTCGGCCGGAAAAGGGATATGGACTAGTCTATAAGCCACGTCAAATCGTACATTTGTCTGGATGTAATAGTTGCTCTCGTACATCTTCGGGTCGCTCTTCAGCCAAAATATGGCAATTTGCCTTGTTGTTAAACAACATTTTGATCGAAAACAGTGAATCTTCTTTAAGTTTTTGAAGAGCCCAACAGATTTACACAAAATAAAATGGGCAAAAGCTAGTCATACTAGTTTCATCTATTGCTAAATGAAATCATCAGCGACTTTCAAGCCAAAGCTTACACACAACAGAAAAATAATTATTAATAATTATAATTCTTGCTTTGTTTCACTTTTTGCTCGAATTCTCAACAGATCTATGAAAAACCCTAAAACCTAAACCCTAAAAAAGTTATGTATGAATTTAAATAAAAACAGATAATTGAAACTCAACATAATTAACTAAAATTGCATAGCACTATAGGAAAAAAATTAAAAAAAAGTGATTAATTGGACGTTAATTTTCTTAAAGTTTTAGGTGTGCTGAATCTGATGCTAATCCTATCACGTCATTATTGTGCAATAATAAGTTCGTCTGGGTCGAAAATTCCAAATTTGTTCATGATATGTATGTCTATACCATTCCTGAATTTCCTTCCATATGGACTTGTCAATACCGTATCTATGATGCATAACAATTCTAAGATATTATATTGCTAAATATAATGGCATGTCTGGCAGTTATGAATATCTCAAAAATCTGATGTGATATAGTAATCCTGAGACAAGGTTTGGATACAGCATTTAATTTGGAACAATAACTATCTAAAGATTCATGGTATAAAACTGCATTTTGGATATACCAGGTGTATAACTAAGTAATGTCATTTTTTTCTTAAAAAAAAATACACGTTTATTTAAAGAGTTAAAGGAAGCATCGATATGGTTCATAATTGGTTTTCTGACCAGTACTTTTAAATTGAAAAATATTTAATTAAAACCCCATTATAAACCACATCAAGTTATCTAAACTGACCCATCAGATCACATAAAGGAAGAATCGTTTGTTCAAAGTATGCTCCCTCGCTTTTCACATATTTTTCCGATCTTTCAGGCAATTTGTGAATTCCACGCCAATAGAATTCCTTGGGTTTTTCGGAAAACCAATTATCAAGCCAAATTTTCACATTTTCGTAGGAATCGAAGCGCTGCTCAGCGAGTGCGTGTCCCATCGATGCGAATAAGTGGTAATCGGATGGGGCCAGGTCTGGTGAGTAGGCCGCGAGCATTTCCCAATTGAGTGTTTCCAACGTATCGCGAACCGGTCTTGCCGTATGTGATGGAGCGTTGTCATGACTTTATGTTGCCTTTTTTGATATTGCGGCCGTTCTCTCTGCAGCGCACAGTTCAAATCTGTCAATTGTTGTTGGTAGCGTGCCGTATTAACCGTTTCACCGGGCCCTCTTGGTCCCACCAAACACAGAGCATCGTTTACCTGCCGAAGCGATTCGGCCGAGCAGTCGATGTTGACGGTTGTCCATCTATCTATGATCTCTTGCGCTTGGGATTCTCGAAAAAGGTCAATTTTTCATCGCCAGTGATATACGATGCAAATACGACTTTCTTTTAACCGTGCGAGCAAAATTTCACATGTGTTTTGGAGCCTTTCCATCTGCCTCTCGTTCAAGTCATGTGGCATCCATGTACCGACCTTTTGAAACTTTCCCATGTCTCGTAAACGTTTGGAAACGGCAGACTGGCTCACAATCAACTGCTCCGCGAGTTCTTTTTGCGTTTGGGAATCGTCTTTGTCCAATAACGCTTGCATTTCGGCGTCTTCGTACCTTTTCGGAGCTCCAGAGCTCAAAATCACCACTTTTGAATCTTAACGTTTTCACAGTTGCCACTTGTTCACCGAAGGCTTCAACAAGCATTCGGTGCGATTCAGCGGCTGTTTTCTTCAAATGAAAACACAGAATTAATATTGTCCGTGATTGCTCTTTATTCGGCACGAAACACGACATGTTGACTGCACTGAGGTAACACGATAATGACGCTCGATTGGCGCGAAACTTTGGTGGTATGATAGTTAAGGTTGACGCTTGATGCACACTGTCAAAGTCTTATGACATTCGACAAATATTCAGGCTTGGGCAACATCAAAAAGTTCGAACCGACATTACTTAGTTATACACCTGGTATTTTATAGACAACTAATTTTTAGTGGTTTGGCAAGTAGAAACTAGCCAATTTTACTGTTAAGATGGTTCATCGATATTAAGAGCTTTTAAATACATAGAATTGAAACTAACCGCTTTCTGACTATGTGCACTATGAAATAACTTTTTGAATCACTTTTGCAGCACTTCTACAATCCGCTGCTTTACAAACATTACATGTTGATCTCGTCTCTTTGTCAGTGTCGGTTGTGTTTTTGTGTTGTTTTTTTTAATACGTATATTTCTTTGTGTTTAATAATTTTGTTCAATAACAATAATTTTATTTATTTTGCGCGTACATAATTGTCGCTGTTTAATAATAATTGGTGTTGGTAGAAATTTGATTTGATTTAGTTTTGCATGTTTGCTTACTTTAATTTAATTTATTCTTTAATGTAAACATACATACGTACGTGAGTACATTTCTTTCTACAAGCAGTGTAAAGCAGTGATCAGTTTTGTTTTTTCATTCCCTTTTCTGCTTTGTCCGCTTACATTGCTTTACCTTAATCTCAATAGGTTGTTGTTGTTGCTGTTCAACGGGTATATTTTTCACAATTTTAACCCGTTGTAAGCACTTTTAAAAATATTTTAGGTCTTAACTTAGTCTTTTCTTTTTTTCATGATGGATTATTTTTCGTCTGAAAACTTGTTAGCTTGCTCTTTAAGAGATCAATGTAAAAGTCAAAATATATTGAATGCCATGTTTTCCTGTTCAGGTCCCTGTGAACAGGTCTTTCATGCCTCTTGTGCAGGCCTAACTAACACTATTACTGATTTATTATCCTCTAATCGTTCGGGCCTGCATTGGTACTGTCCATCGTGCAGGGCCCTGTCCCCGTCGGTGTTTTTCGACAAAATTAAACAATTTGGGGAAAATCTTAACAATTTGAATATTAATTTCAGAGATATTCTAAATAATTATTTAGACATAACTCCCCAAATTGAAAAAAGCCTTAATGAGGCTGTCTCACCCGATGTTAGTTCGCTTCAAAATAAAACTATTACTGAGGCTGCAATGGTTTTTTCTTCTACTCCTTCGATCTCTACTCTACCCAAGCAAGCTATTTCCCTGAAGAAGAAAAGAAAACTTAAACGAAAATTAAATAAGAATCGTAAGTCGAATGTTAACTTGGGTAGTGTGGGGGGGGCGAGTGACACAGCTGCTAATCGTGAAGTAACTGCCTTAGATCCCCCTCTAAATATCTCTCCGTCTACTTCCAACTTTCCCGCTTCTGCTCCTATAAATAATCCTCCACCCCTTTCCTCCACTATCGATACTCCTCTATCCATTTCTGTTATTCCTAATCCGCAAGGAGTTGTTACGATTGGTGGTTCTGTGGCACCTGTCTCCTTGCAAGCATTGCCAAGGTTGAAATCGATTTTCATTTCACGTCTTAATGCTAACACTACCACTGACAATGTTATAAACTATATTAAACAAAACCAAATTATTCCTGCCGATGCCTTCGTTTCTTGCAGGAAAATTGGTAATAAACCAACTCATGCATCTTTTAAAATTACAGTGGCATCTTCTCATGTTTCTGCCATTCTAAATTCTAATGCATGGGTGGATAATATCTTTATTTCAGAATTTAAGTCGAAAAAAAATAATAAGACTGTCCGTTCCAATTCAAAAAACTGAAGCGGCTATCCCTTTACTATCAAAATGTAAGGGGTTTGCGTTCTAAGACGCATGACATCTTTTTAGCCACTCAGAATTTTTCTGAGGATATTATCGTTTTTACCGAAACTTGGTTAAATAACACTTTTCTCAATTTGGAACTTTTTGACAACAGTTTCAATGTTTTTAGAAGAGACAGACACTTGGAAGACATTTCTTCTGTTGGTGGAGGTGTCTTAATAGCCATAAAAAATCATTTAACTAGTTCATTAATCGAAATTGCCTGCGCATCTAATATTGAACTATTATGCGTTAAAGTTACATATTGTAACTCCAATATTTATATTCTTAACGCTTATGTTCCTCCAAATAGTAGCGCAGATGTCTACGAATGTCTTTCGATGTCCGTAGAATACATAATAAATGAACTAGACACTAATGACGACATTTTATTGTTAGGTGATTTCAATCTGCCTGACCTTAAATGGACTCCTTCGGATGATGGTACATATTTTTATGCATCGTGTCCAAAAACTCGACAACAACAAATTTTTGTTGACGAAATACTTTCAAGTTTACAACAAGTAAGTTGTATAACTAATTCTCATGGACGACAACTTGACTTAGTCTTGGCTGCAAATAGTAGTAATGTTGTTGTGAGAAATGCTATCCATGCTCTTTCTACGGTTGATTCCTATCATCCACCTTTGAGTATTGTGTACCAATCTGACAATGAAAATTTAATTAATGCATGTTCTTCCATCAATATTTATGAATTCAATTTTAAAAAAGCTGACTTTTTAAAGTTGAATGAGAATTTAAGGAATAAATTAAACGACCTTATTATTTTTTTTAATAATACGAGTAATTCATTTGATGAGTGCATTCAATTTTTCTATGGTGAACTTTTTTCGGCTATAGCATTGTCGGTGCCTTATGCAAAGAGGTATGTTAATAATTCTTCATACCCCTGGTACACAAAGGATTTAAAAAAAATTCGCAATGGCCGTAATAGGGCATGGAACAAATACGTTTGTAGCCAGGACCGAAATGACTTAGTTGCTTACCAGCGACTTTTCCATGAATTTAAGGATATGTCGGCTTTAGTTTATTCTGAATATTTGAATAAAATTAGGTTGAATATTCTTCATGACCCCAAGCATTTTTGGGGATTTATTAATACAAAAAAAAAGTCTGACGGGTTTCCATCAGAATTCAGAACAGTTGATGGGCTCACTAGCGACCCACAAATTATAGCTGGGTTGTTTGCTAATTTGTTTAAAGAATCCTTTTCTACGGAATTATTTAGCCCTGAGATCAACTATTTTGAATATATGGATAACGACCCTTTAGTTTCGATTAATGAGATATATTTCTCACCTGAACTAATAGAGAAATATATCTCATCTCTTGATGATGACTTCAGCTCCGGACCTGATGGTATTCCTGCGACAGTACTAGTCAACTGTAGCTCTGTGCTGAGTCAGCCCCTCAGTTTGTTATTTAATAAATCAATTAGATATAGCTATTTTCCTAAATTTTGGAAAAATGCATACATAAGCCCCATTTTCAAGAAAGGGTGTAAAAATGATGTTTCAAATTACAGGCCCGTAGCGAAGTTATCATCGATACCGAAAATTTTTGAACGCATTGTGTACGATCAAGTTAAGGTGTGCTGTGGTGAAGTCATAACAACTCGTCAGCATGGTTTTGTTAATGGCAGATCTACAGTTTCTAACCTCCTTGATTTTACTTCCTTTGCATTAAGCTCTTTTGACTCTGGTGGGCAAGTTGACTGCATCTACACTGACTTCAGTAAAGCATTTGACAAATTACCACATAATTTGATTTTGTTTAAGTTAAAAAAGCTTGGATTTCCTTTAAGTTTTGTCAGCTGGATTGAATCTTATTTATCTGATCGCTCATATCAGATAAGATTTCGGAGGGTTTTTTCCTCCCCATTCAGCGCGACATCAGGTGTTCCACAAGGAAGCCACCTGGGGCCGCTCCTGTTCATTTTAGCAATTAATGACGTTACACATGTCATTAAAAACTCGCATCTGCTAATATATGCAGATGACATGAAAATTTACAGGAACGTGAAGGGGGTTGGGGATACTATTCCACTTCAGTCTGATTTGAAATCCTTTGAGGTTTGGTGTTCTAAAAATAACTTACATCTTAATCCTGATAAATGCCAAACTATGATTTTCACCAGGAGAAAAAATATTGTGGAGTTTGATTACGAATTAAAAGATAAGAAAATTGGTCGTGTTGATTTAGTCAAAGACCTAGGTATACATTTTGATGTAAAATTAACTTTTAATGAGCATATTAATCAAATTTGTAAAAAATCCTCATCTCTGCTTGGCTTCATTAAGAGGTGGGCAAAAGAATTTAATAGCCCTTTAGTAACGGTGACTTTATATAATACAATAGTGCGTCCTCACTTAGAGTACGCCAGCCAAGTGTGGTCACCATTTTATAATATTCACATTAATAGAATTGAGAGAATTCAAAAAAATTTTATTCGTTTTGCTCTCAATGGCTTAAATTGGATTGACTCTTTAAACCTTCCTCCTTATGAGGATCGTTTGAAGTTACTACATATGCAGTCTTTGAGCTCGCGTAGAAATATCGCGGATATACTTTTTCTGCATCAACTTGTGACTGGGTCTCTTGCTGCACCAGAGCTTCTTAATTATATTCATTTAAATACTAATCGCAGGAGTAACCGTAACTCTTATCAATTATTTTACCAACCTTTCAGTAGAACTAATTATATGGCTACAGCTCCTTTTAATCGCATGACTACTCTTATTAATAATTGCAATGTATATGATATTAGCTTGTCAAAAGGTCAACTCAAGCTTAGATTGAAAAATAACTATAGTTAATTTTGTAGCTTAATGGTTGTTGGTCTTTATGTTTGTGTTGTCCGAGCCCCACCGCATGATGGGTAAATTTTTTCTAACATTTATGCCTTGGACCATGTTAATAAATTCATACAATTACATTCATGCAATTGTATGTTTATATACATATGATCCGGGTGGGTATGTTGAGAAAGTGTGATAAAGCTAAGAAGAAATTATAAAAAAATAAAAAATTAATTGCATGTATAATTTTTTCATTTCCATTATTATATAAGCTTTTTACTTGGTTTTAAAGCTTCATGCTAAATTGCTAAGAAAGCAAATAGCTGTAGTAGCTAAACTCTATTATTATTATTATTATTATTATTATGTCAATGAGCAATGTCTCTTGCATAAATATTGCCAATTATATGATCTCCTTACATTGAATTGGCTAGCTAGGCCATGTAATTTTTGTCATCGTGCATAACCAAGTAATATGCGTTTTTAATCAGTAATTATTGTCAGTTAAATTTCTAAGCTTTTTTTTTGTATATCAAAGCTTTTCTTAAATTGCCACTGAATAGTCTCAATATCACACAGTTCATCCGAACTTTTTTTTTTTCAAAGATTAGTGATATATTTTTGAGTGTAGTTTTTTTTGTCTTAGGTTTAACAGAGCGACAATGAGGATTTGAATCTATTTGTCCTTAAAAATGAAACGTACCTACTTGCTAATGACTAAAAAGAAAGTATATACGGGTGATTTTTAAGATTTTATAAAAAAAAACAGAGTCGGTTATCTAAAATTTTTATTTTTTATATTCTTATGATCTCACAAAGTCTATTCTTAATAATTTTTTTATTGTGCGCCAAAACTACTGCTATGCTTATTAAAAGCAGCATCTATTTCATTTGACGACATTAACTCAGTACATTAAAAACTTTAACATTTTTCATATCAACTAAATAAATTCAAACAGCTAGTACCTTCATAATCTTAATTAATTTACGAGATAAAAATGATGATGTGACATCATAAACTCTTAAAGTTATAATGACAAAGTTAAAGGTGATGAAATACATAAGAATTCTTAATGATTACAACAGGAAATAGAGCGTTATGAAAACTTGTAATGTTGCTGGAAAAGCTGCAAACCGCTGATATTCAACAAAGTTCAAAAAATAAATAGCAAGAGCTGCAAAAGAAACTTTGTTTGCCTAAGTACTGAAAATTTACAGAGTCACAAAGAGCAAAGCCAACCAAAGAAACAAAAACAGCAGCAGCAACAGCAACAGTAATGAATGTCAACTTCAAGATGTCAACACTGAGAAAAAAAAACACTGGAAATGATTATTTTCTTAAAATATTTCTTTACTAATGTGGCCAGTAACTTTTAATTTAATTAATATTACTCATACGTCATGTTAAGAACTAAATGCTGTAAGCATTAACATATGTATGTAGATTTAGTAATGACATGTAGAACTGATTAAAGTATTTGCTAGAGGTAGCTTTTTGTTTGATATTAGCTGAGTCCTTTTCGCTTTACATTAACTGATTGCTTAACGTTTTCTCATAAGCTGACTTCTTCGTTTGACATTAGCTGCGTCAACATAACACAGGCCTACAAATAATGGATGATTTATTTTTAACGAACGAGTTGTATCATACGAATCAACCCTCAGAATTGCTCTGATTTGTCAGATTTTTAAGATATCCTAACCTAAATGTGTCAAAAACACTTTATTTAGCCCTTTTTGAGGTTATGAAACATCATGAGATTATTTTTTGAATTTGAAAATTTTGATGGGAGATTCGTAATCACCGACCCCAAAGTCTGCTGTATACTTATTTTTATAGAATCTGCAGACCATGTTTGCGGAGTATCATATAATGTTTGTATGACATTACGGACGTTAATGGGATAAAATCGGCGTTACATCATAATGCCCAAAGTCATAACGCCCACATTCGGTTAAGACATAACACTCAAATATTTTCCATATATATTAATGTTGTATGACATTTTTGGGTGATACGCCACAATGGATTTGTCATTACGCCCAACGATAGTTATTACCGAAAACTTTGAAAAAAAGTTTCATAACACACAAAAAAGAGGGCATATTGCTCAAATCAAAAGACTTTTGTTATTTTGCAAAGCTGATGTTTGATATAATATAGACTGACTCGCGTCCGAAGGCCACCGTGGAACCGGTGTTGGACATGCTGGAGGATGTAAACCTTTAGCCGCGGCCGAAGGCTGCTCAATAACACTAGCTTTTATGTAGAATTACTGTGGCTAGCGAAGCTATATAATGTCAAACACCTCTATAAAAGTTAGGGTAAGTGGACGGCCTGTGGCCGTGGCTCAGAATTAATATCCTCTACTATGTCCAAAAGTAATAGCCATAGTAATACCTCATAAAAGTAATTGAGTCGCCGACGTCATAATACTACTAGCTGAAAGTCATAGGGCCTAAATTGAAAGTCATAGTGCCCAGATGTACCAACAACCAATTTCTGCACAAGAAATTTGTGCGTTATGTCAATTTGTAATTAATTTTTTTTTATTTCAATTAGGCGTTGTGTCATGAATTTACTAAGATTTGGGCTTTGTGCCATAAAATAAAAAAATTTTTATCAAACTGAACGGCAATTCATAGGGCAAGACTTACACATTAAGGGGGTAGGGGCAGTCAGAATTTTAAAGAAATTGATTTTATTTGCATTTTCTTAAAGTATAATATCTTGAAAATATATTCTGAAAATGTGAAGTTACTTTTGGAGTTATTCGGCAATAAACAAAGAGCTTTCGGTAGTAAGAGCACGGAAATTCATGTGTTTCTCGTCGTTTTTCTAAAAACTATGTTTTCGGAATTGGTGACCACTGTAACTCAAAAACCGCTCGATAGATTTCAATGAAACTTACACAGTTTTTGACAAACATAAAAAGCTCGTCCATGATCGAAGGATTTTTTTTTTTTTATTCAAATATCGATTTTTTATGAACAATTCATTGTTGGTATTTTCCCGAAAACCTGGAGGTAAATTTCTTCAGGCCGCCATTTTGTTGATTTACAAAAAAAAAACCATAGATCAGTCACTAGATTATTAAAAATAATTAGTTTTTCTTATCCGATTGATTTTAGTTGGTTTTCCAAGGATTTGTGATGGTCACCTTAAGGCACTCTGTATGGGAAAGAGTTCAACACAGCTAGCTATAACTTTTTTTATTTTTAATTTTTTTTTTAAACTTTCGTCAAGTCAAGTTGAAACATAATGTAATGATGCCATATTTCACTTTTATTAAATAAATTAAATTAATACCAAAAAAAAAATTATTTAAAATGCTCTATTTTTCACGCTCCAGACTGCCCCTGCCCCCATAAGAAGATGTTTACGGTTATTTCAGAAACAAAATTTTGCAATGCCACAAAAACTCAAATATAAGGCAAAAATGGATCTTTTTTGCACTTGTAGGTTAGGATATCTAAAAAATCGGACGTTGTAGAGCAATTCCCAAGCAAAATTTGCTTTAAGGGCACCAAAGTAATTCCGAAACACTATAGCGCGCTCCTGATATAAAAATCTTCTATACCAGAGAGCTGCAGTGATCCACTCATCATTTTGGCATTCATGAATCTGTTGACACTTTCAGCTGATTCACACAGATTCACGCTCATAGAAAATTTTGTGAAACGAGCTACTATTCAGTTTCATAGCGAAGTCTGTGAATGCGAGTGTGTTTCACAATCACTTCTAGTGAATGCCGTTTCATTTCGTTTCCTTTCGTTTGAGTATATGAGTGTTGCGTGAGCTACTCATGAAAAACGATTGTATAAAAAAATTTGTGTATGTTTTTTAAAATATGAGGAAAGGACGAAATGGACTTTGAACATCATTTGGGGTGGCTTCCGACTCTGGAAGGAGCCTCCTCGACCCATTTTCGGAATTTTTGTTTTGCTTCAAACGATAGGGAAATGTCGAAATTTGACCCATGTTTAAAATCTATTTTCGACCTTCCCCCATCGATTGGAGCAAAAAAAAAAATTCCGAAAATGTGTCAAAAACGGTCCTTTCCAGGGTCCGGAGGTACTCCAAGTTATGTTGAAAGTCCATTTTCGACCTTTCCCTATCGGTTCTTTCCAGTGTAGAGGTACTCCAAGTGATGTTTAAAATCCATTTTCGACCTTTCCGTATCGATTGGAGCAAAAAAAAAATGTTTCCGAAAATGAGTCAAAAACGGTCCTATCCAGGGTCCGGAGGTACTCCAAGTGATGTTTAAAATCTATTTTTGACCTTCCTCTATCGATTGGAGCGAAATAAAAATTTCTCGACAATGGGCAAAAACGGTCCTTTCCAGTGTTTAGAGGTACTCTAAGTGATATTGAAAATCCATTTTCGACCTTTCCCCATCGATTGAAGCAAAAAAAAAAAAAATGTTTCCGAAAATGAGTCAAAAACGGTCCTATCCAGGATCCGGAGGTACTCCAAGTGATGTTCAATGTCCATTTTCGACCTTTCCCTATCGATTGGAGCGAAAAAAAAATGTTTCCGAAAATGGGTCAAAAACAGGTACCATGGTCCATTTTCGGGTTAAAAACGGTTCTTTCCAGGGTCCCGAGCCTCCCTCAGTGAGCTACTCAATGCAGTTCTCTGATGCATACCATTGTTAGCTCTTGCTTTTATCACGAAGATTGAAGAAGGGATAGACGAAAATAACAAAAACAATAAGTGTTCAGTAAATATACAAGACATGATGAAGATTTGGTACAATCAATGACGTAAAAAACCGTTTTCGGAAACAACTATATATCATATAAAATTGCCTTATTTATATCCTCCTTTAATTAGTGACTGGAAGCAAAAAAAAATATGTCTTTTTAGTGATTTTTTCTGAGTGTAAATAAAGCAAAACTGTTGATGCCGTGCAGTGCATTGCATTAAAGCCACAAAATAATGAGGTGCAACTTTTTATTTTGCTTATGCTGCCGTTGCTACATAGTGTTATATATTTCCTTATGTTCCAAGTAATTTCTGTATGCCTGCTTTTCTTTAGATAAGCATAATAATAATGAAAGAGAACGTGCTATAATTTAGAGCGAAAAAAAAAATATTATTTCAAAAACTTATGTAAATTATTAAAATTGTTACTTGAAACTTATTTACGTAAAACAACAAAAACTTTACCAAAAAAAAAACAACATCAACTACACTATAAGAAACCACTTCAAACGCATAAGGATGTTTTTCAATGGTCAACTATGCATAAAGTAAAAACTTGTTCAAGAAATCACAAAAAAGTCACCCACAGCAACAGCAACAGCAACAGCAAAAGTAACAAATTGCACGTTGCTGCTGAATGTGCTTGAAAATATTCGCTACAGTAAGTAGGTTCAAGTTTCATGGTTTCTTTTTTCTAAAATTTTCACAATTTTGTTAAATTTTTTTTATTCTACGAAAGTAAGTTGAATTAATTTCAATTTGAATAGCTATAAAACAGACTGTTATTAAAAAATTTCTATGGGATTTAGAAATTCTTAAGACTTAAGCTACGCTGCTTTTAAATAGAATATGAACGAAGTTGGATCAGGTTATAACTAAGAGACGACAATTTGCTATCATAACTTGAGTCGCGAATTGACACATTGACATTCAACTTGGTTGTGCCACTTTAAATCAATTTATAAGCTACAAAATGGGTAACTATAAGACATTTGAGTTAATAAACAAAAAATTGCCTTGGAAGAGTCTCTTATATTTCTGCCGCTGCATCAAAAATTTTCAAGAATTTACATTTAAAAATTAATAAAATCATAAAGCCAACAAAAATTTCAATTTTTTAAGTAATTCAATATAGTATATACAAAGCTTACATTAAAATCCAACAATATTCAAATAAAAACAACATACCACAAAACTTTTTGGCCTTCTTCCTTCAAAAATATTATGATTAAGTTTTCCTTAAGTAGAAATAGAAAAAACAAAGCATAGCAAAAGAAACTCGAGTTTAAACACAAAAAAGCCATTTAAACAACAAAAGGCAAAATTTCCACCCAACTCAACGATGCATAAAGCGGTAACTTTTCTTATCAAAACTTGCGCAAAGTAGTGGGCGTGGGCTAGAGTAAGGCCACAAAGACGACCAGAAAAATTCTTTGTCCTATAAGCATGACTGCGTTTTATGCTGTGCGCTTGGTTAGTTGCACTATGCCTACAATGATGCCAATAAATTTCGATATCTTTTTAAATTTTTACGCTCACGGGATTTGTAGCTAAAATATGCGAAGTCTACAATATTTAGTCGGCGATCTGATCAACATTTATAACGTCTTTAGAGGAATTCTTAACTGATATGCTGTTAAGCATCAAGCGTCGAATCAATGAATTCACATATTCGATACATCGAACAGAAAAGAGTAGCGAAAACTATTTTACTCTAAAATTGAAAGCAAAAGGCTTAAGCAAGTCAGAAATCATCTAATACAGGGGTTCTTAAACTTATGTAGTTCGAGGACCCCTTATCAAGCTAAACTTTTTTTGCGGACCCCATCCCAACTCTAGACATTTGACGTCGTTCTAAGCTTAATTTCTGACTCAATAATGTCAAAGACACTCAGGCTTGCCAATCGATGTCAAACTCAACCAGACATAAAATGTCCGGTTATCTGACAAGGTTAAGGAACGAAGAATTTTTATTTTGCTTTAATTTTTCCGATTTTTAAAGGTCTTTTCAACACTATGTATGTTACGTATGTCCAGTTTTTGAAGATCCAAAAGTTTAAAAGCATGCAGACAATACTTTCTAATAAATATTGATACTTATACCATATATCTCTCTGCATTTTAACAAATCTTGCGCATTTATAGAGGCAAACATTTTTTATTAGGATTTTCATGTAATTAAAATACAAAATGAATAAAAATTGGGGAAATATAAAGAATTAAAAAAGTTTCAGGTCAAAATTAAACTCAGACAAATATATCTTGGTCAAAATAAAGCCTAGAAAATAATTTTTTTTTTTTCATATCTTTTTTAATAAATAATATAATAATAATAAAGCTTAAAATGAAAATTATTTTTTGGTGACTATTGGTTATTTTATAAGCGAAAATTGTGATATTTTCTTCTGCAAAAGTTTTTACTTAATGAAATGGATGATGTTGTTTTCTTGAAACCAAATCCACAATATCGGGCTCTATATTCGGAAGTTTTATTCTCAGGTCTGCTTCTACATTAAGTTGGTTTCTGTACGTTGATTTTATATATAAATAGTACCGAAAAGCCTGTTTACACAAATACGTTGTACAAAACGGAATCAAGTTTTGGATGCCCTCATTTGCAAGTGCAGAATAATCGAATTTTAGGAGTAACTAAAAGTTAGTTAGTTCAATTTTATTGTACTTTAGTTTCAAAGAAGTATCGCAAGAGATAGCCATGAGTATATCTTGCTTTAATGTCGATAATTGCTTAGCAATACTAACATCTGTGTTGAATGGATCCCTGATCCAGTCGTTGCCAGAATCAGGATAGGGAAAATACTTCCGGAAGCTGCTTTTTAGAGGCATTACATATTCGATAAAAAGCATGAGCGTTTTATTATCGAGCACTTTATTAGAAAATTCTATAAAATCGCTGAGTATTGAAAAAGACTCATACACACACTTTTGAATGCGCTTTGACCATAATTCGTATTATTATAATCGCTTCTACTTTAAATAGCTAAATAAAAATGGGACTTGCGATTTCGCTTCTGTGTCAAAAATCACCAAAAAATAGAATTTTTTCTATTTCTCTGCGATAAATTTTCTAGTATCAATTTTGCACGCACTATTAACGTATAGGGTATACGATACGATATCGCACATCCCAACTGTGTTTAGCTCTTAACTTCAATTTTAAATTTATTTGAAGCTCCACCTTGTAGGCTCAAATTAAAACTTACAAAAATTGATGATGTTGTCAAACAGTGGGAAGAGTGAAAACAGTTAGGTGCTGGGCATCCCGGGTTTGAACAAAAGTAATGCACACTTTGTTTTTTAAAAATATGTGCAATCATTCAAAAAGCCATGTCAATGTAGAATTTTTAATTAATTAGTTATTTAAATAAAGCGAAAAGTTTTATGATGTAAAATTATTGGTGTCAAAATTGTTTCACGGACCCCCAGGGGTCCGCGGACCACAGTTTAAGAATCGCTGATCTAATATATTGCTATTTATGTATCTGGACTCACAAAGAAAAATAAATAGTTTTCATTAAAAATGACTTTATTGTTTTCTAAAAAAAATTGTCCGCGATGGTAGATACACTTTTCGTTACAATTTTCGTATCCTTTATGTCATTCCAATTGAGGTTGTTACGATGTTTTCGACGGAGTACACATCAGACGGTGTCCAGGATTATTTCATGTTGAGGGTCGTTACAAAACATTAATATTCGTTGTTTATTTGAATTGTAATTCATTTGTCGAAGTTTTTTTTACAATCTCTTTCTTTATAAGTTTCTTAAATATATTTTCTCCACATTTTTCTGCCTGCCTAACAAATAGGTACTTATGTTTGTCTTCCGTAGGTTTAGTATTTTCTATACAACAGGCTCGAAAGTTACGCCTTTGTCTCAGAATGGTGCTAAAGACAAGTTATGGCTCTGCTAATAAGACGAAATTGTGATGTTTGAAGGACAAGTCTATGTTCGACGACGCGAGGTGTGTATTGTCGAAATGAAACGTGCTCAAATCTTTTGCACAGATAAATGCTCATTTAAAATCATGTGCACGCTTGAAATGACTAATGCTCGTGATTGTCTCTATCTCACAGTATGTCACCAATCTGACATAATTAGTTTATTCACAGCTATAATGTACTCTGGGACAAGAACCGATTTTCGACTATTAAAGTGGTAATTGAGCGAACGGTGGAAGCGGTTGAATTCTTTAACACAGTGATTTATATAGTGTGGCAATTATTATTTATTTAGTTTCATTTATTATTGTACAAGTAGAATAAAAATAATTCAAGTATAAAAATTAAAATAATAAACAATAATAAAAAATAATAAAAATTTGCTATCCTGTTGATCCTAAGGATCAAGTGACGAAATGCAGTACTACCAGCCTCGAAATTTATATCACAAAAGTTATGTAAGTGTGGGGTCTTAGTTCCATGCATAACTATTAATTTTAAAAATCTTATGAAATTTAATACATTTCTTTAAAAATACATACAATTTGAAGTTAAAAGTAATAAAATAAAAACGAAAAAGGTTAATTAAAAAACGAAAAAAAAAATATTTATTTGGTTAACCAAGCGTTTTTTATTTTACTTAAGTTTAATAATATAGAAACAACACATCAAATTAATTTGATACCAAAAGTAGACGATTAACATCCTGATAGTCAAGGTCTAGAAACCTTAATTTTATCTTTTTTAGGAAAATAACTTTAATACGCTCATTTCTAATATGAACCGGAAGGCAGTTGAATATTCTGGGTCCAGAAAGGAACTTAAATAGTTTCGTGAGTTGTAGGCCGGTACTAAGGCTAAGTTTTGGCTATTGAACCTTAGGCCATATGCAGAGTAATTTCTGTTTATTAAATAACCACAGCTATTGAAAAATATTTTGAGCCCTTTGAAAAATAAAATAATAATAAAACACTCCTAGCAAGCCGATTTTTTTTTGCATACAAATCTAATTGCATGTTTTTGGTAAACTAATAATGGAATGATCTTAGAAGAATATGTGCCTCCCCAACATGCTATAACATACTGGACTTTCGAATGGAAAATATCATAGTAAATACGTAAAAGTAGATTGCTGTTACAATATTTACTTAAATGGTAAATTTATCTGGTAGTATCCATAAAGAATTTCTTAAGGGCAGATATATGATCATTCCAGTTTATTTTCCAATCTACTAGTAGTCAAAGATACTTCAAGGACTTAACACAATCATTGCATTCACGGTGTTCAAAGTATGCTTGGGATGCAGTGGAGGAGCAACAGGCAACATTATCAATTGAGTACTTATCACAAATATAGCTATGAAATATAAAATTACAGAAATTCCTTTCTTTGGCAGAAACGTTGAAGTACATCAGACTTGTCTTGTTACTTAAAATTAGCTTATGAGATCCAAACCAATGCCTTAAAATGTTTAGGTCATGATTAATATTAGAAGTTAAGCTATGAACTGATTCACTTGAGTACGTACAGGCCATGTCATCTGCAAATTCAATTACTTTACTCGAAAAGTTAAGTGAAAAAACTGAGTTTATATAGATCACGAAGAAAATTGCACCAAGAACCGACCTTTGTGGAACAACTATATTAATATTTAAGAAATTACTGTAATGAAAATTAATTTTAACTCTTTGTTTTCTGTTTGTAAGATAAGACTCCAGCCAGTTATATATTGAACCTCTAAATCCGCATTTGTATAGCTTATTGAGGAGACTGTATCGATAAACAAAGCTGCAAAGACACTTTTATCTTATTTGGCACTAGAGTATATATCATTACAAAAAAGAAGTAGAGCAGCCTCAGTAGAATTTCCTTCTCTAAAGCCAAATTGACTGTTGCTGGAACTTTATCTCAGCAGCTAAGAGTTAAACTTATTTTAAGTATACGTTATCACATGGATCTTTTCTGAACGAACCTTAGGTTTTTTAATTGAAATCGGTTTTCAGTATGGCCAAGAAACATGGAACCAAAGTGCTGAATTGAAGTTGAAATCATAATCACAAGCCAAAAAAATCAAAAGTTATAGTACTTCCCCTCATAGCAGATGGGCCAGTACAAGATCAGCAAGATCTGCCTCAAACTCTGATCATTTTACAGTAATCCTTTTAGACTCCTATATCATTAGTACACAAGAGTTACCTACAGAATATCAATCATGACTTCATTATAGGGTATTACTGTGGTGGCTTAATCTATTGCATCTGTGTTTCTCTGGCTACAATTTGCTCTAATATATTTTGTTTTGCTTTGGGAAGCCGATGTGATATATTGTGTTTCGAGGTAACTTTTGTTTTTCGCATCTGTTTCGTGCTTTTTTTTTGGCTATATTGTTTAAAATAAACTACGTCGTAATCAATTAAAATATAATGAGCGTGCCAAGAGACTTGAATATTTTTAGCATTATATTTGAGATCACGTTTGAAGCGATGTAAATAAGGGACTATTTGGAATGTCTCAATCAGTCAACCTAGGGACATATCTCATATTCAGAATAGTAAAAATTTTTAGGGAAAATATAAGTGTGCCATGCTATAGACTGCTTAAAATGTTTACGACGGAAGGTATCAGCGATGATTCTTTCGAATGCAGCCAGCTAAAAAAAACATCCAATAGACACGAACATCATTATATTCAAAATTAAGGGGTGAAATGAGAGGTCATATCAGGCGATATAAATAGAAAAGCTGTATTAGTTCGTTCTACATCAATAGCTCTAAAATCTATTATAGTTGATTAATCATTGCGGATTCCACATTACTGCGATCGAATAAATTGTTAACTTCAAAGTTCTACCAATTATGTTGGAGAATCTTCTAATTTAAGTTCTTTTTAACTTAACGGCCAGCTATAAATTTTTACATATTTTTAGTCTAAATTTACGTTATTTATATAGCTGACATATGTTATTGCTGAAGTAAATCGGTGCTACATTATTTAAGTCTGAAATCAACTATGTTGTTTAAAAATAATACCTTCATTACTATATGCACTTTGAAGTTGTACAATATATCTCTTTTAAACGGGCACTAAATTAATTTTACATTTCTTAAGCGTATAAATATTTAATTAAATATGGCTGTAGTAATATGTTGTTAAGCTGCACCGAAACATAACAAGCTTAACTTGTCGTATGAGTAACCTCAAATTCAATGCATTAATATTTAATGTCACACGTCAAACATAAAGAAACTGCGTTAAGTTTAACAAAAAAAAAATCGTTTGAAAAAATTCCCCTTTATTGCTAATAAACTCTTTCTTGTTGGCAACACTTGAATCAATGTCCATTACGAAATAAGAGCAACCTGCCTAATCTACAACTAATTCAATATTCTACAAATTCAAGCAGCTTTTTATGAATGTACATATGTATGTATATATATTATTTGTAGTTTTTATAAGAATTTGACTTTTTGTTCATGCAATATGAGCGCAATGTACAGAATTTCATTGAATGCGGTAATCTTTGGAGTGCGCCTGTTGAAAACAAGCCAATATTGTCTGTCTGCCTGGCGCCTCTTCGTTTTGTTATTGTTAAGAAATGGAAATTTCTTTTCATATGTCTGCATTTTTTTTTTCATTTTCTTTTTTTTTTTATTATTTGTTTGCATTTCTCTTTGGCAACTGCTTTTGACCTTTTGTACAACTGACAAAATTATCTTTATTATATAATTTGAGAGGCATTTGGATTTGCACAAGAGGTTTGAAAGAAGGTGATTTGCTTTTTTCTTGGATCAACTCCAAAAGAAAACACTTGAAAGAAAAATAAATTGAATTACTAAAAAGGCTACTTTTGAATTTAAAGTTTTGTAGGAAAATATATTAAGCTTTGAAATATGTTTAAAAACGAAGAGTTGGCAATTAATGGATTAAGCGATTTTAAGAGCAGAATTTACAAAATTAGAAAGAGTTCATTCTAAAGATATGGAGCGAACTTTGACAATACATTGGTCAGAACTGTCCGCTTCCTGACTTCACAGCGGTATAAAAGTTAGTTTTCTCGACAGCATACCTAAAATAATTAATCTTCTTCTGTCAGCGCACACAATTTAAAGATATGACAAAATTTATTTAAAGAATTCCAATATCTTAAAGGAATCAAAAAGTTAATCATTAAAACAAAAAAAACTTGTCATGCAATTACTTTAGATTTAAGTTATTTCGCTGACCCAAAAAAAAAAAAAAAAAAAAAAACCCTTAACATTTTATGCCAAAAAGTTTTTGTTGTTTTTTTTCTCTTGGTATCGCTCTGTTGGTAATAAAAGAAACCGCGTAATACCATAAAATTTAATATGAAATACATTTTTGCCAAAAAATAAAAGAGCAACTATAAAATATCAGCTTACATCACCGCAGCGTCGCAGCCGCAGTGTTTGAAAATTGTTTTCATCTGCAGCATCTTTTTTCGGTTCAATTCAATGCTGCTGTAGCTTGCTCTATGCCATTTTTCATTCACTGCAAATAATGCGATACTAAAAAATAAAAAAAAAAAAAAAAAAAAGAAAATACAAAATGACGGAAAAAACATATAAAATATATATATATATATATTATTTCGTATCCGCTGGGAGCTAGACTCTTGGAGTTTAGCACCAATGTGCTATAGTATAAAACAAACAGCAACTGCAGCAACTTTCGTCTGCAATGCAATTTGTAAAATTAAGAAACATTTGTGTTTGAGCCCTGCATACCCCTATGATATTCGCTCAGGCTATGTGAGCATAATGGAAGCGTGCAAAATTCGCTGAAATTTTGGTGCAACCCTCTGGCGTTGCAAGTTTTCTTCGCGAGCGCATTAAAACCCATTAAAAATAGTTTTTCATGCAAGTTCCCTTAGCTGGGAATTGACGTTGTTTTGTTTTTTTTTTTTGCTTCTCTTCAAATATCAGCGGAAATTTTAGATTTTTTTTTGTGCAGTTTTATTTTGATATACCCCCCTCCATATAAAATAAATTACAAACCAACAATTTTCTGAAAAGAAAGAAATCGTGATAAATTTATTGTACATCATTTCTTGTAATCGTATTTTCTTTAAGTTTTTCCCCCTGTTGACCTTTTTTTTCTCGAGTTTTTGTCTTTTTATTATTTATTTTCTTTTGTCGTCAACTCATTTGTTGTTAGATTTTGTCTGTCTGCTTGTCGTTTGTTATTTGGTGCAACTGCCACTGCAGCTGCTATTGCCATTGCTGCTGCATTTGTTGCCTGGAATTTTCCTATTTTCTGCCACTTGTCTTAGTCTACGACATGAAGAAGATGAATGTTGGCAAATGCTAAGATTCCATCAGATTTGTGTGCATGTATTTGTTTTATTCGGCTAAAATAACATTGGTATGGGTTTAGCTGTCTAAAATTTTTGTGAAAAATGTTATGTAATTTTTTGACTAATTGTGTGATTTTAGTGTGTCAAAATAAGTTTGCAAGTGATAATTAACCTTCAGAGGAGGTGCAACAAGTTTACCTTGGAGTAAGACGAAGTTAAAGCTTTGCACCGATTTTATTCAGTATATTCATATTTTTTGCTTTAAGTATGTTTGAATTAACTAGAATGCAGATGACGCTCAAGTTTATCTATCACGACAAATTTTTCTTATGGAAGATATGTCTGACTGTACAAAATAACGACATTGAGCTAAACTTTTATTTTCATATGTCTCGTAAACATTAACATGCATTCGGGGATTCCCCTTTTCATAACATTTTACATCATTTTACAGACATGCTTCTCTGACGAGTCAACATTTCAACTTTTGGTTGACAAGAGTAAGTTTGTCCGTTGTTACCCTGGTGTGCAGTTCCAACCTGACTGATTTCTAGAGAGGGTTAAACACCCGACTAGCGTCATGGTGTGATCTGTGATCTCAGCGAAAGGCCGTGAAAAGGACCATGAGACAGGACCAGTACAAGCGAGTACTTGAGACTCGCCTTCTGCCCCAGCTCGAGGAATGGTTCCTAGTGACTATCGTACGTTTTTATGCACGACACGGTATCTAACAACAAATCCGGAAGTGCTACTGGATTTCTACCTGACAAAAACATAGGCGTTTTGCTTTGGCGGCGAACTTACCTGACTTGAATCTCATAGAGAACATGTGGAAAAACTCCAAACGGGCGATCGCGAAAGGATTGATTACCACTACGCAGAAATTGATTGAAACACTTATCAGAGAATGACATCACAACACCGAACTCCTACAAATCCAAAAAAAATGAATACAGAGCATGCCCCGAGGCATACAAGCCGTAATTGTAGCTAAGGGTGGTATCACCAAATATTAATGTTACTTGCATAAAATTTTATAAGGATATGAATATTACCCTTACGAAAAAATAAATGAGTGTACAATACGAATTATGTTGTTTTTATTATCTAAATAGAATATTATAATAAAAAAAAAATACTTACTAAGCCTAGCACCAATTATTTGCTCAAAAAAATCATTTAAACTAGAAAATACAAAAATATGATTACTGTAGATGAATTTCTTTTGACGAGAAACCTAGATATATGACATGATTTTTAATTGTGCGATTTTTATTTTTTCGATCAAAAATAATCGTTTTTCTTAATTTCTATTTTTTTCGATCGAAAATAATCGTTATATTGGATTTTTATTTTTCCGATCAAAAATAATCGTTATTTTTGATTAAAATTTTTTTCGATCAAAAATAATCGTTATCTTAAATTTTTATTTTTTCGATCAGAAATAATCGTTATTTTTAATTTCTATTTTTTTCGATCAAAAATAATCGTTATTTTGGATTTTTAATTTTTCGATCAAAAATAATCGTTATTTTTAATTTCTATTTTTTTCGATTAAAAACAATCGTTATTTTGGATTTTTATTTTTTCGATAAAAATAAAAGTTATTTTTAATTGTATTCAGTTTGGTGTGAGGTCACTCAGACTATACCAACCTCGAAATCGAAAAAGCCAAAAATGGTGGGGCTTAACCGGACAGTGGGTGGGACTAATCCGGACAGTAGCGCCAAAACCAAAATGAATAATAAACATGAAGGCACATTATGTTTAAATCTTATTTTAAATCTTTATGTATGTATTTCGATATGTTTCGCACAAAAAAAGATTGTATTTGATTGAAAAAATGTTGATTTTAAGTGCTAAACGCAAAACGATGATGAAAAAAATTTGGATAGAAAAACGAAAATATTATTTTTCAACGAACACTTAACGGAAAATCGGAAAATATTGAAATTCATTCAAAATCTGCATCTGAATCGGTTAATGCATGTGCATCATCACTCGTTCGGAAACAGTTAACAGTATTGAATAATTCATTTAAGAATCCTTCATGCTCTTCAAATATATTTTCGTTGAGTGGATAGAAATCAGCAACTGCACGGCGCGCCGCGGCATGAATGATGGGACGTTTCATTGATTGTGACCGCGGGAGGGTAAATGGCCAACCCTATCGTAGAAACATTCAATGTGCTTTAGAAGTGTTTATGAATAACAAACACGAGTTTTAAATTACAAATAATGTGTCCGGTTTAGCCCCACCAAAAAGTGTCCGGTTTAGCCCCACCGTGTCATTTTGTTAACTCGATCGAAAAACATTGATGAAAAATATTTTATCATAAAAAACACTAGCACCATTCGATTCAGCACATCTTAATTACCTAAATATACTCACCGAATATTCTGCGCACTTGTATATTAACTTCATAGCCCAAAAATTTTGAAAAAAAAAATTTTACCTTAAACCAAAAAATACATGTGTCTGCACTCTTCGAACGACTGACGCTAAACTGAATGATCAAATTTCATCGACACTTGTGAAGTTAGTAGCTTATGACGGGATGCGTTCAACGCGCATATGGATGTTCCGATATTCAAAGTAGTTTTTGATTAATCGCGACTGTCCGGTTTAGCCCCGCGTCCGGTTTAGCCCCAGCCTTCCCTACAATATTTACACAAATTTTTTTTTAAATAAAGGTTAATAAAATAACTTCTCAATAATTTTAAATGTTGTTACAATATATGCTATCTAATAGTTTTGGGAATTTTTTTTATAACGTCAATTTTTTGCATTAATTTATAGATAACTAGTGACCGGCGAAAGTCGGCGTAGTTTGATTAAGTTTTTCAAATAACTGAAAGTATCTAAAAACTATTTTCCAAACATACTATACCCACCATGTCCCGCCAGTAGAACACTTTTTTCAGAAATAGGAAGCTGAAGTTCAAGCAGACAATCGAAGCTTGGCTTAAACAAATACTGGAATATCAGTATGAATTAGACGAGCAAAGTGAGTCTGATATCGATCATGAAGATGATGACGTACAGCAAACCAAGAGGGGAAGACCTAATAAACCTTTCCATGAGAGTTCTGACCGCTCTCAAAGAAGAAAACTTCTGAAGATCTCGGAAACTTGTGGCTAAGTGGATATCAAATACTTTTTTCTTTTAGAAATTTATAACGATGTTTATATTAAAGGGTTATATTTCCTCTTTTAGTTGGAAAGAATGGAATTTAGAACTTTATTCATTTAGAAGATACAGATTTTTAATTATCAATATAAAAAAATTTAATTTTTGGCGCAAAATGCATGAAAATATATGGAAATCTGCATAAAGTCAACTTCCCCCTCAAAAAAAGGGATAAAGAAAAAACCGAAAAAGTTATAACGATGTTTCATATTAAAGATGTATGTTTCCTCTTTTAGTCTCAAAAAATTGCATTAAAAAATTTTTATTCTGAGTACTGAGTTCATTGTTTCAGTATAAGCTGGAATTATTTGCACATCCTGGGAAATGACTTTGTAACAATAACTCAATTGTACACTTAAAAACGGAACTCAATGATTTGTTAGTAAGGACTTTCCCAAAAGACAAAATAATTTACTCCCCCGAAGAGCGTTCAATAGAAAAATACAGCTCTTGTGTTGAACACATACAGACATAATTATATATATATACATATTATATACGCAATTAATATCCTTAAAATTTCTATTAACAATACAAAATGATTTCAGAATGTTCATAGATAGATAAGCTATCTTTTGTAGTATTATCCAATGCAATGACCTACTTTTGGTAGATGATACCACGATTGTACTACACATGCAAATATAATAAACTCTTAATTGTGAATAGGAGTATGAAATGTCATTCCCAATTAATTTTCTTATTTCCAACATAAATATGGGTTAGATCCTCTTAAGTTGTAAGCAGAAAAAAAAATGAAGCACATGAAAGGACGAAAAAGCAATACATGTTGCCTTGGCAATAATGTTGGCAAAAAAATATACGAAAAAATTTTGAGTTAATCCAATTAAAAACGAAAGATGTAGAAAGAAGAAGAGGAAAGCATAAAACACAAACTGAAAATCATGAATCACTTCTCTAGACTTATGTAACTTAAGAGAATTTGAGACAAAAATACAAAAAAAAGAAAGGATTTAAACAAGGAGCTTATTCAAACTTTTTTGCTTGAGCTACATTTTTGTGTGCCCCAATGATTGCCAAGTTTATTTGGTTACTTTTAAATTTAAGTATTTAAGCTATGAAACAAAGGTTTTACGCTTAGTATATGGCAATATATAATGTATCTATTACTTATTATTAAACGAGCTAAAATTTAAATTAAATTTGCTCATTTTATTTCCAACTGCTGCAACTAAGTAAATTCGCGCAGTGCATGCAAAGTTCATAATTAAATCTTAAAAATATAACTAAAAGTTACGTTGACACTTTTTAGTTTGCAACAAAATGAGTTTTTGCAGCAAATTAAAGGAATACAATTCAGAGAATTTCCTTACGCCCATGCTGTTACGCAACTCTTCTGCAGGTGTTGTCAGCTTGTGTCAGTTGCAACACAGTTTGGCGTCCGTTGCAAAGAATTTTAATTTCCTGTTCGCATTGTGTGTGTTTTTTTTTTCTTGTACTGCTGTTACAATCTTTTTTTTTAAATTTTCACAATATCAGCATTACATTATTTTAAGATACAAAAGGCAACAAACAAATATTTAAGTATTTGCTGCTGAATTTTATATTAAAAATTCCAAACTGAACTTAGATGGGATGTACGTAACAAAAGAATGAAAACAGTTGAATATTTTTGGTTTAATCAATTCTTAGTTGACATTTTGCAGATAGGGTTTTGCAAAAAAGTCATTGAATTTAGTTTTGAATTTAGCACATTATTCAAAAAGTCACTACATTTTGATTTCATTGTAAATCTACAAATGTGCCAAATGGCTCTGGTGGTTCTGTTTTGCTTAAAAACCTTATAGAAACTCTTCAAAAATATTTTAAGTGATGTGCTCCTATTGGTATACCCTATATATGTATTTATTGTATATAGCAGCAATGCTATACAATAGCCTGTCGAAATGCAAATTATTTGATTTAAAGTTCTATTGAAATAAATTTTCAAATCTTTTGTCTTAAAAATCTTCAAGTATCACTTAAGATTAAGTTTTTGTCACTTTGGCAAATGCAAAGGACAGCTACACAGACGCTCTTATCTTATAAATTCGATAGTCAAGTGTCCTGTCATTTTGGTTATTTAAGAGAGTCCGCCTGATGATGGCTCTTCAAAGTTGCACAAGTTGGTTGCAAAAAGCTCTTCAACATCCTTGCAATGTTCAAGTCAAATGTGCAAAGTTGAAAGTGTGGTTGCTGAAAACAAAAGTGAGAAATTAAGTTATGTGTGGGAAGGACGTTGGCTGCGGAGGCAGTTGCAGTGCATGACATTTGCTTATGTTGTCAAAATGTGAACTTTATGTACAAATATTGGACTGTTTTTATACCCTACACAGAGGGTATATTCACTTTGTCATTCCGTTTGTAACGCATAGAAGGGGGCGTGGCAGGTATAGAAAAGTATATATATTATTGATCAGTGTCACCACCTGAGTTGATATAGCTATGTCCGTCTGTCTGTCTGTCTGTTGAAATCACGTTTACGAGAAAACTAAACAAGTTAATTCAATGAAATTTGGCACACAGGTCATACCTTCTAGCAAGCAGCTAGCATATCAAAATGGGCAAAATCGGGTCACGACCACGCCTACCACCCATACTCTATGTAAATATACCTCAGCCCTTTTTGAAAAAAGTTGCTGCGATTTTGATGAAACTTGGTGCTTTGGTAAAAATGTGAACAAGATTAAGATTGGGCTAGGTTTTAAGTTTGCAAAGGCTCTTAAAGGGGCGTGGCACAGCCCTAAATTTTAACTTTTATGTCGCCATAACTTGTAAACCGTGTAAGATATTGTGATGAAATTTGGTACACGGATACAGATCATATATATCTTGAATTGTGTTTAGAGTGGGCGGAATCGGGAAAGTGGGCGTGGCACTTTTTAACAATTAAAAATTTTGATTTCGTATAATTCTAAATTGGCAGATTCGATTTTCATAAAAATTTTACGGATGATACTACTGAGAGCAGTCATCAATACGAGTTTCATTAGTATACTGGAAAAACTTGTTGAAGGGCGTGTCACAGCCCACAATATTTATAAACGTTATAATTAGAGAACTAACAACGTAATCGTAATGAAATATTTGGTATCGCAGATATACTTGCTAAAAGGTATCTTCTTATGAAAATTTAATACAATAGAACCGGTGGGCATGGCACCTTCCATATAAGCAAAACACGTTTAATACTATAGATAGTGTGCAATGAGAGTAATCTTCATAAAATTTGGTGCATAGATGTCAATTATTATAAGCTATAAAAATAAATAATCGACGGGATTTCATCAGTGGGCGTGGCACCTCCCATATAAAGTTGGAAGTGATATTTTAAGAGAAATATTGCAGCAATTGGCATGAAATTCGATGTACATAAGTGGTTTACTTGCTGTAAGGTATGTCAGCATCTAAAGCGGGCGAAATAGCACCACTGGGCGTGGCACCTCCCATACAAGTAAAATACCATAAGTCGCATATCTATCGAAATATATTAGCAATCATACTGAAATTTGGTAAAAGAGGTTTGTTTATGGAAACTATTTCTGGATCAAAATCAGTCTCAATTGTATCAGTGGGTGTGTCACCGCCCTAAATTTTAAGATTAATTAAGGCATATATCGCAAACTATACCAGCTATTTTGCTAAAATTTAGTATTTGGATGTTAATGATGAATATAATTTATTGAATCAAAAGTAGGCGGAATTGGAGAAGTGGGCGTGGCATATTTGGTTTTCTGCATTTCTATTCTATTTTTTTCGACATTTTCCACATTCTTTTGACTTTTTAACTTTTCCCAATATATTCCATATGCATATTTTCCACTTTTTCAAGTTTTTTCAACTTGATTCGACATTTTCTTTATTTTTTCATGAATTTTGAATTGTTTCAACATTTTTCAACTTGTTGCAATTATTTTTGAGTTTTTTAACCACTTTCAACATTTTGCACATTTTTTCGACTTTTTCAATTTCTTTTCACTGTCTGCAATGGTTTCCATATATTTTAGACTTTTTGAATTTTTTTCAACTGTTTCAACACTTTTCAATCTCTTTGAACCTTATTACATTATTTTCGGCTTCTTCAACCTTTTCAACGTCTTTTTCAGGGCAGTGTAGGGTATGTGAGTTTCGGCCTGGCCGAAGATAACACCTTTACTAGTTTATTTTTTAATTGGTGTTCTGCCTAATTTATTTGAATTTATTTTATATTTTGTAAATTATTAGCGATTTCACCTATAGGCAGTTAAACTTCAATGCTAATAAAAAATTATCGTATCTATACAAAACAGGCATCGGTTTTAGTCTTCCATTATATGAACTTAAAAGATAACTATTCTTGATAGCAGATGAATCAGAAAGAGACGATCAGTTGCAAAAACTTAATCCTAAATCAAGAGTATTTAACTTTAAAACATAAGAAAAATTAGTAAGCAATATCCTTTTTTAGCACAAATATGTTGATTTGAGCTAAAGCACTACAAACCATTTCCATATAGCTAAGTAATTTTATTATTATATACAGATTGTATGAAAAAAGTGCTTCTAGCTCTTGTCAAATTACCCCAGTTTTATTTGAGTCGAAATATTCGTCTGAAATTTATAGCCCAAGAGCCGACTGTAGAAAAGTTGAGTGTATAAGATTACAGCTTGAAATGTATGGCAAATGATAGAGCTCGATAAGCCTAAACACAATATATAAGGGTTGCCATCCGTTTTTTGGGCCAACATTTTTTAGAAAAAAGTTTATGGTTTAAGATTCCAGCTTAAAAAGGTGTCAAATGATAGAGCTTGAAGAGCCTAAATATAATATTTAGGGTTGCTTTGCCGAATCCCACCCAAACATGGGTTGCCACCTGTTTTTTGGGCCAAGATTTTTCAGAATTTTCAAATGTTTATGTTTCAAGATTTCAGCTCGATATGCATGTCAAATGATAGATCTTGATGAACCTTAAAAAAAATATTTCGAGTAATCTTGTCGAATCCCGTCCCAAAAGTGGGTTATGGTTTAAGATCGTAGCTTGAAATATATGCCAAATGATTGACCTTAATGATCTGTAATAAAATATATAGGGTTGCCTTGCCGAATCCCGTCCCAAATGTGGTTGCCTCCTGTTTTTTGGCCAAATTTTTTTCAGAAAAATTTTTATGGTTTGAGATTTCAGCTTGAAATGTGTGTCAAATGGTAAACCGTGATAATAGTGCTTTGGCGAAACTAACCCACCAGGGTTGCCTAGTCAAAGCCTGTTGCGATGGCCGAAAAAAAACCGGCTTTTTTCCGAGTTTTTTTAATAGAAAGTGTATAAGGTTGATGATCCTAAATGAAATATATAGGATTTTCTTTTTGAATCTTGTAGTAAACTAGGGTTGCCACCTGTTTTTGAGCAAATTTTTTTTTTTTGTAAAAAGTGTATAAGATCACAACTTGAAATGTATGTCAAATGATATAGCTCGATGAGCCTAAATAGAATATATTCTATATAGGTTGGTAGGTAGATCTTGATGAGTCTAAAGCTCATCGAGCTCTATCATTTGAAGTCAAAAAAAAAAGTCGTAAACTGCCATTTTAAAAGCAAGAAACTGCATAAAAATTAATTTTTCTTCTTTTGAGTCCCTAAGCTTTTGCCAAACCTGCCAAGATAAAAAAACACGTTATGTTAATTTCGTGGAACGCTTTTTTATCAATATAATTTGTGGAGTTGTCAAGAACTATTTTCGCTTTATATAACATGCAGAGCAATCAAGCCAACAGTAAACTGAGGAAAGAGAATGTTTTCTACAAATTTTCTTGATAGACCCTTAATATATTTATTAACTATCAAAAAATTTTAGTAGATATTACTATGTGCTTAATTGGAAGTCAAAGTGTTGTTTATTGAAACGAACATGATATCTAATTGAGTATTTGATAATCCTACTATATAAATACTAAAAAATTCTAATTATATTTAAGTAAAACACTACATAATTATTTTTGCATGATACATAACTCAGGTATGTACATATTTATATATTGCTTGGATATACATAGGTACAGATACGAAAGCGACGATATGAAAAAATATCGATTTTTTTATGTAGCTAAGTAGAAGAAGAAAATTAGATATTACAATAAATTAAATATATTTTAATTACTTTTAATGTTAAGCTTTATTTCTTTAAATTTATATGTAGATGTATTTAAAATGCTCTTTTTTTCAAGACTATTCTTAGCAATTTAATATCATACAAACGTCAGAAAGCAAATGACGCTTCATGCATCAAAATTTACTTTCTCGTCCTATACTGCCCTTAGAAGAGAAATGAGCGTATCTCAAAAAAATTCATATTCATATTTTTTGAGATTCGCACTTTTCGCTTCTGAGGGCAGTAAAGTTTGTTTTCAAAAAGTACATAGTTACATAAACGTTTTTTTTCTGTTTGAGCAATAATTTTATTATTTAACGTCGATGGATCTCAATAGGCGGTTCTTCAACATAAAACAATGAAAGTTTTCCCATGTACCTCAAATTGTTATATTTAAACGTTGTGGTGAATCTAAAATTTCTTAGTAAGCCAGCAAGCAATACTTTAATGGTGAAGAGGGCATAACGCCAACCTTGAAAACAAAAAATACGAAGTTAAAAAATTTGTTTTTGTCTAAAATATAAACAATTGCTGCCATTTACATACCAATGCAATTTCGGGCACCCTTTGAAAAAGGCATATAAGCATAAGAATGCTTTCCTTGAAGATTTGCAGGCAAAAAATTATCAGGATTGAATTGTTCAGCATTTGGACCCCAAATATCAGTACGACGATGCAAATGAAAAATTGATATAACAATTTGTAAGTCTTTCGGTAGTAAAACGTCTTTGTTCAATTGTGTATCCTTTACTACATGACGTCCTATAATCGGTACTGAAGGATTAATTCTCAACACTTCATTTATTATCATATCAAGATATGGCATCTGCTCAATATGCGAATATTCCATTTCAAAATTTTTATCGGGAAAAACGCTGATAATTTCTTGATATAATTTTTCTTGTACCTCCGAATGCATTGCGAGCATTACCAATGCTGCAAAAGTGGTGTTAGCTGTAGTTTCAAAAGACTGCGAGAAAAATATTTTTTAAAATTATTTAAATAATTTTGAAAAAATTCAACACTTACTGACGCCACAATTGTATCGGATTCACATTGAATATCTTGCAATGTGAATTGTTGTTTTTGGTAGAGCTTTATCGCCTGATCAATAAATATGTTGGAAGTTTTCTTTATGCTCACATCAGCTGTTTCATCATAGTTGACAGTTTCAGTTGTTGTCTGGTTGTTTTCATTCCTTTCAGAGCTTTCTATTTTTTGCTGTATTAGCTAAGAGTTTGTATGAAGAATTTATTTTTAAATCAATTACAAATATTTCTCAATAGTTCGTGGATACCTCATTTGTGAATTTTTTGAAATACTTTTGTGTTTTTCTATATTGAAATGAGACGAAATATAGAATGGTGTCTATATTGAGCAATGAGAAGATAATTTGTATCATGCACTGTTTACATAAGCTGTAAGCAAGGTATTTGATTACTTTTTTTGACAGTTACGAATTGTAATTATTTGACTTACTATTGGCTCTTTTTTGTTAAATCTTCATCTACTTCATCACCATCCAACATAACTTTCCCCATTGTTGTCTCTACAAAAAAAAAAATATATATATGAGTGATTTTCATCTAACTGTTGTTTTTATGTCCCCTGGTGGTTCTAGCAACCTATTCATATTTTTTTATAAATGATTGACACCTTGTTAGAGTCACTGAGACACGATCCTGCAGCAATCATATCGACTTTTATTTACCGCGATCGCCAGCGGTGAAAATAATTCATTTTGTGGGCGATGAACCAACGACTCAATACTGGAATCGCAAGATGTTTAACCTCGTCATGCAATATATACCTCGATGCTATCCCCAACTATCTTCGGTTTCTTATAATTTCACCGAAGCGGGACATGGAAAAAGTCCAGCAGATGGCATTAGAGGTAGTTTAAAAAAAAAAGCGGATGACCAAGTGAAATAGAGACATGACATTCCTGATTTTGAAACCTTCGTTGAAACTCTTCGGCTTCGTGTGAAAAGTATGCACATCGACGTCGTGACAAGTGAATATATCGAGGCTATTTATGCTGTACTTCCACTTCAAATTGACCCATTTGTTGGCACAATGAAAGTACATCAGTATACTTGGACCAAAAGCAATCCCACCGACATCTTTTTCAACCAGGGACCGTAACGATTATGCATTTTATGATAGAAATAACTGCATAATCGTTATTTCAGGTTTCTATTTTTTTCGATCAAAAATAATCGTTATTCTGGATTTAAATTTTTACCGATAAAAAATAATCGTTATTTTGGATTTTTAATTTTTCGATCAAGAATAATTGTAATTTTTAATTTCTATTTTTTCAATCAAAAATAATCGTTATTTTGGATTTTAATTTTTTCAATCAAAAATAATCGTTATTTTTAATTTCTATTTTTTTCGATCACGAAACGCTCGGCACGCTAGCTATACTGCGGAAAAATTATTTTTGATCGAAAAAAATAGAAATTAAAAATAACGATTATATCTGATCGAAAAAATAGAAATCTAAAAGAACGATTTTTTTGATCGAAAAAAATAGATATTAAAAATAACAATTATTTTTAATCGAAAAAATAAAAATCCAAAACAACGATTATTTTTGATTAAAATATATAGAAATAAAAACTAACGATTATTTTTGATCGAAACAAATATAAATCCAAAATAACGATTATGTTTGATCGTAAAGAATAGAAATTCAAAATAACGATTATATATGATCGAAAAAAATAGAAATCCCATGTAACAATTATTTTTGATTTTTAAAATAAAAATCGCATATTTAAAAATCATGTCAAAAGAAATTCATCTGTATACTCAAACTCACATTTCCAATTTTCCTTCATTGTGATTTTTTTGAATTTAATTACAGAAAATAACGATTATTTACGGACCCTGTTTTCAACTCATTAAGTTGCTAGGATTGTTGTTTTGAAAGAGAGTGCAAGCATTTCTTTATGGGAAATTTATATAATGGTGCTGCTATAAACAAGTCAACCGTAGCAAAAATGTTTAAGGAATCAGTTCCGAGCACCATCAGAGCAGGATGCAGTTCAAAGAAAAAAAGGCAAGTTCGAGAAATTTAAAGGATTTTATATTCTTAAGATGACGATAAAATCATATAAATGCTACTTTATTTACCAATAACTTTTTTTCGGATCTATACCAAAAACATACCCTCCCAAAACAATTTAATTTTTTTGCTTTCATACTTATATAAAGGTACTTGAGTAAATATAATACCCCGGTGCCTCTGAGTAAAATTTGTACACCTTCAAATACAGTCAGCTACAGGCAAGTGTCACTAAGCGACGCAGGAAATAGTTTGCCAGCGATGGGCAAAATATGAAAAATGGGTCAATTTTAGCTCTATATAACAAACACGTTGTTTTTCTTAAGAAAAATAACCAAAACAACGAGCACATGCAAACGGTGCGATTCAAGCAAGATCAAAAGCGATAAAATTGTTTACCAAATCTGAAAATGCACAATTACTATATAGTGTCAGGAGATTCCTGAAATGTATATAATCCGTAAAATCGTAACTGATCATTCACCTCTTTTATGGCCATTTGAAGGTAAACGAACCGTGCAGTTTCTTTTAAGATCAAGTGAAATTTTAAAATATGCTATGATAACTGTTTTTATGTATTTTAAGTCGTTGCACACGATGAGGTCACTTATTTTTGTAAATATGCAAAGGTTTTTGTGTTATTTGTCATATTTCATAGAAAAAAATAGATAAAAAAAAAATTTTTTTTTGTCGACTGAAAAACTTGTGAAAAAAAATTTTTTTTTGTCGGCCGAAAAACTTCTGAAAAAAAAATTTTTTTATTATCTTTTATGGGCTTTAAAAGTAATTTTGACTAAAAATCACCACAAAGAAAAAAAAATAAAAAATTTTTTTATAATTGGAAATATTAAAAAAAAATTCTTTTAGGCCTTAAAACTAGTGAAAAATAATTTAAATTATAATGCTCGTAAAAAAACAATAAATAAAAAAACTTTTATATTAGTTGTGTTATTCACCGTTTTTCATGAAAAATATATTTAGAAAAATCTTTTGGGCCTAAAAACTAATGAAAAAGAATTTTTATATATTTTTGTTTTATGGGTTTTAAAAGTATTTTTGATTATAAGCCCACAAGAAAAAAAAATAAAAAAATTTTAATTTTTAATGTCTTATTCACATTTTTTCCTGGAACCTTTTTTTATTAATTTTATCGGTAAAAGTATTTACCTTAAAATGACCCTTAAACGAGTAAATGAGCAGCTCCGATTTTGCGGATCATGTATTTGCATGCATTTTCAGATTTGGTTGACAATTTTATCGTTCTTGATCTTGCTTGAAGCGACCCGTGTGCACTCACCACTGCTACGTAATGCACGAGATTTGTATTATTGTGGCATCATTAAAAAAAAGCAAAAAAAATAAACGCAGCGAGCGAACAAGAAAACAACAATGCGCTCAATGAGAACAGCTTCTCTCGTTTCGTTACATCAGTGTACTTTTATTTCCACACTCTCTCTCTCTCTCTTGTTGCAATCTTGAAATTGGCTTTTGGTTTAATGTAGGATTTTTTTTGTTCCTATCGAGATTTGTTCTATTGTTGAAATTGTACTTACCAACGCTTATGCCTAATGAAATTCTTTGCAACATGTCAAGAAGCTTTTGTTCACCTTGGCCAACTAAAACGTCGAATTTCGAAAGCGCTAAGCTCTTAGCTTTATTAAATGTAGGAAAAAAACTTTGTAGCACTTTATGAGCGAAAGATGGATTGATCAGCTTACGATGGCGAAACCATTTATCAGCTGTAAAAACAAAAAAGTGCAACCATATTACGTTATATGTTTTACATGATCTCAATATACCTGAACTTGCAACTAAACCACCATCAAACATTTTATAAATGGGCTCATAAAATCCTTTTGATTTATTCAATAAATCTGGTGATGATAAAACCTGCTCAATAAATTCAGGATCTTGCGTGAGCACAACAGGATAAATACCCAACCAAAGGCATATAGTGTTGAATTTAATCTCAGCAAAAAGCTGCTTGAAAACGGGAAGGATAACTATTTGGAGTAGATAGAAACTGTTTAGTATTCGGGCTTAAATAATAATTTTATTTTGTATTATTTGATGATATATAATTTACTATTTTCAAAATGTGCTAATTTTCCAGCAAAAACAATCACAATTATTTATTAAAAACTGATAAAGCTTAATGATATTCTATTATACTTACCTTCGGGGCTTGTGACTTTATAAAACAAACCAAGCAGCGGTAAACCCCAAGATCCAGGAAATTTCAATGAAAAGTAATACAAATGTCGTCGTGTCCATAGCCAATATAACCACATTGAAATGGCAAACGCCAGCAATATTGAGTTGAAACTTTTAAATTCTATCGACATCTCCATGTAACTGCTATTGACTTGATGCTTAGTTTCAGACTGAGGGTTTTTATAACAAAAACTATATACATAAATACTAAAAACACTTAAACAACATATAACCTTTGAGCAAAGCATAACACTTGACTTGAACAAGCAAAACTGATCGAAAGCAATAACAGTAAATATATGTTATGACAATTGATATGATAATTAAACCTAAAGCGCTAATTAGCAGCGATCATTATTCACCTATAACTTCATTAATTGATATTGATGCTTAATAATGACTAATTGATGCTTATTTAAAAAACCTTTTTAATAGCGTCTCTTTTGTAGTAATTGACAAATTATAATTTCGGTGTCTTCTAGTGACATTAATATTATCAAATCTCGCTTGGTCCTAGATTGCAAGAAATCACTATGTGAAATAGGCGGAAAATCCAACTTAACCGTGTGTAGGGTGCCTGGACATAGCGACTTCATTGGCAACGAAACTGCAGATGAGCTTGCTGGGAAAGGCTCTAAAATTGATATTATTTCTGAATCTAACATTATGAAACCATTAGCCTTTATTAGGGCCAAAATTGATTCAAAATGTATAAATTGGGCTAATACGAGATGGTCTAACCTGACAACATATTGTACGTCGAGGGCAATCTGGCCTTTTTATGATGCTAATAGAACGCGAAAATTGATCTCATTAGACAAACAAACCCTTAGAATCTTTGTAGGTGTTATTACAGGACACTATTTTATAGGCAAGCATGCCTCAAGATTATTGCTTTCTGACGTAGGGTAATTTTGTAGAAGCTGTAAAGATCCTGACGTCGAAGAGTATGTCTTTCGTTATCTTTGTGTATGCCCAGCGCTGACAAATCGGCGCTATAAGGTATTCGAATTCCACTTCTTCGACTCTCTTGAAGACATCGCTCAAAAGTGTCCAAAATCCATTTTGAAGTTTATAAAAATTTCGAAATGGTTTGCATAGGTTGAAAACGAAGTTATAAACAGGGTATACAATGGGCCCAACTGCGGCCTAAGTTATGATGACAATTGTCATCTCCCGTGCTAGACTAACTTAACCTAACCTAGTGACATTTGGTGTGCCAAAAGGATCTCCTGAGCTAACGCACATAGATCCCATTTTAAAATTTTTGCTATATTATCTCTATACCATAAGCTATCCTTTAAAATTAAAATGAAAAATATATATTTTTTTTATTACATAACATTTTATTTTATTTATCAACATTAATTACAATTTAAAAACTAGTTAAGGTGTTATCTTTGGCCAGGCCGATAATTACATGCCCTACACTGCACTGAAAGTACCTTTTAAATAAATGTTAATAAATACGTTGAAGAGTTTAATAAGTCGAACAATATGTGATATGTAAAAAAGTTTCAAATATGTAGGTTGAAAAAATCTAAAAAAATCTGAAAAAATATGTAAACCATTGAAGAGAGTTGAAAGAAATTGAAAAAGGTCGAAAATATATATAAAAAATTTGAAAAATTTGGAAAAGTTGAAAAATGATGAAAACTATGGAAAATATTTTGAAAAACTCTAAAAAAGTTGTTAGAGGGTAAAAAAAAACAATTCAAAATCGGTGAAAAAGTCGAAAAAATATAGAAAATAACTATGAAAGGTAAAGGAGGTTGAAAAAGGGATATATTGAAATATATTTTATAAGGTTTAAAAAGTCAAAAGAATATGGGAAATTTTGAAAAATCTCGAAAAGAAATGATGAAGTCTGAGTGTGCCACGCCCACTTTTCCGATTCCGCTTACTTTTTGGTTCAATAAATAATATTCGTGAACAGCCTCCGCCAGTGAGTGCATTTTCGGTACACTAGTTTTTTTTTCGGTACACTACCGTGCTGACAAATCGTCGTCAACACTTTTATTTTAATTATTTAGAAAATATTTTAGAAGAAGAACGCAGAGCAGTCCGGGCTGTTCGTAGTCGGTCACCGATCCGTACAACAGACGGATGCGCCTCTCGTGCGGTCAGGCGGGTAAGCCGGACCGATCGCAAAAAACAAAAAAAAAAGAAGCCTAAAACAAAATAAAAATTGTGTGGTTACATTTAAACTTTCTAAAAGTAGGTACAATTAGCCCGAATGTGAACAAATTTGAGAATGTCAACATTTTTTCTTCTCCGCTTCACATGAAATGACCAGTATGTTTGTTGCCGTAGAGATTACGAGATTATTCTTAACAAACAAATTCACACACCCACTTTGCATTTAGTATTACGTTTGTACATGGAAATGCTATAAATTTCAATATCAAATAGGTCAAAACAATTGGCATAATTATTCATAGTAATTCAAGAATAACACAAGAAATAAAATTTTATTAATTTTTTTATTAATTTCCAGTTGTGTCATTAAAAAAATTAATTACACTACTCGACAAATTTTTGCAAAATATTATTGCGGCAAATAAAAACCACTATTCCTATAGGAAAATTTCCCGCTGAATCAGAAAATCATGGTGGTTTTGCTGGATCAGGTATGGTTTTCGAGATAAAGGGCAAAAACAAAAAACATGCACTGTCCCGGTAGGTAACGCAATATTGGTTCGATTAAAAACGTTATTTTACATGATACTCATTCAAAATATTTTTGTTTCCTAAAAGTAGAGATTACGACAAAAATTTTGGATTCAAATATGTCATAACAGTACCACTAGTTTGGTTGCTACGGCTAAAAACAGGCTAAAAAATGCAATTTTTTTTCAATTTTTCAAAACTTGATCCACACCGAAAAAAAAGACCATACTAAATTTGAAGAACTGCCTTCCTCCGATTTAGTGTAAACATTTTCCTTAATCTAAGTTATTTTTCCTCATATTGATGAAAATATCGTCTCATTTAGTAATTGAGTCCTTCAAAATGAGTTCATGTTTCATTAAAGCAAGTCAACACTCTTCCTCAAATATAGAGTTTGTGGTTTTAGGAAAACTTTCCTTTGAAATAGTAAATTTTTCTATGGGAAGAATTTTTGAGGACAACTTGCTCCTCATTCGAGTAAAAACTTCCTTCATCTAATGGAATGTTTTGTTTTAGGAAAATCGTACTCAGTTTTAGTTAGTTTCTTCAAAAACTTTACTATAACGTAGGAAAATTTTCCTTAATAAATGAGTGGCAACACTTGCTGCTTTACTCGCTGAAATTAATATCTATTCTTCTCGTAAGTATTCTGTTTTTGTCTATATATTTATAGTTCTCTACTTGTTTTTTAAATAAAAAAATAAAAAACCGGCGGGTTGCACTCTGGGAGTGCCGACAGAAGTGAAAACTTAAAATAATATAATTGAAATTTGTTTTCATGATGTTTTGTAATGTTTATGGAATAAACATATATGATATATATAGAAAAGAGAGCGAGAGAGAGCGAAGTCGCATATACATATATGTACTGTATATAGAATATGTATATACATCCGGTGTCGGTGTCGGTGGCCTGTCGCGAGTTTATACATTTTTCCTCAGCCGCAAATCCTCTAAGCGTAATCGATACGATTACGTTACGATTACGATACGATTACGATACGATTACGATACGATTACGATACGATTACGATACGATTACGATATGATTACGATACGATTACGATACGATTACGATACGATTACGATACGATTACGATACGATTACGATACGATTACGATACGATTACGATACGATTACGCATCCGATGTCGGTGGCCTGTCGCGAGTTTATACATTTTTCCTCAGCCGCAAATGACGCATTCGATGTCGGTGGCCTGTCGCGAGTTTATACATTTTTCCTCAGCCGCAAATGCTTTCTTACGGAGGTGCACAACGTGCCTAAAGAAGTTCTCACTTTAAAAAAATTAAAAAAAAAAATATTTCGTCGCCGGGATTTGAACCGAAGCTTTTCTGATCAGACAATGGTTGTTACATGCGCAGTTTAACAACATCATTTAAGAATGTCTTAAAAATGTTGTCGATGGCTGCGTTGGGTAAGATGAGCATCTTTGAACAGTGGCATGGCGCAGAACACAGGTTCAGTTCTCTGATCGGGGTGACAGGTAAAAAAAATTTTAAGTTCTTCTTTGAAGTTTTAAAAACGTATTACAATTAAAATAAGAATGACTGACAATAAGTACCAACAAATAAGAAAATAGAGGAAATAGAAAATTATCAAATTTTTTTTTAAATCAACGAATTTATTTTAAGTAAATTTCTTTCATTTAAGGATACCTTCATCCTTAGAAAAAGTAAAATTTTCCTCAGTTTTATGACCTTGTCCTCACATTGAGTAAAATTTTCCTTATTTCAAAGCAGCAACATTTACTTGTACTAAGGAACCCAACTTACTTATTTTGAGGAACCCATGGCATTAGCTCGTATTGAAGGACATTTTTCCCTTACATTTAGGCATTTTTCCTTAAACGGAGTAAGTTTGTTTTCGGTGCAGCAAAACCACTATGATTTTCGGATTCAGCGAAAAATTTTCCCATAGGAATAGTGTTTTTTTTTGCCGCAATTTTTCTTGTCGAGTAGTGTTATTTGCAATATAAAAATTAATTATATGCAATATAATTATACATACATACATACATATGCAAGCGGACCCTCGCCTGCTCGCACTATGCTTGCGAAAATAATATTCTTAGTGGTGTAAAGAAAGAATGTGTCTAACTAGCCGAACGGTTGAAACGGTTTTTTTTTCTCACAAATTAAAATTTGTTTTATTTTTATTTTTAAATTAGGTTTATTGTCACGCTTTTCGGTATCCGGTATGGTTTGCGTACTCGTGAGGATGCAATTTAAAGCTGTCCATGTAAACAGAATGGATACTCTCAGTTGATATCGCAGGTTTCCAAAAATTGACCTTGCGCCTTATTGATGGTAATCGCAAAAGCAAGACGAACAGAAAATTGAAGGCGTTTAAAATCAAATGGAAAATTGGTAGGTCTTATTGGAATTTGGGGAATCAAAACGTCTTCGTCTTTGTATTTTTCTTTCATAATAGTTGCTTCGATGACATTGTTCATTAGATTTTTCACGGCATGTCTGTTACTATTACAAAGTCGTTGTTGATTTATATTGCGAAACATAATTATCGTTGCCTTATGAACTATTAATTGTAGATTGTGTGAATGAAAAAGCTATGTAGGATAATTCATCACGTCATCAAGAGGCGTGGTACCGATATTTTTTTATTGAAACTTGCTTTAGTCCGTATCTTTAATATACAATATATACCAAGTCCCATTCATCTGCGGCAAATAAGTAGTTGCTGAGATATAACAATTTTTGGTTTTTTCTGATATAAGAGGCGTAGTACCGGCCTTTTTTTAATTGAAACTAACTTAAGCCTATACCTTTTATATATGTACATTAGGGTGGTTCTTATTTGTTTTTTTTTTTGCGAAAATCAAATACGACGCCCCCCAAATCGGTTCGAAACAGGATAAAAACATTTAAAAAATTTATTTAAAATTTTTATCTTTAACCCTTATTCGGCCTATTTCAAAATTAAATTTGACTTAAGTGACAATTGCTTCGAAACAAGATAAAAAAATTAAAAAGTTAATTTAAAATTTTTGTCTTTAACCCTTACTGACCCTATTTCAATGTGAAATTTGAATCAAGCGAAAATCATGTGCGACGCCCTCCAAATCGGTTCGAAACAGGATAAAAACATGTAAAAAATTTATTTAAAATTTTTATCTTGAACCCTTACTCGGCCTATTTCAATGTGAAATTTGATTTAAAAAAAATCAAATGCGACGCCCTCCCAATCGGTTTGAAAGAGGATAAACAAATTTAAAAAATTTATTTAAAATTTTTATCTTTAACCCTTACTCGGCCTATTTCAAAATGAAATTTGACTTAAGTGAAAATCAAATACGAACCCTAAAATAGCTACAGCAATAAATTATATATCAAATTAAAGTAGTCATCGATCAGAGGGTACTGAAATTATCAGCTGCGAGCACTGATCCACTACCAAAGCCTTGCCATAGCGAGGAGAATTACTTTGCTTGCTTTCTATTACTACGTTTATGCGCCAGCTCAGTTCGTATTACCGAATACCGATCGGAAATCGAGCTAGAGCTTTGAATTTGATTTTATGCAGGTGTTCTGAATATTGGCATGGCCTACTCAATCAAACGCTTCCGTCTACTTTTATCATTTGAATAAAGCATTTTCGTCTCATTGCATTACACTGCCGTCAGTAGCGAAAATGACGTATATCAAAAAAATTGATATTCGAGTTTCTTATGGCATCGGATAGCTTAAGAATTTACACATCTAATGAACTGCGTCTAATGCCGGTATCTTAGTTCAAACCTATAAAAAATCGAAAAAGAAAATGAACTATTTCTCAGTTTTACATGTATTTCAGCAAATTGACATAAACAAAACATCAATTATCTCGAAACGAGTTTTTTTTGAGATACGCTTAATTCGCTTCTGACGGCAGTATAGTTTAAAAAAAAACGTTAAATTTTTTGAAAAACCTCCATATCTCAAAACATATGGAACTCACTTCAAATTTTTATTTTCCAATCTTATAGACTGTAAAATTACCTTTCATATGACATTAATATATACATACATATAAGATCTATTTAAGAGTTCCCAACTTATAATGATTTTTAGAAAAGCAATATCCGCAACTCCACATGACTATATCTCGAAAACTAGATCCGTACAATACTTTTTTTGAATATATTCTTTATTAAAATTAAAAGCCACTTGAGAAAAGTTGGTTTAAAAAAATGGCTGCTTAAGTCAAATTTCATATTGAAATAGGCTAAGGGTTAAAGATAAAAATTTTAAATAAATTTTTTAAATTTGTTTATCTTGTTTCGAACCGATTGGGAAGGCGTCGCATTTGATTTTTGCTTAAATCAAATTTCACATTGAAATATGGTCAGTAAGGGTTAAAGATAAATATTTTAAATAAATTTTTTAAATTTTTTTATCTTGTTGCGAATCGATTGGGAGGGCTCGTATTTGATTTTGACTTAAGTCAAATTTCATTTTGAAATAGGCCGAGTAAGGGTTAAATATAAAAATTTTAAATAAATTTTTTAAATGTTTTTATCCTGTTTTGAACCAATTGGGTGGCGTCCCCATATTGTTATTCTTAAGATCCACCCTAATGTACATATGTACCAAGTCCCATTCATCTGCGTCTAATAGTTGATTAGATATGACGAATTTTTTTCTAAACGAAACTATGCTTTGAACCTTCCACAGATCAAGAGAGACATTTGAAAAAAAAAAAAATTATGAAAATCCGTCGAGTAGTTCGCTAGCTTATGTGCTACACATGAACGAAGTTAAGTTTTTATATATAATATGGTATCAATTGCTTACTGGTTAACGCTTTTCGTAAACAAATGCAAACAAATGATGAATTAAATGTCTACGGTCGTGTGTTCAAAAGTGCAAAATTATAGTAATTAAATTTATAAGAACCACAAGACAGCGCATAACTTCACTTCAGTGTTGTAAGTCAACTCACAAACCAGTCCAGTTTGGCAGCCCTCTTAATATGATGTGTAATGCAAACAGACTGAACGTTAAAATGCAGCAATGTAACAAATTAACGTGCATACCCAGTCGAAAATGAGTCATACAACAGAAGACTTAGAACGCCTATAAAAGTCGAAATAAAAAACTGACATTTCTAGTGGTCATTGAAGTTTTTAGTTTCCAATAAAAACTACATGGAATAGAATGCTTTACTAAATATTGCAAAAAAATAACATTATAACTACAAAATGTAGTAAGCGCCTTTGCAATGGAAATGGTCACTTAAAAGTTTTGTAAAATGTTGAATAACAAATGTGAAAAAGTTAAATAAAGCAGAAGGTATATTCACTTTGTCATTCCGTTTCTAATGCATATAAGGGGGCGTGGCAGGTATAAAAAAGTACCTGGAGACCGAACAAAGATCGTTATTAGGTTTGAGGTTGAAAACGTAGAAACAAATTGGAAAGAGTTCAAAGAAGTTGAATGAGGTTGACTAAGTCCAACTAATATGGAAAAAATTTCAATAGTTTTCAGAGAGGTCGAAAAGCCGAATAATGTTGAAAAAGTCGAAATAAACTGGAAAATGTTGAAAAAAATATTGAAAGAGGCTAAAAAAGGCAACTGAAAAAAGGTGGAAAAACTAGAAAAAAAATTTGAAAAGTTGAAAGAGGTTAAAAATGTTGAAAAAATCTGTGAGCTATGGGAAAATGTTGAAAAACGTTGTGTGAGGTTGAAAAACTCGAAAAAAGTTGAATAAAGAGGTTGATAAAATTATAGAAAATGTTCAAAAAAGTTGAAAGAGATTGAAAAATTTGATAGAAAAATATCACGCACATTTTTCAAACTCCACCTTCTATTGGTTTGTTATTGTTGTAAGAGCTGGAAAAGCTAAACGAGCTATGGGCTGCGCATCCTCTAGTCTAGGGATGGCCAGCTGCGGTGCCCAAAAGTCGACAGCGCGCTGACGTTTACGACAAACATTTAGCGCTAGTATGTGTACAAATGTGTGAAGAAATTCCAACGAAAAAAAAAAAAATGAAAATAACAAAAAGAAAACATTTCATAAATCTTATACATATTATGTATACTTATGTATGTTATACAAACATATTAACAGAGTTTACTTAAAATACGTTTTTCAATATCTGTTTCAATATTTTGTGACACCAGACGCAATATCGGTGACTATTTTTCCATGAAATTTAATTTTTTTGCAACAATTAAATAATATTTCAATAATACATGCTTAAAAAATTGCCTTTCGCATAAATAATGTTTTTGTTTGCATTTGTCTTGTTTTTGCACGTTTGATTCCGACTGGGTTTATCGCATATTCAATTTTCATGCGAATCAGCGCAACTGCACGGCGGGCCGAATGATGGCCCGAAACGGGCAATGTGACAACGGGAGGGTAAATGGCCAACACTACTCTACGCTAATACAGGTTACGTGCCTTCGAACCCCAACTTGGCTCTCGAACTTTTCGGGACCTAGACTCAAACTGAAACTTGTTGAGCTAAACTTATGTAAAAATAATAAAGTTTATATATATGTAAGTTATTCAAAAATAAGGAAAATAATAATGAAACACTATGTTAAAAATCTAACCACGCATACACATATTTTTGTAACGATCCCATTTAGATAGAATTGATCCTGGACACCGACTGGTGTATACACCGAAAAAAAAGACCGTACTAAATTTGAAGAACTGCCTTCCTCCGAATTAGTGTAAAAATTTTCCTTAATCTAAGTTATTTTTCCTCATATTGATGTTTCATTAAAGCAAGTCAACGCTCTTCCTCAAATATAGAGTTTGTGGTTTTAGTAAAACTTTCCTTTGAAATAGTAAATTTTTCTTTGGGAAGAATTTTTGAGGATAACTTGTTCCTCATTTGAGTAAAAACTTCCTCAAACTAATGGAATGTTTTGTTTAAGGAAAATCGTACTCAGTTTTAGTTAGTTTCTTCAAAAAATTTACTATAACGTAGGAAAATTTTCCTTAATAAATGAGTGGCAACACTCGCTGCTTTACTCGCTGAAATTAATATCTATTCTTCTGTTTTTGTCTATATATTTATAGTTCTTTACTTGTTTTTTAAATAAAAAAATAAAAAAATTAAAAAAAAAAAAAATGATGTCGTCGCCGGGATTTGAACCGAAGTTTCCCTGATCAGAAAATGGTTGTTACATGGGCAGTTTAACAACATCATTTTAGTATATCTTAAAAATGCTGTCGGTGGCTGAGTTGGGTAAGATGAGCATCTTTGAACAGTGGCATGGCGCTGAGAACACAGGTTCAATTCTCTGAGCGGGTGAGACGACAGGTAAAAAAAAATTTAAGTTCTTCTTTGAAGTTTTAAAAACGTATTACAATTAAAATAAGAATGACTGACAATAAGTAACCAACAAATAAGAAAATAGAGGAAATAGAAAATTAACAAATTTTTTTTGAAATCAACGAATTTATTTTAAGTAAATTTCTTTCATTTAAGGATACTTTCATCCTTAGAAAAAGTAAAGTTTTCCTCAGTTTTATAACCTTGTCCTCACATTGAGTAAACTTAGTAAGCTATTCAAAGCAGCAACATTTACTTGTCCTAAGGAATCCAACTTACTTATTTTGAGGAACCCATGGCTTTAGCTCGTATTGAAGGACATTTTTTCCTTACATTTAGGCATTTTTCCTTAAACGGAGTAAGTTTTTTTTTCGGTGTATGCTTTATTATTGTCAGTCATTCTTATTTTAATTGTAATACGTTTTTTAAGAATTCAAAGGAGAATTTAATTTTTTTTACCTGTCACCCGATCAGAGAATTGAACCTGTGTTCTGCGCCATGCCACTGTTCAAAGATGCACATCTTACCCAACTCAGCCACCGACATATTTTTAAGACATACTAAAATGATGTTGTTAAACTGCCCATGTAACAACCATTGTCTGATCAGGGAAGCTTCAGTTCAAATCCCGGCGACGACATAATTTTTTTTTTATTTTTTTATTTTTTTATTTAAAAAACAAAAAAAAAACAAGTAAAGAACTATAAATATATAGACAAAAACAGAATACTTACGAGAAGAATAGCGAGCGAGTGTTGCCACTCATTTATTAAGGAAAATTTTCCTACGTTATAGTAAATTTTTTGAAGAAACTAACTAAAACTGAGTACGATTTTCCTTAAACAAAACATTCCATTAGATTGAGAAAGTTTTTACTCAAATGAGGAACAAGTTGTCCTCAAAAATTCTTCCCAAAGAAAAATTTACTATTTCAAAGGAAAATTTTACTAAAACCACAAACTCTATATTTGAGGAAGAGCTTTGACTTGCTTTAATGAAACATGAACTCATTTCAAAGGACTCAATTACTAAATGAAACGATATTTTCATCAATATGACGAAAAATAACTTAGATTAAGGAAAATTTTTAGACTAAACCAGAGGAAGGCAGTTCTTCAAATTTAGTACGGTATTTTTTTTCGGTGTACTTGATTTGCAAGCATTAAAACTTTGCTAAGCAAGCGTCTTTAGGCTTCTTTTAAGACTGAAATATGCAATAAATTTGTAATTTTTAAGAAAATTTTAGCTTAACAATACTTTCTCTTTCAAAAATTAATTCACAACAATAGAAAATTAAATATTTACCAAAAAAAACAACAAACAATATTTGACCGTTGAGAAACTTTCTTAACGTAACGACATGAACTATGACTTTTTACGTATTTATTATAAGGCCGTGCAAAATTTCAGCATGCTCGAAACTTTTCCACAAAAATTTCGATTGAAAATTTAGCCAGATTGCTCATGGCATAATTTCAAAGAATCATGGAATACTAAACGATTGCTCAACAATTTACTGGCTTATAAAAGTTTAAAAAAAATTTTAGCTCATTTTAGAAAATCCTTGATAACTACGCATTAACTAAATTAATAAGATATATAAAGTGTTTTTTTGTTTTAAGTTTATAAAACTTTTACTGCCCAGAAAATAGCTCATTTAACCATTTTCTAAATTTTAAATGCTAACCAAACTATGATGATAAAGAAAAACATCAAAAAATTAGCACAGTATTGCATAAATGAATATAAATGGCAAAATTTGGGTCAAAACCAAAATAGCAACTAAATAAAGTAACCAGAGATATTCTGTGCTATACCAAAAGAAGTTTGGTTGCTCTGTGGTTTTGTATTGGGTAGAGAAATAAATGAAAATAAAATAGAGCCATGTAAGCAAAAAAAAAAAAAACATAGCATTTACTTTAGCAACATGTAGCAAAAACCACAAGATACTTGGCAAAACAAACGAAGAATAAATGACGTTATAAGGAACGTAATATAACTTTAAAATCTTTGAGTTTGTATTTAAATTGTTCGTATCCTGAAGTTAGTTTTGCTGCTTTTCATCTAACTACTGTATCTTTGAACATATGTGCGGCATGTGTTGGTAAATATTGGTTCATATGCGCTGTTGCTCGATTTGTTGTTCCAAGTAATTCAATTTACATAAAATCAATAGAGTGCAAATTTTCACTTTATTTCAATATATGCAAATTTACAAAATTTATTAAGTGAAAATTTAAATTAAATTATGTGGCTTAAAAGAAAAAAGAAAATTAAATAAAATGTGTTTTCATACAGAGATTTATTCAGACTTTCAACAGAGTACGAGTATATAATAATTTGATGTTATGGATTTGAATACTTTTGTAGAAAATTATATTCAGAACATATTCTTGTTGTGTAAAATTGGAGCGGCTCAACTTCAATATTGCCATGTGTATTTAAAGAGTAGAAACATTTGTAAATATAAAAGCTGGCTATCTGTTGAAGAAATGAGCGGCTCACAATTATAGACACAAATAGTAGATTACAATTAAATGCTCCAAAATATTCTCACATATGTCGTTTTGATTAAATCTGCTCCGAATGTCCTTCGACCTATCTTATCTATCTTTTATATTCCTGCTCTAATTAACTATAACAATAAATTTGTATATTAAAATCTGCTATAAAATACTATTAGATATGCATATAATATATAGTATGTATGAGTGTAAATTTCAGATTTTGAAAAAGTTTTCCATGGAGGTAATATTTTCATAATTTTATAATTTTAATAAACTAGAGTTTGCCCACTGGCTTCAATTAAAATGACAATACAAATCAGTTCAATACCATTTTAACTGATAAATTGTCATTGTCTCCATACATAAATATTATGGAATCATGTTGCCCTATCCCAATCTCTATCAATTTTTAAGGGTCCAATCTATCTCAATACCAAATGTCATCAAAATCGGTTCAATAGTATAGCTGTAATAACTTATTTTCTATATAGAAAAACAAAATATCTTTTACTCTATCTTCATACCAAATTTTATCAAAATCGGCCCATTGGTAAAGCTGTATTGACAAATTTCTTGGATAGAGGCGTGGTACCGCCCATTTAAAACAAATATCTTTCCTTAGTGATCACTCTATCACCATTCACCAATTATCACAAAAATTTTTTTAATCCACTTAAAAACAAAGGCCTTTTCTCAGACTTCAACCTATCGAAACCTTCAATCTTCATCTCTGCGTCATCTTTATCAGAGTCTCCATACATAGAGAAAGGATGTTCTGCTTAGCACATACGGTGTATGTAGATACTTTTGGAAGTATCCATGGCCCAATAAAAACTGAGTGAAGTAAACCCTAATCTTCCAACAGATTATACCTACCCTACACTCAACTTCAAGAAAAATTTTCCGGTGGAGATTCCGGAGAGGGTTCAGTGGGAGGCGGGCTCTATCGACTTAAATTTTGAAACCGCCATATACACCGATGGGTCAAAGATGGACTGCGGTGTAGGTGCGGGGGTCTACTCAAAAGACCCAGTAATTTCTCAATCTTTTCGCTTACCCAACTCAGCTAGTGTTTTCCAAGCAGAAGTCTTTGCTATTTTATTAGCTTGTAGGCTATTGGGCGACGCTAATGTGGGTAAGCTAGCAATCTTTTCCGATAGCCAGGCCGCCATCAAGGCTCTAAACTCGGAGACGTTAAAATCTAAATTAGTAGTACTATGCAAGAAGGAATTAGCTAGGCTAGGACGTCAGCTCGACATAACGAGTTAACAAGGCACGGCTCCTTCCTTGATGAAGCCGGAGCCTCAGATTTCGTGCATATTCCAATTTGTATAGTTAAGAAAAAAATCTTCTCGCACTTTCTTTCCGAAGCAGCAAACAACTGGAGATCCCTGCAAATCTGCAGAACATCCAGAGCAATATGGCCATCATATAATAATTCAAAAACCACTGACCTATTGTCCAAAAGTCACAAAGACATCGCGAGAATCACCGCGACTTGCACTGGACACTGGACTATCGGCAAGCATGCTGAAAAACAGGGCATCCCATTCAACCCTTATTGGCGCAGTTAACCCTGGCTTTTTTCGAAGAATGATTTCGGTCATTTTTTTTATTACTGAGCAATAGATAACATATTTTTTTCTAGCTAGAAAAATTTTGTCGAGTTATTGAAAAAGTGTCGCTATTGGATCTATACAGTGACGTACCGTGCACATTGGGCGTCCGGGGTAAAAGCGTAATTTGCTGTCTCCTACCGAAAAAAAAAATAAGATTTTATTTACTAATAAAAACAAAAAAGGACTTTCCTTTTTACATCTCGAAAATCCTAGCAAAATCAGACTTATTTGACAACATAGTACCTTTGAGTTTTTGTTTTCTAAAAATATAAACACTGCAGAGCATTTAATACTGCTAACTTCAAGTCAACTGCATCTACGTGAGTCCATGTGCAATTAAATACACTTTTAGCACAAAATCATTTAATTCCCCTATTTAAAGTTTCACATGAATGAACGCAAAGTAGCCGTAGTGCATTTGAAAAAAAGCTAAGTAACCGACTTAAATGAATACCGTAGGTTGCTGTGGGAATAAAACATACAACATCTGTGGAAGTATAAACTTTTCTGAGGAATTCTATAGAACTTTACCAAGTGGACAAAAAAAAAAAAAAACCGTTTCAGAAAAAAGAGCTAAATTGATTAGTGGCTAATGATTTCTAGCAAAACAACATCAACAAAAAAAGCAGTTGGCTTTGAATTGATTCAAAGGCTACTGGCAACGCATGCATTACAAATAACGATAAAGTTAAGAGAAGAAATTAAGGTTATCTACAGGTATCTGTGTTAATTCTATGCAAGTAAAAAATACTTACTTTTCATTTAAATTTTTCTTTGAATGATAATATTATTTTTACTTTAAGTAACATTAATTGGCATGTATTGGCATTAATTGCCCGTTTGTTTAACATGACGTATGAATAAATTTCATTGAAATTTCCAGTTCTGGTGGAATATTAATTTCTTAACTCAGCGAAAATACCGGAACCTTCTTAATGTCACCACATGCTTAAAACAAATAGTTTAGTCGGCAATGTTCTATAAGAGATCCCAGGAGCAGTGGTGAAAGCTATACAGCAGAATTTTCTAGATATAACCCTATACGTTAATCAATATATCTCATTTTTTAATCAGTGTCTATATGAAGTTAAGAAAAAGTTATTTTACACTAAATGTAGTTAGGCTCAGAACAAAATCTCATCCTCTGATTAAATAAAAACAGAAGGATAGAGTTGAAAATCTAAATGAAGGCATAGCAATGCAAATGCAATTGAATGCTTAGTCTCTTGAGAATTTTCATTTCGTGCTTTGGTTTATATTTGCATCACAGATTGCACACAAACTATGAGATACTATAGACATCAATGCATGTGTGCTCACTTAAACCTAATTGGAACACATGTATTGGTGACCAAGTACAAAAAGCGTCAAAAAACTTTCATAAGCCACTGAAGTGATTTTTTCTTTACTTTTATAAGCAAAAAGTGATCCGAGTAAGTACATTACTTTTTTTTCAAGGATCTACGTGAAAGTTTAGTAGCTTTGTAGTATTGTAGATCCTACAAGTTGGTAATGAGCAAAATAAAAGAACCCACTGTACTACTACTTTTGGATCCGATACTCAGTGATAGCGTGACTAATGTACCGTTTTCTTCTCTCTACCCATCCTTAGAGACTAAAGACATCACAACTTTGACTGTAAAAGAACAGTAAGTTATTCTGTGGAAAGTTGAGGACAAAAAAAAGATTCAAGTGATTCAAAGAAGTCTTATTTGCTATCATTTTGAAACAGCAGAGATTAGTTCTTCCATTTAAGCCTTAAAAACGACTTGATAACCGTGAAGTTCGTCTCTTTGGATAAGGTTTTTGAAATGATCATCGCCAAACTGCTCGATGGTATTCGCCGTGAGAAATTGACTGTTAATGAGATGGGAAAAAAATTACTGTTCGGTCGTAAAAATTTGCTAGGAACGTTTTCAAGTACTCTGGACGCAAATTTGTAAACCATTTCGATATCTTGGAGCACCCGACCACTTTGAATACAATGTGCCGCTGAATGAAAACAATGATGACCTAAATGATTTTATAAAATCCAAGTTATAGTGCAGGACTTGTCACTCGACTTTACATTATGAAATGCTATGTAACAAAGATTCATGAGGAAAATCCTCCACACTTCAATGGTGGACATCGCACTGTTAGAAACGGAGCAAATCGTAGGTCGTCGCGAAAACTGTTGCTCATATGACAATTTTCGACCCAGCTTTAATGCACTTCAAGGTAAAACTGCATTTTGCTGGTTGGACGACTCGATTAGGGTGATTGCGGGACTGCAGAATGTATGCACATCTGACTTAGGTGCATCTAGAAGGCAGGTCAGCCAAAAATAGTAGGCAAAGAAATATTAATAAATTACCTGATTCCGGATATTGTTGGCTAAATAGAGCCCAATTATATTCAGATATTTCGACTTCCATCTAGCGAAGCTGCTTAGTAAACATTAGACCGTACCACCTTACAGGCAAAAAAAGTCCACCGCACACCAGAAAATCCGAAGCCGAAGGTAATTTCGAAAAAAAACTTTTTTTTTTTTTGGCCGAAAATAGAGGTCGCGCATTTGAGTTTTTCATCATATCTTCGGCATTTACAGTCCGATCTTAAAGTATGATATATCAATGTTTTTGTCTTGATTCGACCAATGATCCTTGACATCAAGTACCCCGTTCTAACTTACCCACCAGATCTCAGTTCCTACCATCCTATTGTACCACCCTTTTTTTTTGAGGTACGACCTAGTGGACATGTTTGTTATAAACAACACATTCAATATTTTAACCAAGTAAAATACCCTTTCTAATGCGACTAATCTGGTAAAGATCAGTATGCCCAACACGTTTTCCAGATTTTTCTGCACTTTAATGACGAGCTCAAGGAGTTACAATATGCATTCAGAGAATTTCTCAGATTTCTGCACACAGTGTAAGTATTGGCAATCTTTCTGTGTTGGGAATAGATAGAACATTCGATTTCCTGATGACACGTTTTTTTCCTCATAAGCAATTCCTAATGGTAATCTTTTAAATATTCAAAGTATATGTCCATAAGGCCATTCAATAAAGCTTTCAAACGTGAGACCAAGTGGATTTACATGCGGAAACATTTATTCTTGGTTGAACTTTATTGCGGTCAGAAAGTGTAGTCGCCATCGTACGTGTGCAACCAATAATATCCAACTGAGTATTCATACAAACAAGCTTAGTGTCTAACTCCTACTGTTACTGCTGTTCCTATTTCATGTGCATAGAAGCAGCGCCAAAGGATATGCTGCTAAGCCATTGCAAACCCATTTACCAAATGAATAAGATATTAAAAAATATACTTTGTTGATGCGTTGAATCGATTTATTTTTGAAAGATCAACAAAATGAATTTAGTTTTGAAAAAAACACACACAAAAATCATTGAGTAATCGTATGCTTTCTAAAATAAAATCAAGATTAAGGTCATAATTAGAACTATTTGCTATAAGCTATTAATAAAGCTTCCTACTATGTTTTCTAAATAAAATATATAAAAACCAATGTATTGATGCAAATGTTTACTTGGAATGATAGTTCGGTTTCCTACAACTCAATGTTTAAAAATTATTTCGTTCAAATATTGCCCACGATTAGTTCAATATTCTAGTTCCAATATTCGACAACTCTTTCGAGCATATCGGCCGGTATTCCTCGAATAACACGAGTTATGTTGGTTTCCAAAGCGTCAATAGTTTCGGGTTGGTCGACATAAACAAGTAATTTAACATATTCCCAAAGAAAGTAATCCAAGTGCGTCAAATCACATGATCTTGGTGGCCAATTAACAGGACCATTTCTTGAGATGATGTTTTCATTGAACGTTTCCCTCGATAAAGTGATTGTTTCTCCAGCTGTTTGGCATGTTGCGGCATCCTGTTGAAACTAGAGGTCTGCTACAACAATATCCTGAATTTTTTGCAAGAAAAATTAATTGATCATTGCTCTGTAGTGAGCACCAGTGACCGTAATACGGGCTCCATCTGCAATTTTGAAGATATACGGTCCGATGATGCCTCTTGCCCATAAACCACACCAAACAGTACATTTGTCGGGATACATTGGAAGCTCTTGGATTACTTCTAGTTGTTCATTGACCCAAATACGGCAATTTTGCTTGTTAACGTAGCTGTTCAACCAGAAATGAGCTTCGTCGCCGCTAAACACAAATTTTTCGATAAAATAATGGATCAATTTGAAGTTGTTGTAAGGCCCATAAACCGAAATTAAAACGTACACCATTATCACTCGGCTTAAATTCTTGCACGAGCTGTATTTTATAGGCTGTCAGACCAAGGTCATGTCTCAAGATACGCCGCAATGATTCATAAGAGATGTCCAAAGCCTGAGATCGGCGGACGAATCGATTGTTCATGGTTTTCACGAACACTCTCTGCTACTGCAGAAATACTCTCATAATTACGGGCTGTATGCACTCTGGTTAAGTGATGAATGTCCAATAGTGTAAAATTGGTTCGAAATTTGGTGATGGTGTTACGAATGGTGTGCTCAGTTGGACGCTCATAACGCTCAAAATTACGTTGGAGAACTCTATAATATTCTCTAACTGATGACTGATTTTGGCAGTAAGTTTCCCCACAATTAATAATCGTTGTGCACGAGTAAGTCTATTTATGATTGAGTCGTATTGAATACTAAACACAAACGTCATATGGACACAACATTTGACACATGACAGCTGTCAAAACAACCCAGTTGGAAAAGGGAACTCGTATTGGATGTTGTCTCAGAAAAAAGAGTGTTGAAGCAAAATTATTGGCTTTTTTGTCACGATCTTGGATTCACTGAGTGCCTCTGGGATTCTCGATATATAGGATATAATAACTTGACTAATTTTTTGAGCAAAAAGACGTTGTGGCAAATAAAAGTTCAATGGCCTTTGCAAATTATTCTATTAAGCTTGTCAGAAAGAAACTAGCGCAAAAATAACTATCAGCAGCGGCAAACGCTTTACGTATGTTCACATGAATATCGTTTATTGCTAATGACTATAAATTTTGATCAAATAATGTTCAACTAAAACAATAAAAGCTGTTTGTGGGACGTTAAGTATACACTTCAGCTTTTCAGATCCTTCAACTTATACCTTTTACTTAAATTGATCAGAATTTTATTAAGACACGATTCTCCGACAGGACTTTTGTGCACTTACTACGTGAATCAGTTGCTAATTTTCTTCTATTTTCTAATGACAGCACAAAATTTCGTATTCTGTCTCGACGCTAATAAAAAAAAAAATCTGCTTGAAAGAGCAATAATTAAAAATGTATTAAGTTTGGAATTATCTTCGCTTGTTTTAATCTCATAGAATTTTTGTATTGAAGCTGCTAGTTCTTTCATTTTTTCATTGTCATTCCAATGAATTCGGCATTGGCTAATTTTAATTTCTTTTTGTGCCTTGGCCGCCATATTGACCGGAAGTTTTACTTACACACTCAATAAATCATGATTGCGTCGTTGCTGGCACTTTGTTTTTTTTTATTTTTCCAGCTCTACTACTACAATGATATTCCATTCAACTCTGCAACACTAATTCATTACGGATGAAATGAGCAAAAGAATAAAAACCAAGTAATGATAAAAGCAAAATTAAGAAAAGAAAATCTACAAAAACAGCTAATATTTGCTTAATCAAATGTAAGCCAAACACTTAAGTTCTTAATTAGGGATATTCAGTGAAGATGAAAATACCAAGTGAGTTAAAGTCAGCAAAAGGCTGAGCGTTTGGCTGAGCGGCAATAGGCAGTAAGTCTGACATGAATAAAAAGAAACTGAATGTAATTTTAATTTTGTTATAACAAAGAGGCTTGGAATTTTAAAATTTCAAGCAAATTACTTCAAAGTCCTTGATTACAAATTTATTTGTTATGCTTTTACCAAACTGCCACGCCTCTGGCCTGCATGCTAGCACATTTTGCTCGTTACATTTGAAATCAGCAGCTGTCCAGTCAAATCTCTTGGCGTAGTGCTTAACATCATCGTCCATTCAGTAAGTGGTTGGAGTATTTTGCAATTTAGGTCTGCTACAAATGGTCGTAATTAGGAATCGTTTTGTTTACAAATGGTTTCGTAAATTGCCGCATTCATCTTTAATTGAATTGCATTTGGTTGGTCCCACTAGTCATGTGACCCTCTGTGGCGGTAGTAATCGTTAATGTAACTTTGTTGAATTGCGCTGGTCATGGATGTTAATGAACAAAACAAAAATGTCTACTTTAACGATGATATTTTTCTATACAGAATTTCTGTTGTTCAAATTATGATACTCGTCATAGTAGTGGCTGTTAAGAACTTAGAGCTTATTATGTCAAAATCAATGATACCACTTAAGTACAATGCAAAATTTGCCATTCAGTTAAAAGAAGAAAAACTGTCATGTACTTAAATACAAATGAAACAAATGCACATGCAATAAAATGGTTAGTATTAAGAGGCAAAAAATTTTTCCGATTTCGTTATACATTTCTTATATGGACGAAATCCTTTAAAAACTTTTGCATTTCATAAATTTCTAAACGTCTGCATCAAATGTTCCGCCTGCCCGTTTGCTAATAAGTTACATAAAGTCAACACATGAAATATGTCGAATGAGATTATCCAAAATGGTACTGAACTTTATAAATATCCAATAGTGATCAAAGTGGTTTGAAAGACGATTTAGAAGTGATTGTTGAATTTGTCACAAAGACTTTCTGTTGCTTGGAAAATGATTGCTGAAGTTTTTAGTATAGACAATGTATGTACACCGAAAAAAAAGACCGTACTATATTTGACGAACTGCCTTCCTCCGATTTAGTGTAAAAATTTTCCTTAATCTAAGTTATTTTTTCTCATATTGATGAAAATATCGTTTCATTTAATAATTGAGTCCTTTGAAATGAGTTCATGTTTCATTAAAGCAAGTCAAAGCTCTTCCTCAAATATAGAGTTTGTGGTTTTAGTAAAATTTTCCTTTGAAATAGTAAATTTTTCTTTGGGAAGAATTTTTGAGGACAACTTGTTCCTCATTTGAGTAAAAATTTCCTCAATCTAATGGAATGTACTCAGTTTTAGTCAGTTACTTCAAAAAATTTACTATAACGTAGGAAAATTTTCCTTAATAAATGAGTGGCAACACTCGCAGCTTTACTCGCTGAAATTAATATCTATTCTTCTCGTAAGTATTCTGTTTTTGTCTTTGTCTATCTCTTTGCTTACCAAAAATAAAATGTTTTTTAAATACATACATACTTTTAAATTTAAAAATAAAAAAATTAAAAAAAAAAATTATGTCGTCGCTGGGATTTGAACCAGGAGCTTCCCTGATTAGACAACGGTTGTTACGCAGTTTAACGACATCATTTTAGTAAAATTTTCCTCATACAAAGTAGATATATTCCTCACATTGAGTCAACTTTTCCTTATTTCAAAGCAGCAACATTTTCTTGTACTAAGGAATCCAACTTACTTATTTTGAGGAACCCATGGCTTTGGCTCGTATTGAAGGACATATTTTCCTTACATTTAGGCATTTTTCCTTAACGGAGTAAGTTTTTTTTTCGGTGTATAGACTCGGAAACTGTTATTATGTTTAGACAAAATTAAAGCTAAAAGTTCAACATACCAACCAAAGCTCTCAGCTACATGTTTTTATAGTAAATGGATTTTAATTTATTATGCAATGTCGGCACAGACTGTAGTTCGAAGAAATAAGTCGACAAATTGATGCAAATTTGCACAGGCGAAGTTGTCTTCCTGAAAACTGCTGAGCATCTGAGCGAACGATCTGCTGCCCTTGAAATCCTCCCAATAATGTTTCGGTAACATTTTTACAAAATTGGAGAGCTAATGTATTGCCAAATTGTAGGTTATATATAAAAAAAAGCTTCTTACTGAGTGACAATTATCCTTGAGAGACATAACTTCTAGCCGCTTGGGGGAAATTCAATTATGCAAAAATGCTAAAGGAGTTTACTAATTGAAATAAGGGACGTTATCACAGCATACCTGAATTAAGTCATCACTTTTAAGAATGGTTACAAGGATGTGGTTCAAAGAGGGCATTCTACTAATTCTAAGCAGCCTGAAGTACTTAACTAACTTAGCTTAGCTTCGATCAAGTGGTCAAAAGTGTACGCCATGGATGATATTGAATTGATTGTATGGAGTTGAGCAAAACTAACAGACTGAATGGAAAATATTCTCTCAATAATATTGACGCATTGAATGACGAAGGTCAGACGTGCAAGCCAGTGACAGTCGAAAGTAATAGATGTAATACCGCTTACGAACACGATTAGGTGTCGAGAAATGTCAACATCATCCACACTTTTTATAACTGAAAGCTCATGAGCTGGAGCTCTCATGGCGTGACCAAAAAACTTACATTGATATTATTGTGTAATTTGAGCTTAAATCAATTACAAATTTACTCAAATGATCATTAAACCGATGATGTTGTATTCCCATTACTCCTAGCGGAGTATTGAGCCAATAAAAATCGTCTCCTTCGAGAGTAATCCTTTTCGATGACTTTCATTTTCTTCCACGATTTTTCTGATTCTTAAAATTCCTTTTCCAGTCATTTCCAGGCGACTTCCTTGTGAATTCCACTCAAGAGCTCAGCTACAAATGGAGATTTATGGAAAGTGTGACCTTTTCATCAGACTTTTAAAATGCGCTGTAAACTTAGGGTAAAATGTAACATATTGACGATAGCCGATTGTTGACACACGCAAGATTAAGATGAAGATGAAGATATTCCCAGCCAAATGAAGATATCTCAAAAAACGCGTACCACCGCAAGTATTGCTGCAGTATGAGCTTTATTTGTACATTATAAATTGCACTCTTATCTATAGCTGCTATTACACTTTAAGATGTGATGTAGCTGCTCATGGCGCGACTTGTTTTCAAAGGCTAAGATCACATACAAAAAAAGATCCGATCAGTAACCTAGTAGATATCCAGTGGAATGCTTAATTTTTAAGTAAAAGTTACAAAAAATATGTTATAAAAAGAAACAAATCTATACAAAATGAACTTTAATTTTTTTTTTCTCAAAAAAAAAAAAATGTAAGTCCATGGAGAACAACAGCACAAATCCATTGGCACCAAAGTGCTTTCTGCAGTTTTAATTCTTAAATTGAATTACAGCGCACAGCGCGAATTGTCTTTGCGCCCTCAAGGGTAGAGTCACGTACTAAGGACAACAGTAGAAAAAAAAAAAGAATCCTCGATAAAAAGGATGACAAAAAAACAGGAAACCAAATCACAGCGTTTCAGTTTTAATTTGAACTTAAAGTTTTTGTATTTTATTCCTCTGTCTTATCCTTCTCCCACATGTTACGTTACAAGTTGAAAATTTGCTGCAACACATCATTTACAAACATAAAACGTAGAAGAAGCAAAAGAAAAGTTTTAAATTGCAGCCACGCCCCAACAGTTGCATATACATATGTAGGTTTCACTGTCAGAAATGTGAAAAAAAAGTAAAGGCAAAAACAAAAATCATTTTTGTCTGCAGCGAAATTTGCTGTCAACTCAGCAGTGACAATAACGCTGCAGGCGATTTTTTTTTGCTTATCTCTTAATTACACAGTTAAATTGGATACATGTTACTCGGTAGGTAGTAGAGCGAGTAGTAGTAGAGTAAGTAGCGCGTTTTTAAAAAAAATTTAAATTTAAAAAAATTGAATCATCATAAGCGAAAAGTTAGTTTTACATTAAAGGTGTCGACTCATTTGAAGATTGCATTTTCACTTAAAATTTCAGGTCATTACGTTAACAAAAATTAAATTGAATCCTTAATTTTTATTTTTGCGACAAACGATCTACAAATCGTTTTTATAGATTTTTTGCAAGACCAGCTTAAACTGTGGTGCAAAGCGTACCAGTCAAAGCTAAAGTAGTCACATCTCTTATTTACACCAAACTAAATGTTTGCAGTAGTATGGCAAACTTGCGTTGGTGTAACTAAAATCACAATACAAGAAAAATGTTACGGTGGCTTGCACCAAATTTGATATACGGGGGCTTTGGGTAACACTGACCACCCACCATCTTAAATAGTAAGAATCTGACCTCTAATTCGTGATCGGAAATTTAGTAATCCAAGTCACTTTATTGGATCCACCATCTTCAATCTTAAAAATCTGAGCTCGAATTCGTGATCAGTGACCCCCAAGGCCTTCACCAAATTTTATTAAATCGGTTGATTTTTAAAAAATATGTCCGCCATATTGGATCCGCCATGTTGGATTTGGCATTTTGAGTTGGAGAATTTTGGAATCTACCCCCAGATTCGCAATGGGCGACTCCAAAAATCTGTCTTTAACAAATTTTTAATTCTCTAATCGTTGATAGTTATGCAACCTATCAGGCCCGTGCGCACGGGGAGTTTTGGGGGTTCTAACCAATGTGTTCTTACTTAAATGAAAAACCAAAAAGACTTGCGCCTCTTACGAAAAATTAAAAATTTTATGAAAATAAAAAAACTCACATACACATGTATAGAGAGGATATAAAAGGTGTAATAATTGATGCACTTAAAAATTTACTTATGTATGTACATATGTACATATATACTTTTCAAATGATGCCCATATTGTTGAGATCAGTTAAAAGGTTTGCAGTTTATACTCATAGTAATTTTTAGAAAATTTATCCACAACTTCTGATATTTGACAAACCAGATCCAAGCGAAAGTTGTCGTTTAAATATTTTGTTTTTTCATTAAAAAAAAACTCATTTTGGGAGAAGACTAAGAAATTCAAAGTGTTGCTAAGGTTATCTTGCTTTAAAATTTTTCAACAAATTTATTTAAATCTTTTTAATTTTTTTTTTATAAAGTTATAGTATTTCTTAACAAAAAAGATTCTATAATTTTTATCATATCTCCTATAGTTTTTGAGATATTTCGTTTCAAAAAATGCTCAAAAATTAATAATAAAAAAACAAAGTGTGCAGTTACTAAAAGAATGACCGATATGTACATATATACTATACACATATAGGCATATATACACACATATATAATACATTTATAAAACAATTTTTGTCTTTTTGTGTATGCTTTGTGGTCAAAAATAATTTTTTTACGAACTTTATAACCTGACATGGAATATGCGAGTAAAAACCCCCCCTCTTGGATGATTTCTGCGCACGGGCCTGCAACCTATAATGAAAATTTATTAAGAGTTGAGCATAAATCGAAATTGGGAGTTATATTTGACAACAAGCAAACACTTCCGAAGCACTATGATGCTATTTTATCAAAAGATAATAGAATTATGCGCAATACAAAGGACTTTTCAGATTCATATACAATTATCATTTCATTAATTAGATAGGTCTTTGAATATGGCTGTATTATCTATGACCTCTAGTACTAGAATTGAAAACATTTAAAGGTGTTTTATGCATTTGGTTATTAGAGAAAGTCGCTTGGAGCTTATGCCGACATACTTATGAATCTCGCTGCCATCTTCTAGGGCTACGATCCTTAGAGTTATGGCGAAAATATTTTTTCATAGTATTTGCGCGGGATATGTTGATGAATCATATGGTTTGTGCATCACTTCTAGCTTTTTTTGAGATACATATATATATATTTATCTTTATTGTGTTTCAGTGTTTAATATGACCCTTACCTTCAATTCAAGGTGTAACTCTATTGACTACATCCAAAATAGGGCTACTTTTAAGAATAGTCTTATGTTTAATTTATAATTTTTGTATGTATTCATTAGATAAAATTTGCAATTATAAAAAATAAATGTTAAAAGTTGAATTAATAAATAAATAAATAATTTATTACCCTATGAGATTTCAACTTATAAACGCTTTGATTTGAATTTTTTCTTATGATTTGTAAAATATATAGCATGGCTGTCATATATCCTTGGGAATAATTATCAAGGAAACGTGATTGATCCATGACATTTTATAAATTAAAATAAATACAATTTTCAACTATTTTGCGCTTTAATTAATAGAAATTTAAAGTGCTATTCAGAAGTGTGATTGAACTTTTAAAAGTTCAAATGACTGCAAAAATTGAAATGATGAAAACAACAAAAAAAAATTTAATTTGACGATTACAACACTTTGCAGTAGTTCAATTTTTCTATAAATGCTTTTGAACCACACATATAATTCATGCATTCATACTAAGTATATCTACATATATATTTTTGTATGTGAGATATATGCTCGTCTAAATTGCAAACAGCCACCTCTAAGTATCTAACGTAAGCATACGAATATACAAAATTTTGCCACAAATTGCATTTCATTGGCAAATCATCATCAATAACATCATCGTTTGAGGTCGCTTCGCGCAAAAACCACTTTACTAACGATGATTACGATGATACGAATCCAAAGTAATCACTCACATTGAAACCAAAAGTATTCATTGTGGCATCATAGCAGTCAGCAGCAATGTTGCTGCTTCTATTCATCGCATGTGTATTATTGAATAAAAGGAGAAAATATTCATCGTAATGCTTTTAATGTTAGTACTTTTATAAGGACTCTAACGTTATAGAGATGTGCCAATTAATCACATTAGTAAAATATTGTAAAGTAAGAAATAACACGTTTGAGCGAAAATATTATTTATTATAATAAAATTCTTGAAGGAGTGTATTCATTTATTTGAGCCTCTCGATAAATTTCAAACAATTGCTGATTCATGTTAAAATAAAAAAATAAGTCCATTAGCCGTTGCGATATACGTGGTAATGAACAAAACAGCGACAAAAGCACATGGGTGGAGAATTTTCCTTACCTGGTACTACTCGTACTAATTTATATCCTTACTTGTATTAACTTGCACATTAATCATATGTAAAAAAATAAGTAAAAATCAATACATACATATATATATGAGGTAAAAACGGCAAACAGCAAATGAGATGTAAAATAAATGACTGTGAATACGTAAAAGTAAGGATACAAATGAGTGTCACTACGTACAAGTAAGGATACAAATGAGTGTAAGTAGTACTACTTATTAAAGAAACTAAATCATTATGAGTATATACCCGAGTAAAAACAAAGGCAGCTGATGGAGAAGTTGGCATAAAATCATAGTTACCAAACCACTGAACTAGTTATGACAATGAAAGTGTTATACTTTTTGGTAATATGTATTAAGATTACACATTTTTTTTTCATTAGGGCACCGCATATCACATTTTGTTGGCTTGGATAGAATGTGTTGGGTGAATTGAGTTTGGCCGTAATAGGGGGACAATTCTTTGTCAATAGCCATCAATTCATGCAGTGCATACGCTCTTTCCAAAATAGCCATTATCACTATCAATATGTCATCTAAAGCTGTCTTCTTACTTACAAGGGCTTTTCCATTATCAAAGCGAATATTTCTGTTAATTCCTACTTTTATACTGGCTCAGGATACGATCGATAATAACCTACATGCAGCAACATGGCGAGATATGCATCAAACTTCATCATATGCAAAGGAATATATAAAATAGTGTTTCATACATGTCTAAACGGCCTTGAATATATTATCTTTATCGCTCTCTTAGCCATAAGATATGGATAAATTAGTGAACATAGCTGTTGGGGCGAAAAAATCGAAGAAATTGCTTACAAGTCCCTAGAAGGTACCTACAGACCTTGATGGTCATCGACATCATAATTGTTTTTGATCTACTGAATATGTTGAACAAATTTAAGGAATCGTATCATAAGCGGACGTCCATTAATTACGTGAGGTGATTTTTTGAAAATTCGGTCCTCCCTCGGTGAGATTTTGTAAGATCTGGCGGGACCACCCCCCTCCCTCCAGTGAGATTTAAATTATAATTTTTAATGTAAATTATATGTATTAAAAAGTTGTCGTGAGGTTTTCCTTGACCCCCTCGCTTTGGCTTGAGCTAATCGCTGGAATCGTATTGAAATTAGGCATTGTTGAAAACGTCATAGGTCCACCTAAGGATTTTGTTGGTCATCGGAGGTTTAAGTGGGATGTTACAAAATTCAAGAATAGAGTAAGGAAAGAGGATAACAAGCAGATTTTTTTGACTATTTCAGACTATCAACATACTTAAATGATAAATCTTCCTTATGACTTCACTTGAGAAATAATTTGTAGTTAAGGGATTTGCCAAAACCAAAAAAAAAATGAAATAAAATTTTTTAAGTCACTAAAAAAATGTTTTATACACAAATAAAGAGATAGGACTGTATGACTATTTCGCCCAAATATAGAGTAAAATATATTCATAAAGAAATGGAAACTTAACAAGTGATAAAGGTATGAAATTTCGAACATTATTTCGTGTTTTTAAGATTCTCAATTATACGCTTAAGTATTTATGCCATTTGATATATGAAATAAGTCCCAAATTTCTGCAGATAAAGTTTTTTTGGAAAAATTTCATTTGGTTTGTTTATTGCATATTTTTTTTTTGTAGAATATTGCTCATACTCTTATTTAAAAAGTCGTACAGTATTTTATAGTCTATTCGTCTATAGTATTCGCATTAAAATACATCTTAGTTTCTATTTGTATGAATCCCTATATTTATACTATGCTTTTAAGTAGTAACATAGTTATCAGTTTGTGTGCTTGAACTTATATGATATGTGCGAAAATGCTTTACTTGATTATAATTCCTTTTAAATTTGCGTTTTTGAATGCACTTGAAAAAATTGGTTTCATTTTAATAGACTTAAAGGTTTTTTTCAATCACTTCAACATCATATAAATTCTACATTTTACGAGTACATATTCATGCTTGAGTTTGGGTGTATCAATTAAATTTGAAAATAATTTGATTATACTCGTATACATTAAGTGTCATTTAATCATGTTTGCTCTATTATTCTATAACTTAATAAGAAGCGTTATACTGTTTAGCATTGATTTTATGAAAAAGAATCTTTGTTGCTTTTAAAACATCGCTAATATGGTCTTGAAAAAATAAACTGAAATTATAGTTTAAAGTTTTTATAACTCTATGAACTATCAGCTCGAGAATTTTATAGAAACTTTAGTGTAAGCCAGTTAGAGTAAAATGTATGTTTGCAAGAAAGTCATAGTGGCTCGAGAAATCCATCCATGACTTTTAAGTCAATTAACCTTTCGAAAGATTTCTTTTAATTTCAGCAGATCAGATCTGCATATAAAGTGACTTCGTCAAGACCACCAACCATAGCGAGGCTTTACAAGCTTCCACAGAATTCATTTAACACCATGAAAGAAGAAAGGTTTGGGAAAAAAAACTTAAGAACAATGAATTTTAAGATCCCAAAAATGCAAAATTTTTTGCACTTCCTCGCTGCAGGACATCGAGACTGATGATGTTTCTATGAATCATATGCCGGTAAGCAAAGTGATTTGTTGAAAAATTGAACAGGGAACAGTAAAGAAAAATGTTACAAGACTGACTTCGTAAGAATAGACTAAGAGCTGGCTACATAAAAATGAACCGATCGACTATACTCGTGATTTTTGTTATATAAGTTTCCAATGACATTGTCAAAACAAGCGTCCATTTTGCAGAAGTCTCATTGGAGGGGGAGAGCGTGGGTGGTCGGTCAAACGTGTCAAATTTTCGTGAAAAAAAACCGATAAGATATAACTCTGAAAATTGGCATTGTATTAGATATTGAGTATACAAACGACAAAAAAGTATTCCCAGAAGTGTAGGTGGGGGAGTAATCGTATGTCGAAAAATAACTCATAAGATATATTTCTGCAAATTTGTTTTCTGTAAGCTTACAATACAATTAGACAAATTACAAAATTTGCAGAAGTTAAAAGTGAGGGTAATTGGCAAAAAAACGCTTTTTTCACCGGGCGCAGCGGGTGGTTCAAAATATTAAAGTTGCTCCGATCTTCGCTCTCCGCGCACCAAAAGTTTCGTAATAATCTATCGAAAATCATTAATATCTCCCCGAAGCTACCTCGTAGAGCGATCACATGTACGACAAGGTCCTATTATTTTTACTTCTCCAATATTTTTTCTGAACATACTTACGCCCTATCACCACCCCTTAGGGAGTCTCCCCTGCAAAAATTACATTCTTGTGAAATTATGAATTGACTCCCCCTCTTCTCAGACGCCTCTGGAGGGGTAAAATGTTAGACCATTTTCTATTATTTTTACTCTCCCAAACTTTTCTCTCGACTCACCTACCCCATATCTGCCACCCTTTTGGGGGTCCCCCTACAAAAACACAAAAAATTTCGAAAAATAGTTTATAGCTCCCCCGGAGTGACCCATAGAGCCAGATCCTATTATATTTTTTTTTCCAATAATTTTCCCAAACATATCTACCCTCTATCTGTCACTCTTTTGAGGGTCCCCTTACCGAAAACAGAAAATATCTTAATTTTTTCAAAGGGATCCCTCAAAAGGGTTGAGATAGGGGGTAAGTATGTTCGGAAAAAATGTAGGGAGAACCTCGTAATACATTTGACATCTCTACGGGTCACTCCGGGAAAGCTATGAACTGTTTTTCGAAATTTTCCTAATTTTTTGTGTTTTTGTAGGGGGACCCCCAAAATGGTGGCAGCTAGGGGGTAGGTATCTTCGGGAAAAATATTGGAAAAATAATATATTAGGACCTGGTTATACATATGAATGCTCTATGGGTCACTCTGGGGGAGCTATAAACTATTTTTCGAAATTTTTTGTGTTTTTGTAGGGGGACTCCCAAAAGGGTTGCAGATAGGGGGTAGGTGTGTCGAGAGAAAAGTTTGGTAGAGTAAAAATAATAGAAAATGGTCTAACATTTTACCCCTCCAGAGGCGTCTGAGAAGAGGGGGAGTCAATTTCATAATTTCACAAGAATGTAATTTTTGCAAGGGAGACCCCCTAAGGGGTGGTGATAGGAGGTAAGTATATTCAGAAAAAATATTGGAGAAGAAAAAATAATAGGACCTTGTCATACATGAGATCGCTCTACGAGGTAGCTTCGGGGAGATATTAATGATTTTCGATAGATTAAGGACCATTTTCTAGTTTTCAAAACGGTAGCGGGTCCATCAAATATTTTCTGAAATGGACCAAATCTTACGTGGTTCTTATTGGCATCAATACGAAACTTTTGGTGTGCGAGGAGCGAAGATCGGAGCAACTTTAATATTTTGAACCACCCGCTGCGCCCGGTGAAAAATGCGTTTTTTTGCAAATTACCCTCACTTTTAACTTCTGCAAATTTTGTAATTTGTCTAATTTTATTGTAAGCTTACAGAAAAACAATTTTGCAGAAATATATCTTATGATTTATTTTTCGACATATACCTTACCACTTTATCACTTCTGGGAGCGGTTACTCCCCCACCTACACTTCTGGGAATACTTTTTTGTCGTTTGTATACTCAATATCTAATACTATGCCAATTTTCAGAGTTATATCTTATCGGTTTTTTTTCACGAAAATTTGACACATTTGACCGTCCACCCACGCTCTCCGCCTCCAATGAGACTTCTGCAAAATGGACGCTTGTTTTGACAATGTCATTGGGAACTTATATAACAAAAATCACGAGTATAGTCGTTCGGTTCATTTTTATGTAGCCAGTTGAATGAAAAATTTTTCAAAGACATCCAAGTTTGCATAAAAAGAACAAGCAGTTGATGAATCTAAGGTATTGAAAAAATATGGTTATATGATCTTAACCAGCTTTTGAAAAAATGATGTTTTTCACGGTTTGTCGGAAGTGACTTCAACCCAAATGTCAGAACACTGCAAATGTTTTTCTTGATTTTGAATCTAGGAAGTCTCACAACTATTTTTCGATGAAAAGCAAAGTCCTAACCCCGGCCGTTTTTGAAAAGAATCATTTTAAATTTAAAAAACTGAAATTTCAAGCTTATCTCGAAAACTATGAGAGATATGAATGATATGAATGATTCCACATTTATTCTTAGAATTCAAAAGTACATAAGAAAGTATTTGGTTTATAATAAATTTCGATTGTGAGCTAAACTGTATCTCTTCCATTAAGGAATATAACCGTAAAAAAAGTTTTCCACTAGAAATTGACAACATGAGTTTTTCAACCTCAAAAACATTGGAATGAATAATAATAAGAAAGCCATTTTATTGGAATTTTCTCGAGAAATAATTTTGTCTTAAAACTTTTTTTCATATCTCTCATAGTTTTCGAGATAAGCTTGAAATTTGAGTTTTTTTTAAATTTAAAAAGGTTCTTTTCAAAAACGGCCGGAGTTACGACTTTGCTTTTCATCGAAAGATAGTTGTGAGAAATCCTAGATTTAAAATCACGGAAACTTTTGCAGTGTTCCGACTTTTGGGTTGAAGTCACTACCGACGAACCGTGTTTTAGTTCAACATTTATGAATTACTCGTCCACAAATATTTCAAAAAATCATCTAAATCTATAAGGAATTCAAAAAGTCTAAAGCCTTGGGATTGCAGCGCATATACTAAGAACGAGTTCTTTAAGTTTTGGTAAAAATATATTCGAAACATATCTAATAAATTATAATTTTTTAAATTTTGAGGTGCTTGTTAAACATAAAAAGGTTAAGTTTTCACCGCAGTAATGAGCTTTATCTGCATTTAATTTACTTAACCAGAGCATATATTACGACCTTCCTTCAATCGGAATTTTTCCCCTATTTCAGATTGCCAATCAACAAACTTCTTTTGATTCCCAGAAGATTTAATTCATCGCGTATCATGTAAGTAGTTTGAAACGCCTGCGCCTTCATGTAGTCAGTTAACCACATTTTTCTAAAACTTATTTTTTTCGGTATACTCTAATTTACGTGCTGCATTAAATTGCACATTGAAAGATTGATTTGCTTTAACTATACATACATATATTCATGTGAACTTGATAGTGTACATATGTACATATGTAGTTGAAAATTTTTCCGTTTATTTATAATCATAGAAGCATTTTCGCTGATGTATTGGAATATTGGAATTTTATATTACAAGTAGTACCTAGATAGATTTCATTACTTAAGTGCATATTTTTATAGCTCATAAAATTTAATGCATGTGTGGTTTTTGTTTTTTTTTTTGATTTGGTTTGATTTTCATTTTACTGCTTAATTTATTTTCATTTTCGCTCTATATAATATGGCTGCCGAAAAATATTACTTCTCTTTACAACTAAATCTGATGTATTTTTGATGAGTTTTTAATGTTGGCAATACAAATACTCGTACTTGTGCTGTATAATTCTAAGTGCAAGACATAAAAGCTAAGGTTAATTATTGATTTTATTAAAACATATTAAAATTTATTAGAATATTATCATAAATATTTATGTTTCACAATACATACATGCATAAATTTAATAGTTACTTTGAAAGAAATTGTAATAAAAACATTTAAATTTCATTTCTACAAGAGTGACTGCTCTTCATCAATAGTTTCACATATGAGGAGTGATTTTTCAAAAGGGCTTATTTCCACTTATGACCTTGAACCTAAGAATGCTATTGCCGTTATCATGCTAAAATGTATCTATCTATTACAAAGAAGACATATTTCCAAGGGATACTTGTAATTAAAAATCGCAGTTTCATACAAAACGTCACATTTCCATTTGATTTTTGTCTGTACAAAAAGACAGAACAGGAAAAATCTATTTCACTTTTAAGAAAGAATAAACGTATCCCGTTGGACATTCCAAATACTGATCCAGTTACTATACCACAAACAATGAACAAAAAAAAAAAGATGAAGAAATATATAAAAAAAAAAAACAGTTTGTTATTGACTGGAGGAATTTAAAAGAGCCTGCATAGTACATGAGTGTAATTGATGATCAATTGATCAATTGATGTGGAGTCGGTTAACAATGATTACGATTGTAAAGAACTTGACTGTGTTGACTTAAGAGTATAATCTTTAGTGTAATATTAAAATTGTACACCAAAAGAGCACATTTCCAAATGTCTTTTTATTTTTTCCAATAAATGCAAATATGTCTGTTAGAATAAAAGCTTTAAGCGGATTAAAATATTAGATCAATACTCTGGAGATATTAAAAAAAACGTTACTATTAATAGCTTTTTAAGGTTTTTTTTATCATTAAAATTTTATTTAACATAGAAACAAGCCCCTTTGAAAAATCACTCCACCTTCCCCTATAATGATCATTCTTTTAAAAACCGCATGGATTTCAGGAAAAAAAAAATTCGACTCCTCTAAATGCAATGAGTTTTTTTTTCATGCATCTTTCAAAAACTTCAGTTATGACGTGCATATGTAGGGGAAGGTGGGCCAAAGCGGTACACGGGGCAAAACAGTACAAAAGGTATATTTATCCTTGTATTAAAACACCATCTAATGTACTTATAATGAATTTGTGTTTGGGTAGTGCTCTTGTTACTGCCAGGTTATAGCGACATTTTGACCTTCCGTTTTCAAGAACCACGAATTTCATAAAAATGAATGCGGTCGAAGATTTTCGACTTAAGTTAATTCATTTCAAATGAAGCATTTAAAAAACGTCGCAGTATATGTAGACAGTAGTGACATTAATTTTTGTTGACAACGATTTATTTATGTTGATAAATTTTTGTTTTGCGAGTCTGTATGTTTGCATAGGTCATGACGGCAGAGTGGTATTGCACTTCGTATACCATCCGTGGGGCAAAGCGGTAGAAATGCACTTTTTTTTTGCATCGTAACAATAAACATCTTGTGTTGAGAAAATAATGAGCCTTATTATCTTAATAGATTCAATATAGATCGAACTAATAAATTACATGTTTAAATTTTTTTTTGTGAAAACTTCGTTTTCCCGTTAGACATACCACTTTGCCCCACCTTCTCCTATATCAGGATTTTGATGAAATTTTTTTTTCTTTCGATATCCACATATGAATTTTTGATAATTGGCTGGATTTATTCGTATCTACTCATACTTGAAGTCTATTATCTCGAGTTGTATTGATCCGATTAATGCCGAACTTTTTCAGTTAAAACGTTAATTTTGAAATGTATTAAAAATAAATTCTGAAATTAACAACAAACAAAATAATTAAAACTTTTAAGTGCAATTACAAAACACTGGTCATAAAACCTCCATAATATCAAATAAATTGAAAAACTATTGACCCAAAAAAGCTACAAAAATAAAAACAATTTAATTGTTTAATTAGTTCTAGCATGCTATTGCCCCAGCAAAAATTAATTTTAAAAAATAATACTTTGTTCTTTATTCTAATATCTAGAAAATCCATTTTATAAAAAAAGATATTTTCGAAAAATAAACGTTTCACTAAGGCACATAGTGTTCTCCTCACGGCTTAGTTTCAGATCTATACGACATTTACTTTCAGGCATCACTGCATTCAATAAATTTATCATAATACCCATAAGCTCAGAACATTTCGGTAAATTAACAATTTTCATCGTGCTCACCTGTTAAGACATGTTCTAAATTAATACTTTTAAAAATATATTTGTAGTACGAAAGTTGTCAGGAATTGAATGACGTTAATGTCAATCCATAGAAAAATTGTTATTAAAAAGAACTCACAAGTGTCCTTACTTGCAGCCAAGGGTGCTCGAATTTATAGTACTTTTGTGAAAACTGTTAACAGTTCTTAACTGAAGGGTGTAAAGAATAGAATATTTCCTTAAAATATTTAGAATTAAACATTGTTTAATCGGACTTACAGTCATTCAGCAAAGACCAATATTGATCAATGCTATTTTTTACAACAAACATGACAAAGATAACAAATGGAAAAATTTTTAACCTGGTAATTGGTGACATGTTTCGGCTATTACCAATAGCCTCATCAGACCAGTTTTGGTTAATTCTGTACATGGACTCGAACCCCTGACCGTTCATGCATTGCAATTGCATATTTTTGCGACGGCCGCTCTAACACTTGAGCTACTGAGGAACTGACCTTGAACTGCACAGAGTGCGTAAATCACATTTGTTATTATTTCTTTATCACTTTCTCACTTGTTGTCACAGCCGGCGCGAATCTTGTCTTGCACGGCTATGATCTATTTTTAGAAATTTGTAGTGTTGCCAGCTACATATGTAGTTTCTGAAATTGGCGTGTCCTCCGTATAAATTAAGAAATTTTTGATATTTAGCGACTGATTATTTTGTAATTAAACATTGTTTAATTGTTTAGAATTTATCTTAAGAAATCATTTTTTTTTTCATATACATTTTTCCCATTGTGACCAAACTGGTATGCAAAAAAAAAAAATAAAATCTTGGAAAATCTTTTCCCCTCCAAAATATATTGCAGGTTACAGCCTCGATGATTGCTCTGGCAGTTTGATTGCTTAATCTGAAGCTTTTCATTCCATTAAGATGATTGCCATCGGATAATTTTTTAATTGTTCAGAATTTATGCGGTCAATTAAACAACTACATATGTAAAATACAATGTTTCATTAACATTTGCCAATTAAATTCACAAAAGCTAGCGATGGGTTCGAAGTTACAGTTTAAAAAATTTATATTTGCTATGCTACTCATAGCATTGTCGTTTATTTTTACTTATTTTACTGCGTTTGCTGGAAGAAAGGAAAGTTTTTTTGATGGTTGTATGAACATATTTCTTTGATCTTAAATCCTTTTTTAATTTTAGCCGCTTATCAAAACAACGAACACTTTCCGAATGACGGCGATCGAATGCATTGATATTGATAAAACATTCTCCACATTTTCTGTATGCTCATTGAAGCCAATAAATCGTACGCTAAAATTTATCAATATACACATCATTTTACATAAGATACCGGTCACGCAATTTTCGGTATGTTGCACAATAGTTTATATTAATGAAATTTATATTAATGAGTAAAAAAAGGAAGTTTAAAGGATATATTTTTAAAATACTACGTCATTTCAATTTCATTTTATAACTTTTTCCATATAAGCCAATACTTACTTAATTCCATTATGAATTTTTTTTTAGTTTAGGTTTCAAATGTTGAAAAAAGGTAATGATTACAAACCGTTTGGAATCGATGTATACTTGGACTCTTGCAAATATTTCAAAGGTAAAAAAAATCCGGTATATGATTGGTTCGCCAATATATGGCAGCCTTATTCTAATCTCAATTCCTGTCCAATTCATGTGAGATATGTGATGTTAAGATATAATTTATGTAATAAAATTTATCAATATTTTAGAAAGATGTAATTATACAGAATTTACCATTATGGAATGTATATCCATTGCCTTCAGTTTTTCCGTATGGCAGGTATCGTATGGATTATAAAGTCTACACTTATAACAAATCCAGACTCCTGTTGAAATTCTATATGGATATTGGTGAAAAGTAGCATTTTGTATTGTAACGAACCATTCTAGCACGCTGTGGTTATTATAAAAAGAAAAAGCTAAATAAACCTTAATTCAGAAGAATGTGTTATTTTTAGGTCATGTTTTGTATAATATTTGCTATTTACAAAACCTGAGACATGAACAAATTCAATGACAACTGAACACCGGCACCACACCACTCGTTGTAAAGCCATAACTAAAATCTTAAGGCCGTTTAGCGTGTTTCGATTAAAACTAAAGCTTCTCTTAAAAGAGTAAAATTCTACTTAAAAACATTGGTTTCAGAATCTTCAAGTCGAATACTAAATGGAATATCCGTATTTAGCCTTAAATGTACTATAAGAAATACTTTGACTTGCACTATCAAAATACCTTCAAGGTTCTATTGTTTTCGGTAAGCAGTAATGACATTTGGATTTTGTGAAAACAGACACTTGGGCAAATTTTTTTTTTTTTTTTTTGTCATGGACAACAAAATTTACATATATTTATTAAGGATTACTAAAAAAGGAAAAAAAAAAAACTAACAAAGTTGTTATCTTTGGCCTCGTCAAAAATTAAATACCCTACAGCGCATTAACATTAAAAGTGTGACTATGTAGCGTTTTTTAGGTTCTGCTGGTATAGGAGGTGCCAAGACCCTTTTTCGAAATTCACTTTTGAATCCGTGTAAAATTTTTTCGTGACAGTCTTGAATTTTGCTCAAATCGGTATCTCTGCGCTGATCCGTTATAATTCTTCGTTTGTCCATTTGCTCTTAGGCGAAACGTCGATTATGTTGATTACTTCAAACTTACTTTCTGTTTCGCAGCACCGTCTGTGTTCGGTCCTGTATAGACAATTGGGCATGTTGGCCACAGTTGTAGTGCTCATACCGATTACGATATTCTTGAATTGGTTTACAACTCAACGCTTAAGTTTCAGGCTAATAAGTAACTCCTTATACACTCAACAGGGGACGTCCATTAATTACGTGAGTCAAAATAGGGGTAGGGGTTCCGGCAAAATCTCACCAAGGAGGTCAAGGAAAACCTCACGTCAACTTCTTAATGCACAGAATTTACATTAAAAATTATAATTTGAATCCCGCCAAATCTCACCAAATCTCACCAAGAGGAGGGGGAGGGGGGGTCCGAATTTTCAAAAAAAACACCTCACGTAATTAATGGAGTTCCCCAAAGGTACTTCTACATGCTGGAAACTTTTGCTTCAAGCCTTATCTTCGTTAGATTATTTAAGTTGCCATTTTAGTTTATTGAGCTTTGCCTTCAGTCCTTTTTTTATATCGTTCCAGAAGATTCACACGATTATTGAGTTTTAAGATTTGCTTCTGAACATTTTGCTTAAAGCTCGCTCTGCTATTATTTTAAAAATTTCTATCTTGTGAGCGTAGCATAAAGCATTTCTAGTAGCTGCAAAAGTCGCATATGATATTTCTATGCTTGAAGCAAATGTTGCATATTCTTCTGAAGACTCTGCATGGATTTGTCGAGTCTTAACAACTAAGATATTTTATGGCATTTACTTGAACTGTATTGATTAAATTTGTTAAAGGTTGCAATTTTTATATATTTTTATACACAATATATTTCAGAAATCACATAAATCTTACACTAACTTTTCCAGATTCAATTAAAGTAGGTAGTAGAATTAAAAATACAACATTAATGTAAGTAAAATAAACATTATTACCAACTGTACACCTCAGTTAATTCAAATTGAAAAGAACTTTAATTGCTTTTAAATCATATAACATATACATAAATATATATATATATATTTAGTATTCTAACTAGCCTGTAATTATTTATCAATTATTCAGGTATGAGATAAAATTAAGTTTCTATTTTTAATCACAGAAATATATAAAATAAAGTGGGGAAGTGTTTCATTGCACTACGTTAGATAATAGTTTAGAAGACTATAGTATTGAATTTTTAATTAAACTCGAAAGCTTCAAATAATATCAAATAGCATTAAAATGTCAATTAGACACGAAATAAATTTTTTGTATCGAACGTTCTATAAGAGTCGGAAGGTATTGAATAGAATTCAAAATTATTAGAAATATATCAATAAAGCTTAGTAGACGAAAGTATCGAAAACTTAATTTTGTATGTGAAATATGCCCATATAGCACTTACAAAGCATATGATTGCCTGTCTTTTGTAATGGAATTGGCCTCATTATTCATCGTTGATAGCTTGCAGAATTGCTAATTTTCAATTCACTCTATGTATTTGTTACCCACTTAAGCACATGTTGGAAACGGAGCTTAAATACAACTGCAACTGCTTGCTGTCCCGTGTCCAGACTTATCGTGTTATCTTGAAAGTGTAAAGTTCCGCTCAAGTCAAAAGCGGTTAATTTTACGCTCCTAACGTATTTTCTTTCACAAGAGTTTGTAATATGATCCATCCTGTTACTTTTTTAATCTCTGCAATATGTTCAAGTGGGAAACTCTGCTGCAAATTTTCTCTTAAAATTCTATTTCCGATATTGCTCTGATATTCTCGAGGTGTACTCCAATAAAATTAATTCTTCAATGAAGACTCGAATTGTATTTTTTAAATGCCGAATGTTTTTTTTTTCTTTTTCTACATGAAAATGAAATAGAAATTTGAAATTATTAAAACTTTAATTTTTTTCATATATCGCAGAAATAGTCTAAATGTCCTGAAAATCATGTAGATCATGTAGTTATATTTTGAATTGTACTAAAACACGGCGAAAAAGAAAAAAAGTGGGTATGGCACTTTTCAACAACTGAAAATTTTGATTCCGTATAACTCGAAATCGGCACATACTATTTTTATAAAATTTTAGAGATGATGCCACTGAAAGCACTCATCAGTACAACTAATGTCAGTATACTGGAATAAAGGATGTCAGCCATACGATATCGCGGTTAACGTGATAAGGCCACCCTTGCGCCATGCATTAATGTAATCTGATTATTTTTTAATTATTCAGAACTAAGTTGGTCAATTACACAACTTAAATACTAACAATTTTTTTATATTCTACTTTGCATTTGCAAATTCAATTCACAGAAGCTAACGATGGGTTCGAAGCTACAGTTTGAAAAATTTGTATTTGCTATGATACTCATAGCATCGTCGTTTATTTTAACATCTTTTACTGCTGGAGGGCAGGAAAGTTTTTTAAGGCTGCATGAATATTCTGCTTTGATCTTAAATCAATTCTTTAATTTTAACAGATATATAAGTCAGCGAATACTGTTAAAATGACGGCGATCGAATGCACTGACTTGGATAAAACATTCTCTACATTTTCTGTATGCTCATTGAAGCCAATAAATCGCACTCTAAAACTACTCAGCTTTCGCGTCATTTTATATAAACCACCAGTCACGAACTCATCGGTGTGTAACATAGTAATTTATTTTAAGGAAAAACAACTTTTTTATGAGTATAAAAGGAGTATGATAGTGACGTCATTTCGGTTCCATTTCAATAGCGCTTTTTTTATATAAACCAACACTTAACCGTTTTATGAAATTTTTTTTAGTTCCACTTCAAAGTTTGGAAAAAAGATAATTACTACAAACCGTTCGGAATCGAGGTATTCTTGGATACTTGCAAATATTTGAGTGGTAAAAAGAATATGGCATTTGACTGGTTCTACAATATATGGCTGCCCTATACCAATGTCAATCATTCCTGCCCATTTTCTGTGAGATTATATTTGGATTTAATTTTTTATAAAACTATTTATTAATATTTTAGCAAGATGTGATTATCCATAATGTACCTATTACGAATTCACCACTGCCTTTAGTATTTTTAAATGGCAGATATCGTATAGATTTTAAGGTTTACGCTTATAACAAACCAAGAGCCCTCGTTAAGTTGTATGTGGATGTTGGCGAAAATTAACAAATTGCAACGAATCATCCGTCGAGGTTTATGCTCGATATGGGTATTATAAAAAGAAATAGTTAAATAAAACCCGATTCAAAATAATATGTTATTCATACGTCTTGTTTGGTGTTAATATTAATTTTTTTTTTTTTTGTATGATAATTATAATAATAGAACTATTGCAAAATTCATGGAGAAAAAAAGTTTGTTTTAATTTTTAACTTTTGTACCACGGTATATGTAGGTACAATTAATTCTTTATCGTTTTCAAATTGCGAAAACTTTTTCACCTAGCACCTAGAGCTCTGAAAATTTGTGGTGTCTCTACAAAAATGCTTAAGCTTCATGGATATATCTTTATCAGATTTTGTGGCATATAGTAAAGTATTTTCTACACCCTTTGCAGGCAATATAAGTACAATTGCATCTGTGAATGAATTTGAATGGAAATTTAAGTTCAAGAACATTCTATCAAACAACAGTAAAGTCCCTGCTACTTCATTTTGTGTTTGGCTCACGCCCACTTTTATTCCTTTTGGTTGACAATCTATATATTTTAGCGGTCGTATACACCGATGCTCTATGAACGGCTAAGCAGATATACAGTTGCTCACAAAATTGAGCATACAGGCTTCATTAAAACACATGTTTTTTTGTTTTGGCAAAAACACTTAAATTTTATTAAAAAAAAAATTCAGTTCAAAACGTAGATATCTCATTCACAATAATAAGTAACAAAACAAAAACTTAATTCACAAATGAGGTAACTTTAATTTCATGGCAAAGCTCCTCATATTTCTCTGCAGAATATTAAGGTACATCACTTTGTCCATCTCACTTTCAAAGAACTCAAAATTTCCACAACCACTTGAGCTTCAATACAAACCAATAACATCACACAACCTCGTTCCCTAAGAGTCCATCATTTGATGGAAGTGTTCTTTTGAATTCTATTTTTATTTTGGGGTGTATCCTAAAGAAATACATACATAATATATTTATAAATCTTATTGTTAAATTTATTCAGAAGAAATTGAAAATTGCAAACTGATTCACTTCCCGAAAAATTGAGGTAACAACATACTTAGCTCCTTACAAATCTTTTGCGAGGCTCAAAAATGTATTCAGTTTTCTCAGCTTTGTCAGTATTCGGGAAATCTACGTGGTTATAAGAACAGCCTTAATGCCTATAATATTACCAGGCAGGGCAGTGAATTAGAACTCAGAAATTACTGACTATTCAAGAAGGTCTACTATCTGTGCTTTAAAACAGTACAGTACCTACTCTTGAAGAATGCAAAATTTGAAGGAAAACTCTGTAGAATGTTTTAATTTTTTCAATGTTTCGGGAATTTTTCAATTTTTTCAACCTTATCTACATTTCACATTTTTTTCTACTTTTTCAATTTCTTCAAAATCTTTTTATCAATTATTTAAAATGTTGTTTCAATGCAGTGTAGGATATGTTATTTTCGGCGTAGCTGAAGATAACATCTTAACTAGTTATTTTTAAATTTCAATTACACTTAGTATTATATTATTTGTTTATAATTGCTATGTTTGGATTAGTTTCGATTTACTCTGAAATTATGTGATCAATTAAACATAAATAAGTTACAATGTTTTATATCATTCTAATTGATATTCGCAATCTAAATTCACAGAAATCAGTGATGGATTCGAAGTTAAAGGTTCTACAATTTATTTTTTGCTATGACACTCATAGCATTGTAATTTTTTTAAACTTATTCTACTGTATTCAATAAAAGGAACAAAATTTTGTATGTCAGCATAAATATTTTGCTTTAATTTTAAAGCCCTACATTTGAATATGGTATAATTGACAAAGGAATAATTTTACAACAAATCAAAATTTTTATATAAAAAAATATTCTGAGTGATTAGGCTCATTTTCATCTGTTTTGGTTCGTAAAAAAACAAAACTGTCGCACTGGGGCTTCCAAAAAACAAAGAAAAATACATAGTATATCACCTTTTTTTGGCCTAATATTGATGCCTTGGACATGAGTGAAGCTGGCAAAACAATGGCTCTATTGCGTGGCTATGTTTTTCCCGTTGAGTCCAAACTGATGTGCAAAAAAAAAAAATGTTTTTTGGAAAATCCTTTTCCCTCCGAAATATTTTTTGGGCTACAGCTTCGGTAGTTCCTCTGGCTGTTTCATTGCTTAATCTGGAGATCTTCATTCCACTCAAATTACAATGCATCATATAATATTTTGGTGAATATGAAAGCGTGTTGGCAATAAGCTTGAACCACAAGGATAAAGTCTTATGTGTACGTAGAAAAAGGATGTCAGCAATACGATATCGCGGTTGAAGTGGAAAGGCCACCGTTGCGCTCTTACATGGCCATGCATTAATGTAATCTGATTATTTTTTTATTATTCAGAACTAAGTTGGTCAATTACACAACTTAAATACTAACAATTTTTTTATATTCTACTTTGCATTTGCAAATTCAATTCACAGAAGCTAGCGATGGGTTCGAAGTTACAGTTTGAAAAATTCATATTTGCTATGATACTCATAGCATCGTCGTTTATTTTAACATATTTTACTGTATTTGCTGGAAGGCAGGAAAGTTTTTTAAGACTGCATGAATATTTTGCTTTGATCTTAAACCAATTCTTTAATTTTAGCAGATATTTAAATCAGCGAATACTGTAAAAATGACGGCGATCGAATGCATTGACTTGGATAAAACATTCTCTACATTTTCTGTATGCTCATTGAAGCCAATGAATCGTACTCTAAAACTACTCAGTTTTCGCGTCATTTTACATAAACCACCAGTCACGAACTCATCGGTATGTAACATAATAATTTATTTTAGGGAAAAACAACTTTTTTGTGAGCATAAAAGGAAGTATGATGGTGACATTTTTTAAATAGAACGTGATTTCAGTTCCATTTCAATAGCCCTTTTTTTATATAGGTATAAACCAACACTTAATCGTTTTATGAAATTTTTTTTAGTTTCGCTTCAAAGTTTTGAAAAAAGATAATTATTACAAACCATTTGGAATCGATGTATACTTGGATGTTTGCAAATATATGAATGGCGAAAAGAATATGGCATTTGACTGGTTTTTCAACATATGGCTGCCTTATACCAATATCAATCATTCCTGTCCATTTTCTGTGAGATTATGTTTTCATTAAATTTTTTTAATAAAACTATTTATCAATATTTTAGAACGATATCATTATCGATAAAGTACCCATAATGGATATACCACTGCCAGCAGTATTTCTGAATGGCAGGTATCGTATAGATTATAAGGTTTACGCTTATAACAAACCAAGAGCCCTTATTAAATTGTATGTGGATGTTGTTGAAAAGTAACATACTGTAAAGAAGCATCCGTCGAGGTTTAAGCACGCTATGGGTAATATATAAAAAAAAGATAGTTAAATGTTATTCATACGTCTTGTTTGGTGTTTGTATTTAATTTTTATTTATATAATAATAATAATGCAAAATTCAAGGAGAAAAAAATGTTGTTTTAATTTTTAACTTATGTACATACCATGGCGCTCAGTGATCAATGATTAACTTTTAGCAGGACGAAATTCATTTTTCTCTAAATGAGGGTAGTCAAAAAAAAAAATATTGCATTATACTTGTAAGTCCTCGGAACATATTAAGTCAAAACATTTTTGTCGAAAGTGACGTCTGAGTAGGGTTGTCAGATTTTTAAAACCCAAAATGAGTACATTCATCTATGTATATTCAACACAAAAAATCAGTACAAAGTTTTTTACCTCACTAACCGGTTACCGCCCAAGCATAAAAATTTTTCGAATTTCCAAAAGATTTTTGGAGGAATGCCTCATTTTGATGAGAAATGTTTAAAACCAAAATTCTAAATTTTTCCCTCTTCCGGTTCCGGTTTGCCAGGCTGTTGCGCAAACGCATCACTGGGCAGATGTGATATCTAAATAATTATACATTCACACATAAAAATCAAATTAAATATTTTATTTGAAGAAAAAATTACTATTTACATATACTTATAATTACTGATGGAACTTTGGAAAACATTTTAGATGAAGTGCCACATTACATTTTTTGCGGATATAGATACTTTGACTAGAACGTACTCGACATCTTAGCCGTTTTTGCGATGAGTTCTTGACTATAACGTGACCAGCAATGCCACGTCTTACTGATTCACTAATTTTAGTGTTTTGTACGAAAATCCGCTTCCTCTTTACGTCTTGTGCATCCGGTTCAGAGTTTGTTCTCGGCAATTCATCTTCACTCGCACTACTTTGGCTCTTGTCTTTGGCGTTGTTCTGTACTTTACGGCAATATCGGCTTGCTCGTTGCAAAGGTTCTACTCCATATTTATTTAATGCAAGAGTGACTACGGAGTTATCATTTCATCGATCTATCATTAGTTGCGAGTTGTCGTCATGTGACGCCACATATTTTCCACGCTCATACTTCTGGAATGATTTGACGTCAGAAATATGATTAGCGGGCATGAGGCCAGTCCGGTTTGCCCGTATAGTTCCTGTTGCGACATGGCCATTTGATGCAATGTGTCACATAAGACTGTGTGAAAAAAATTATCAAAAAAGATCTCATGCTCTCGTGGCTTAACTTCTTTTAAGAGAGAAGCAACAGCGTTGCCTCCAAGTCCTAGCTTTTTGTTGATCTTGTCCTTAAGTGGAATATTTTTTGCTTCAGCACCAGCATAAGGAATAAATTTGTAGGGGTGGTCTTCGCTGGAGCACAAACACCACAATTTGAATCAAAATCGTACTGGCTTATTTCTGATAAACATTTTGCACGAATGGCGGCCAAAATACGGTACCATTTGCTCATCGATTGAAAGGTTGTGCGAAAATACCCCAAATTGCATAAATTGTTTGTTGACTTGGTCAAAAAATCGTCGCAATTTAGCAAATTTACCGTTTTTGTCTAAAGAATTATTATCGGCAACATGGAAAACTCGCTTTATGCAGTCAAAACGATTTCGAGTCATAACTTCGCGTATAATGCTCCGCCCAATAAGTGGATTCAGTGACCAATAGCTGCGATACGAAGGTAGTGGTGCCCATCCAGATTATAACAGAATTCCCACAAATTTTCGAATTTCCGAGGCAGTAAAATTTGCAATGGGACAATTTCGTTGGTGTGTATAACAATTAGATACTGCATATTTCAAATTCGCAATAAAACAGCAAAGGTAACGCTGATCAACTTCAGTTTTAAAATTTGAAAAATTTTAAACTGCCACCAACAATGTACATTGATCTGCCCAGTGATGCGTTTGCGCAACACTTGCTTCAATTTTGGTTGGGGATGAATAATACCCAAGAAATTAAATTTTTTTTGAAAAATTCGTTTAGACAAGAGCTCAAGCTAAATTCCTTGAAGTTTTTTTCTGTCATTTTAATTTTTTTTCTAATTTTGCCGATTTTTTGAAAAAGGTCAATTTTGTGGACCAACTTTGTTATACATCCGATCACAGGAGTTTAGGAAAAATTATGTTTCAAACCCATTTTCTGTTAGTTTTAACTCTTTTTAACACACTTTAATCAAAAAATAAATAAATTTGGTTTTTTTAATATTTTTAGCGAATTTTTTGCCGAAGTTGTTGCGCTAACGCATCACTGGGCGGGAATGGGTTAATTGTTTTTATTTACTAAAAGATAAGTTCAGAACTTTTCGGATTGCACAATGCTCTAGCAAAATATCAAAATGCATTAAATATACAACTACAAAACAAGGACCATTTTATTGACTCCTACACTCCAAAAAAAAAATTACTGTAAAGATACAGCAAAAATGTGTACAGCTATACACACTATTAATGTAATTTTAATGCCTTCAAATTTACTACAATGAATGTGTAAAAATGCAGGATTTATATTGGCGCAAACATAATAATTTTATTTGTTATTTTTTCTTAAGCTTGTGACATAACAATAAATAAAAAATAGAAATTCATTTTGCTGGTAATATTAACATAATTAACAATTTACAATATTGTACGATTATAGCAGCTTATTTATAGTTATACTTGCTAGTATATTATGTTTTTATTTTTATTTGTAAACGGTACTATTTCAGATCATGTTACACACGAAGGTCTTTTTATATAAAACTTAAGTTTAATATAAAATACTTACATACGTTTACAACTTTACTTTTCTTTTTTGACGCATGTACTTATATTTTAATAATTCTATACCTAAAGACTGTTTAAAACGTTGCTCAGTTCCGAATCAATATTCCAAATAACGAGTTGTCCATCAGCTCCAGATGTGTTTATTTTTCCGGCATCAGATTTGTCACCATCATATAGGCGAATGTAATTAATAGCATTTTGGTGAATTGATTCAACAAAAGTATCAGAAGTATCAGTCCGCAAATTTCGATCTAAAGATTGAAAAATTCGCATTGCAGGTATGCCACTCGTGTCTTCTTTTGCGATTTGTCCAATTTCTATGAATACACCTACGTCCAGCTACAACAACTGAAAGTGGAGATGTCTCGATGTCTTTGATATAAGCAGAAAAACTCGTACCTTATAATCAGTTGAGCCAGCTACAATAAGAACATTGTTCGGATGCCAATCCAATTAGGAAATTGTGGTCCGAATTGGTTTTTTAATATGCTTCGATTCCTGCCAATCGGTTTCAGACTTTAAATAGCATACCGATATCAAACGGGCTCCGGAACCAACAGCAAATTTATTCTCAGCACGATTTATGCGAAGTAATACTAAAGTCGGTTTCCATTTTTTATCTGCAGTCTGCGTCCAAACGTAAGCGTTACGATCGGCGGCACAGCTTACAATCCTGTCAGTGTCCTTAGCCCAGTCAATGCCCATAAACCGCAGATCATGCTGTGTAAGGATATCAACTAATTTCCAGTCATTACTGTCCCGCTTGTATATATGGATCTCATTGTTATTTGTAGACAGAGCTATTTGTAACTTGTCCCTATTCCAAGCGTGACAGAAAGAAAATTGATGTAGAAATATAAATTAGAAAATTGTAATAAAATGAATTAATTACCGAAAACTTCAATACGTCAAGAATGTGATGAAATACTGAATGACAGCTGTTACACATTTTGTCTGCAATATGAGACTAAAAACACTTTATTTTTTGTAAAAAAAGGAGAATACAATATTTTTTTCGTAATAGACAGTAGAATACATATTTTTATTAGTAAAAGGTGGTTGAATACATATTTTTTACTGCAATTTTACATATTGAACGTGTGTATCCTAGAATTTTAAAAAAGACACATCACATTTACACATTTTTTGTATTTTTTACAACAGAAAATTTGTAAATATCAGTACAAGTACCCTACGTCTGAGCAAAGATATTAAGAGACAAAGTAATCGCCTAAGCAAATTTTGTTATTTTAATATTTTTTTTTGTCGAGTGAAGTGAGCACAATTAATCGCATAGTGCTGCTGATATAATTCACTTTTGGACTTTTTGAAAATGGTGCACATAGTTGAAGATATGAGTGATATTTTAAGCTTTACGATAAGGTTTTTACAGTACAAGTGTAATAAAAAATAAATTTTTGCTTAACGTCCAATATCTTTAGAGGCACATAAAGGAACATGGGACATTTATTGAAGCACAAGTCAAAAAAAATTAGCTAAGTTTGGTACATTCCTTTTGTACATCAGCTGCCAGAAACAAACGAAGATTTATTCAAAATCTTACTTCATCGAACCCCCAAATATCTGTTTTACGTCCATTACCTCAAAAAAAAAAAAACGCGGCTCTCTACCCATCGAAGTTTTAAGTCTGCCTAAAGCAGCCCGAATCAAATGTAGAAATGTAAGATAATAGATAATTATTCCGTGTTATTAATAAATATCACACTTTTCTCATTTTTCATCAGTTTATGGAAATCTATACTATTTACATATATAAAATTGCTTGTATGGGAATGGTTTGTAACGCAAAACTGCAAAATATACTGAACCAATTTTAATAATTTATTTTTTACAACAACATATTTTCGCTAAACATGGTTATTGCATACTTATTTGTTTAACCCATATTATACCCTTGTACGATTTTTCGTACACCAACTTTGACAATTAATTAAAAATATTTAGTAATATACAGTCAGATGTTCAGAGGCACAAATGAAAAGTTTGTTCTATTGTGTGTAAAATAAAATTTTCAATAGTGCCACCACTATTACTGCGTTTTAAATAGTTCACCCATTTATTTATACAAGAAATTGCAATTTAGCAAATCTAACCTAAATCTAAACAATATATAAATTTCAATATTAAAGAATTCCGCTTTGTAAATTCAACAAGTTTCTATTTCACCAATACCATTTGAATATGAAACAATTTACTAAAGTACATAATCATTATACTTAAAACTCTAATGCTAACGTATGCATTAGTATTAGTGCAGGAGTTAGTTTTATAGTCTAACTAAATACGTATGCTGCAAATTGTGCATTAAAAACTAAGTCTCATAGCACTATGCGATGGTTCATTTCCATACAATAGTCTACCTTTCAACAATATCCGCATACACTTTAACCATATATGCTGGTTTGTTGTAAAAGAAAACTCCTAAATCAAAACGAAATCTGCCATCTGGAAATAGTGAAGGCAATTGTACATTCATCAAGGGTATATTTGTGACAATGACATCATGCTAAAATATTGATAAAATGTTTTATTTAATAAATTATATTTAAGTGTAATCTTACATAATATGGACAGGAATGATTGATATTGCTATAGGGCGCAAATATTTTGAAGAACCAATCAAAAACCAGATTTCTTTTACCACCCACATATTTGCAAGCATCCAAAGTAACATCGATTCCAAACGGTTGGTAACTATTGCCTTTTTTCAACACTTTAAACCTAAGCTAAAAAAATATTTAATACTATTAAATGCTGTTTTTGTTAGTTAATTTTAAGCTTCGAGCTGCAAAGCTTAGAAGATTTGTTTGTATAAAAAAAAATAAGGCTATTGGAATGAAACTGAAATGATGTAACCCTTAAAAAAAAAAAACTATATTAAACTTCCTTTTCTGCTCATAAAAGAGTACTTTGAAATTTTTTCTTAAAATAAATTACTGCGTAACATACCGTTGAATTCGTAACTGGAAACTTATGTATAACGACGTGAAAACTGAGTAGCTTTAGCGTACGATTTATTGGCTTTAACGAACATACAGAAAATGTGGTGAATGTTTTATCCAAATCGATGCATTCGATCGCCGTCGCTTGGATAATGTTGGTTTTTGTTACTATCAGCTAAAGTTAAAAAAAGACATTTAAGATCAAAGCAATGTATTGATGCTGACTAACAAAATTTACCTTCCTTCTAGCAAACACAGTAAAATAAGTTAAATTAAATGACAATGCTATGAGTGTCATAGCAAATAAAAATTTTTCAAACTGCAACTTCGAACCCATCGCTTACTTCTGTGAGTTGAAATTGCGAAAATTACATTTTAGTAATGTCTTGTTATGTTTTTAACTGGTGGCACAAATACAAAATAATTAAAAAATAGTCAGTAGGCGTTCATTTAAAATTAAACAATAAATAGTACTGATTAAAATCTTAAGTGCAAAACGTTCTGTATACTGAACATTAAAATAATCGCAGCTCTCGATGAATTTTCGAAAGCATTTGTGAAGCTCTTAACACTTATGTGATTTCCTAGAAACAAAAGTATCAATAGCGGCATAAGCGCTTAGCATTAAACGGAGCTTCAGTGATCATCTGCCTTCGCCACCAAGCAGTCGGATAAAGTAGGTCAGAAAATCAACTTTAATAAAACCAAAAGCATTGTAAGCGTCCAACCAGTGATGTAAGGCATATAGCTTCTTGATACCTCGCACAGCTTCGTAATATTTGGCAGTCTTTGTTTTAATCGACTAAGGATTTCCAAATTTTTTTTTCTTTGATTTTACTAGGCACATGCCCTTTCTTCGGTGATTTATAATATTCGTGCCCAGGTAGCTGCTTAAAATCTGCTTTAACGTAACTTCCGTCGTCCATAACACAGCAATCAAATTTAGTCAGGTACCTTTCATACAATTTTCGAGCTCGCATCTGAGCTATCAACTGCTTTTCATCAGAACGGTCTGATACTTTTTGAACGCTATATGTATGTCTTTAACTTACCTTTCCCCCTTACAGTAGATTTTGATGTGTCAGCTCTAGCCGCCATATCTCGCACTGAGTTGTTGGGACTTTACACCTCACTTTCACCGCTACCTTTGGGTTAGAAAATTGTGGTTTCCTGCTTGTAATTTTTTTCGGCAAACAGGTTGACCCTTCTTATATTTAGAAACAGCCGTATGGCAGCTTTATCTGATGCACCAACAATTTTTGTAGGTCTGTGGTCAAAAATCAGTTCGCGGACCTTTTCTTTCTTGCTAGACATCTTTGTAGTTAGAAGTGTTATCTTCAAGTGTTACACATCATATCAAACGTCACTTTATATGGAACAAATACTATGTCTTTATAGACCTATAAGTTTATCAGGTAGAGTATAATCTTAAAAAATAAAAACGTAAGTTTTTTCTGGGACAGTCCTTACAAAGAAGCTGAAAATCTTTGAGTCAAACGTGAAAATAGTTATTTTGTTCGGCTCTGAAAATTGGATGATAAACGCCACTCTGCTGCACAATTAACAACAGTTCACCAACCATTGTAATCGTAAAATTCTGAAAATTTGGTGACCTAGAATCATTTCCCATGTCGAACTGCTTACAATATCCAAACTCCATTCAAATCAAACGTCGAAAGTGGAAATGGATTGGGCACAATTTGCGGAAATCACCAATCTACCGTTCTACTTCAACGTTTGCCGGCAGTTGAAGTAGAACCGTTTAATTAACAGAAAACACGACATTCCTTGATCATCGCGAAAAAGTTTTCTAGAGCAGGAAAAACGTGCAGTCACTCCAGATCGTGCACGTTGGAAAAGATTTGTGGAGGCCTTATGCTCCGTGAGGAGCGCAATACAATTAATACTTATTGTTGTAACTTATGCAAAAAATATATATATTGCTAGCTGAACTCAATTTCATAGCATAATATTGGTTGCTTTCCATGCTTTTTTCCTGAAAAGAGTCCAGTATATACGTATCTGATAATAGATAGTTCACACATTTATTTATACAACAAACATTTGAATATATTGGTAATTCAGACACTTGCTAATTCGAACAACGCGGTAATCCGGACACCCGATTGCTTTCCATTGTAGACTCTGTAATCCGGACACCACGCTTTTAAGTCCGGACACTTTTTTTTATTCATTTTTGTCTGCTATTTTTTACCCGGATTCCCCATTTTCTAATTGATTAATACATTTATTTAAAAATTGGTTTAAAAAATCATTTGTTAAACAAGTAAGACGCTACTTGAAAGAAACAAATTTTCCAACTAAAGCACTTCTACTACTAGAAAATGAAACTTGTCATCCAAAATCATTATCAGACTTTGAATGGGATTCAGATGATGATATTTTTCATCAATTTGCGCACCCGTAACTCAACTGAAATAGTTGACCTACTTGGTGAAATATCTTCGGATGTATATATGTTAATGATAAGGAATTTGATGAGTGGTCGAATAACGACACATAATTTATTGACGTTGCGATTGAAGAAGACAATATCGAGAAAAGCGATTACGATGCAAATGTCCAATAATACGACACTCTCAAGCGTTTAATACGTGTATTAAATATTCAGAAGAGCAGGATTTTGCCGCCGGTACATTTTAAAACTTGTTAGTCTGAGAGATGTTGCATAAAAAAAGAAAAATGAAACAAAACTTCGACAAATGAAAATCTGTAATTTTTTTTCAAACTCACTAAAAATGTTGATTACACAATAAAACAAATTTTTAAAACATATATATTTTAGATTTATTAAAAATTAGTTTAATTTAGAAGCTCAGTAGTATCTTTTCCGATTTTTTTTTATCTTGGTAATCGGAAAATTTTGATGGTTTTTAATTGTCCGGATTATCGAGATTATACTGTACATGCTACTTTTCACGAATATCCGCATACAATTTAACTATAGCTCTAGGTTTGTTATAAGCGTAAAATTTCATATCGATACGATATCTGCCATCTAGAAATACTGAAGGCAATACTATATTCATTACAGGTACATTATCGACAATGACATCATGCTTAAATATTGCTAAATAGTTTTATTTAATAAATTATATATGTATAAACATAATCTTACAGAAATTGGACATGTATGATTGCTATTGGTATAAGGCTGCCATATATTATAGAACCAATCAACTACCAGATTCCTTTTACCCTCTAAATATTTGCAAACATCCGAGTATGTATCCATTCCAAACGATTGATAATCATTGGCTTTTTTCAACATTTTAAACCCAACCTAAAAAACAAATAAAATTTCAATTGCTGTTAAATGCTGTTTTTTTAGTTACTTTATATACAGTTTCAGCTTAATAGAAAAGAATATTGGTTTATGTAAAAAAAAAAATAATGTAATTGGAGTGCAACCTTGCCGATGCTATTTTTTTAAAATATCTACATCATACTTCCTTTTGTAATGACTAGAAAGTTGCTTTAACTGTTTACTTCAAATAAATTACTGCGTAACATACCGTTGTATTCGTGACTGGTGCCTTATGTAAAATTACGCGTACACTGAGTAGTTTTAATGTACGATTTATTGGTTTCAATGAGCATACAGAAAATGTGGAGAATGTTTTATCCAAATCGATGCATTCGATCGCCGTCATTACGAAAGTGTTCTTTGTTTTTATTAACGGCTAAAAGTAAAGAAGATATATAAGATCAAAGCAATATATTCATGCTAGTGTAAAAAACTTTCCTTCCTTCCAGCAAACACAGTAAAATAAGTTAAAGTAAATGACAATGCTATGAGTGTCATAGCAAATAAAAATTTTTCAAACTGCAACTTCGAACCCATCGCTAGCTTCTGTGAGTTGAAATTGCGAACATCAAGTAAAATGATACGGAAAATTACATTTTAATTATCTCTTATTATGAAATACATAATCATTAAAACATAGTCAGTAGGTATTCATTTAAAATTAAAAAACATTTAGTTTGATAAATTAAAATCTTAAGTGCAAAACGTTCTGTATACTGGACATAAAAATAATCACAGCTCTCGATGAATTTTCGAAAGCATTTATTAAGCATTGGTGAGGCTCTTAACACTTATGTGATTTCCTAGGCACAAAAATATCTTTAGCGGCATAAACACTTTAATATGAATACTTTCCAGTATTGCGATTGTCTCGAAACTCAACGATATCCTCAAGTGGGGTCATATCGACGAAAAACAGAAATGAGAACAACAAAATATTATTGTGATTGGGAGTAGGAATGGTCCAGAAAAAAAAAAACGCTGACTATGATCTAAATAGGTAATGGGTGTTTTTTTAGATGCATATGGAAACATTTTGTATAGAAGCTTTATGGTTTTTTGAAATAAGTTGTCGAGAAGGTTTGCAACAGAAAAGTGTTTCGAAAAAAATATGTGCACTTTTTAGTTGTTTCATTATTTTGCTTAGACTGTAAATTTTTTGATAAGCCAAGTAAATGATTTATGGCATTTTGTGCTTCTCAAAACCTGTAAGTACGATCCAAAAGAAAATGCAGAATCTGAAGCTGACTATCGAAAAATTGATATGAACATACTATTTTTTATCTACTATAGCTATAAATAAATACTATATAACCATATTCGTTTTCTATGTTATCTTATAGATTATATAATAAACTCTACAGTCCAATTAAAGGAATGGAATCCGAACCGAAATTTCTTAAAAATTTTAAAATCTGGCTGTTTTTCTTTTTACCATGAAGAGGTTGAAACTTTACTACAAGCTTAATGATTTAAATTTGTATAGCATATATGTACATTTTTTTTGTTGTACTTTAACTTTTTTGTACCAATTTAATATTTGTTATTTTTATTTTTATAAGTATGAATGTATCCTTATCTTTCTTTTAAGCTTTAGCCCGAGCATTTATCTTCCTAATTTAAATTTAATAATTATTGTTTTAATAAGGCAAATTAAATAGTACCTTGATACTAAATTCGCCGCTACTTTTTCTCCAATTATTTGTAAAATATAGAGCAAACTGTATGTGTATAGTGATGGATTTACAGTAAGGCACACTAGGCACTGACCTAGGGCATCACCGCGGAGGTGACACCAGATATTGAAATTCTGATTGAAAATTGCATGTTTTATTATGGAAAAAATATATAGCATGTTACTAGTCAACTAAAATAAAAATAAATCCCCCACTATTACGAATGCACTAAATGCATTCAGATTTGATTTATTGTGAAACAAAAGAGTTCCGAACTTGCTGATATCATATCTATGCATTAAAATAATCATATATGGCTTGCCAAACTCTTACAAATTGGCTAAGAAGTAACGTATTGAACAAAATTGGGACAGGGTCGAGAAAGCGGCAACGAAAACTCGCAGTCAAAAAATTATAACCTGCCGACGGATACATTTACAAGAATTTCAAGTTTTGTTTTTTCCGTGTATGACTTCGAACCCATCGCTGATTTCTGTGTATGTAGAATGCGAATATCAATTAAAATGATATGAAACATTTTATTTTAATTATGTTTAATTGATCACACAATTCTAGAATAAATCAAAATTAATATGAATATAGTAATTATAAACACACCATACAATATTAAATCTTATTCAAATTTAAAAATAAAAAAAAATGGGATTCTGGAACTCAGAAAGTTTTAAATGCTGAACAATTAGCTTGCTGGCATAACTAAGAGGAGGGGACTCGTTCGACCAACGTGGTGTGCGGTCTTAGGTTGTAATGGCTCTGAAAGCTTTATCTCTACTGAGCAGTGAAATGCTATACTAGTTGTTTCCTATTATAAATAATGAAGAGTTGATAAAATGTTAACAAAGTCGAAAAACGTTGAAAAAAGTGTAACATGTTTAGATGTTAACAAATAATTGTTATTTCACTCGGACTCCATTTCTCGTATGTTTGACTTTTACACATAATTTTGTGTATACGTAACCATGTTATAAATGTTTCAAAAAAAACAGGATAAATTGGAGAAAATATGTCATTTTACAGGATTTAATTTTCCGAAAACAAGATGAATTACAGCACGGTTAGAAATCTTGGATTAAATTTTAATACAAGCGAAATATTACAAGGATTTTCAATACAATTTTGATTACATTTAATACTTTTGAATGAATGACAAAACTTTGTGTATATATATATATTAATACATAAGTATTATATTTGATTTTTAAACAATCCTGTATTATATTGTAATACTTCAATATTGAACTTTCATTTTACGTTGTTGTCAATATAAATAAACTTTTAGCCAACCAATAAATAATACAACGAAATGAAATTTTCTTTTGTTAAGTCTTAATAAAAACGAGTATTAAATTTTAATACAAATTTGTATTAAAAATGAATTTTAATACTTAGGCAGTATTATATTTTAATACAATTCTGGTGTAGTCATATATGTAAGCCCAAAAGTGTTACAATTTAATCCAAAATATCTAACCGTATACCAATAGAAATTAATAATACACCAATTCTTTTGTTGTTTTTGGAGATGACTTGATGTGTGGTGAGGTGAAATTATCACCAAATGCTTTATGAGGTAAGCTGAGGAGAGGTGAGGTGATAATTGAAACTAAATCAAATCATGGTCCATGAACGAAGACGTTCTGTTCATCAAAATGGGTCGGAAAAATTCTTCCAAAATTAAAACATGGCGGGTAGGTACGGTCCAATTTTGACCACATGTGATAGTAGCTTTCTTGACCGATGTCTGATGTAAAATGAAGCGTAAATTGAATAGTTTTAGCGTGCAATTCATTGGCTTCAATGAGCATATCAAAAATGTGGTAAATGTTTTATCCAAATCTATGTGTTCGCTGATCTAAATATCTGCTAAAATTATAAAATATTCATGCTGCCATAAAAAACTTTACTGCCTTCCTGCAAATACAGTAAAATAAGTTCAAATAAACAACAATGAATCATAGCAAACACAAATTTTTCAAAGATTATAATTCAGCAATACCATTAGAATATAGAACAATTTACTAAAGTACTTAACTATTTAACAAGCCGTTTCATGATACTTAAAACTCTAATGCTAACGTTTCCGTTAGTATTAAAGCTAGCTTTAATTAAATAGCAAACGTATACTGCAAAAAATGTCGTGCTTTTACATATAATCATATTAATTGGACATCAAGAACTAAGTCTTTTAGCACGAATATATTAATAAATTGAAATGGTTTGAATGGATAGAACTCACAGCATATTAGGAACTCGGCGGATTGTTCGTTACCATACAATAGTCTACCTTTCAACAATATCCGCATACACTTTAACCATATATGCTGGTTTGTTGTAAAAGAAAACTCCTAAATCAAAACGAAATCTGCCATCTGGAAATAGTGAAGGCAATTGTACATTCATCAAGGGTATATTTGTGATAATGACATCATGCTAAAATATTGATAAAATGTTTTATTTAATAAATTATATTTAAGTGTAATCTTACATATGGACAGGAATGATTGAGATTGCTATAGGGCGCAAATATTTTGTAGAACCAATCAAAAACCAGATTTCTTTTACCACCCACATATTTGCAAGCATCCAAAGTAACATCGATTCCAAACGGTTGGTAACTATTGCCTTTTTTCAACACTTTAAACCTAAGCTAAAAAAATATTTAATACTATTAAATGCTGTTTTTGTTAGTTAATTTTAAGCTTCGAGCTGAAAAGCTTAGAAGATTTGTTTGTATAAAAAAAAATAAGGCTATTGGAATGAAACTGAAATGATGTACGACTTAAAAAAAAAAAAACTATATTAAACTTCCTTTTCTGCTCATAAAAAAGTATTTTGAAATTTTTTCTTAAAATAAATTACTGCGTAACATACCGTTGAATTCGTAACTGGAAACATATGTATATCGACGTGAAAACTGAGTAGCTTTAGCGTGCGATTTATTGGCTTTAATGAACACACAGAAAATGTGGTGAATGTTTTATCCAAATCGATGCATTCGATCGCCGTCGCTTGGATAATGTTGGTTTTTGTTACTATCGGCTAAAGTTAAAAAAATACATTTAAGATCAAAGCAATGTATTGATGCTGACTAACAAAATTTACCTTCCTTCTAGCAAATACAGTAAAATAAGTTAAATTAAATGACAATGCTATGAGTGCCATAGCAAATAAAAATTTTGCAAACTGCAACTTCGAACCCATCGCTTACTTCTGTGAGTTGAAATTGCGAAAACTACATTTTAATAATGTCTTGTTGTGTTTTTAACTGGTCGCACAAATACGGAATAATTAAAAAATAGTCAGTAGGCATCCATTTAAAATTAACCCTAGGAGGTTCAGGGATTTTTTGGCGCTAACAGGTACAACTAGGTCTGCGCAGACCTATGTGGGATTTGAATAGGCAGGTGTTTTAAAAGTACGGATAAATGTGCTAAAAGCGCAGAAAAATAGGATCTCCGTCGCCGCTTATAGGAAGTCATGAACGGATTCGTCTCTGACACGCAAAACGTATGAACGTACGTATGAACCATTTCGTTTGTAAACACGAATAAAACCGAACACAAACAGATATGCAGTCCGATTTTGTGATCATTGGGTTCTCCGTAGCTGCTTTCAGGAAGTCATGGACGGATTCGTCTCTAACTCGCAAAAAAAAGAAGTTATACACACATTTATATGCAAAAGGTCTGCACAGACCTGGTTGAACCTCCTAGGGTTAAAAAATATCCAATTTGATAAACTATAAATAGTACTGATTAAGATCTTAAGTGCAGAACGTTCTGTTTACTGAACATTAAAATAATTGCAGCTCTCGATGAATTTTCGAAAGCATTTGTGAAACTCTTAACACTTATGTGATTTCCTAGAAACAAAAGTATCAATAGCGGCATAAGCGCTTGAATATAAATACTTTCCAGTATTGCGATTCTCACGAAACTCAAAGATATCTTCAAGTATGGTCTTATCAACGCAAAACAGAAATGAGAAGAGCAAAATATTTATCTGGTTGGGATTAGGAGTGGCACAGAAAAATAGGTATAAATGTACCTATGGTAATGCATATGGGAACATTTCATGTAGAAGCTTTATATTTTCGGTTGTTTCCGTTTTGAAATTAGTAGGCGAGAAGGTTTGAAAGTGAAAAGTGTTTTGAAAATATATGTGCATTTTTTAGTCGATGCATTATTTTACTTAGAATGTTTTGATTTTTTGGTAAACTAAATGATTTATGGAATTTTTGTACTACTAACTGAACACCTGTGGCTTTTCTTTTTTTTTGGTTGTGAATTGTTTGAGTCTATTATTAGTAGGAAATGTAACAAAAACTGAGTTATGGCGGTGTTGTAGAATGGGTCAGCAGTCAGCATTTCAATCGAATGACTCCAAACATGCAGCAACGTGAAAATGAAAAAGAAAAACTTGAGGCTGAATAGGAATAAGTCGACATATACAACGATCCAAAATTTATATCTTATGAGTTATCAGATTTTGAAGATAATAATCTACAATCCGGAAGAAAATGCAGAATTTGAAGCTGACTATTGGTTAGGTATAAATAAATACTACTCATATAGCTGATCAATGTAAGGGATGTCGAGAAGGCGATCACATAACAGTTAATTTATAGCAGAATATTTATTCGACTTTTAAGAGCATAGAATTAAATCTTGCGATGAAAAATATTTATAAAAATCATTTCAAAACTGCCAGTTAAGATATTTGCAAATACCATTTATTTTTTGAAGACAGCTATTGTATTTTTAAGTCATTAACAAGATCTTTGTCAGTTCACCAAGCGCTCGTAGAGAACGGACGTTTTTCTATTTTCGTTCTGGTTGACTACTAACTTTGGTATACACCAAATTCATTTCAAACTATACAGTCGAAGTGACTTCAAATTTCGGAATTGGTTGCCGATTAAATATGTTGTTTTTCAAAGTAATTAAGGGAATTTACCATACCCCGATTTGATTGAAAATAATAATTTAATAATCTAATAATTTAGTGTCAGAGCTAAATTGATTCCAAATAGTCGCATTTTCATTAAAATCAAAATAATTAAAACTTCAGGAATTCTTCAGAAGCCCATAAATCGGCAATTAAGCTTCATACGAAAAAAAATATTGTGTGTTCACACTTATGTCTACTAGATGTATAACTAACCGAAATATAAACAAATTTCACGACCTCACTTTATTTTCATTGCCCGCTTCGCCTGAAATGCCCCATATGTCATAAGCACCAGCGATGCCTACCAGCTGATCGCTGAAGGTTCGTTTAACCCTGCTGTTAGGTTAGGACCATTTTGGTCAAATTTTTTCATATTTTCTTTATAACTTATGAACGGTACAGCATATTGACTTGAAGCGTATGCTAATGTGGTATTTTTAAGCAACATGTTCATCATCAAAAAATGAAGTGTCTAACATAAAACGGGAGGAAGAAAATAAAAGTTACAAATCTTAGGTTAAGGACCAATTTGGTCCTTAGTATATTTTTCATTGACTAGAGACAATATACAAAACAATTCTTTAGTATTTATTTAGAATAAAAAGGTTTCAGTTGATTAGACTCAGAGAAACAGTTTGTTGGTCCGAGGGTGGAACAGGTTACTCAACTATCCTATCCATAGCTTGAGTTCTGTACCCTCTAATTACGTAACTCACATTCCATCTATGGATGACTGGAAGGGAGGATTCTCGGGGAGAAGGGGCCATATTATTTTCTACAGAGATGGTTCCAAGCTAAATGACAAGGTGAGTTATGGTTTTTACTCTAAGGAACTGAAGATAAGAATTGCTCCAAGGTTACCAGACCATTGTAGCATTTTTCAAGCAGAGGTTATAGCAATAGAAAAAGTAGCATCCTGGCTGTGGATGAATGTTTTATCGAGAAAGGATATAAACAGATAATCAGATAGTCAGGCTGCTATCAAATCTCTAGAATCAGTCTTCCTAAACTCACTAGTGGCCCAACAATGCCGCTCGTCTCTAAATGAGATGGCTCAGCATTTTAACATTCACCTAATCAGGGCATAGGAACATTGATGCCAATTACATAGCTGATGAACTTGCTAGGCAGGGGATTACTGCACAAATTCCTCAGGACAAGGAAAGCATGCCACTTGCTACTTGCAAGCTACTGCTTAAAGAAGAAATTGTAGAAAATACTAACAGAAGATGGACTCAAGGATCTACTTGCAATATGACTAGACAGATTTCCCGCACTAGACATAGTGTCTCGTCAGTTGTTGCAGTCATAACTGGCCACTGCCTCATCGGCTGACATGCGGAGGGAGTAGGTGCTAGGTCTTTCGACTTCTGTTGAAGTTGTGGAGATGTGGAAGAATAGGAAGCAAATTTTCTATGCTCCTGCCCCGCACTTGCTAGGAAACGCCAAAAAACACTTGGTTCGTTTTTATTTGATGGCTTGGATGACCTAAGACTTGTTAGTATAGGTCAGCTATTTAGTTTTATTACGATACCCTGTGGTTTCAAAATGGATCACATTTGGTCTAAGTAAGTCGGTTTCGTAACTGACTGCCACTCCTATCTAACCTAGCTGTTTTGTTGCAAATTACTCTCATTACAAGATGAAAAAATTATCTTTTGATTTGGTTTGCAAAAAAATTTGCCGCAGATAGCACACTCATTTTGTGGTTGACTTTCAAATAAAATTTTTATGACATGTGGTAACAGATAGCCTTCAACGTAGAATGAATAATTGTTGAGCATATACCTAGATTGTTTTTTTTTTCTTCAGTATTGTATTAATGAAATATTAAAGCATAATTGTTATAAAAAATAAGTTCAATTTAATTTTTTTAATGAAAAAAGTAGTATGGTCAAAATGGTCCGCTAACAATCTACATATGAAGCATTCGTATTGAGCCTTGATGAGATCAATGATCATGGGTGCGGCACCTCGTCTGTTCATTGGCTTTGACATTAAATTAATGGCTTAGCAGAGAACCCTACTTTTTAACTTCCCAAAACACTAAGATAGAGCTTGTCAAACAAGTGTGTCGTTGACTTTAAATTTAAATTATATCTATGAAATTGAGTTTTGAAATAACTTCACTCTTATAATGAATATTTAGCAGTCATCGTATGAGTATTAGTTAACAAGTACTTTGATAGTTGAATATATAACTAAATCTGATACCATTATGCAAAATTGCGCAACACAATTAAAACTTACTGTTATAACTTATGCAGAAAATATATATATTGCTAGCTGAACACAATGCCATAACATAACATTGGTTGCTTTCAACTCTTCTGCACGCAATGCTTCTTCCCTGAAAAGAGTCGACATATCTTAAAAACACTTATTTATTACTGCGTTTTAAATAGTTCACCCATTTATTTATACAAGAAATTGCAATCTAAACAATATATAAATTTCAATATTAAAGAATTCCGCTTTGTAAATTCAACAAGTTTCTATTTCACCAATACCATTTGAATATGAAACAATTTACTAAAGTACATAATCATTATACTTAAAACTCTAATGCTAACGTATGCATTAGTATTAGTGCAGGAGTTAGTTTTATAGTCTAACTAAATACGTATGCTGCAAATTGTGCATTAAAAACTAAGTCTCATCACTGTGCGATGGTTCATTTCCATACAATATTCTACCTTTCAACAATATCCGCATACACTTTAACCATAAGTACTGGTTTGTTGTAAACGAAAATTCCTAAATCCACACGAAATCTGCCATCTGGAAATAGTGAAGGCAATGGTACATTCATCAAGGGTATATTTGTGACAATGACATCATGCTAAAATATTGATAAAATGTTTTATTTAATAAATTATATTTAAGTGTAATCTTACATAATATGGACAGGAATGATTGAGATTGCTATAGGGCCCAAATATTTTGTAGAACCAATCAAAAACCGGATTTCTTTTACCACCCACATATTTGCAAGCATCCAAAGTAACATCGATTCCAAACGGTTGGTAACTATTGCCTTTTTTCAACATTTTAAACCTAAGCTAAAAAAATATTTAATACTATTAAATGCTGTTTTTGTTAGTTAATTTTAAGCTTCGAGCTGAATAGCTTAGAAGATTTGTTTGTATAAAAAAAAATAAGGCTATTGGAATGAAACTGAAATGATGTACGACTTAAAAAAAAAAAACTAATTGAACTTCCTTTTCTGCTCATAAAAAAGTACTTTGAAATTTTTTCTTAAAATAAATTACTGCGTAACATACCGATGAATTCGTAACTGGAAACTTATGTATAACGACGTGAAAACTGAGTAGTTTTAGCGTGCGATTTATTGGCTTTAATGAACATACAGAAAATGTGGAGAATGTTTTATCCAGGTCAATGCATTCGATCGCCGTCACCTGGACAGTATTCGTTTTTCTTATTTTCGGCTAAAATTAAAGAAGACATTTAAAATTAAAGCAGTATATTCATGCTGACATACAAAATGTGGCTGCCTTCCAGCAAATACAGTAAAATAAGTGAATGCTATGAGTGTCATAGCAAATAAAATTTTTTCAAACTGTAACTTCGAACCCATCGTTAACTTCTGTGAATTTAAATTGCGAACATCAAGTAATATGATACGGAAAATGACATTTTAATTATGTCTTGTAATGTTTTTAATTGACCACACAAACACAGAATAATTAAAAAATAATCCAAAGTCATTTATGGAAAAATAAAAGAACATATAATTTGTTAAATTATAAATTGTACTGATTATAATCTTGAATGCAGAACCTTCTATGTACTGTACAGTAGACAGGCGCATAAAAACAAAAAAGATCAGCCTCTGAAAGTGTTTCAATGAACCCTGAGCATGTGCCACGGGTTTGAAGAAAGTACTCCGAAAATTTCAGCTTCCTAGATCAAACCTGCAAACGGCGCAGCCAATTTGTTTTTTACTACAATTCATATTATATAGCCACATGAAAAATGTGGGCGTGGTATGACAATAAGGGGTTGGCCTCTCCAATACAAAAATAAAAATACCCGAAACGTTATATTTTGGCATCTAAGGTAGATTTTTTCATCGGTTTTATCGTAAAATTTCAAAGAAATCGGACATAACATCTGTTCGCGGCGCATACAGGTTTGAGCTAGGATGCTCAAAAAACGCACCCTAATATATATACATGTAATTTTAGCTCGTTTGATAATAGTAGATAGATAATAGAATAACTAATTTGATTTGGCATGCGCTGACAAGGGACAAATTACAGTACTTTTCTAATACAGTAGTTCACGGATAAATGCTTCCCGCTTGAGTGCATTTCACGCATAAGTGGGCCATAAATTTGGTCATAGTTTGAAAAATTTTAGTGAAATTTCTCGGTTAAATGCCCCAATGAAAATTTTTTACTCCAGCAATACATATAAATTGGCTAAAATTTCCCTAAAATTCACGCTTCAATTGATTTTAATACTAGACTTTTTTCAAGAAATGAATCGATAACGTTTTTTACTTAAAAGTATTCATCAAACGAACATACGTACATACGTGCAAATATGTATGTATGTTGTAGATAGTATTATGTACATTGTACAACTTATATTTTATTTTTCTGACTTATTCATTGTAAGTATAATTTGTTCATAATGACTACAAGTTCACATGTACATATATTGAAAATAAGTGCGCTCTTAAGTGGTGAGAATTTTTATAAGTAAGTCAGTAACGCATTTAACCGAGATTTTTGTAAATGCGCTTCTCGGATTAATGCGTTCAGATAACGACATTTTCATAAACGCACTAATGTATATATATAACCATCCCATCAAATTGACTGTTTAATTGGTTTATTTCTGACGTAACTATTTATAGCAGTTGTAATTTTTTTAAATTCATACTCTATAACTGATATATTTTTAATGAGTTTTTAAGGATAGTAATTGTGCATGACTTTGTTAATTGCAAATTTAAAACATCAGTGTTACGGTTAATTTTTCATTTCTGAAAAAACTTGAATGTGTGACTTTTAATATACTTAACATAGCAATAATAACGATAATTCATGCGAGTTTAAATTCATAATTGATCTACCACTTTTTCAAATTTTTATGTGGTAGCATTATCAGTTTTTCCCTCAAAATTCCAATCATAATCGAGGGATCTTATCGAAAGCTTAATCTCCTGGTACTAAGTACTAATGACATAGCTTATTTCTTATTTTCTCGGGCAACATAAATATCTATCTATAAATTTTTGTTATTTGCAAGAACTGTCTTTGAGGAGAATGAGCGACTTTGGTCAAATTAAAGTTCAAAACTTGTTTTCGAGCTATTTCGCAAATCTGTAGTAAAGGATCCTTGTTTGGAGATTGCAAAAACTCATGTTGAGTTATTATTCAAAATTATCTGCTTCAAACCAGCAATACAGCAATATGTTTTCCTGTAATGCCTGGCAAAAGCAACCAAGATAACTGGTATGCTCAGTAAGCTCATGGCGAACATCGATGGACCAACGTGACAACAAAATCGATACTGCTCTACGGCAGCGAGATATGGGCAGGAACGCTGGAGGTAAAATGTCGGCAAAAGACGCTACTGTCAGTGCAACGAACTGCTGCGCTCAGAGTTGCATGCGCGTACCGCACAGTCTCTGCAGCGGCTGTGAACTACTAGCCATCGAATGTAAAATGGTCTGGGAGGCAAAAAAGAAGGGAAACCTGACCATAAGTTCTGCAGACGCAAGGCAGCAAACTCTCTCTAAGTGGCAGGACAGATATCGCTTGGAAGTCAGCGGCAGGTGGACAAAAAGATTGATCCCTTGCATAAGAAGATGATTAGAGAGAGAGAGACTTTGGCGAGGTCAATTATTACCTCACTCAGTTTTTATCGGGCCATGGATAATTCCAGAAGTTTCTACACCGTATGGGCAAAACAGAGCACCCTTTCTGTATATATGGAGACGCTGATGAAGATGACGCAGAGCACACCTTCTTCAACTGCAATCGGTGGGACAACGAACGCGCATCCTTACAGGAATCAGTCGGCCAGTGCTCCGCTGACAACGTGATCGAAAGGATGCTGCAGAGCAAAGAAAACTGGAATGCAGTTGCAGGTTTTACTGAGGACGTTTTCAGAAAAAAGAAGTGGGACCTGGACGCAGGTATATGATTTGAGGACAAATCAAGGGACCTACCCCGAAGCAATGCTAACGCAGTCCCAGGGTAGGAAGCCTGGAGGTCAGAAAACAGGTTGTGGGTTTTAGTGAAGTGACACACTCTGAAGCATTGCAGTACATTTACCACAACCTTCTCCACGAAAAAAAAAACAAAAAAAAAAAAATGTCTTACAAGACAATGTTTCGCGAAAAGTGTAGATTCCAATTTGTGGTCGATATATTGAGCCCAAGAATAATCTTTTTAGATAACAAGAAGATTTTGTTACCTATATTCCTACATTGGACAAGATTATGATGGCACCACATCCATGAAAGGAAGTTTCAAAAACAGTTCTCCTGAAATAAATTATGAAAGTTTGAAAGAATCCTTTGGTTGCAAATCACAAGGGATTGTTTTGCTTACAGAGGTTTCTGAAGCACTATCTGTGAGAAAAGAAGACTTAAGCTTCGATGCGAACTCTAAAACGCCATCAAAGACGATTTCGTTCTCCTATATGTGATTTTATCAAAGCTGAAATTTATAAGACTACAGAGGATTTGTTTATAACTATGGTTAGATTTGTAAAAGTTACACGCATTGTATCACGACAAAACTACAATGCCAATGTTGACGTACAAGACCAAGCAGGCCCGGATTTAGAAATCTGCCACCCTTAGGCCGGTCAGAAATTGCCGCCCCTCTTCACTAGTAAATTAACCAAAAAAATGTTGTAATATCAAAAGTTAGGACCTTTTTTTTTGGCTTGTTAACATTTTTAGGTACATTCAAAAGTCGTCATCTTTTAGTGCCGTAATAATGCGGAGTAAGCGTATGTGATTTATATGTAGATTCTTTTGTGTTTTATACATAGAGGGGGGCTAGAAGCTAAGCTTCAGTTATGGCAAGTATAAGTGGCTGGAACAAACTGCGACAGATAGCGTATGTAAGTACTATAGATGTCCTACATTACTTTTTCATAATCATGATTCTGTAAGATTACACTGTGAAACAAATTTTTTTTTGCAAAAGTCTACTCGGATCTGACGCCGCGGGCTGAAAATATAGTTCAAAACAAAAAACCATTTGGTTCAGTTTGTTCAAGTTGGCTCAAATTTTCGAGAAATGAACATTTAAATTTTGCACCTAGATTCATGTGGTTTTTTCGATATATCTCGCAAGCAAACTGAGGTTTATTGCTTCTGGTGCTGAGGTTTTGTTTGTCTCTTCAATATCTACAACATTTACCAACAAATCAGATTATTTGGATGCATTTTGAGCAAGTTAGAGCACAAAATTCTCAATAAAAATAAATTTCGGTTAGAAAGGGTTAATGTCAAAATTTTTTGTTTTAGTGATATATCATTTTAAAGGGGATAAATTGAGCTTTATAAATGTTTTAAATAAACTGTAGAATAATAACGATTTTTTTTTGAAAAAATAAGGGTTTTTTGAAAAAAAGTCGGTCCGAATTGCAGAAAAGTCGTAATATCTCGAAAACTACGAGCCGGAATTAAAAAGTTTTTAGATCAATATTGTAGCTTATTATATTACGTTTCATATTTTGGAAATCAATGCAGGCATTTCTGACTTATATAGATTTTTAGAAAAACCATTTCCGCAACTTCCGAAGTCTGTGTCTCCGAAACCATATCCGAGCATCACTTTGTGATTCCATTTTCATTCTTAGAATTCAAAAGTACATATAAAAATATTTGGCTTATAATCTGTTTCTTTCAATTTCGATTCTGTGCTTAACTGTATTTGTTCCTTTAGCTACTTTCAGCTACTTTAATTTTCAATAAATAAATATTTTTGGTTTTTTGACGCAATTCTTTCTATTGAGTTTCATGATACCAAAATAGCATCGTTTCAATTAGATCGATGGCTATCGATTTTATCTCAAATCGACAACCGCAATAGGGGCCAAAGTTTCTCAAATCAAAACATACTTAAAAGAAATGATATCGTCTCACAACTCACATCAATGAATGGCAATGGTACAATGTGAGTATATGACGTCACGGAATATACTTGGTGCGTGCAACCACTGTCACGTCTACGCTCAAAGCTGCACAGGGCTTCAAGATCAAAAGCGATAGAAATTTGCTTGATTCCATAGTGCAAGTGACGAGTTACAATTTGAGATACTTTAAAAGGCTCTAGGACTCGCTATCGGTAAATGCCTTTTTTGGAGGGTTTCAAGCTCCATTTTTATTCAAAATATACGCTGCTTCGGAGCCTAGATTCATATTCACCGCGCAAAAATCTATCGAAAACACCTAGTCACTTTCCATTAACAGCCCAAAAGTTTAAATTTCCATGCCAGTGTTATTTACGAGTACAAAAGAAAGTATTATAGAGATATTTTAAAATAATATGTCATTTCAGTTTTATTCAAACAGCTGGTTTTTCAATATATGAAGAGCTGAGTTTCAGAACCCGCCAAGTCCAAAAAAATGAAAATGTGTGATATTGTAGGAGGGGACGGAAAAAGATTTTTCTCTACAAGCCTACATACTCTAAAGTGCAAAAAGAAATTTTTCCCTTCACAAACTTTTGATTGCAAAAGTTTCTGATAAATTCTTTTTATCAAAACCCGCCAAGTCCAATTTTTCATTAAAAAAGATTCAGCTTTCATAAAAACAAATTACTATTATTATTTCTTAAAATCCGCCAAGTTCACGTTTTCAATTTCAAAAACGGATGTGGGTCCGTTTCGAACTCGGAACGGACTTCATATTCGGATCCGTTTCGGATTGGTTTTTTGTTAATAAAACGGATTCTTTTTGAATTCGTTTTCATATGAAATTCCTCTCGAAAAAGCGGAATCCGTTTTGTCGGATCCGTTCCGAAGTCGTTTTTTGTAAATAAAACGGATCCGTTACGAACTCTTTTTAAGACATACTAAAATGACGTCGTTAAACTGCGCATGCAACAACCATTGTCTAATCAGAGAAGCTTCGGTTCAAATCCCGGCAACGACATAATATTTTTTTATTCTTTAATTTTTTTATTTTTTAATTTAAAAGTATTTAAAAAGCAAAAAAAGAAGTAGAGAACTATATATATATTGAAAATATCTTGAAAACTGCCTTTTATGTTAATAATAAATAACGAGTCCGTTATGAATCCGTGTTTTTTTTAATAAAACAAATGAGATCCGGACTCGTTTTTAATTATTAATATAAAAGCCAGTTTTCAAGATATTTTCAATATATATATAGTCTTTTTGTGTTTTTTAAATACTTTCAAATTAAAAAATAAAAAAATTATAAAAAAATAAAAAAAAGTTATGTCGTCGCCGGGATTTGAACCGAAGCTTCCCTTATTAGACAATGGTTGTTCCATGCGCAGTTTAACGACATCATTTTAGTAGGTCTTAAAAATGCTGTCGGTAGCTGAGTTGGGTAAGATGAGCATCTTTATACTGTGGCATGGCGCAGGACGCAGATTTAATTCTGTGATCGGACGACAGGTAAAAAAGAATTTAATTTCTCCTTTGAAGTTTTAAAAATGTATTAATTGCATTAATAAACAATAAGTAACAACAACAGCATTAGAAAAATAGATGGAAAGTAAATAATCAAAATAGAAAAATGTTTTTTTAATTGCGTTTATTTGATACAGTAAAATCCGTTTTATTTAGAAAAACGAGTCCGAAACGGATCCGTTTTATTATCAAAAAACGGTGTGCAACGTGCGACGAGTCAAAACAAAGAAACGAGTATTAAACACTCGTTATTAAATTTTGATTCGTCGCACGCTGCACACTTAAATTTGTTCTGGAATTCATGACTTGCGCTGGAAAATATTTAATAACTTTCGATCTAACAGAGACTCCACTTTTTTGTAAAATGGGTTTTGTAGATAAAAGAATAAGGAACAAAATGATATTTTTTTCAATGTATTCTAGTAGGGTACACATCATATTAAATCTATTTAAACAATTAAATTGTTATTATTTTTAATTTGTTGACAGTATCAATTTTTTTTTAAATTTTTTGCAGAAGTTAACGTTATAGACTATTAAATAAAAAAAATCTGACATTGATCGGATCAGTAGAACTGGAGATAATAGACTTCAAGTATGAGTACATTTAACAAAATCCAGCCAATTATCAAAAATTCATATGTGGATATTTTCGAAAAAAAAATTTATTCAGCAAAAAAAAAAAAAAACATGGGTCTAATAATTTTATGTATATAAGCTGCAAAAAAAATTTCGGGCGATTCTAAAATACCAAGTCCAAAATCCTACGCGGTTTGTAAAAGAACGTCCCATATATTGTAACTGCATAATCGAAACTGGACAAGAATCATGTCATGTGAGCTGTAGTCGAACTGCTGAAGAATAAATACATATTATTATATCAAATACCACAAATACAACCTTAATATTAGTAAAATTAACATTATTACCTCAGCAAATCTAAATTGGAAAGAGCTTTAATCGCTTCTAAATCATTTAATATCTAAATATATATATAGTTATTATTCTAACTCGTTAAGTCTGTAATTATTTATCAATTATTCAGGTATGAGATAAAATTAAGTTTTTATTTTAACAGAAGTACATATATAAAATAAAGTGGTGGAGTGTTTCATTGCCAGGCCCGGATTTAGAATTTTGCCGCCCCTAGGCAGTTGTAAAAATTTCCGACCCCTCCCCTCCCCCTCCCACAAAACTTCTTCAATGGTGAAATAATTTTATACGAAAAGTTTTTCAATCAATAAAATGCACCAATTTATTGATTTCCAACTAAGTACATACTATGTAGGTTACTAGAGCACAACACAATATTCTTGGTATTTTTGAGATTATTTTGATGATTTCTGCATAAGAGCTTGATTTATATTTCCATGCAATATATATATTATTTATTATAAATTTATGATCATTTCAATAGACGCCAATCTATACGAATAAAAAAAATTTTTCAAAGTTTCCGCCAATATTTGCTGCCCTTCAATTTTTGCCGTCCTAGGCACGTCCCTACTCTGCCTGTATCGTAAATCCGGTCCTGTTCATTGCAGACAGATTTTAAGTTTCAAAGTCTCTTGAGGGGGATTGGCACAGTTCTAAATTGTATCTTTTATAACATCATAGCTCGTAGTGGGCGAAAGTTGAAAAAAGGGCATGGCACTTACGTCAGTATACTGGATAAAAGGATGTCAGTCATACGATATCGCGGTTTACGTGATAAGGCCACTGTTGCGCTCTTACATGGCTCTGCATTAATGTAATCCAATTATTTTTTAATTACTCAGAACAACGTTAGTCAATTACACAACTTAAATTCTAACAATTTTTCATACACTACGTTGCTTATGCAAATTCAATTCACAGAAGCTAACGATGGGTTCGAAGCTACAGTTTGAAATATTTATATTCGCTATGCTACTCCTAGCATCGTCGTTTATTTTAACATCTTTTACTGTATTTGCTGGAAAACAGGAAAGTTCTTTATGGCTACCTGAATATTCTGTTTTAATCTTAAAACTTCCTATAATTTTAGCAGATGTTTAGATCAGCGAACACTGTCAAAATGACGGCGATCGAATGCATTGATTTGGATAAAACATTCTCTACCTTTTCTGTATGCTCATTGAAGCCAATAAATCGAACTCTAAAACATCTCAGTTTTCGCGTCATTTTACATAAAACACCAGTCACAAACTCATCGGTATGTAGCATACTAATTTATTCTATAGAAAAACAAACTTTTATGAGTATAAAAGGAAGTATGATGTTGACATATTTTAAATAGAACGTCATTTCGGTTTCATTTCAATACCACTTATTTTTATATAAGCCAACACTTAATCGTTTTATGAAATTTTTTTTAGTTCCACTTCAAAGTTTTGAAAAAAGATAATTATTACAAATCGTTTGGAATCGAGGTATTCTTGGACGCTTGCAAATATTTGAGTGGTAAAAAGAATCCGGTATTTGATTGGTTCTACAATATATGGCAGCCCTATACCAATATCAATCATTCCTGTCCATATATTGTAAGATTATGTTTCAATTTAGTTTATTCATTAAAACTATCTATCAATAATTTAGTCAGATTTGATCGTCGATAATGTACCTATAACGAATATAGCACTGCCTGCAGTATTTTTAAGTGGCAGATATCGTATGGATTTTAAGGTTTACGCTTATAACAAACCAAGAGCCCTCGTTAAATTGTTTGTGGATGTTGATGAAAATTAATATATTGTACCAATTCAAAATAATATGTTATTCATACGTCTTGTTTGGTGTTAATGTTTAATTTTTATTTGTATAATATTAATAGAACTATTGCAAAATTCATGGAGAAAAAAAGTTTGTTTTAATTTTTAACTTTTTTACCACGGTATATGTAGGTACAATTAAATCTTTATCGTTTTCAAATTGCGATAATTTTATCACTGTGGCACCAAGAGCTCTGAAAATTTGTGGTGTCTCTACAAAAATGCTTAGGCTTCATGAATATATCTTCATCAGATTTTGTGGTATGGAATAAAGTATTGTCTACACCCATTGCAGGCGATATACAGTGGCTCACAGCTTATTTCATGCAGTGCACACTTTTAATTTCAATGCTCTTTAACATTCAAACTAATTGGAATATTAAAAAAGTTTTGACACCATTTGAAAGAACAAAAATTTTAGTCTTAAAAAAATGTTTACTTAATGTAAAAAAATATTACGTGGAATTTTTATAATAGAAAATCGAAGAATACTACTGAATTTCATGCCACTGCTTATTTCATGCAGACATGTATAAATTGAAAAATCATTGTTTGAAATAATGATTTCATAATTTTAAGTATGTAGTGTGGTAGCCTCTTTAGTCAACTACAGCTTAAAGACGGTTTGGCATCGGAGCTGCAAATTTTTTATTGGTATCTGGCGAGTTATAGCACCACTCAATTTTAAGTGCCTTTTTTAGGTCGTTTTTGCTTGAAATGTTGTGTATTCGGATATCGTCCATTAATTTCAAGTCAGGTGACTATGCTGGCGGTGCCGTCAAATAAAGGCACTTATATACTAACCCGAATTGAACTAAGCCCGCTTTGTATTTCGGGTTTTTATCTTGATAAATCCGTAAATTTGTCTGCATGGCAAGATTTTCGGCACTCTGCAAAAAATTGGCACTCATAATCTGAAGACAAGTGTCCATGCAAAGACAAATTTCCGGTTCCAGCAGCTGACATGCAAGCCCAAACCATGGCACTATTTTATATCGCGTGTATGTTTTCCTTGTTGTTTTTTCTATTTCGCTTTCGCGACATGCTATCTGAGTCAAATGAGTTCAATTTCGATTTCTCCACAAATATTACTGAATTCCAGTACTCAGTGGTCTTCAAAACATGTTATTTGGCGAAAATCAGACGGATAATCTAATTTTTAATTGATGAACAGCTTTTTGCGAACTACTCGCCAGTTAAACACTTTCGGTTTGGGCTTGCATGTCAGCTGCTGGTACCGGAAATTTGGCTTTTATACGAAATATCATGACTATGGATATGTGTCTTTAGATCTTTTTTCATATATCAATTCGTTTGAAAGTAGTGCTTCATCGAGGCTGCGAGGCAACCTCAATCTACGAGGCGAGAGCGAGGCGAGAACGAGGCGAGAACGAGGAGAGGTGGAAAAATAAATTTACCTCGCTCGACCGAGGCGAGGCGAGACACACCGGCACCTCGCCTCGCCTCGGTAAAAAGCGAGGCTTTTATGAAAATGAAAAAAATTATACATGAATCAGGCCTGCATAAGTACATTCAACTATAGTTTGCTATATTTGCTATAGCAAAGCCCGACACGCGTTGCTACACCTCAAGAAATGAAATATGTGATTTTATTTTGGGTGGATTGAATAATATATGATGATTGGTGAGACACGATTAATTTAATTATTTCTTATATGAGACGGCGTGGCATTGCCCATTTTTTCCAAATCAAACTAAACTACGAATCTTTTACAAACTATAATAATTATATGTACCAAATCTTATCCATCTACGTCATATAGTTAATGAGATATAAAAAAAGTTGTATTCACCTGCGTCAAGTAGTTGATAACACTGGTCAACAATGGTTTTGTTGACCTGGATGTCTCTGCAGATTTCTATAATTTCAGGTACTCAGATTATGAATATATTAATAAAAGTACTGAATTGGCTCTAGTTTCTAAGATATTGATGTATTTTTCTATAAATATATGAAACAAAGTCGGATTAGTTACACTCTGTATAACTCAAGAACGGCTGGACCGATTTTATGGTCTCAAATTTTTTGGATATGTCTCCGCCCCGAAAATGACATTGGCTGCAAAAATTTTATTTAAGGTAAATATTTCGGGAGGCCCTTAAACAAAACTTTTTTAAAATTAATGATCTTTGATTTGCTGGATTCGTCTTCGCCCCAAAAATAACAAAGGCTTTAAAAATTTAATTAAGGGTGCATATTTAGGGTATTATGTTAAAATAGCATTTTCGCAAAGACCACGTGATCGATTCAAACCGAATTTACACCACGTAGCTCTTATATTAAGTGGCATAGCTTACGTTATAAGACTTTTAAATGGGGAGCATATTTAGGGTGGTTCTCATACAAAAATGTTTTTAAAATAACATTTTCACAAGGACCACGTAATCGATTCACATGAAACTTACACCGCGTGTCTTTTATATCAAGAAGCATAGCTTAAGCTATAAAATTTTTTCTTAAAGTACATATTTAGGGTGGCCCTCATACAAAAATATTTTTAAAATAACACTTTCACAAGGACCACGTAATCGAATAACATGAAATTTACACCACGCGTTTTTTAAATCAAGAAGCATAGGTTAGGCTATTGTTGGTCATTTACCCTCCCGCGACCACGAGCTATGAAACGTGCCATCATTTGTCCCACCGTGCGTTTGAAAAATGAATATGCAAGAGACCCAGCCGGAATTAAACGTGCAAAAACAAAACAAATGTGCGCAAATGAGTTGCGCGATGCCAGTTGTGAAAATTTCAGGTCAAAGATATTATTTCTGCGAAAGGCAAATTTTTACGTATGTATTTTTGACTTGTAAAAAAAAATGAGAGACTAAAAATACTGCTCTTTTGTGCATCATTGTTGTAAAAAAAACTCATATTCACGGGAAAAAAGTTTGAATTCTCGGAAAAGTACCTTTTGTTTTTATTGATGAATTTTGAGTTTAATATTTTTTTGTGTAGCCATGCAATTCGTTCGCAGTTTATTTATTTATTTACATCAGTGATGCACAAATTTCTACTTGGTAATGTTTTCTTTACGTGGAAAGGACAAAACACATTTATACTCATGGGGCGAAGGCAAATCCAACAAATCAAAGATCATTAATTTTAAAAAAAGTTTTGTATAAGGGCCACCCTAAATATTTACCTTAAATTAAATTCTTGTAGCTAATGTCATTTTCGGGGCGGAGACAAATCTAAAAAAATTTGAGACCATTAAAATCGGTCCAGCCGTTCTTGAGTTATACAGAGTGTAACTAACCCGACTTTGTTTCAATCAATATCTTAAAAACTAGAGCCAATTCAGTACTTTTATGAATATATTCACTAGGAGCTCGTCCACGAATGTAGTCTTTATCAAATTTTCAAAAAAATAAAGTGGGCTGGTATCATATATTGTAAAGCCTACAAGTTGCTACAACTAAACGTAGGTATATGACACTAAAGCGTCCAAGCTACACGGTTAGAAATCTTTGATTAAATTTTAATACATGCGAAATATTACAAGGATTTTTAATACAATTTTAATTAAATTTAATAATTTTCAATAGATTACAAAATTTTGTAAATTTATTAAATTTATATAAATTTTGTATTAAATTTTAATGTACAAGTATTATATTCGAATTTTAAACCATGTTGTATTATATTTTAATTTTAAACTTTCATTTTATGTTGTTGTCAATATAAATAAATTTTTTGCCAACCAATAAAAAACACTACGGTGGCTGATGTCGTTAACCGGACACCGGTGACCCTTTTACCTTCGTATTTTTCTTGGAAAAACTATGGAATCGATTTTCGTCAACAAGGTATTACTAAATAGAAAATTAATTTGGCTTTCAGAAAGTACCTAATTTTTAAAGGTATATTCGTCCATTTACTTACCAGACCACTCGAAATTCGAAATAACTTAACTTTTTCTACCCCTTTTTCATACTGGAATATTTTAAAGGCGGGTGGAGCTAAAGCTCTAAAATTTTTGGACACATTGCGGGCAACCTTCTTCTTTCCAATAAAATTAAAATAGAAAAGAAAGATCACTTTGGCCACCCACGCGACCACCCAATCTGTTGGGACCTCTATGTCCCAATGGTCGGCAACGGTAAAAATGAAATTCGAAGTTATTTATTTGGAACAAAAGTAAAGTTGTTTACCTTTTTGATCTTTACATTGAACATTCATTTCGAGGCCGTCCATTAATTACGTGAGTTATTTTTTTTTTAAATTCGGACCCCCCCCCCTCTCCCCTTGGTGAGATATAAATGTACTTTTGAACTAAAAAACTTGTATAATAGCGGATTTCAAAGCTTTTTTAATATTATTTCAGATTATTATAAATTTTAAAATAAATCCTTAATTATAATCAATTTTTTTGTCGCTAATTCTGACTGACACGCAGGCATATTAGATATCATATATTTCCTATGCCTGGGATTCCCTGATTTGAAACATGCTCCGTACAAATGTCAAAAATCATTCGGGGAGTTTCATCCTTGCGCGTTCAGTTAGTCGTGATATCTGCAACGCATAAGAAGCTAAACACAACTGGGACCTGTGATATCGTCCAGATATTTCCTATACGTTAAAAGTTAGTACAAAATTGACACTACAAAATTTATCGCAGAGAAATCGAACAAATTCAATTTTTTGTCCGATTTGACACAGAAGCTAAATCGCACGTCCCAGTTGTGTTCAGCTGCTAAATCGATGTTATTGTGTTCAACACTAATTGTCGACATGCCAAACAAACCGAATTAATATGATACAATCTGTTATATGCTAAAATAATTTTCCATAACCCCCTCCTCCCCTTTGGTGAGATTTTGCCAGATCCCCTCCCCCCTATTTTGTCTCACGTTATTAATAGACTGCCCTTTTCATGAATTTAAGTAAATGAATAAAAGTTCATGCATAATATAATACGTTTCAGTTCTGGAAACAGCCGCATAAATTTTTACCGTTGACGACCATTGGGACATATAGGTCCCACGATTTTTCACACCCTTGCAGGTAAAATAATTTTTTTTTCGGAACACTTCTGCTTAGTAATTCGGGGTCGCTGAACACGAATCCGGTAATCACAGCTCTCGATGAATTTTCGAAAGCATTTATTAAGCATTGGTGAGGCTCTTAACACTTATGTGATTTCCTAGGCACAAAAATATCTTTAGCGGCATAAACACTTTAATATGAATACTTTCCAGTATTGCGATTGTCTCGAAACTCAACGATATCCTCAAGTGGGGTCATATCGACGAAAAACAGAAATGAGAACCACAAAATATTATTGTGATTGGGAGTAGGAATGGTCCAGAAAAAAAAAAACGCTGACTATGATCTAAATAGGTAATGGGTGTTTTTTTAGATGCATATGGAAACATTTTGTATAGAAGCTTTATGGTTTTTTGAAATAAGTTGTCGAGAAGGTTTGCAACAGAAAAGTGTTTCGAAAAAAATATGTGCACTTTTTAGTTGTTTCATTATTTTGCTTAGACTGTAAATTTTTTGATAAGCCAAGTAAATGATTTATGGCATTTTGTGCTTCTCAAAACCTGTAAGTACGATCCAAAAGAAAATGCAGAATCTGAAGCTGACTATCGAAAAATTGATATGAACATACTATTTTTTATCTACTATAGCTATAAATAAATACTATATAACCATATTCGTTTTCTATGTTATCTTATAGATTATATAATAAACTCTCCAGTCCAATTAAAGGAATGGAATCCGAACCGAAATTTCTTAAAAATTTTAAAATCTGGCTGTTTTTCTTTTTACCATGGAGAGGTTGAAACTTTACTACAAGCTTAATGATTTAAATTTGTATAGCATATATGTATATTTTTTTTGTTGTACTTTAACTTTTTTGTACCAATTTAAAATTTGCTATTTTATTTTTATAAGTATGAATGTATCCCTTTCTTTCTTTTAAGCTTTAGCCCGAGCATTTATCTTCCTAATTTAAATTTAATAATTATTGTTTTAATAAGGCAAATTAAATAGTACCTTGATACTAAATTCGCCGCTACTTTTTCTCCAATTATTTGTAAAATATAGAGCAAACTGTATGTGTATAGTGATGGATTTACAGTAAGGCACACTAGGCACTGACCTAGGGCATCACCGCGGAGGTGACACCAGATATTGAAATTCTGATTGAAAATTGCATGTTTTATTATGGAAAAAATATATAGCATGTTACTAGTCAACTAAAATAAAAATAAATCCCCCACTATTACGAATGCACTAAATGCATTCAGATTTGATTTATTGTGAAACAAAAGAGTTCCGAACTTGCTGATATCATATCTATGCATTAAAATAATCATATATGGCTTGCCAAACTCTTACAAATTGGCTAAGAAGTAACGTATTGAACAAAATTGGGACGGGGTCGAGAAAGCGGCAACGAAAACTCGCTGTCAAAAAATTATAACCTGCCGACGGATACATTTACAAGAATTTCAAGTTTTGTTTTTTCCGTGTATGACTTCGAACCCATCGCTGATTTCTGTGTATGTAGAATGCGAATATCAATTAAAATGATATGAAACATTTTATTTTAATTATGTTTAATTGATCACACAATTCTAGAATAAATCAAAATTAATATGAATATAGTAATTATAAACACACAATACAATATTAAATCTTATTCAAATTTAAAAATAAAAAAAAATGGGATTCTGGAACTCAGAAAGTTTTAAATGCTGAACAATTAGCTTGCTGGCATAACTAAGAGGAGGGGACTCGTTCGACCAACGTGGTGTGCGGTCTTAGGTTGTAATGGCTCTGAAAGCTTTATCTCTACTGAGCAGTGAAATGCTATACTAGTTGTTTCCTATTATAAATAATGAAGAGTTGATAAAATGTTAACAAAGTCGAAAAACGTTGAAAAAAGTGTAACATGTTTAGATGTTAACAAATAATTGTTATTTCACTCGGACTCCATTTCTCGAATGTTTGACTTTTACACATAATTTTGTGTATACGTAACCATGTTATAAATGTTTCAAGAAAAAACAGGATAAATTGGAGAAAATATGTCATTTTACAGGATTTAATTTTCCGAAAACAAGATGAATTACAGCACGGTTAGAAATCTTGGATAAAATTTTAATACAAGCGAAATATTACAAGGATTTTCAATACAATTTTGATTACATTTAATACTTTTGAATGAATGACAAAACTTTGTGTATATATATATATTAATACATAAGTATTATATTTGATTTTTAAACAATCCTGTATTATATTGTAATACTTCAATATTGAACTTTCATTTTACGTTGTTGTCAATATAAATAAACTTTTAGCCAACCAATAAATAATACAACGAAATGAAATTTTCTTTTGTTAAATCTTAATAAAAACGAGTATTAAATTTTAATACAAATTTGTATTAAAAATGTATTTTAATACTTAGGCAGTATTATATTTTAATACAAATCTGGTGTAGTCATAAATGTAAGCCCAAAAGTGTTACAATTTAATCCAAAATATCTAACCGTATACCAATAGAAATTAATAATACACCAATTCTTTTGTTGTTTTTGGAGATGACTTGATGTGTGGTGAGGTGAAATTATCACCAAATGCTTTATGAGGTAAGCTGAGGAGAGGTGAGGTGATAATTGAAACTAAATCAAATCATGGTCCATGAACGAAGACGTTCTGTTCATCAAAATGGGTCAGAAAAATTCTTCCAAAATTAAAACATGGCGGGTAGGTACGGTCCAATTTTGACCACATGTGATAGTAGCTTTCTTGACCGATGTCTGATGTAAAATGAAGCGTAAATTGAATAGTTTTAGCGTGCAATTCATTGGCTTCAATGAGCATATCAAAAATGTGGTAAATGTTTTATCCAAATCTATGTGTTCGCTGATCTAAATATCTGCTAAAATTATAAAATATTCATGCTGCCATAAAAAACTTTACTGCCTTCCTGCAAATACAGTAAAATAAGTTCAAATAAACAACAATGAATCATAGCAAACACAAATTTTTCAAAGATTATAATTCAGCAATACCATTAGAATATAGAACAATTTACTAAAGTACTTAACTATTTAACAAGCCGTTTCATGATACTTAAAACTCTAATGCTAACGTTTCCGTTAGTATTAAAGCTAGCTTTAATTAAATAGCAAACGTATACTGCAAAAAATGTCGTGCTTTTACATATAATCATATTAATTGGACATCAAGAACTAAGTCTTTTAGCACGAATATATTAATAAATTGAAATGGTTTGAATGGATAGAACTCACAGCATATTAGGAACTCGGCGGATTGTTCGTTACCATACAATAGTCTACCTTTCAACAATATCCGCATACACTTTAACCATATATGCTGGTTTGTTGTAAAAGAAAACTCCTAAATCAAAACGAAATCTGCCATCTGGAAATAGTGAAGGCAATTGTACATTCATCAAGGGTATATTTGTGATAATGACATCATGCTAAAATATTGATAAAATGTTTTATTTAATAAATTATATTTAAGTGTAATCTTACATATGGACAGGAATGATTGAGATTGCTATAGGGCGCAAATATTTTGTAGAACCAATCAAAAACCAGATTTCTTTTACCACCCACATATTTGCAAGCATCCAAAGTAACATCGATTCCAAACGGTTGGTAACTATTGCCTTTTTTCAACACTTTAAACCTAAGCTAAAAAAATATTTAATACTATTAAATGCTGTTTTTGTTAGTTAATTTTAAGCTTCGAGCTGAAAAGCTTAGAAGATTTGTTTGTATAAAAAAAAAAAATAAGGCTATTGGAATGAAACTGAAATGATGTACGATTTAAAAAAAAAAACTATATTGAACTTCCTTTTCTGCTCATAAAAAAGTACTTTGAAATTTTTTCTTAAAATAAATTACTGCGTAACATACCGTTGAATTCGTAACTGGAAACATATGTATATCGACGTGAAAACTGAGTAGCTTTAGCGTGCGATTTATTGGCTTTAATGAACATACAGAAAATGTGGTGAATGTTTTATCCAAATCGATGCATTCGATCGCCGTCGCTTGGATAATGTTGGTTTTTGTTACTATCGGCTAAAGTTAAAAAAACACATTTAAGATCAAAGCAATGTATTGATGCTGACTAACAAAATTTACCTTCCTTCTAGCAAACACAGTAAAATAAGTTAAATTAAATGACAATGCTATGAGTGTCATAGCAAATAAAAATTTTTCAAACTGCAACTTCGAACCCATCGCTTACTTCTGTGAGTTGAAATTGCGAAAATTACATTTTAATAATGTCTTGTTGTGTTTTTAACTGGTCGCACAAATACGGAATAATTAAAAAATAGTCAGTAGGCATCCATTTAAAATTAAAAAATATCCAATTTGATAAACTATAAATAGTACTGATTAAGATCTTAAGTGCAGAACGTTCTGTTTACTGAACATTAAAATAATTGCAGCTCTCGATGAATTTTCGAAAGCATTTGTGAAACTCTTAACACTTATGTGATTTCCTAGAAACAAAAGTATCAATAGCGGCATAAGCGCTTGAATATAAATACTTTCCAGTATTGCGATTCTCACGAAACTCAAAGATATCTTCAAGTATGGTCTTATCAACGAAAAACAGAAATGAGAAGAGCAAAATATTTATCTGGTTGGGATTAGGAGTGGCACAGAAAAATAGGTATAAATGTACCTATGGTAATGCATATGGGAACATTTCATGTAGAAGCTTTATATTTTCGGTTGTTTCCGTTTTGAAATTAGTAGGCGAGAAGGTTTGAAAGTGAAAAGTGTTTTGAAAATATATGTGCATTTTTTAGTCGATGCATTATTTTACTTAGAATGTTTTGATTTTTTGGTAAACTAAATGATTTATGGAATTTTTGTACTACTAACTGAACACCTGTGGCTTTTCTTTTTTTTTGGTTGTGAATTGTTTGAGTCTATTATTAGTAGGAAATGTAACAAAAACTGAGTTATGGCGGTGTTGTAGAATGGGTCAGCAGTCAGCATTTCAATCGAATGACTCCAAACATGCAGCAACGTGAAAATGAAAAAGAAAAACTTGAGGCTGAATAGGAATAAGTCGACATATACAACGATCCAAAATTTATATCTTATGAGTTATCAGATTTTGAAGATAATAATCGTGTAAGTACAATCCGGAAGAAAGTGCAGAATTTGAAGCTGACTATTGGTTAGGTGTAAATAAATACTACTCATATAGCTGATCAATGTAAGGGATGTCGAGAAGGCGATCACATAACAGTTAATTTATAGCAGAATATTTATTCGACTTTTAAGAGCATAGAATTAAATCTTGCGATGAAAAATATTTATAAAAATCATTTCAAAACTGCCAGTTAAGATATTTGCAAATACCATTTATTTTTTGAAGACAGCTATTGTATTTTTAAGTCATTAACAAGATCTTTGTCAGTTCACCAAGCGCTCGTAGAGAACGGACGTTTTTCTATTTTCGTTCTGGTTGACTACTAACTTTGGTATACACCAAATTCATTTCAAACTATACAGTCGAAGTGACTTCAAATTTCGGAATTGGTTGCCGATTAAATATGTTGTTTTTCAAAGTAATTAAGGGAATTTACCATACCCCGATTTGATTGAAAATAATAATTTAATAATCTAATAATTTAGTGTCAGAGCTAAATTGATTCCAAATAGTCGCATTTTCATTAAAATCAAAATAATTAAAACTTCAGGAATTCTTCAGAAGCCCATAAATCGGCAATTAAGCTTCATACGAAAAAAAATATTGTGTGTTCACACTTATGTCTACTAGATGTATAACTAACCGAAATATAAACAAATTTCACGACCTCACTTTATTTTCATTGCCCGCTTCGCCTGAAATGCCCCATATGTCATAAGCACCAGCGATGCCTACCAGCTGATCGCTGAAGGTTCGTTTAACCCTGCTGTTAGGTTAGGACCATTTTGGTCAAATTTTTTCATATTTTCTTTATAACTTATGAACGGTACAGCATATTGACTTGAAGCGTATGCTAATGTGGTATTTTTAAGCAACATGTTCATCATCAAAAAATGAAGTGTCTAACATAAAACGGGAGGAAGAAAATAAAAGTTACAAATCTTAGGTTAAGGACCAATTTGGTCCTTAGTATATTTTTCATTGACTAGAGACAATATACAAAACAATTCTTTAGTATTTATTTAGAATAAAAAGGTTTCAGTTGATTAGACTCAGAGAAACAGTTTGTTGGTCCGAGGGTGGAACAGGTTACTCAACTATCCTATCCATAGCTTGAGTTCTGTACCCTCTAATTACGTAACTCACATTCCATCTATGGATGACTGGAAGGGAGGATTCTCGGGGAGAAGGGGCCATATTATTTTCTACAGAGATGGTTCCAAGCTAAATGACAAGGTGAGTTATGGTTTTTACTCTAAGGAACTGAAGATAAGAATCGCTCCGAGGTTACCAGACTATTGTAGCATTTTTCAAGCAGAGGTTATAGCAATAGAAAAAGTAGCATCCTGGCTGTGGATGAATGTTTTATCGAGAAAGGATATAAACAGATAATCAGATAGTCAGGCTTCTTCCTAAACTCACTAGTGGCCCAACAATGCCGCTCGTCTCTAAATGAGATGGCTCAGCATTTTAACATTCACCTAATCAGGGCATAGGAACATTGATGCCAATTACATAGCTGATGAACTTGCTAGGCAGGGGATTACTGCACAAATTCCTCAGGACAAGGAAAGCATGCCACTTGCTACTTGCAAGCTACTGCTTAAAGAAGAAATTGTAGAAAATACTAACAGAAGATGGACTCAAGGATCAACTTGCAATATGACTAGACAGATTTCCCGCACTAGACATAGTGTCTCGTCAGTTATTGCAGTCATAACTGGCCACTGCCTCATCGGCTGACATGCGGAGGGAGAAGGTGTTAGGTCCTTCGACTTCTGTTGAAGTTGTGGAGATGTTCAAGAAGAGGAAGAAAATTTTCTATGCTCCTGCCCCGCACTTGCTAGGAAACGCCAAAAAACACTTGGTTCGTTTTTATTTGATGGCTTGGATGACCTAAGACTTGTTAGTATAGGTCAGCTATTTAGTTTTATTACGATACCCTGTGGTATCAAAATGGATCACATTTGGTCTATGTAAGTCGGTTTCGTAACTGACTGCCACTCCTACCTAACCTAGTTGTTTTGTTGCAAATTACTCTCATCATTTTGTGGTTGACTTTCAAATAAAATTTTTATGACATGTGGTAACAGATAGCCTTCAACATAGAATGAATAATTGTTGAGCATATACCTAGATTGTTTTTTTTTTCTTCAGTATTGTATTAATGAAATATGAAAGCATAATTGTTATAAAAAATAAGTTCAATTTAATTTTTTTAATGAAAAAAGTAGTATGGAACAAAATGGTCCGCTAACAAAAGATTCGTTAGTTTTTTTTAATCTAACAGCAGGGTTAATGCTATGATTTGTTGAGTTCAGCTACTGAAGACATCAACCAGTACTATCTGAAATAAGTTTGGTGACATCACATAGCCTGAGTCAGACACTAAAGTTTTAGAAAGTTTCCTGTAATGTAACAATCTACATATGAAGCATTCGTATTGAGCCTTGAAGAGATCAATGATCATGGGTGCGGCACCTCGTCTGTTCATTGGCTTTGACATTAAATTAATGGCTTAGCAGCGTTAAAAGCAGCCGCTTGAGAACCCTACTTTTTAACTTCCCAAAACACTAAGATAGAGCTTGTCAAACCAGTGTGTCGTTGACTTTAAATTTAAATTATATCTATGAAATTGAGTTTTGAAATAACTTCACTCTTATAATGAATATTTAGCAGTCATCGTATGAGTATTAGTTAACAAGTAGTTGAATATATAACTAAATCTGATACCATTATGCAAAATTGCGCAACACAATTAAAACTTACTGTTATAACTTATGCAGAAAATATATATATTGCTAGCTGAACACAATGCCATAACATAACATTGGTTGCTTTCAACTCTTCTGCACGCAATGCTTCTTCCCTGAAAAGAGTCGACATATCTTAAAAACACTTATTTATTACTGCGTTTTAAATAGTTCACCCATTTATTTATACAAGAAATTGCAATCTAAACAATATATAAATTTCAATATTAAAGAATTCCGCTTTGTAAATTCAACAAGTTTCTATTTCACCAATACCATTTGAATATGAAACAATTTACTAAAGTACATAATCATTATACTTAAAACTCTAATGCTAACGTATGCATTAGTATTAGTGCAGGAGTTAGTTTTATAGTCTAACTAAATACGTATGCTGCAAATTGTGCATTAAAAACTAAGTCTCATCACTGTGCGATGGTTCATTTCCATACAATATTCTACCTTTCAACAATATCCGCATACACTTTAACCATAAGTACTGGTTTGTTGTAAACGAAAATTCCTAAATCCACACGAAATCTGCCATCTGGAAATAGTGAAGGCAATGGTACATTCATCAAGGGTATATTTGTGACAATGACATCATGCTAAAATATTGATAAAATGTTTTATTTAATAAATTATATTTAAGTGTAATCTTACATAATATGGACAGGAATGATTGAGATTGCTATAGGGCCCAAATATTTTGTAGAACCAATCAAAAACCGGATTTCTTTTACCACCCACATATTTGCAAGCATCCAAAGTAACATCGATTCCAAACGGTTGGTAACTATTGCCTTTTTTCAACATTTTAAACCTAAGCTAAAAAAATATTTAATACTATTAAATGCTGTTTTTGTTAGTTAATTTTAAGCTTCGAGCTGAATAGCTTAGAAGATTTGTTTGTATAAAAAAAAATAAGGCTATTGGAATGAAACTGAAATGATGTACGACTTAAAAAAAAAAAACTAATTGAACTTCCTTTTCTGCTCATAAAAAAGTACTTTGAAATTTTTTCTTAAAATAAACTACTGCGTAACATACCGATGAATTCGTAACTGGAAACTTATGTATAACGACGTGAAAACTGAGTAGTTTTAGCGTGCGATTTATTGGCTTTAACGAACATACAGAAAATGTGGAGAATGTTTTATCCAGGTCAATGCATTCGATCGCCGTCACCTGGACAGTATTCGTTTTTCTTATTTTCGGCTAAAATTAAAGAAGACATTTAAAATTAAAGCAGTATATTCATGCTGACATACAAAATGTGGCTGCCTTCCAGCAAATACAGTAAAATAAGTGAATGCTATGAGTGTCATAGCAAATAAAATTTTTTCAAACTGTAACTTCGAACCCATCGTTAACTTCTGTGAATTTAAATTGCGAACATCAAGTAATATGATACGGAAAATGACATTTTAATTATGTCTTGTAATGTTTTTAATTGACCACACAAACACAGAATAATTAAAAAATAATCCAAAGTCATTTATGGAAAAATAAAAGAACATATAATTTGTTAAATTATAAATTGTACTGATTATAATCTTGAATGCAGAACCTTCTATGTACTGTACAGTAGACAGGCGCATAAAAACAAAAAAGATCAGCCTCTGAAAGTGTTTCAATGAACCCTGAGCATGTGCCACGGGTTTGAAGAAAGTACTCCGAAAATTTCAGCATCCTAGATCAAACCTGCAAACGGCGCAGCCAATTTGTTTTTTACTACAATTCATATTATATAGCCACATGAAAAGTGTGGGCGTGGTATGACAATAAGGGGTTGGCCTCTCCGATACAAAAATAAAAATACCCGAAACGTTATATTTTGGCATCTAAGGTAGATTTTTTCATCGGTTTTATCGTAAAATTTCAAAGAAATCGGACATAACATCTGTTCGCGGCGCATAGGATGCTCAAAAAACGCACCCTAATATATATACATGTAATTTTAGCTCGTTTGATAATAGTAGATAGATAATAGAATAACTAATTTGATTTGGCATGCGCTGACAAGGGACAAATTACAATACTTTTCTAATACAGTAGTTCACGGATAAATGCTTCCCGCTTGAGTGCATTTCACGCATAAGTGGGCCATAAATTTGGTCATAGTTTGAAAAATTTTAGTGAAATTTCTCGGTTAAATGCCCCAATGAAAATTTTTTACTCCAGCAATACATATAAATTGGCAAAAATTTCCCTAAAATTCACGCTTCAATTGATTTTAATACTAGACTTTTTTCAAGAAATGAATCGATTACGTTTTTTACTTAAAAGTATTCATCAAACGAACATACGTACATACGTGCAAATATGTATGTATGTTGTAGATAGTATTATGTACATTGTACAACTTATATTTTATTTTTCTGACTTATTCATTGTAAGTATAATTTGTTCATAATGACTACAAGTTCACATGTACATATATTGAAAATAAGTGCGCTCTTAAGTGATGAGAATTTTTATAAGTAAGTCAGTAACGCATTTAACCGAGATTTTTATAAATGCGCTTCTCGGATTAATGCGTTCAGATAACGACATTTTCATAAACGCACTAATGTATATATATAACCATCCCATCAAATTGACTGTTTAATTGGTTTATTTCTGACGTAACTATTTATAGCAGTTGTAATTTTTTTAAATTCATACTCTATAACTGATATATTTTTAATGAGTTTTTAAGGATAGTAATTGTGCATGACTTTGTTAATTGCAAATTTAAAACATCAGTGTTACGGATAATTTTTCATTTCTGAAAAAACTTGAATGTGTGACTTTTAATATACTTAACATAGCAATAATAACGATAATTCATGCGAGTTTAAAATCATAATTGATCTACCACTTTTTCAAATTTTTATGTGGTAGCATTATCAGTTTTTCCCTCAAAATTCCAATCATAATCGAGGGATCTTATCGAAAGCTTAATCTCCTGGTACTAAGTACTAATGACATAGCTTATTTCTTATTTTCTCGGGCAACATAAATATCTATCTATAAATTTTTGTTATTTGCAAGAACTGTCTTTGAGGAGAATGAGCGACTTTGGTCAAATTAAAGTTCAAAACTTGTTTTCGAGCTATTTCGCAAATCTGTAGTAAAGGATCCTTGTTTGGAGATTGCAAAAACTCATGTTGAGTTATTATTCAAAATTAGCTGCTTCAAACCAGCAATACAGCAATATGTTTTCTTGTAATGCCTGACAAAAGCAACCAAGATAACTGGTATGCTTAGTAAGCTCATGGCGAACATCGATGGACCAACGCGACAACAAACTCGATACTGCTCTACGGCAGCGAGATATGGGCAGGAACGCTGGAGGTAAAATGTCGACAAAAGACGCTACTGTCAGTGCAATGAACTGTTGCGCTCAGAGTTGCATGCGCGTACCGCACAGTCTCTGCAGCGGCTGTGCTGGTAATAAGTGGGGTTATCCCAATTGAACTACTAGCCATCGAACGTAAAATGGTCTGGGAGGCAAAAAAGAAGGGAAACCTGACCATAAGTTCTGCAGACGCAAGGCAGCAAACCCTCTCTAAGTGGCAGGACAGATAGCGCTTGGAAGTCAGCGGCAGGTGGACAAAAAGATTGATCCCTTGCATAAGAAGATGGTTAGAGAGAGAGAGATTTTGGCGAGGTCAATTATTACCTCACTCAGTTTTTATCGGGCCATGGATAATTCCAGAAGTTTCTACACCGTATGGGCAAAACAGAGCACCCTTTCTGTATATATGGAGACGCTGATGAAGATGACGCAGAGCACACCTTCTTCAACTGCAATCGGTGGGACAACGAACGCGCATCCTTACAGGAATCAGTCGGCCAGTGCTCCGCTGACAACGTGATCGAAAGGATGCTGCAGAGCAAAGAAAACTGGAATGCAGTTGCAGGTTTTACTGAGGACGTTTTCAGAAAAAAGAAGTGGGACCTGGACGCAGGTATATGATTTGAGGACAAATCAAGGGACCTACCCCGAAGCAATGCTAACGCAGTCCCAGGGTAGGAAGCCTGGAGGTCAGAAAAGAGGTTGTGGGTTTTAGTGAAGTGACACACTCTGAAGCATTGCAGTACATTTACCACAACCTTCTCCACGAAAAAAAAAACAAAAAAAAAAAATGTCTTACAAGACAATGTTTCGCGAAAAGTGTAGATTCCAATTTGTGGTCGATATATTGAGCCCAAGAATAATCTTTTTAGATAACAAGAAGATTTTGTTACCTATATTCCTACATTGGACAAGATTATGATGGCACCACATCCATGAAAGGAAGTTTCAAAAACAGTTCTCCTGAAATAAATTATGAAAGTTTGAAAGAATCCTTTAGTTGGAATTCACAAGTGATTGTTTTGCTTACATAGGTTTCTAAAGCACTATCTGTGAGAAAAGAAGACTTAAGCTTCGATGCGAACTCTAAAACGCCATCAAAGACGATTTCGTTCTCCTATATGTGATTTTATCAAAGCTGAAATTTATAAGACTACAGAGGATTTGTTTATAACTATGGTTAGATTTGTAAAAGTTACACGCATTGTATCACGACAAAACTACAATGCCAATGTTGACGTACAAGACCAAGCAGGCCCGGATTTAGAAATCTGCCGCCCTTAGGCCGGTCAGAAATTGCCGCCCCTCTTCACTAGTAAATTAACAAAAAAAATTTTGTAATATCAAAAGTTAGGACCTTTTTTTTGGCTTGTTAACATTTTTAGGTACATTCAAAAGTCGTCATCTTTTAGTGCCGTAATAATGCGGAGTAAGCGTATGTGATTTATATGTAGATTCTTTTGTGTTTTATACATAGAGGGGGGCTAGAAGCTAAGCTTCAGTTATGGCAAATATAAGTGGCTGGAACAAACTGCGACAGATAGCGTATGTAAGTACTATAGATGTCCTACATTACTTTTTCATAATCATGATTCTGTAAGATTACACTGTGGAACAAATTTTTTTTTGCAAAAGTCTACTCGGATCTGACGCCGCGGGCTGAAAATATAGTCCGAAACAAAAAACCATTTGGTTCAGTTTGTTCAAGTTGGCTCAAATTTTCGAGAAATGAACATTTAAATTTTGCACCTAGATTCATGTGGTTTTTTCGATATATCTCGCAAGCAAACTGAGGTTTATTGCTTCTAGTGCTGAGGTTTTGTTTGTCTCTTCAATATCTACAACATTTACCAACAAATCAGATTATTTGGATGCATTTTGAGCAAGTTAGAGCACAAAATTCTCAATAAAAATAAATTTCGGTTAGAAAGGGTTAATGTCAAAATTTTTTGTTTTAGTGATATATCATTTTAAAGGGGATAAATTGAGCTTTATAAATGTTTTAAATAAACTGTAGAATAATAACGATTTTTTTTTGAAAAAATAAGGGTTTTTTGAAAAAAAGTCGGTCCGAATTGCAGAAAAGTCGTAATATCTCGAAAACTACGAGCCGGAATTAAAAAGTTTTTAGATCAATATTGTAGCTTATTATATTACGTTTCATATTTTGGAAATCAATGCAGGCATTTCTGACTTATATAGATTTTTAGAAAAACCATTTCCGCAACTTCCGAAGTCTGTGTCTCCGAAACCATATCCGAGCATCACTTTGTGATTCCATTTTCATTCTTAGAATTCAAAAGTACATATAAAAATATTTGGCTTATAATCTGTTTCTTTCAATTTCGATTCTGTGCTTAACTGTATTTGTTCCTTTAGCTACTTTCAGCTACTTTAATTTTCAATAAATAAATATTTTTGGTTTTTTGACGCAATTCTTTCTATTGAGTTTCATGATACCAAAATAGCATCGTTTCAATTAGATCGATGGCTATCGATTTTATCTCAAATCGACAACCGCAATAGGGGCCAAAGTTTCTCAAATCAAAACATACTTAAAAGAAATGATATCGTCTCACAACTCACATCAATGAATGGCAATGGTACAATGTGAGTATATGACGTCACGGAATATACTTGGTGCGTGCAACCACTGTCACGTCTACGCTCAAAGCTGCACAGGGCTTCAAGATCAAAAGCGATAGAAATTTGCTTGATTCCATAGTGCAAGTGACGAGTTACAATTTGAGATACTTTAAAAGGCTCTAGGACTCGCTATCGGTAAATGCCTTTTTTGGAGGGTTTCAAGCTCCATTTTTATTCAAAATATACGCTGCTTCGGAGCCTAGATTCATATTCACCGCGCAAAAATCTATCGAAAACACCTAGTCACTTTCCATTAACAGCCCAAAAGTTTAAATTTCCATGCCAGTGTTATTTACGAGTACAAAAGAAAGTATTATAGAGATATTTTAAAATAATATGTCATTTCAGTTTTATTCAAACAGCTGGTTTTTCAATATATGAAGAGCTGAGTTTCAGAACCCGCCAAGTCCAAAAAAATGAAAATGTGTGATATTGTAGGAGGGGACGGAAAAAGATTTTTCTCTACAAGCCTACATACTCTAAAGTGCAAAAAGAAATTTTTCCCTTCACAAACTTTTGATTGCAAAAGTTTCTGATAAATTCTTTTTATCAAAACCCGCCAAGTCCAATTTTTCATTAAAAAAGATTCAGCTTTCATAAAAACAAATTACTATTATTATTTCTTAAAATCCGCCAAGTTCACGTTTTCAATTTCAAAAACGGATGTGGGTCCGTTTCGAACTCGGAACGGACTTCATATTCGGATCCGTTTCGGATTGGTTTTTTGTTAATAAAACGGATTCTTTTTGAATTCGTTTTCATATGAAATTCCTCTCGAAAAAGCGGAATCCGTTTTGTCGGATCCGTTCCGAAGTCGTTTTTTGTAAATAAAACGGATCCGTTACGAACTCTTTTTAAGACATACTAAAATGACGTCGTTAAACTGCGCATGCAACAACCATTGTCTAATCAGAGAAGCTTCGGTTCAAATCCCGGCAACGACATAATATTTTTTTATTCTTTAATTTTTTTATTTTTTAATTTAAAAGTATTTAAAAAGCAAAAAAAGAAGTAGAGAACTATATATATATTGAAAATATCTTGAAAACTGCCTTTTATGTTAATAATAAATAACGAGTCCGTTATGAATCCGTGTTTTTTTTAATAAAACAAATGAGATCCGGACTCGTTTTTAATTATTAATATAAAAGCCAGTTTTCAAGATATTTTCAATATATATATAGTTCTTTTTGTGTTTTTTAAATACTTTCAAATTAAAAAATGAAAAAATTATAAAAAAATAAAAAAAAAAGTTATGTCGTCGCCGGGATTTGAACCGAAGCTTCCCTTATTAGGCAATGGTTGTTGCATGCGCAGTTTAACGACATCATTTTAGTAGGTCTTAAAAATGCTGTCGGTAGCTGAGTTGGGTAAGATGAGCATCTTTATACTGTGGCATGGCGCAGGACGCAGATTTAATTCTGTGATCGGACGACAGGTAAAAAAGAATTTAATTTCTCCTTTGAAGTTTTAAAAATGTATTAATTGCATTAATAAACAATAAGTAACAACAACAGCATTAGAAAAATAGATGGAAAGTAAATAATCAAAATAGAAAAATGTTTTTTCAATTGCGTTTATTTGATACAGTAAAATCCGTTTTATTTAGAAAAACGAGTCCGAAACGGATCCGTTTTATTATCAAAAAACGGTGTGCAGCGTGCGACGAGTCAAAACAAAGAAACGAGTATTAAACACTCGTTATTAAATTTTGATTCGTCGCACGCTGCACACTTAAATTTGTTCTGGAATTCATGACATGCGATGGAAAATATTTAATAACTTCCGATCTAACAGAGACTCCACTTTTTTGTAAAATGGGTTTTGTAGATAAAAGAATAAGGAACAAAATGTTATTTTTTTCAATGTATTCTAGTAGGGTACACATCATATTAAATCTATTGAAACAATTAAATTGTTATTATTTTTAATTTGTTGACAGTATCAATTTTTTTTTAAATTTTTTGCAGAAGTTAACGTTATATACTATTAAATAAAAAATCTGACATTGATCGGATCAGTAAAACTGGAGATAATAGACTTCAAGTATGAGTACATTTGACAAAATCCAGCCAATTATCAAAAATTCATATGTGGATATTTTCGAAAAAAAAATTTATTCAGCAAAAAAAAAAACATGGGTTTAATAATTTTAGTTATATAAGCTGCAAAAAAAATTTCGGGCGATTCTAAAATACCAAGTCCAAAATCCTATGCGGTTTGTAAAAGAACGTCCCATATATTTTAACTGCATAATCGAAACTGGACAAGAATCATGTCTTGTGAGTTGTAGTCGAACTGCTGAAGAATAAATACATATTATTGTATCAAATACCACAAATACAACCTTAATATTAGTAAAATTAACATTATTACCTCAGCAAATCCAAATTGGAAAGAGCTTTAATCGCTTCTAAATCATTTAATATCTAAATATATATATAGTTATTATTCTAATTAGTTAAGTCTGTAATTATTTATCAATTATTCAGGTATGAGATAAAATTAAGTTTTTATTTTAACAGAAGTACATATATAAAATAAAGTGGTGGAGTGTTTCATTGCCAGGCCCGGATTTAGAATTTTGCCGCGCCTAGGCAGTTGTAAAAATTTCCGACCCCTCCCCTCCCCCTCCCACAAAACTTCTTCAATGGTGAAATAATTTTATACGAAAAGTTTTTCAATCAATAAAATGCACCAACTTATTGATTTACAACTAAGTACATACTATGTAGGTTACTAGAGCACAACACAATATTCTTGGTATTTTTGAGATTATTTTGATGATTTCTGCATAAGAGCTTGATTTATATTTCCATGCAATATATATATTATTTATTATAAATTTATGATCATTTCAATAGACGCCAATCTATACGAATAAAAAAAATTTTTCAAAGTTTCCGCCAATATTTGCTGCCCTTCAATTCTTGCCGTCCTAGGCACGTCCCTACTCTGCCTGTATCGTAAATCCGGTCCTGTTCATTGCATTACGTTAGACAGATTTTAAGTTTTAAAGTCTCTTGAGTGGGATTGGCACAGTTCTAAATTGTATCTTTTATAACATCATAGCTCGTAGTGGGCGAAAGTTGAAAAAAGGGCATGGCACTTACGTCAGTATACTGGATAAAAGGATGTCAGTCATACGATATCGCGGTTAACGTGATAAGGCCACTGTTGCGCTCTTACATGGCTCTGCATTAATGTAATCCAATTATTTTTTAATTACTCAGAACAACGTTAGTCAATTACACAACTTAAATTCTAACAATTTTTCATACACTACGTTGCTTATGCAAATTCAATTCACAGAAGCTAACGATGGGTTCGAAGCTACAGTTTGAAATATTTATATTCGCTATGCTACTCCTAGCATCGTCGTTTATTTTAACATCTTTTACTGTATTTGCTGGAAAACAGGAAAGTTCTTTATGGCTACCTGAATATTCTGTTTTAATCTTAAAACTTCCTATAATTTTAGCAGATGTTTAGATCAGCGAACACTGTCAAAATGACGGCGATCGAATGCATTGATTTGGATAAAACATTCTCTACCTTTTCTGTATGCTCATTGAAGCCAATAAATCGAACTCTAAAACATCTCAGTTTTCGCGTCATTTTACATAAAACACCAGTCACAAACTCATCGGTATGTAGCATACTAATTTATTCTATAGAAAAACAAACTTTTATGAGTATAAAAGGAAGTATGATGTTGACATATTTTAAATAGAACGTCATTTCGGTTTCATTTCAATACCACTTATTTTTATATAAGCCAACACTTAATCGTTTTATGAAATTTTTTTTAGTTCCACTTCAAAGTTTTGAAAAAAGATAATTATTACAAATCGTTTGGAATCGAGGTATTCTTGGACGCTTGCAAATATTTGAGTGGTAAAAAGAATCCGGTATTTGATTGGTTCTACAATATATGGCAGCCCTATACCAATATCAATCATTCCTGTCCATATATTGTAAGATTATGTTTCAATTTAGTTTATTCATTAAAACTATCTATCAATAATTTAGTCAGATTTGATCGTCGATAATGTACCTATAACGAATATAGCACTGCCTGCAGTATTTTTAAGTGGCAGATATCGTATGGATTTTAAGGTTTACGCTTATAACAAACCAAGAGCCCTCGTTAAATTGTTTGTGGATGTTGATGAAAATTAATATATTGTACCAATTCAAAATAATATGTTATTCATACGTCTTGTTTGGTGTTAATGTTTAATTTTTATTTGTATAATATTAATAGAACTATTGCAAAATTCATGGAGAAAAAAAGTTTGTTTTAATTTTTAACTTTTTTACCACGGTATATGTAGGTACAATTAAATCTTTATCGTTTTCAAATTGCGATAATTTTATCACTGTGGCACCAAGAGCTCTGAAAATTTGTGGTGTCTCTACAAAAATGCTTAGGCTTCATGAATATATCTTCATCAGATTTTGTGGTATGGAATAAAGTATTGTCTACACCCATTGCAGGCGATATACAGTGGCTCACAGCTTATTTCATGCAGTGCACACTTTTAATTTCAATGCTCTTTAACATTCAAACTAATTGGAATATTAAAAAAGTTTTGACACCATTTGAAAGAACAAAAATTTTAGTCTTAAAAAAATGTTTACTTAATGTAAAAAAATATTACGTGGAATTTTTATAATAGAAAATCGAAGAATACTACTGAATTTCATGCCACTGCTTATTTCATGCAGACATGTATAAATTGAAAAATCATTGTTTGAAATAATGATTTCATAATTTTAAGTATGTAGTGTGGTAGCCTCTTTAGTCAACTACAGCTTAAAGACGGTTTGGCATCGGAGCTGCAAATTTTTTATTGGTATCTGGCGAGTTATAGCACCACTCAATTTTAAGTGCCTTTTTTAGGTCGTTTTTGCTTGAAATGTTGTGTATTCGGATATCGTCCATTAATTTCAAGTCAGGTGACTATGCTGGCGGTGCCGTCAAATAAAGGCACTTATATACTAACCCGAATTGAACTAAGCCCGCTTTGTATTTCGGGTTTTTATCTTGATAAATCCGTAAATTTGTCTGCATGGCAAGATTTTCGGCACTCTGCAAAAAATTGGCACTCATAATCTGAAGACAAGTGTCCATGCAAAGACAAATTTCCGGTTCCAGCAGCTGACATGCAAGCCCAAACCATGGCACTATTTTATATCGCGTGTATGTTTTCCTTGTTGTTTTTTCTATTTCGCTTTCGCGACATGCTATCTGAGTCAAATGAGTTCAATTTCGATTTCTCCACAAATATTACTGAATTCCAGTACTCAGTGGTCTTCAAAACATGTTATTTGGCGAAAATCAGACGGATAATCTAATTTTTAATTGATGAACGGCATTTGCGAACTACTCGCCAGTTAAACACTTTCGGTTTGGGCTTGCATGTCAGCTGCTGGTACCGGAAATTTGGCTTTTATACGAAATATCATCACTATGGATATGTGTCTTCAGATCTTTTTTCATATATCAATTCGTTTGAAAGTAGTGCTTCATCGAGGCTGCGAGGCAACCTCAATCTACGAGGCGAGAGCGAGGCGAGAACGAGGAGAGGTGGAAAAATAAATTTACCTCGCTCGACCGAGGCGAGGCGAGACACACCGGCACCTCGCCTCGCCTCGGTAAAAAGCGAGGCTTTTATGAAAATGAAAAAAATTATACATGAATCAGGCCTGCATAAGTACATTCAACTATAGTTTGCTATATTTGCTATAGCAAAGCCCGACACGCGTTGCTACACCTCAAGAAATGAAATATGTGATTTTATTTTGGGTGGATTGAATAATATATGATGATTGGTGAGACACGATTAATTTAATTATTTCTTATATGAGACGGCGTGGCATTGCCCATTTTTTCCAAATCAAACTAAACTACGAATCTTTTACAAACTATAATAATTATATGTACCAAATCTTATCCATCTACGTCATATAGTTAATGAGATATAAAAAAAGTTGTATTCACCTGCGTCAAGTAGTTGATAACACTGGTCAACAATGGTTTTGTTGACCTGGATGTCTCTGCAGATTTCTATAATTTCAGGTACTCAGATTATGAATATATTAATAAAAGTACTGAATTGGCTCTAGTTTCTAAGATATTGATGTATTTTTCTATAAATATATGAAACAAAGTCGGATTAGTTACACTCTGTATAACTCAAGAACGGCTGGACCGATTTTATGGTCTCAAATTTTTTGGATATGTCTCCGCCCCGAAAATGACATTGGCTGCAAAAATTTTATTTAAGGTAAATATTTCGGGAGGCCCTTAAACAAAACTTTTTTAAAATTAATGATCTTTGATTTGCTGGATTCGTCTTCGCCCCAAAAATAACAAAGGCTTTAAAAATTTAATTAAGGGTGCATATTTAGGGTATTATGTTAAAATAGCATTTTCGCAAAGACCACGTGATCGATTCAAACCGAATTTACACCACGTAGCTCTTATATTAAGTGGCATAGCTTACGTTATAAGACTTTTAAATGGGGAGCATATTTAGGGTGGTTCTCATACAAAAATGTTTTTAAAATAACATTTTCACAAGGACCACGTAATCGATTCACATGAAACTTACACCGCGTGTCTTTTATATCAAGAAGCATAGCTTAAGCTATAAATTTTTTTCTTAAAGTACATATTTAGGGTGGCCCTCATACAAAAATATTTTTAAAATAACACTTTCACAAGGACCACGTAATCGAATAACATGAAATTTACACCACGCGTTTTTTAAATCAAGAAGCATAGGTAAGGCTATTGTTGGTCATTTACCCTCCCGCGACCACGAGCTATGAAACGTGCCATCATTTGTCCCACCGTGCGTTTGAAAAATGAATATGCAAGAGACCCAGCCGGAATTAAACGTGCAAAAACAAAACAAATGTGCGCAAATGAGTTGCGCGATGCCAGTTGTGAAAATTTCAGGTCAAAGATATTATTTCTGCGAAAGGCAAATTTTTACGTATGTATTTTTGACTTGTAAAAAAAAATGAGAGACTAAAAATACTGCTCTTTTGTGCATCATTGTTGTAAAAAAAACTCATATTCACGGGAAAAAAGTTTGAATTCTCGGAAAAGTACCTTTTATTTTTATTGATGAATTTTGAGTTTAATATTTTTTTGTGTAGCCATGCAATTCGTTCGCAGTTTATTTATTTATTTACATCAGTGATGCACAAATTTCTACTTGGTAATGTTTTCTTTACGTGGAAAGGACAAAACACATTTATACTCATGGGGCGAAGGCAAATCCAACAAATCAAAGATCATTAATTTTAAAAAAGTTTTGTATAAGGGCCACCCTAAATATTTACCTTAAATTAAATTCTTGTAGCTAATGTCATTTTCGGGGCGGAGACAAATCTAAAAAAATTTGAGACCATTAAAATCGGTCCAGCCGTTCTTGAGTTATACAGAGTGTAACTAACCCGACTTTGTTTCAATCAATATCTTAAAAACTAGAGCCAATTCAGTACTTTTATGAATATATTCACTAGGAGCTCGTCCACGAATGTAGTCTTTATCAAATTTTCAAAAAAATAAAGTGGGCTGGTATCATATATTGTAAAGCCTACAAGTTGCTACAACTAAACGTAGGTATATGACACTAAAGCGTCCAAGCTACACGGTTAGAAATCTTTGATTAAATTTTAATACATGCGAAATATTACAAGGATTTTTAATACAATTTTAATTAAATTTAATAATTTTCAATAGATTACAAAATTTTGTAAATTTATTAAATTTATATAAATTTTGTATTAAATTTTAATGTACAAGTATTATATTCGAATTTTAAACCATGTTGTATTATATTTTAATTTTAAACTTTCATTTTATGTTGTTGTCAATATAAATAAATTTTTTGCCAACCAATAAAAAACACTACGGTGGCTGATGTCGTTAACCGGACACCGGTGACCCTTTTACCTTCGTATTTTTCTTGGAAAAACTATGGAATCGATTTTCGTCAACAAGGTATTACTAAATAGAAAATTAATTTGGCTTTCAGAAAGTACCTAATTTTTAAAGGTATATTCGTCCATTTACTTACCAGACCACTCGAAATTCGAAATAACTTAACTTTTTCTACCCCTTTTTCATACTGGAATATTTTAAAGGCGGGTGGAGCTAAAGCTCTAAAATTTTTGGACACATTGCGGGCAACCTTCTTCTTTCCAATAAAATTAAAATAGAAAAGAAAGATCACTTTGGCCACCCACGCGACCACCCAATCTGTTGGGACCTCTATGTCCCAATGGTCGGCAACGGTAAAAATGAAATTCGAAGTTATTTATTTGGAACAAAAGTAAAGTTGTTTACCTTTTTGATCTTTACATTGAACATTCATTTCGAGGCCGTCCATTAATTTGTTGTAGTTGTTTTTTTTAAATTCGGACCCCCCCCCCCTCTCCCCTTGGTGAGATATAAATGTACTTTTGAACTAAAAAACTTGTATAATAGTGGATTTCAAAGCTTTTTTAATATTATTTCAGATTATTATAAATTTTAAAATAAATCCTGGATTATAATCAATTTTTTTGTCGCTAATTCTGACTGACACGCAGGCATATTAGATATCATATATTTCCTATGCCTGGGATTCCCTGATTTGAAACATGCTCCGTACAAATGTCAAAAATCATTCGGGGAGTTTCATCCTTGCGCGTTCAGTTAGTCGTGATATCTGCAACGCATAAGAAGCTAAACACAACTGGGACCTGTGATATCGTCCAGATATTTCCTATACGTTAAAAGTTAGTACAAAATTGACACTACAAAATTTATCGCAGAGAAATCGAACAAATTCAATTTTTTGTCCGATTTGACACAGAAGCTAAATCGCACGTCCCAGTTGTGTTCAGCTGCTAAATCGATGTTATTGTGTTCAACACTAATTGTCGACATGCCAAACAAACCGAATTAATATGATACAATCTGTTATATGCTATAATTATTTTCCATAACCCCCTCCTCCCCTTTGGTGAGATTTTGCCAGATCCCCTCCCCCCTATTTTGTCTCACGTTATTAATAGACTGCCCTTTTCATGAATTTAAGTAAATGAATAAAAGTTCATGCATAATATAATACGTTTCAGTTCTGGAAACAGCCGCATAAATTTTTACCGTTGACGACCATTGGGACATATAGGTCCCACGATTTTTCACACCCTTGCAGGTAAAATAATTTTTTTTTCGGAACACTTCTGCTTAGTAATTCGGGGTCGCTGAACACGAATCCGGTAATCACAGCTCTCGATGAATATTCGAAAGCATTTATTAAGCATTGGTGAGGCTCTTAACACTTATGTGATTTCCTAGGCACAAAAATATCTTTAGCGGCATAAACACTTTAATATGAATACTTTCCAGTATTGCGATTGTCTCGAAACTCAACGATATCCTCAAGTGGGGTCATATCGACGAAAAACAGAAATGAGAACAACAAAATATTATTGTGATTGGGAGTAGGAATGGTCCAGAAAAAAAAAAACGCTGACTATGATCTAAATAGGTAATGGGTGTTTTTTTAGATGCATATGGAAACATTTTGTATAGAAGCTTTATGGTCTTTTGAAATAAGTTGTCGAGAAGGTTTGCAACAGAAAAGTGTTTCGAAAAAAATATGTGCACTTTTTAGTTGTTTCATTATTTTGCTTAGACTGTAAATTTTTTGATAAGCCAAGTAAATGATTTATGGCATTTTGTGCTTCTCAAAACCTGTAAGTACGATCCAAAAGAAAATGCAGAATCTGAAGCTGACTATCGAAAAATTGATATGAGCATACTATTTTTTATCTACATATAGCTATAAATAAATACTATATAACCATATTCGTTTTCTATGTTATCTTATAGATTATATAATAAACTCTCCAGTCCAATTAAAGGAATGGAATCCGAACCGAAATTTCTTAAAAATTTTAAAATCTGGCTGTTTTTCTTTTTACCATGGAGAGGTTGAAACTTTACTACAAGCTTAATGATTTAAATTTGTATAGCATATATGTACATTTTTTTTGTTGTACTTTAACTTTTTTGTACCAATTTAATATTTGCTATTTTATTTTTATAAGTATGAATGTATCCTTTCTTTCTTTTAAGCTTTAGCCCGAGCATTTATCTTCCTAATTTAAATTTAATAATTATTGTTTTAATAAGGCAAATTAAATAGTACCTTGATACTAAATTCGCCGCTACTTTTTCTCCAATTATTTGTAAAATATAGAGCAAACTGTATGTGTATAGTGATGGATTTACAGTAAGGCACACTAGGCACTGACCTAGGGCATCACCGCGGAGGTGACACCAGATATTGAAATTCTGATTTAAAATTGTATGTTTTATTATGGAAAAAATATATAGCATGTTACTAGTCAACTAAAATAAAAATAAATCCCCCACTATTACGAATGCACTAAATGCATTCAGATTTGATTTATTGTGAAGCAAAAGAGTTCCGAACTTGCTGATATCATATCTATGCATTAAAATAATCATATATGGCTTGCCAAACTCTTACAAATTGGCTAAGAAGTAACGTATTGAACAAAATTGGGACGGGGTCGAGAAAGCGGCAACGAAAACTCGCTGTCAAAAAATTATAACCTGCCGACGGATACATTTACAAGAATTTCAAGTATTGTTTTTTCCGTGTATGACTTCGAACCCATCGCTGATTTCTGTGTATGTAAAATGCGAATATCAATTAAAATGATATGAAACATTTTATTTTAATTATGTTTAATTGATCACACAATTCTAGAATAAATCAAAATTAATATGAATATAGTAATTATAAACACACAATACAATATTAAATCTTATTCAAATTTAAAAATAAAAAAAAATGGGATTCTGGAACTCAGAAAGTTTTAAATGCTGAACAATTAGCTTGCTGGCATAACTAAGAGGAGGCGACTCGTTCGACCAACGTGGTGAGCGGTCTTAGGTTGTAATGTCTCTGAAAGCTATATCTCTACTGAGCAGTGAAATGCTATACTAGTTGTTTCCTATTATAAATAATGAAGAGTTGATAAAATGTTAACAAAGTCGAAAAACGTTGAAAAAAGTGTAACATGTTTGGATGTTAACAAATAATTGTCATTTCACTCGGACTCCATTTCTCGTATGTTTGACTTTTACACATAATTTTGTGTATACGTAACCATGTCATAAATGTTTCAAAGAAAAACAGGACAAATTGGAGAAAATATGTCATTTTACAGGATTTAATTTTCCGAAAACAAGATGAATTACAGCACGGTTAGAAATCTTGGATAAAATTTTAATACAAGCGAAATATTACAAGGATTTTCAATACAATTTTGATTACATTTAATACTTTTGAATGGATGACAAAATTTAGTGTATATATATATATATTAATACAAAGGTATTATATTTGATTTTTAAACAATCCTGTATTATATTGTAATACTTCAATATTGAACTTTCATTTTACGTTGTTGTCAATATAAATAAACTTTTAGCCAACCAATAAATAATACAACGTTTATTTTAGTAAAAGGGAACCAGGTTCGAATCCCATTCGAAATGAAATTTTCTTTTGTTAAATCTTAATCAAAACGAGTATTAAATTTTAATACAAATTTGTATTAAAAATGAATTTTAATACTTAGGCAGTATTATATTTTAATACAATTCTGGTGTAGTCATATATGTAAGCCCAAAAGTGTTACATTTTAATCCAAAATATCTAACCGTATACCAATAGAAATTAATAATACACCAATTCTTTTGTTGTTTTTGGAGATGACTTGATGTGTGGTGAGGTGAAATTATCACCAAATGCTTTATGAGGTAAGCTGAGGAGAGGTGAGGTGATAATTGAAACTAAATCAAATCATGGTCCATGAACGAAGACGTTCTGTTCATCAAAATGGGTCGGAAAAATTCTTCCAAAATTAAAACATGGCGGGTAGGTACGGTCCAATTTTGACCACATGTGATAGTAGCTTTCTTGACCGATGTCTGATGTAAAATGAAGCGTAAATTGAATAGTTTTAGCGTGCAATTCATTGGCTTCAATGAGCATATCAAAAATGTGGTAAATGTTTTATCCAAATCTATGTGTTCGCTGATCTAAATATCTGCTAAAATTATAAAATATTCATGCTGCCATAAAAAACTTTACTGCCTTCCTGCAAATACAGTAAAATAACTTCAAATAAACAACAATGTATCATAGCAAACACAAATTTTTCAAAGATTATAATTCAGCAATACCATTAGAATATAGAACAATTTACTAAAGTACTTAACTATTTAACAAGCCGTTTCATGATACTTAAAACTCTAATGCTAACGTTTCCGTTAGTATTAAAGCTAGCTTTAATTAAATAGCAAACGTATACTGCAAAAAATGTCATGCTTTTACATATAATCATATTAATTGGACATCAAGAACTAAGTCTTTTAGCACGAATATATTAATAAATTGAAATGGTTTGAATGGATAGAACTCACAGCATATTAGGAACTCGGCGGATTGTTCGTTACCATACAATAGTCTACCTTTCAACAATATCCGCATACACTTTAACCATATATGCTGGTTTGTTGTAAAAGAAAACTCCTAAATCAAAACGAAATCTGCCATCTGGAAATAGTGAAGGCAATTGTACATTCATCAAGGGTATATTTGTGATAATGACATCATGCTAAAATATTGATAAAATGTTTTATTTAATAAATTATATTTAAGTGTAATCTTACATATGGACAGGAATGATTGAGATTGCTATAGGGCGCAAATATTTTGTAGAACCAATCAAAAACCAGATTTCTTTTACCACCCACATATTTGCAAGCATCCAAAGTAACATCGATTCCAAACGGTTGGTAACTATTGCCTTTTTTCAACACTTTAAACCTAAGCTAAAAAAATATTTAATACTATTAAATGCTGTTTTTGTTAGTTAATTTTAAGCTTCGAGCTGAAAAGCTTAGAAGATTTGTTTGTATAAAAAAAAAAAATAAGGCTATTGGAATGAAACTGAAATGATGTACGATTTAAAAAAAAAAACTATATTGAACTTCCTTTTCTGCTCATAAAAAAGTACTTTGAAATTTTTTCTTAAAATAAATTACTGCGTAACATACCGTTGAATTCGTAACTGGAAACATATGTATATCGACGTGAAAACTGAGTAGCTTTAGCGTGCGATTTATTGGCTTTAATGAACATACAGAAAATGTGGTGAATGTTTTATCCAAATCGATGCATTCGATCGCCGTCGCTTGGATAATGTTGGTTTTTGTTACTATCGGCTAAAGTTAAAAAAACACATTTAAGATCAAAGCAATGTATTGATGCTGACTAACAAAATTTACCTTCCTTCTAGCAAACACAGTAAAATAAGTTAAATTAAATGACAATGCTATGAGTGTCATAGCAAATAAAAATTTTTCAAACTGCAACTTCGAACCCATCGCTTACTTCTGTGAGTTGAAATTGCGAAAATTACATTTTAATAATGTCTTGTTGTGTTTTTAACTGGTCGCACAAATACGGAATAATTAAAAAATAGTCAGTAGGCATCCATTTAAAATTAAAAAATATCCAATTTGATAAACTATAAATAGTACTGATTAAGATCTTAAGTGCAGAACGTTCTGTTTACTGAACATTAAAATAATTGCAGCTCTCGATGAATTTTCGAAAGCATTTGTGAAACTCTTAACACTTATGTGATTTCCTAGAAACAAAAGTATCAATAGCGGCATAAGCGCTTGAATATAAATACTTTCCAGTATTGCGATTCTCACGAAACTCAAAGATATCTTCAAGTATGGTCTTATCAACGAAAAACAGAAATGAGAAGAGCAAAATATTTATCTGGTTGGGATTAGGAGTGGCACAGAAAAATAGGTATAAATGTACCTATGGTAATGCATATGGGAACATTTCATGTAGAAGCTTTATATTTTCGGTTGTTTCCGTTTTGAAATTAGTAGGCGAGAAGGTTTGAAAGTGAAAAGTGTTTTGAAAATATATGTGCATTTTTTAGTCGATGCATTATTTTACTTAGAATGTTTTGATTTTTTGGTAAACTAAATGATTTATGGAATTTTTGTACTACTAACTGAACACCTGTGGCTTTTCTTTTTTTTTGGTTGTGAATTGTTTGAGTCTATTATTAGTAGGAAATGTAACAAAAACTGAGTTATGGCGGTGTTGTAGAATGGGTCAGCAGTCAGCATTTCAATCGAATGACTCCAAACATGCAGCAACGTGAAAATGAAAAAGAAAAACTTGAGGCTGAATAGGAATAAGTCGACATATACAACGATCCAAAATTTATATCTTATGAGTTATCAGATTTTGAAGATAATAATCGTGTAAGTACAATCCGGAAGAAAGTGCAGAATTTGAAGCTGACTATTGGTTAGGTGTAAATAAATACTACTCATATAGCTGATCAATGTAAGGGATGTCGAGAAGGCGATCACATAACAGTTAATTTATAGCAGAATATTTATTCGACTTTTAAGAGCATAGAATTAAATCTTGCGATGAAAAATATTTATAAAAATCATTTCAAAACTGCCAGTTAAGATATTTGCAAATACCATTTATTTTTTGAAGACAGCTATTGTATTTTTAAGTCATTAACAAGATCTTTGTCAGTTCACCAAGCGCTCGTAGAGAACGGACGTTTTTCTATTTTCGTTCTGGTTGACTACTAACTTTGGTATACACCAAATTCATTTCAAACTATACAGTCGAAGTGACTTCAAATTTCGGAATTGGTTGCCGATTAAATATGTTGTTTTTCAAAGTAATTAAGGGAATTTACCATACCCCGATTTGATTGAAAATAATAATTTAATAATCTAATAATTTAGTGTCAGAGCTAAATTGATTCCAAATAGTCGCATTTTCATTAAAATCAAAATAATTAAAACTTCAGGAATTCTTCAGAAGCCCATAAATCGGCAATTAAGCTTCATACGAAAAAAAATATTGTGTGTTCACACTTATGTCTACTAGATGTATAACTAACCGAAATATAAACAAATTTCACGACCTCACTTTATTTTCATTGCCCGCTTCGCCTGAAATGCCCCATATGTCATAAGCACCAGCGATGCCTACCAGCTGATCGCTGAAGGTTCGTTTAACCCTGCTGTTAGGTTAGGACCATTTTGGTCAAATTTTTTCATATTTTCTTTATAACTTATGAACGGTACAGCATATTGACTTGAAGCGTATGCTAATGTGGTATTTTTAAGCAACATGTTCATCATCAAAAAATGAAGTGTCTAACATAAAACGGGAGGAAGAAAATAAAAGTTACAAATCTTAGGTTAAGGACCAATTTGGTCCTTAGTATATTTTTCATTGACTAGAGACAATATACAAAACAATTCTTTAGTATTTATTTAGAATAAAAAGGTTTCAGTTGATTAGACTCAGAGAAACAGTTTGTTGGTCCGAGGGTGGAACAGGTTACTCAACTATCCTATCCATAGCTTGAGTTCTGTACCCTCTAATTACGTAACTCACATTCCATCTATGGATGACTGGAAGGGAGGATTCTCGGGGAGAAGGGGCCATATTATTTTCTACAGAGATGGTTCCAAGCTAAATGACAAGGTGAGTTATGGTTTTTACTCTAAGGAACTGAAGATAAGAATCGCTCCGAGGTTACCAGACTATTGTAGCATTTTTCAAGCAAGATAATGTTTTATCGAGAAAGGATATAAACAGATAATCAGATAGTCAGGCTTCTTCCTAAACTCACTAGTGGCCCAACAATGCCGCTCGTCTCTAAATGAGATGGCTCAGCATTTTAACATTCACCTAATCAGGGCATAGGAACATTGATGCCAATTACATAGCTGATGAACTTGCTAGGCAGGGGATTACTGCACAAATTCCTCAGGACAAGGAAAGCATGCCACTTGCTACTTGCAAGCTACTGCTTAAAGAAGAAATTGTAGAAAATACTAACAGAAGATGGACTCAAGGATCAACTTGCAATATGACTAGACAGATTTCCCGCACTAGACATAGTGTCTCGTCAGTTATTGCAGTCATAACTGGCCACTGCCTCATCGGCTGACATGCGGAGGGAGAAGGTGTTAGGTCCTTCGACTTCTGTTGAAGTTGTGGAGATGTTGAAGAAGAGGAAGAAAATTTTCTATGCTCCTGCCCCGCACTTGCTAGGAAACGCCAAAAAACACTTGGTTCGTTTTTATTTGATGGCTTGGATGACCTAAGACTTGTTAGTATAGGTCAGCTATTTAGTTTTATTACGATACCCTGTGGTATCAAAATGGATCACATTTGGTCTATGTAAGTCGGTTTCGTAACTGACTGCCACTCCTACCTAACCTAGTTGTTTTGTTGCAAATTACTCTCATCATTTTGTGGTTGACTTTCAAATAAAATTTTTATGACATGTGGTAACAGATAGCCTTCAACATAGAATGAATAATTGTTGAGCATATACCTAGATTGTTTTTTTTTCTTCAGTATTGTATTAATGAAATATTAAAGCATAATTGTTATAAAAAATAAGTTAAATTTAATTTTTTTAATGAAAAAAGTAGTATGGAACAAAATGGTCCGCTAACAATCTACATATGAAGCATTCGTATTGAGCCTTGATGAGATCAATGATCATGGGTGCGGCACCTCGTCTGTTCATTGGCTTTGACATTAAATTAATGGCTTAGCAGCGTTAAAAGCAGCCGCTTGAGAACCCTACTTTTTAACTTCCCAAAACACTAAGATAGAGCTTGTCAAACAAGTGTGTCGTTGACTTTAAATTTAAATTATATCTATGAAATTGAGTTTTGAAATAACTTCACTCTTATAATGAATATTTAGCAGTCATCGTATGAGTATTAGTTAACAAGTACTTTGATAGTTGAATATATAACTAAATCTGATACCATTATGCAAAATTGCGCAACACAATTAAAACTTACTGTTATAACTTATGCAGAAAATATATATATTGCTAGCTGAACACAATGCCATAACATAACATTGGTTGCTTTCAACTCTTCTGCACGCAATGCTTCTTCCCTGAAAAGAGTCGACATATCTTAAAAACACTTATTTATTACTGCGTTTTAAATAGTTCACCCATTTATTTATACAAGAAATTGCAATCTAAACAATATATAAATTTCAATATTAAAGAATTCCGCTTTGTAAATTCAACAAGTTTCTATTTCACCAATACCATTTGAATATGAAACAATTTACTAAAGTACATAATCATTATACTTAAAACTCTAATGCTAACGTATGCATTAGTATTAGTGCAGGAGTTAGTTTTATAGTCTAACTAAATACGTATGCTGCAAATTGTGCATTAAAAACTAAGTCTCATCACTGTGCGATGGTTCATTTCCATACAATATTCTACCTTTCAACAATATCCGCATACACTTTAACCATAAGTACTGGTTTGTTGTAAACGAAAATTCCTAAATCCACACGAAATCTGCCATCTGGAAATAGTGAAGGCAATGGTACATTCATCAAGGGTATATTTGTGACAATGACATCATGCTAAAATATTGATAAAATGTTTTATTTAATAAATTATATTTAAGTGTAATCTTACATAATATGGACAGGAATGATTGAGATTGCTATAGGGCCCAAATATTTTGTAGAACCAATCAAAAACCGGATTTCTTTTACCACCCACATATTTGCAAGCATCCAAAGTAACATCGATTCCAAACGGTTGGTAACTATTGCCTTTTTTCAACATTTTAAACCTAAGCTAAAAAAATATTTAATACTATTAAATGCTGTTTTTGTTAGTTAATTTTAAGCTTCGAGCTGAATAGCTTAGAAGATTTGTTTGTATAAAAAAAAATAAGGCTATTGGAATGAAACTGAAATGATGTACGACTTAAAAAAAAAAACTAATTGAACTTCCTTTTCTGCTCATAAAAAAGTACTTTGAAATTTTTTCTTAAAATAAACTACTGCGTAACATACCGATGAATTCGTAACTGGAAACTTATGTATAACGACGTGAAAACTGAGTAGTTTTAGCGTGCGATTTATTGGCTTTAACGAACATACAGAAAATGTGGAGAATGTTTTATCCAGGTCAATGCATTCGATCGCCGTCACCTGGACAGTATTCGTTTTTCTTATTTTCGGCTAAAATTAAAGAAGACATTTAAAATTAAAGCAGTATATTCATGCTGACATACAAAATGTGGCTGCCTTCCAGCAAATACAGTAAAATAAGTGAATGCTATGAGTGTCATAGCAAATAAAATTTTTTCAAACTGTAACTTCGAACCCATCGTTAACTTCTGTGAATTTAAATTGCGAACATCAAGTAATATGATACGGAAAATGACATTTTAATTATGTCTTGTAATGTTTTTAATTGACCACACAAACACAGAATAATTAAAAAATAATCCAAAGTCATTTATGGAAAAATAAAAGAACATATAATTTGTTAAATTATAAATTGTACTGATTATAATCTTGAATGCAGAACCTTCTATGTACTGTACAGTAGACAGGCGCATAAAAACAAAAAAGATCAGCCTCTGAAAGTGTTTCAATGAACCCTGAGCATGTGCCACGGGTTTGAAGAAAGTACTCCGAAAATTTCAGCTTCCTAGATCAAACCTGCAAACGGCGCAGCCAATTTGTTTTTTACTACAATTCATATTATATAGCCACATGAAAAATAAGGGGTTGGCCTCTCCGATACAAAATAAAAATACCCGAAACGTTATATTTTGGCATCTAAGGTAGATTTTTTCATCGGTTTTATCGTAAAATTTCAAAGAAATCGGACATAACATCTGTTCGCGGCGCATACAGGTTTGAGCTAGGATGCTCAAAAAACGCACCCTAATATATATACATGTAATTTTAGCTCGTTTGATAATAGTAGATAGATAATAGAATAACTAATTTGATTTGGCATGCGCTGACAAGGGACAAATTACAATACTTTTCTAATACAGTAGTTCACGGATAAATGCTTCCCGCTTGAGTGCATTTCACGCATAAGTGGGCCATAAATTTGGTCATAGTTTGAAAAATTTTAGTGAAATTTCTCGGTTAAATGCCCCAATGAAAATTTTTTACTCCAGCAATACATATAAATTGGCAAAAATTTCCCTAAAATTCACGCTTCAATTGATTTTAATACTAGACTTTTTTCAAGAAATGAATCGATAACGTTTTTTACTTAAAAGTATTCATCAAACGAACATACGTACATACGTGCAAATATGTATGTATGTTGTAGATAGTATTATGTACATTGTACAACTTATATTTTATTTTTCTGACTTATTCATTGTAAGTATAATTTGTTCATAATGACTACAAGTTCACATGTACATATATTGAAAATAAGTGCGCTCTTAAGTGATGAGAATTTTTATAAGTAAGTCAGTAACGCATTTAACCGAGATTTTTATAAATGCGCTTCTCGGATTAATGCGTTCAGATAACGACATTTTCATAAACGCACTAATGTATATATATAACCATCCCATCAAATTGACTGTTTAATTGGTTTATTTCTGACGTAACTATTTATAGCAGTTGTAATTTTTTTAAATTCATACTCTATAACTGATATATTTTTAATGAGTTTTTAAGGATAGTAATTGTGCATGACTTTGTTAATTGCAAATTTAAAACATCAGTGTTACGGATAATTTTTCATTTCTGAAAAAACTTGAATGTGTGACTTTTAATATACTTAACATAGCAATAATAACGATAATTCATGCGAGTTTAAAATCATAATTGATCTACCACTTTTTCAAATTTTTATGTGGTAGCATTATCAGTTTTTCCCTCAAAATTCCAATCATAATCGAGGGATCTTATCGAAAGCTTAATCTCCTGGTACTAAGTACTAATGACATAGCTTATTTCTTATTTTCTCGGGCAACATAAATATCTATCTATAAATTTTTGTTATTTGCAAGAACTGTCTTTGAGGAGAATGAGCGACTTTGGTCAAATTAAAGTTCAAAACTTGTTTTCGAGCTATTTCGCAAATCTGTAGTAAAGGATCCTTGTTTGGAGATTGCAAAAACTCATGTTGAGTTATTATTCAAAATTAGCTGCTTCAAACCAGCAATACAGCAATATGTTTTCTTGTAATGCCTGACAAAAGCAACCAAGATAACTGGTATGCTTAGTAAGCTCATGGCGAACATCGATGGACCAACGCGACAACAAACTCGATACTGCTCTACGGCAGCGAGATATGGGCAGGAACGCTGGAGGTAAAATGTCGACAAAAGACGCTACTGTCAGTGCAATGAACTGTTGCGCTCAGAGTTGCATGCGCGTACCGCACAGTCTCTGCAGCGGCTGTGCTGGTAATAAGTGGGGTTATCCCAATTGAACTACTAGCCATCGAACGTAAAATGGTCTGGGAGGCAAAAAAGAAGGGAAACCTGACCATAAGTTCTGCAGACGCAAGGCAGCAAACTCTCTCTAAGTGGCAGGACAGATATCGCTTGGAAGTCAGCGGCAGGTGGACAAAAAGATTGATCCCTTGCATAAGAAGATGATTAGAGAGAGAGAGACTTTGGCGAGGTCAATTATTACCTCACTCAGTTTTTATCGGGCCATGGATAATTCCAGAAGTTTCTACACCGTATGGGCAAAACAGAGCACCCTTTCTGTATATATGGAGACGCTGATGAAGATGACGCAGAGCACACCTTCTTCAACTGCAATCGGTGGGACAACGAACGCGCATCCTTACAGGAATCAGTCGGCCAGTGCTCCGCTGACAACGTGATCGAAAGGATGCTGCAGAGCAAAGAAATCTGGAATGCAGTTGCAGGTTTTACTGAGGACGTTTTCAGAAAAAAGAAGTGGGACCTGGACGCAGGTATATGATTTGAGGACAAATCAAGGGACCTACCCCGAAGCAATGCTAACGCAGTCCCAGGGTAGGAAGCCTGGAGGTCAGAAAACAGGTTGTGGGTTTTAGTGAAGTGACACACTCTGAAGCATTGCAGTACATTTACCACAACCTTCCCCACGAAAAAAAAAAAACAAAAAAAAAAGTGTCTGACAAGACAATGTTTCGCGAAAAGTGTAGATTCCAATTTGTGGTCGTTATATTGAGCCCAAGAATAATCTTTTTAGATAACAAGAAAATTTTGTTTCCTATATTCCTACATTGGACAAGATTATGACGGCGCCACATCCATGAAAGAAAGTTTCAAAAACAGTTCTCCTGAAATAAATTATGAAAGTTTGAAAGAATCCTTTGGTTGCAAATCACAAGGGATTGTTTTGCTTACATAGGTTTCTAAAGCACTATCTGTGAGAAAAGAAGACTTAAGCTTCGATGCGAACTCTAAAACGCCATCAAAGACGATTTCGTTCTCCTATATGTGATTTTATCAAAGCTGAAATTTATAATACTACAGAGGATTTGTTTATAACTATGGTTAGATTTGTAAAAGTTACACGCATTGCATCACGACAAAACTACAATGCCAATGTGGACGTACAAGACCAAGCAGGCCCGGATTTAGAAATCTGCCACCCTTAGGCCGGTCAGAAATTGCCTCCCCTCTTCACTAGTAAATAAACAAAAAAAATGTTGTAATATCAAAAGTTAGGACCTTTTTTTTTGGCTTGTTAACATTTTTAGGTACATTCAAAAGTCGTCATCTTTTAGTGCCGTAATAATGCGGAGTAAGCGTATGTGATTTATATGTAGATTCTTTTGTGTTTTATACATAGAGGGGGGCTAGAAGCTAAGCTTCAGTTATGGCAAATATAAGTGGCTGGAACAAACTGCGACAGATAGCGTATGTAAGTACTATAGATGTCCTACATTACTTTTTCATAATCATGATTCTGTAAGATTACACTGTGGAACAAATTTTTTTTTGCAAAAGTCTACTCGGATCTGACGCCGCGGGCTGAAAATATAGTCCAAAACAAAAAACCATTTGGTTCAGTTTGTTCAAGTTGGCTCAAATTTTCGAGAAATGAACATTTAAATTTTGCACCTAGATTCATGTGGTTTTTTCGATATATCTCGCAAGCAAACTGAGGTTTATTGCTTCTGGTGCTGAGGTTTTGTTTGTCTCTTCAATATCTACAACATTTACCAACAAATCAGATTATTTGGATGCATTTTGAGCAAGTTAGAGCACAAAATTCTCAATAAAATTAAATTTCGGTTAGAAAGGGTTAATGTCAAAATTTTTTGTTTTAGTGATATATCATTTTAAAGGGGATAAATTGAGCTTTATAAATGTTTTAAATAAACTGTAGAATAATAACGATTTTTTTTTGAAAAAATAAGGGTTTTTTGAAAAAAAGTCGGTCCGAATTGCAGAAAAGTCGTAATATCTCGAAAACTACGAGCCGGAATTAAAAAGTTTTTAGATCAATATTGTAGCTTATTATATTACGTTTCATATTTTGGAAATCAATGCAGGCATTTCTGACTTATATAGATTTTTAGAAAAACCATTTCCGCAACTTCCGAAGTCTGTGTCTCCGAAACCATATCCGAGCATCACTTTGTGATTCCATTTTCATTCTTAGAATTCAAAAGTACATATAAAAATATTTGGCTTATAATCTGTTTCTTTCAATTTCGATTCTGTGCTTAACTGTATTTGTTCCTTTAGCTACTTTCAGCTACTTTAATTTTCAATAAATAAATATTTTTGGTTTTTTGACGCAATTCTTTCTATTGAGTTTCATGATACCAAAATAGCATCGTTTCAATTAGATCGATGGCTATCGATTTTATCTCAAATCGACAACCGCAATAGGGGCCAAAGTTTCTCAAATCAAAACATACTTAAAAGAAATGATATCGTCTCACAACTCACATCAATGAATGGCAATGGTACAATGTGAGTATATGACGTCACGGAATATACTTGGTGCGTGCAACCACTGTCACGTCTACGCTCAAAGCTGCACAGGGCTTCAAGATCAAAAGCGATAGAAATTTGCTTGATTCCATAGTGCAAGTGACGAGTTACAATTTGAGATACTTTAAAAGGCTCTAGGACTCGCTATCGGTAAATGCCTTTTTTGGAGGGTTTCAAGCTCCATTTTTATTCAAAATATACGCTGCTTCGGAGCCTAGATTCATATTCACCGCGCAAAAATCTATCGAAAACACCTAGTCACTTTCCATTAACAGCCCAAAAGTTTAAATTTCCATGCCAGTGTTATTTACGAGTACAAAAGAAAGTATTATAGAGATATTTTAAAATAATATGTCATTTCAGTTTTATTCAAACAGCTGGTTTTTCAATATATGAAGAGCTGAGTTTCAGAACCCGCCAAGTCCAAAAAAATGAAAATGTGTGATATTGTAGGAGGGGACGGAAAAAGATTTTTCTCTACAAGCCTACATACTCTAAAGTGCAAAAAGAAATTTTTCCCTTCACAAACTTTTGATTGCAAAAGTTTCTGATAAATTCTTTTTATCAAAACCCGCCAAGTCCAATTTTTCATTAAAAAAGATTCAGCTTTCATAAAAACAAATTACTATTATTATTTCTTAAAATCCGCCAAGTTCACGTTTTCAATTTCAAAAACGGATGTGGGTCCGTTTCGAACTCGGAACGGACTTCATATTCGGATCCGTTTCGGATTGGTTTTTTGTTAATAAAACGGATTCTTTTTGAATTCGTTTTCATATGAAATTCCTCTCGAAAAAGCGGAATCCGTTTTGTCGGATCCGTTCCGAAGTCGTTTTTTGTAAATAAAACGGATCCGTTACGAACTCTTTTTAAGACATACTAAAATGACGTCGTTAAACTGCGCATGCAACAACCATTGTCTAATCAGAGAAGCTTCGGTTCAAATCCCGGCAACGACATAATATTTTTTTATTCTTTAATTTTTTTATTTTTTAATTTAAAAGTATTTAAAAAGCAAAAAAAGAAGTAGAGAACTATATATATATTGAAAATATCTTGAAAACTGCCTTTTATGTTAATAATAAATAACGAGTCCGTTATGAATCCGTGTTTTTTTTAATAAAACAAATGAGATCCGGACTCGTTTTTAATTATTAATATAAAAGCCAGTTTTCAAGATATTTTCAATATATATATAGTTCTTTTTGTGTTTTTTAAATACTTTCAAATTAAAAAATGAAAAAATTATAAAAAAATAAAAAAAAAAGTTATGTCGTCGCCGGGATTTGAACCGAAGCTTCCCTTATTAGGCAATGGTTGTTGCATGCGCAGTTTAACGACATCATTTTAGTAGGTCTTAAAAATGCTGTCGGTAGCTGAGTTGGGTAAGATGAGCATCTTTATACTGTGGCATGGCGCAGGACGCAGATTTAATTCTGTGATCGGACGACAGGTAAAAAAGAATTTAATTTCTCCTTTGAAGTTTTAAAAATGTATTAATTGCATTAATAAACAATAAGTAACAACAACAGCATTAGAAAAATAGATGGAAAGTAAATAATCAAAATAGAAAAATGTTTTTTCAATTGCGTTTATTTGATACAGTAAAATCCGTTTTATTTAGAAAAACGAGTCCGAAACGGATCCGTTTTATTATCAAAAAACGGTGTGCAGCGTGCGACGAGTCAAAACAAAGAAACGAGTATTAAACACTCGTTATTAAATTTTGATTCGTCGCACGCTGCACACTTAAATTTGTTCTGGAATTCATGACATGCGATGGAAAATATTTAATAACTTCCGATCTAACAGAGACTCCACTTTTTTGTAAAATGGGTTTTGTAGATAAAAGAATAAGGAACAAAAAGATATTTTTTTCAATGTATTCTAGTAGGGTACACATCATATTAAATCTATTTAAACAATTAAATTGTTATTATTTTTAATTTGTTGACAATATCAATTTTTTTTAAAATTTTTTGCAGAAGTTAACGTTATAGACTATTAAATAAAAAATCTGACATTGATCGGATCAGTAAAACTGGAGATAATAGACTTCAAGTATGAGTACATTTAACAAAATCCAGCCAATTATCAAAAGTTCATATGTGGATATTTTCGAAAAAAAAATTTATTCAGCAAAAAAAAAAAAAAACATGGGTCTAATAATTTTATGTATATAAGCTTCAAAAAAAATTTCGGGCGATTCTAAAATACCAAGTCCAAAATCCTATGCGGTTTGTAAAAGAACGTCCCATATATTGTAACTGCATAATCGAAACTGGACAAGAATCATGTCATGTGAGCTGTAGTCGAACTGCTGAAGAATAAATACATATTATTATATCAAATACCACAAATACAACCTTAATATTAGTAAAATTAACATTATTACCTCAGCAAATCCAAATTGGAAAGAGCTTTAATCGCTTCTAAATCATTTAATATCTAAATATATATATAGTTATTATTCTAATTAGTTAAGTCTGTAATTATTTATCAATTATTCAGGTATGAGATAAAATTAAGTTTTTATTTTAACAGAAGTACATATATAAAATAAAGTGGTGGAGTGTTTCATTGCCAGGCCCGGATTTAGAATTTTGCCGCCCCTAGGCAGTTGTAAAAATTTCCGACCCCTCCCCTCCCCCTCCCACAAAACTTCTTCAATGGTGAAATAATTTTATACGAAAAGTTTTTCAATCAATAAAATGCACCAATTTATTGATTTCCAACTAAGTACATATGTAGGTTACTAGAGCACAACACAATATTCTTGGTATTTTTGAGATTATTTTGATGATTTCTGCATAAGAGCTTGATTTATATTTCCATGCAATATATATATTATTTATTATAAATTTATGATCATTTCAATAGACGCCAATCTATACGAATAAAAAAAATTTTTCAAAGTTTCCGCCAATATTTGCTGCCCTTCAATTCTTGCCGTCCTAGGCACGTCCCTACTCTGCCTGTATCGTAAATCCGGTCCTGTTTATTGCATTACGTTAGACAGATTTTAAGTTTTAAAGTCTCTTGAGGGGGATTGGCACAGTTCTAAATTGTATCTTTTATAACATCATAGCTCGTAGTGGGCGAAAGTGGAAAAAAGGGCATGGCACTTACGTCAGTATACTGGATAAAAGGATGTCAGTCATACGATATCGCGGTTTACGTGATAAGGCCACTGTTGCGCTCTTACATGGCTCTGCATTAATGTAATCCAATTATTTTTTAATTACTCAGAACAACGTTAGTCAATTACACAACTTAAATTCTAACAATTTTTCATACACTACGTTGCTTATGCAAATTCAATTCACAGAAGCTAACGATGGGTTCGAAGCTACAGTTTGAAATATTTATATTCGCTATGCTACTCCTAGCATCGTCGTTTATTTTAACATCTTTTACTGTATTTGCTGGAAAACAGGAAAGTTCTTTATGGCTACCTGAATATTCTGTTTTAATCTTAAAACTTCCTATAATTTTAGCAGATGTTTAGATCAGCGAACACTGTCAAAATGACGGCGATCGAATGCATTGATTTGGATAAAACATTCTCTACCTTTTCTGTATGCTCATTGAAGCCAATAAATCGAACTCTAAAACATCTCAGTTTTCGCGTCATTTTACATAAAACACCAGTCACAAACTCATCGGTATGTAGCATACTAATTTATTCTATAGAAAAACAAACTTTTATGAGTATAAAAGGAAGTATGATGTTGACATATTTTAAATAGAACGTCATTTCGGTTTCATTTCAATACCACTTATTTTTATATAAGCCAACACTTAATCGTTTTATGAAATTTTTTTTAGTTCCACTTCAAAGTTTTGAAAAAAGATAATTATTACAAATCGTTTGGAATCGAGGTATTCTTGGACGCTTGCAAATATTTGAGTGGTAAAAAGAATCCGGTATTTGATTGGTTCTACAATATATGGCAGCCCTATACCAATATCAATCATTCCTGTCCATATATTGTAAGATTATGTTTCAATTTAGTTTATTCATTAAATCTATCTATCAATATTTTAGTCAGATGTGATCGTCGATAATGTACCTATAACGAATATAGCACTGCCTGCAGTATTTTTAAGTGGCAGATATCGTATGGATTTTAAGGTTTACGCTTATAACAAACCAAGAGCCCTCGTTAAATTGTTTGTGGATGTTGATGAAAATTAATATATTGTACCAATTCAAAATAATATGTTATTCATACGTCTTGTTTGGTGTTAATGTTTAATTTTTATTTGTATAATATTAATAGAACTATTGCAAAATTCATGGAGAAAAAAAGTTTGTTTTAATTTTTAACTTTTTTACCACGGTATATGTAGGTACAATTAAATCTTTATCGTTTTCAAATTGCGATAATTTTATCACTGTGGCACCAAGAGCTCTGAAAATTTGTGGTGTCTCTACAAAAATGCTTAGGCTTCATGAATATATCTTCATCAGATTTTGTGGTATGGAATAAAGTATTGTCTACACCCATTGCAGGCGATATACAGTGGCTCACAGCTTATTTCATGCAGTGCACACTTTTAATTTCAATGCTCTTTAACATTCAAACTAATTGGAATATTAAAAAAGTTTTGACACCATTTGAAAGAACAAAAATTTTAGTCTTAAAAAAATGTTTACTTAATGTAAAAAAATATTACGTGGAATTTTTATAATAGAAAATCGAAGAATACTACTGAATTTCATGCCACTGCTTATTTCATGCAGACATGTATAAATTGAAAAATCATTGTTTGAAATAATGATTTCATAATTTTAAGTATGTAGTGTGGTAGCCTCTTTAGTCAACTACAGCTTAAAGACGGTTTGGCATCGGAGCTGCAAATTTTTTATTGGTATCTGGCGAGTTATAGCACCACTCAATTTTAAGTGCCTTTTTTAGGTCGTTTTTGCTTGAAATGTTGTGTATTCGGATATCGTCCATTAATTTCAAGTCAGGTGACTATGCTGGCGGTGCCGTCAAATAAAGGCACTTATATACTAACCCGAATTGAACTAAGCCCGCTTTGTGTTTCGGGTTTTTATCTTGGTAAATCCGTAAATTTGTCTGCATGGCAAGATTTTCGGCACTCTGCAACAAATTGGCACTCATAATCTGAAGACAAGTGTCCATGCTCATGATATTTTTAATAAAAGCCAAATTTACGGTACCAGCAGCTGACATGCAAGCCCAAACCATGACACTATTTTATATCGCGTGTATGTTTTCCTTGTTCTTTTTTCTATTTCACTTTCGCGACATGCTATCTGAGTCAAATAAGTTCAATTTCGATTCGTTCACAAATATTACTGAATTCCAGTACTCAGTGGTCTTCAAAACATGTTATTTGGCGAAAATCAGACGGATAATCTAATTTTTAATTGATGAACAGCTTTTTGCGAACTACTCGCCAGTTAAACACTTTCGGTTTGGGCTTGCATGTCAGCTGCTGGTACCGGAAATTTGGCTTTTATACGAAATATCATCACTATGGATATGTGTCTTCAGATCTTTTTTCATATATCAATTCGTTTGAAAGTAGTGCTTCATCGAGGCTGCGAGGCAACCTCAATCTACGAGGCGAGAGCGAGGCGAGAACGAGGCGAGGTGGAAAAATAAATTTGCCTCGCTCGACCGAGGCGAGGCGAGACACACCGGCACCTCGCCTCGCCTCGCCTCACCTCGGTAAAAAGAGAGGTTTTTATGAAAATGAAGAAAATTATACATGTATCAGGCCTGCATATGTACATTCAACTAGCAAAGCCCGACACGCGTTGCTACACCTCAAGAAATGAAATATGTGTTTTTATTTTGGGTGGATTGAATAATATATGATGATTGGTGAGATACGATTAATTTAATTCTTTTCTTATATGAGACGGCGTGGAATTGCCCATTTTTTCCAAATCAAACTAAACTACGAATCTTTTACAAACTATAATAATTATATGTACCAATATATAAAAAAAGTTTTATTCACCTGTGTCAAGTAGTTGATAATACTGGTCAACAGTGGTTTTGTTGGCCTGGATGTCTCTGCGGATTTCTATAATTTCAGGTACTCAGACTACGAATATATTCATGAAAGTACTGAATTGGCTCTAGTTTTTAAGATATTGATGTATTTATCTATAAATATATGAAACAAAGACGGGTTAGTTACACTCTGTATAACTCAAGAACGGCTGGACCGATTTTATGGTCTCAAATTTTTTGGATATGTCTCCGCCCCGAAAATGACATTGGCTGCAAAAATTTTATTTAAGGTAAATATTTCGGGAGGCTCTTAAACAAAACTTTTTTAAAATTAATGATCTTTGATTTGCTGGATTCGTCTTCGCCCCAAAAATAACAAAGGCTTTAAAAATTTAATTAAGGGTGCATATTTAGGGTATTATGTTAAAATAGCATTTTCGCAAAGACCACGTGATCGATTCAAACCGAATTTACACCACGTAGCTCTTATATTAAGTGGCATAGCTTACGTTATAAGACTTTTAAATGGGGAGCATATTTAGGGTGGTTCTCATACAAAAATGTTTTTAAAATAACATTTTCACAAGGACCACGTAATCGATTCACATGAAACTTACACCGCGTGTCTTTTATATCAAGAAGCATAGCTTAAGCTATAAATTTTTTTCTTAAAGTACATATTTAGGGTGGCCCTCATACAAAAATATTTTTAAAATAACACTTTCACAAGGACCACGTAATCGAATAACATGAAATTTACACCACGCGTTTTTTAAATCAAGAAGCATAGGTAAGGCTATTGTTGGTCATTTACCCTCCCGCGACCACGAGCTATGAAACGTGCCATCATTTGTCCCACCGTGCGTTTGAAAAATGAATATGCAAGAGACCCAGCCGGAATTAAACGTGCAAAAACAAAACAAATGTGCGCAAATGAGTTGCGCGATGCCAGTTGTGAAAATTTCAGGTCAAAGATATTATTTCTGCGAAAGGCAAATTTTTACGTATGTATTTTTGACTTGTAAAAAAAAATGAGAGACTAAAAATACTGCTCTTTTGTGCATCATTGTTGTAAAAAAAACTCATATTCACGGGAAAAAAGTTTGAATTCTCGGAAAAGTACCTTTTATTTTTATTGATGAATTTTGAGTTTAATATTTTTTTGTGTAGCCATGCAATTCGTTCGCAGTTTATTTATTTATTTACATCAGTGATGCACAAATTTCTACTTGGTAATGTTTTCTTTACGTGGAAAGGACAAAACACATTTATACTCATGGGGCGAAGGCAAATCCAACAAATCAAAGATCATTAATTTTAAAAAAGTTTTGTATAAGGGCCACCCTAAATATTTACCTTAAATTAAATTCTTGTAGCTAATGTCATTCTCGGGGCGGAGACAAATCTAAAAAAATTTGAGACCATTAAAATCGGTCCAGCCGTTCTTGAGTTATACAGAGTGTAACTAACCCGACTTTGTTTCAATCAATATCTTAAAAACTAGAGCCAATTCAGTACTTTTATGAATATATTCACTAGGAGCTCGTCCACGAATGTAGTCTTTATCAAATTTTCAAAAAAATAAAGGATTTTTAATACAATTTTAATTAAATTTAATACTTTTCAATAGATTACAAAATTTTGTAAATTTATTAAATTTATATAAATTTTGTATTAAATTTTAATGTACAAGTATTATATTCGAATTTTAAACTATGTTGTATTATATTTTAATACTTCAATTTTAAACTTTCATTTTATGTTGTTGTCAATATAAATAAATTTTTTGCCAACCAATAAAAAACACTACGGTGGCTGATGTCGTTAACCGGACACCGGTGACCCTTTTACATTCGTATTTTTCTTGGAAAAACTATTGAATCGATTTTCGTCAACAAGGTATTATTTAATAGAGAATTAATGTGGCTTTCAGAAAGTACCTAATTTTTAAAGGTATATTCGTCCATTTACTTACCAGACCACTCGAAATTCGAAATATCTTAACTTTTTCTACCCCTTTTTCATACTGGAATATTTTAAAGGCGGGTGGAGCTAAAGCTCTAAAATTTTTGGACACGTTGCGGGCAACCTTCTTCTTTCCAATAAAATTAAAATAGAAAAGAAAGATCACTTTGGCCACCCACGCGACCACCCAATCTGTTGGGACCTCTATGTCCCAATGGTCGGCAACGGTAAAAATGAAATTCGAAGTTATTTATTTGGAACAAAAGTAAAGTTGTTTACCTTTTTGATCTTTACATTGAACATTCATTTCGAGGCCGTCCATTAATTACGTGAGTTATTTTTTTTTTAAATTCTCTCTCCCCTTGGTGAGATATAAATGTACTTTTGAACTAAAAAACTTGTATAATAGTGGATTTCAAAGCTTTTTTAATATTCTTTCAGATTATTATAAATTTTAAAATAAATTCTGGATAATAATCAATTTTTTGTTGCTAATTCTGACTGACACGCAGGCATATTAGATATCATATATTTCCTATGCATGGGATTCCCTGATTTGAAACATGCTCCGTACAAATGTCAAAAATCATTCGGGGAGTTTCATCCTTGCGTGTTCAGTTAGTCGTGATATCTGCAACGCATAAGAAGCTAAACACAACTGGGACCTGTGATATCGTCCAGATATTTCCTATACGTTAAAAGTTAGTACAAAATTGACACTACAAAATTTATCGCAGAGAAATAGAACAAATTCAATTTTTTGTCCGATTTGACACAGAAGCTAAATCGCACGTCCCAGTTGTGTTCAGCTGCTAAATCGATGTTATTGTGTTCAACACTAATTGTCGACATGCCAAACAAACCGAATTAATATGATACAATCTGTTATATGCTATAATTATTTTCCATAACCCCCTCCTCCCCTTTGGTGAGATTTTGCCAGATCCCCTCCCCCCTATTTTGTCTCACGTTATTAATAGACTGCCCTTTTCATGAATTTAAGTAAATGAATAAAAGTTCATGCATAATATAATACGTTTCAGTTCTGGAAACAGCCGCATAAATTTTTACCGTTGACGACCATTGGGACATATAGGTCCCACGATTTTTCACACCTTTGCAGGTAAAATTTTTTTTTCGGAACCTTTCTGTTTAGTAATTCGGGGTCGCTGAACACGAATCCGGTGTCGGATTTCAAAATTTCACCGCGATTCAGGAGCGGACGTCAAAGGGTTAAGCTGCGCGTGCATCAATTGAATTCACAAGGAACCCGGCTCGAATCCCATTCGAAATGAGAATTTTTTTTTTTAAATCTTAATAAAAACGAGTATTAAATTTTAATACAAAAAAGTATTAAAAATGAATTTTAATATTTAGGCAGTATTAAATTTTAATACAATTCTGGTGTAGTCATATATGTAAGCCCAAAAGTATTAAAATTTAATCCAAGATTTCTAACCGTGTAGAGATTTAGAGATTATCAGTTTTTACAACAAAACTTAAGGCAAACAAATTGAGGTGTAAGCAAACTTTGCTCGATACAAATCTTTCGCGAGGCTCGAAAATGTATTCAGCTTTCTCAGCTTTGTCAGTATTTGATGAATCTACGCGCTTGTAGAAATACCCTTAATGTCTATGGTATTACCAGACAGGGCAGTGAACACAATCGTACCGTTTTGTCTGAATACGGTCTCAAAAATTAAAGAGTATTCAAGAAGGTCTACTATCTGCGTTTTTAAAAAGTACAGTTATCTTGAAGAATGAACATATGAAGAACCACTCTTTGGATAGTTTTAATTTTTTCAATGTTTCCCATATTTTTTCGGCTTTTTCAGTCTTATTCAACTGTTTTAATATTTTTCAACCTTTCCTATATTTCACATTTTTTTCTACTTTTCAATCTCTTCAAAGTCTTTTTAACAATTATTGAAAATGTATTTTCAATACAGTGTAGAATGTGTTAGTTTCGGCGTAGCCAGCGATAACATCTTAACTAGTTATTTTTATATTTCAATTACACTTTACGTATATACTGTATTAAATGTTTATAATTGCTATTTTTGGATTAGTTTTGTTTTATTCTGAAATTGTTTGATCAATGAAACATAAATCAAATACAATGTTTATTTATTTATTATAATTATCATTGTAATTGATATTCGCAATCTAAATTCACAAAAATGTGCGATGAATTTGAACTTACAGTTTGCAAAATTTACATATTTTTTCTATGACACTTATAGCATTGTCAATTTCTTAAGCTTATCTTACTGTATTTACTTATAGTTTATGCCAATGATTCAAGCTCTAAAAGAAAATATCACAGCTGTTATTTTTGAGATACAACCACAATTATGCGAAATTGTGACAAAAAACATCATCAATAAATGATCTTTTGTATAGGCATAGTCAAGGCGGACATTTGGCAGAAAATGTTTACCATTACAAACCACAGAGGTTATATTCACTTTGCTTTACCATTTGTAACGCATAGCGTTAGGTATAAAAAGTATTTATATTCTTAATCAGCGTCATCACCTGAGTCGATATAGCTGTGTCCGTCTGTCTGTCTGTACGTGGGTCTTTCTGTCTGTTGAAATCACGTTTACGGAAAAATCCAGCAAGTTAATTTAATTAAATTTAACACACAGGTCACACCTTCTTACAAGCTGATAGTTTATGAAAATGGGCAAAATCGGTTAACGGAGGGCTTAAGCACATTATCTTTTTATATAATGCCAAACCGATTTCGAAAAAAGTTTCAACAATTTTGATGAAACTTGATGATATGGTGTATATGTGATCAAAGTTATTATTGGGCTGGATTTTAAAATTCAAATGCTCTTGAAGGGGATTGGCACAGTCCTAAATTGTATCTATCTGATGAAATTTGGTGAGCGGTTACAGATCGTGTATATCTTCAATTGCACCAAAAGTTGGTGAAAGTGGAAAAATGGGCATGGCGCTTACGTAAGTATCATGGAAAAAAGGATATCAGTCATACGATATCGCGGTTAACGTGATATGGCCACAGTTATGCTCTTACGTGACCATACATTAATATAATCGGATTTTTTTTTTAATTATTCAGAACTGAATTGGTCAATTACACAACTTAAATACCTACAGTTTTTCATATAATACTTTGCATATTCAAATTGAATTCACAGAAGCTAACGATGGGTTCGAAGCTACAGTTTGAAAAATTTGTATTTGCTATGATACTCATAGCATCTTCGTTTATTTTAACTTATTTTACTGTATTTGCTGGAGGACAGGAAAGTTTTTTATGGCTGCATGAATATACTGCTTTAATCTTAAAACTTTCTGTATTTTTAGCAGATATTTAGATCAGCGAACACTGTCAAAATGACGGCGATCGAATGCACTGCTTTTGATAAAGAATTCGCCTCATTTTCAATATGCTCATTGAAGCCGGTAAATCGCACGCTAAAACTTTTCAATGTACACATTGTTATGCATCAGCCACCTGTGGAGAAAGCATCGGTAAGTTTTGCAATAATTTATATTAAGGAAAATTAAAAACTTCTTTTATATGAGTATAAACAAATAGATAGCAGTACAGTTCAAATTTCAGCTCTCTAGGCGGTTGGGATCCAAAAAAAAAGAGCCATATTTTGTCATGAAAATAGCCGTTATAAGTCCTTTTTAAAAAATTTAGTTCTAAAAACTCACAAATCTAAATTTAAAGATTTTGGATATCACTTTTTTGTTATGTCATCTACTAGACACAAAAAATTGTTTTAAGCTTCTAGACATTAAAGCGTTATTTTGCGACCGGATTAAGTGAAAAAAATCTTAGTAAAATAAGACAACTTTAAAAATAGTGTCCCTAAACGAGAGCATCTGTTCATCTTGTTTATCTCGATTATGAGTTTTATTATTAAAACTCTTTAAAATGAGATATCACACAGAAAAAGTTGTTCACCAAGTTCAGAGATACATATTTTGACCTAACAGTACTCAGGACTCTGACTATTTACGGAGCTGAAATTTATGGTGTGAGGCTAATGAGCCCTCATACGTATGCAATATCATTAAAAATCCGTAAATATGGAATTAAAGACAAAATGTCATTTAAATTTGGTTAAAACTCACCGTGACGTCATTATAGTTCCATTTCAATAGGCTTAAATCATTTAAAACAACACTTAATCGTATCATGAAATTTTTTTTAGGTAAGCTTCAAAGTTTTGAAAAAATTCAATGATTACAAGCCGTTTGGAATTGATGTATACTTTGATATTTGCAAATATGCGGATGGTCAAACGAATCCGATATATGATTGGTTCTTAAAAATAATAAAACCCTATACCAATTTCAATCATTCCTGTCCATATACTGTGAGATTATGTTTACATTGATTTTATTTAATAAAACTATTTATCAATATTTTAGGAAGATCTGATTGTTAAGAATGTACCAGTAATGAATGTACCTTTGCCTTCAGTATTTCCGGATGGCAGATATCGTGTAGATTATAAAGCCTACATTTATAAAAAACCAATATTCCTGATTCAATTGTATGTGGATATTGTTGAAAAGTAACATATGGTAACTAACCATCCGTTGAGTTTAAGCACGCTAGAAATAGGTAACTAAAATCCGATTCGAAATAATATGTTATTATTTAATTATTATTTGTATAACAATTATAATGCAAATTTCATGGAGAAAAAAATTTTGTTTTAATTTTTAACTTTTGTTCCACTATATATTTAGATACAATTAAACCTTTAGCGTTTTCAAATTGCAAAAACTCTTTCACAGAGCTCTGAAAATTTGTGGCATCTCTACAATTTTTATGTTATTTAAATATTATAATTTTATGGATATATCTCCAGCAGATTTTGTGGTTTGGCTCAAAATAGACTATGAGAGATTTATTACGCTCACATTTCACGCCCACTTTTATTCCTTTTGGTTGAACATCTACTTATATATTTTAGCGGTCATGTACACCGATGTTCTATGAATGGTTAAGCAGATATATGTTGTATTCATGCAATACATTTTTTGCTATTGTATATTGGTCTTTACATAAGTCATGTAGGTTTTACCACTCCCTACTAGAGCTAAGATTAGAGCTAAGATATTTCATGACAGTCGGGGAGCCTCTCCTGTTGTTGGAAGCTACTATATGTATCGGATAATCCAGTGGAGAAAAATCGAGTGTCCAGCAAAAAAAGTTTGTAAAAATAAAAATTAAGAAGGTGGCGTGGAAATTTAACAGTATCCAACAGGTCGGATGTAATATGGTGGTCAAAAATCCAATTTGGTGACCAAATTTTTGAAAGTCAGATCATGATGGAGAGTTCCAAGTGTACATTAAGATTCAATTTTCCAATTGTCTTTATATTCGTGACCGTCATTATCCATTTCACAGATCTGACTTCAGATTTGCTCTGGGTTATTGAGCTTTCGCCATATTGGGTTCACCATCTTGAATCATAAAAATCTGACTTTGGATTCGTTATTAGTGATCCTCAAAACCCCTGTAGAGGAAGGCGGGGCAAAGCGGTACAAAGGGTATATTTATCCTTGCATTATAACGCCATCTAATGTAATTATAAGGAAATTGTTTTTGAGTGGTGCTTCCGTTTCCGTTTACGAGATCCACGAAGTTCATCAAAATCAGTGCAGCCGATATAAGATTCGAGGATTTTCAACTTAAGTAAATTCATTTCATATGAATAATTTAAAAAATATCGTATTATATATTAATGACGGTGACGTGACATAATCCCAACGGTCATAATCCCAAATAGAGCTTTTGGGATTATGTTCCCTCCTCTGGAGGTCACAATACCAATTTTTTTGTTTGGGGCTGTGACACTCCACGAAGGGGTTATAATCCCAAAAAAATACGGACATAACTCCATATTTTGTTTTGGGATTGTGACCTCATATATGAGGTTACTAAAAGAATGACCGATATGTACATATATACTATACATATAAAGGCATATATACACACATATATAATACATTTATAAAACAATTTTTATCTTTTTGTGTCTGCTTTGTGGTCAAAAATACCTTTTTTACGAACTTTATAACCTGACATGAAATATGCGAGTAAAAACCCCCCCTCTTGGATGATTTCTGCGCACGGGCCTGCAACCTATAATGAAAACTTATTAAGAGTTGAGCATAAATCAAAATTGGGAGTTATATTTGACAACAAGCAAACACTTCCGAAGCACTATGATGCTATTTTATCAAAAGATAATAGAATTATGCGCAATACAAAGGACTTTTCAGATTCATATACAATTATCATTTCATTAATTAGATAGGTCTTTGAATATGGCTGTATTATCTATGACCTCTAGTACTAGAATTGAAAACATTTAAAGGTGTTTTATGCATTTGGTTATTAGAGAAGTCGCTTGGAGCTTATGCCGACATACTTATGAATCTCGCTGCCATCTTCTAGGGCTAAGATCCTTAGAGTTATGGCGTTTCATAGTATTTGCGCGGGATATGTTGATGAATCATATGGTTTGTGCATCACTTCTAGCTTTTTTTGAAATCCATATATATATATTTATAATAATTATTTTTATTGTGTTTCAGTGTTTAATATGACCCTTACCTTCAATTCAAGGTGTAACTCTATTGACTACATCCAAAATAGGGCTACTTTTAAGAATAGTCTTATGTTTAATTTATAATTTTTGTATGTATTCATTAGATAAAATTTGTAATTATAAAAAATAAATGTTAAAAGTTGAATTAATAAATAAATAAATAATTTATTACCCTATGAGATTTCAACTTATAAACGCTTTGATTTGAATTTTTTCTTATGATTTGTAAAATATATAGCATGGCTGTCATATATCCTTGGGAATAATTATCAAGGAAACGTGATTGATCCATGACATTTTATAAATTAAAATAAATACAATTTTTAACTATTTTGCGCTTTAATTAATAGAAATTTAAAGTGCTATTCAGAAGTGTGATTGAACTTTTAAAAGTTCAAATGACTGCAAGTGATGCGGTCATATCACCAAAACACCTAGTTTGCTAGCCACAGTAATTTTACATAAAAAAGGGGTAAGTGGGCAGCCTACGGCCGCAGCTCAGGAATTAAAACTCCTAAAAATCCGACACCAGCTTCGCGGCGTCAGTCTATAATATATCCAATACCTGTCGTGTTTTATCGAAAAGTATCATCAAATCGCGCCACCATGGATATTGTAATCTTCTTGAAATTTCCAACAACATTGTAGCAGATGGGGCTCTTTGTGAAATATGTTTCAAAAATAAAAAAATATTATTTTAAAACCATGTAAACATGGGAAAGTCTGTAAAATATGTCAAAAGAAAAATACATTGTTGTTGACACTGAGGTTTTCTGACCAGAACTTTTAAATTGCAAAATTAATTAAAACATTAAAATTTTCAATTTTTCACCGACGTTTCGTCACTTTTTTGGTGACATTTAAATTAAAATAAAAAAACATTTTTATACCCTGAAGATGTCACCAAAAAAGTGACGAAACGTCGGTGAAAAATTGAAAATTTTAATGTTTTAATTAATTTTGCAATTTAAAAGTTCTGGTCAGAAAACCTCAGTGTCAACAACAATTAATCATCTAAACTGACCCATAAGTTCACGAAAAATACATTGACTTTGTGCCCATTTTGTAAATAAATTGTTGGCTAGTGAGAACAATTTTTCATATAAAATATTTCTTTTTTTGTTTGATTATTTTCTCCTTTACTAGCATTCACTTAGGGAAAAACGTTGGTACTGTGTCCCCATTACATGAGGGCATAATTCCAAAGGGACATAACCCCAATTGGGTTTCTGTCCTCTTTGGCCAGGGTCAAAAGCCCAAAAATTTTTTTTTGGGATTATGATCGCGTAAAAGAGGGACTTAATCCCAAAAACTTTATTTGGGATTATGACCGTTGGGTTTATGTCACGGTACCATTAATGACATTCATTTTTATTGACAACGATTTGTTTATGTTGATAAATTTTTGTTACGCGAGTCTGTATGCTTACATAGGTCATGGCGGCAGAGTGGTATTGCACTTCATATACCGCTTTACCCCACCCGTGGGGCAAAGCGGTATAAATGCACTTTTTTTTGCATCGCAATAATAAACATCTTCTGTTGAGAAAATAATGAGCCTAACTACCTTAATAGATTCAATATTAATTATGCGAAAAAATTCTTCGTTTTTCCGTTAGGCATACCGCTCTGCCCCACCTTCCCCTATACCAAATTTGGTGCAAATCGGTTGGCTTTCAAAAATTCGGCTACGATATTGAATTTTTGATCGCCATATTCGACCTGCCATATTGGATTCTGTCAACCTTCCACGCCAGTTTTTTAGGAGTTTTATGTTTGCAAACTTTTATGGTGGACACTCGATATTGTTCAGGCTTTCGGACGCTATATTAGATCTGTCATTTTTAATTTTCCAACGGGCTAATTTGCTTTTAGAAGCTCTTAACTAGATGAACATTTTAAGATCTCGTGATCGGTCAAGCCAATTTTTGGCCAGGTAGGTGATCCGCTTGACGTGAAACGTCCCTTATAGATAAATGCATCAATATCATAAAAACTAGAGATAGTTCAGTACTTTTATGAATATATTCTTAAGCTGTGTACTTGAAATTATAGAAATTCGCAGAGGCAACGAGACCACTGTTGACCAGTGTTATTAACGTCATTGTAAATTTATTGTTAACATTCAACGCTGCGTTTTTTCATGAGTGACATCCGTAAAAGATTCAGCGGTGCTGAATACCGCTAACGGGCGGCAGAAAAATCGAAGAAATATGAAGAAGTCTTAGCAAAGATTAACTAAATTTTTCAAAAAATAAATTTCGAATCAGTTGAAGAAGAAACTTCGAGAGCTCATAATGATCTAGAAAGTATTGTTGTCAATTATTTATTCGGTTCATGCACCAGCTGACTTATAGATTGGCTTCCTATCAAAATGGTCATATAATTATAATAAAAAATATAGATTGCTTTGAATTATAAATCTAGCTTTTACGTAGAAATCATTAAAAAAATCTCAAAGCTACCATATATATTGTACTGTAGCTTTAGAAACCTATGTATGTCTTTTTAACAATTATTAAAAAGGTTGTTTCAATGCAGTGTAGGGTATGTTAGTTTCGGCCTAGCCGAAGTTAACATATTAACTAAATATTTTTAAATTTCAATTACACTTTAGATCAGGAGTGCACAAAGCGCGGCCCGCGGGCCATATGTGGCCCTCAGAAGTGTATCTGACGGCTCGAAACTCACCAAATACCATTTTCTCACACATCTTCGATTGGAATTAATAGATCTGCACTCTTGTGAAATATTAAGACAAAAATACAATATTGATGGGAGGGACAATTTCATCAATACTGGAATAAGAAACAATACCCAAATTTAATATGTATACAAAAAATCAATCGATTTTGTTAAGTTTTTGGTCCGCAGTAAAATTATGTATTGATAACTTGGCTTCCCGCTTAAAAAATTTGTGCACCCCTGCTTTAGATTGTATTATATGTTTATAATTGCTATTTTTGGATTAGTTTTGATTTATTTTGAAATTGTGTGATCAATTAAACATAAACAATTTATAATTTTTAATATCATTCTAATAAATATTTGCAATCTAAATTCACAGAAATCAGCGATGGATTCGAATTTACAGTTTGCACAATTTACATATATCTGCTATGACACTCATAGCATTGTCATTTTTTTAAACATATTTCACTGTATTTGCTGAAAGGAACAAAACATTTTGTATATCAGCATAAATATATTGCTTTGATTTCAAAATACAAGGCCTACATTTTAATATGGTACAATTGACATAAGAATAATTGTACGAGAGATAATAATTTTAATATATTTCCATCTGTCTTGGTTCGTAAAAAAAACAAAACTGTCGCAAACGAGCTTCCGAAAATCAAAGGATAATATATAGAAGAGCTACTTTTTTTGGCATAATATTGTTGCTTTGGACATGGGCGATGCTGGCGAAACAATGGCTCTATTACGTGACTATATTTTTACCGTTGTGTTCAAACTGATGTGCAAAAAAAAATGTTTTTTGGAAAATCCTTTTCACCTCCGAAATATTTTTCTGGTTACACCTTCGGTGGTTGCTCACGCTGTTACATTGCTTAATCTGGAGCTCTTCATTTCACTCAAATAGCAATTTTTTTACAATGTTTCGCTGAATATAAAAGCGTGTTGGCAACAGGCCCGTACCTACCATAGGGGCTAGGGGGGCTTAGCCCCCCCTAGCGCTTCATTTGCCCCTAGCGTTTCATTTGCACTTCACGCGTTTTTTAGGAAAACTTCAAAAACAAAAGCAATTAGAAAATTATATTTATAGTTTATACTACTTAGGTTTAAAGTTTATTTTTTTTTAAACAATAACAATCTAAAATAGCTGTACTCTGCGATCTTTCATCTATAGACTCAAGACGTTAGTGCTCGATAGCCAGGAACGATAAATTATTCAGCCTATCAGTCAACATGCCTATTCGTTGTGGCCGTATAATTTGTGTTAATGCCGAAAATGACGATTCGTATACTTCCGTTCCAGCCGGGAAGGTTTCGATGGTTACACTTTTTCCATTACTTGACGCACCTTATACAGCTCCGTCAGAACCATCGTCTTATTTTTTTTTTTTTTTTGTTTCCGGCTTTCTAAATTTGTTTAATTGATAATTCTCCGAACGAATTCTATCTATATATTCTTTGGCAATTCTGAGCCCAATTTCACTTGGTAACTGGATGCCCAAATCTCCCAATGGGTGCAGCTTTTCCAAATCCATTTTATCAGCAGCATCGATAGCTGTGAGAATGCCATTGTTTGTAACAAAGCGATTGGTCATTTCAATTAATACGTTATCGATTGTTTCGTAGAATGTTGATTTCAGCATGATGATCGATTCGCTTCGTTCACCCAGGGTTTCTTCAATAACTGACTCTTTCAGCATTTGTGACTGCTGCCTATTCCGAATTGGACGATTTGAGGCGTGAGCTGATTCTGTGGGCTTTAATTGTTCCAACAGATCTATCGTTTGAAAATAGTATTGATCGAAACTATTTTGTGATCTCATTTTTTCAAGCATTGTAAAAACAGCTCTAATGAGTGGCATAGCATCTTTGTATCCCATTGCTCGGCCTTGAATCGCTTTCGTTACTGGTTCAATCGATTGCAATAAATCCTTCATAAACACTAATGTGAAGACAAATTCCAACGATACCATCACGTGTGACAAACCGACTGCTATTGCTCCGTCATCTCCATCGAATCTTTCGCCAACCATTTGAGGCAAAGTATTCATAATATGGATATAGTTTTCAAAGATGGATTTAGAAGCACGTAAATGTCCAACCCAACGAGTTTCGATTAATTTCAAAATGGAATGGCCTTCATAATGTTGTTGTACTTTGTGGCGACGGAAAAATTTCGCAATATGTTTTGCCCGAAAATATTAAAATACGCATTCAGCACACTAGATATTCATATAGTTTACACAAAAAATAATCTTATTTCTCAAATACTTTTTTCTATGTATTTTGGGGCGTAGATTCCAAAAATTCCAATAATTTTTTTTCTTCTTAAGAATCGTTTTCGAGATATCCACAAAAAAAATATACATATCGGTCATTCTTTTAATGAACGCACACTTTGTTTTTTTTTGACGATTTTGAAAGTTTTTTGAAACGAAATATCCAAAAACTATAAGAGATGAAAACCTATTTAATCATTTTTGTTAAGAAATACTATAACTTTATAAAAAAAATTAAAAAAATTTAAATAAATTTGTTTAAACATTAATTTTTTTAATTGAAAAAAATTTTCTGAAAAAATATTTTCAATATAGCACCTTTTGTTTTTTTTTATTTTTTTATGTGTTATTCCTCAATCAATCCTAACAATACATGTGCTTTCATATCGAAATTCCCGCCATAACGTTGGAAACTACAAATTTTTTACTGATGATTTTTTACTGTGCGGTTTGAGAACTTGGTTATATAATAACAATTTCGTTCGGAAATAAACAAATTTATTTAAATTTTTTTAATTTTATTTATAAAGTTATAGTATTTCTAAACAAACATGATTAAATGGTTTTTCATCCTATCTCCCATAGTTTTTGAGGTATTTGGATTCAAAAAATGTTCAAAAGCGTCAAAAAATACAAAGTGTGCGTTTAATATAAGAATGACCGATACATACATATATAATTAAAAAAATAAAAAAAAAACAAATATGCACCGTCTCAAAAGTCCAAGCCTAAATTTAACAGCACTGTTGGATTTATCTTTTATAGGGAACAATTGAACGTATCAGACAATAATATATCTTTTACGAATTAGTTCCTTATTTAATTACATAGTCAATGGCCTATATGCGGGAATGCATGAAAATATGAAAATTACCCATTTTCATTGATTTTAGAATAGCACTCACAGATTTTGTCCGACTTGGACAAAATTACACTTCAAATATATGTAAAATAGTATTTTTCTGTTCAAACGGAGTAATTGAAATTTAGTGACTTTTAAAAAAGACCAAAAAAGTAGCTTTTTGTGAACTTTGATCGCTTGTAACTCCATCCAAAATTTTAAAAAAAAAAACGTTATATATAGTAAAATTTTTTGTGCCCCCCCAAGCAAAGTCGGGTAGGTACGGGCCTGGTTGGCAATAAGCATGAACCATGTCATGAAGGATGTCAGCCATACGAAATTGCGGGTAACGAGATAAGGTCACTGTTACTCTCTGACGTAGCCACTCATGAATGCAATTAATAATTTTAATTTTTCAGAACTCATTCGCTTAGTTAAACAACTTAAATACCTAAAATTTTTCTCTATTCTACTTTGCATTTGCATATTTAATTCACAGAAGCTAGTGATGGGTTCGAAGCTACAGTTTGAAAAATATATATTTGCTATGATACTCATAGCATCGTCGTTTATTTTAACTTATTTTACTGTATTTGCTGAAAGGCAGGAAAGTTTTTAATGGCTGCATGAATATTCTGCTTTGATCTTAAATCAATTCTTTAATTTTAACAGATATATAAATCAGCGAATACTGTAAAAATGACGGCGATCGAATGCGTTGATTTGGATAAAACATTCTCTACCTTTTCTGTATGCTCATTGAAGCCAATAAATCGCACTCTAAAACATCTCAGTTTTCGCGTCATTTTACATAAAACACCAGTCACAAACTCATCGGTATTTAGCATACTAATTTATTTTATAGAAAAACAAACTTTTATGAGTATAAAAGGAAGTATGATGATGGCATATTTTAAATAGAACGTAATTTCGGTTCCATTTCAATAGCGTTTTTTTTTTATATAAGCCAACACTTAACCGTTTTATGAAACTTTTTTTAGTTCCACTTCAAAGTTTGGAAAAAAGATAATTACTACAAACCGTTCGGAATCGAGGTATTCTTGGATACTTGCAAATATTTGAGTGGTAAAAAGAATCCTTTATTTGATTGGTTCTACAATATATGGCTGCCCTATACCAATGTCAATCATTCCTGTCCATTTTCTGTGAGATTATATTTGGATTTAATTTTTTTATAAAACTATTTATTAATATTTTAGCAAGATGTGATTATCCATAATGTACCTATAACGAATTCACCACTGCCTTTAGTATTTTTAAATGGCAGATATCGTATGGATTTTAAGGTTTACGCTTATAACAAACCAAGAGCACTGGTTAAATTGTTTGTGGATGTTGTTGAAATGTAACATATTGTAACGAAGCATCCGTCGAGACTTAAGCACGCTATGGGTATTATAAAAAAGAAATAGTTAAATAAAACCCGATCCAAAATAATGCATTATTGATACGTCTTGTTTGATATTTTTATTTAATTTTATTTTATGATAATAGAATTGTTGCAAAATTCATGGAGAAAAAAATTTTGTTGTAATTTTTAACTTATGTACCACGGTGTATGTAGGTACAATTAGACCTTAAGCGTTTTAAAATTGCGATAGTTTTTTTACTGTCGCTTCCAGAGCTCTGAAAACTTGTGGTGTCTCTACAAAAATGTTTAAGCTTCATGTCTTTGGAGACCATCAACTTACAATTGGCTCCTGCCAAAAGCGAACAAATATGAGGCTGATGAAATCTGCAAGCCGTTTCATTCCTTTCAATTTTCTATGATAAATATTCTAATGTTTAGTGAAGAGGACAATTTTAAGTAAATAAATTGCCATTGCCATTGAGTTGCAGCGTTGTATAGCCCCTGGGATCCTGAAACTGAAGTCGTTTTTAGACCAACCTCCTCGGTACAGGAGTGAGAGTTGTAATAACTCTTTGTAGTCTTCTCTTGGATAATAAACCATTTTCACTCGTTGTTCTTTAAGAAAGCCTTGAACGGGACTTTCTTCATCCAGCATTGTCGTATATGAATTTTTATCAAGTGAAGCCCCCCGAATCTTAAACTTCTAAAAAATGTGAATGTCAGGACCACTTGATGCAATGTCACCACACTCCTCAAACACTCCTTTCAAAATGAGTTCAAGAGGGTGATGACGACATAGTATCAAAAGATATACCGATTATATTGTCACGTAGTCAAAATTGGGTCACTTCTCGTAAAACTGCATCAGCCATCTGCTCACCAGTGCCTTTCAGGGCAACAGGTACAACAAGCAAATGCTCAAAGTCTTTGCCAATCACTAGAACGGCAACTCTATCTTCCAAAATTTTGACGCTCCCAAGGTCAACTGTTTACTATCCCAATGCAAGACCAAATGAGGAGAATTTTTAAAGAGTGACTCTTCGAATTTTTTTCTATTGATCGCAGGAGCTCGGTAAACGGTAACTACTTGCAAAGTACTTGTTTGTTGAATAGAGAGCTGTTCTCGATCTCAAGTAGTTGCGGCTCCAACTCGAAGAGATCTGCCGTTTCAAACTTGCTTTATCCGTGTTTCTCAATTTCTCTTTACCCAGATTTTGGTATTCTTTGTACAGCTTCTGTATACCAGCACGGATATACTCCTTTGTCTCAACAGGGATATATAGTTTTCTCCACACTTTTTGTAGCTTAGTACTGGTAGACTTAGCAGCAGCCGAATGTGTTCCTTTCATTTTCTTGTGGTGGAAGCCGAGCTCCTAAAATCTCACCACTAGACACCATTTCTAGCAGACAAATTCCATTTTGAAGTACAATTACCCACAAAAAAAGAAGGAAATAATAAATTCCTGGATCTCAAAATCATATTTTTTTTCAAAGAATAGATCTTATTATACTTTAAAAAAAAAAACACAATCCATATGTGATGAATGTAGTCAAGTAAATGAATATGAAACTCAGGTTATAGAATATGTAAAAACACAATTCGAAACTAACTTGATCTAAAGATAAACAGTGTGTTATATTAAAGTAGATAGTCTAACAATAAAAATATGAGAAGCCCATAAGTACAAGGTCCAATATTAGAATTTTACTAGTTTGAGATGAAAGTGCTCAAGGTGTGCAACCGCTAAATATTATTCAATCTTCTTGAAATTTGGCATATATATATTTTTTAGATCACTGAGACTCGAGGCGTAAGCAAAGTCATATGAAATTTTGAATTTTGGAAAAATGAAACTCTCTAATGTACGTATACTGCAAATAATGTTCTGTATTCACAAGTATCAAAAGACTGAGTCTTATACCCCTAATATGCAAATAAATTGAAACCATAAAATTCTCTGCATATTAGGATCTCGGCGGACTGTTCATTTCCATATATTATTCTACTTTTCAACAATATCTGCATACACTTTAATTAAATATGCTGGTGTGTTAAAAAAGTAAACTTTCAAATCCACACGAAATCTGCCATCTGGAAATAGTGAAGGCAATGTATATTCATCATGGGTATATTTTCGACAATGATATCATGCTAAAATATTGATAAAATATTTTATTTAATAAATTATATTTAAGTGTAATCTTACATTATATGGACAGGAATGATTGACATTGCTATAAGGCCCAAATATTTCGAAGAACCAATCACAAACCGTATTCTTTTTACCACCCACATATTTGCAAGCATCCAAGGAAACATCGATTCCAAACGGTTGGTAATCATTGCCTTTTTTCAACATTTTAAACCTTAGCTAGAAAAAAATTCTTAATACTCTTATGTGCTGTTTTTTTCTTCTAAGTTTACTTAAAGCTTCAAGCTTAATAGCTAAGAAGACTTGCTTACATAAAAAAAAAAAAATGAGACTGTGAGAATGAAACTCAAATGATGCAGTATTTTAAAAATAACTACATCATATCTTCTCATTTTTCTTTAAAAGAAATTACTGCGTAACATACCGATGACTTCCTGACAGGGAACTTATGTATAGCGACGTGAAAACTGAGTAGCGTGCGATTTATTGGCTTTAATGAACATACAGAAAATGAGCAGGTTGTTTTATCCAGGTCAATGCATTCGATCGCCGTCACTTGGACTTGGACCGGCTAAAATTAAAGTAGACATCTAGGATCAGAGCATTATATTCTTACTAACATACAAAACGTTGCGTCCTTCCAGCAAATATAGTAAAATAAGTTAATAGCCCAAGAGCCGGCTGTAGAATAGTCGAGTGTATAAGATTACAGCATGAAATGTATGTCAAATGATAGAGCTCGACGAGCCTAAACACAATATATAGGATTGCCTAGCCAAAGCCTGTCCTAAATATGGGTTGCCACCTGTTTTTTGGGCCAACATTTTTTAGAAAAAAGTTTATGGTTTAAGATTCCAGCTTAAAATGAATGTCAAACGATAGAGCTTGTAGAGCCTAAATACAAAATATAGGGTTGCTTTGCCAGATCTAGTTCCAAACATGGGTTGCCACCTGTTTTTTGGGCCAAGATTTTTCAGAAAAATGTTTATGGTTCAAGATTTCAGCTCGATATGATTGTCAAATGATAGATCTTGATGAGCCTTAAAAAAATATTTCGAGTAATCTTGTCGAATCCCGTCCCAAATGTGGGTTGCCACCTGTTTTTTGGGCAAACATTTTTTGGAAAAAAGTTTATGGTTTAAGACCGTTGCTTGAAATGTATGCCAAATGATAGACTTTGATGATCTCTAATAAAATATATAGGGTTGCCTTGCCGACTCCCATCCCAAATGTGGGTTGCCACCTTTTTTTTGGCCCAAGTTTTTTCAGAAAAATGTTTATGGTTTGAGATTTCAGCTTGAAATGTGTGCCAAATGATAGAACTTAATGATCTCTAATAAAATATATATTTATATATATATATATTTATTTATATATATATATACAGTCCCAAATATGTGTTGCCACCTTTTTTTTGGCCTATTTTTTTTCAGAAAAATGTTTACGGTTGGAGATTTCAGCTTGAAATGTGTGTCAAATGATAGAGCTCGACGAGCCTAAACACAATATATAGGGTTGCCTTACCGAATCCAGTCCCAAATATGGGTTGCCACCTGTTCTTTGGGCAAAGATTTTAGGGAAAAAAGTTTATGGTTGGGCAACATTATATATTTTATTAGAGATTATCAAGGTCTATTATTTGACACACATTTCAAGCTGCAATCTCAAAAAAAAAAAAACTTTTTTCTGAAAAAAATTGTGCCAAAAAAAATGTGGTAACCCACATTTGGGACGGGAGTCGGCAAGGCAACCCAATATATTTTATTAGAGATCATCAAAATCTATCATTTGGCATACATTTCAAGCTACGGTCTTACACCATAAACTTTTTTCCAAAAAAAGTTTGCCCAAAAAACAGGTGGCAACCCACATTTGGGGCGGGATTCGACAAGATTACTCGAAATATTTTTTTTAAGGCTCATCAAGATCTATCATTTGACATGCATATCGAGCTGAAATTTTGAACCATAAACATTTTTCTGAAAAATTTTGGCTCAAAAAAGAGGTGGCAACCCATGTTTGGGACTGGATTTGGCAAAGTAACGCTATATATTATATTTAAGCTCTACAAGCTCTATCGTTTGACATACATTTAAGCATGGCAACCCATGTTGGGACTGGATTTGGCGATTGACATACATTTCATGCTGTAATCTTATACACTCAACTTTTCTACAGCCGGTTCTCCGCCTATTATATTAACTCGCTCTTTTCACAAAAAGGATACTTTTTACGATATGCTTCTACGATTTGTAGCATTAGCTGTTTGTGTTCTTCATCATTTGACAAAATCTGGTTGTATTCTTTCATAAACGCAACACCTCTTTCAGCGGTGTCATTTACGACATCTAAGCCTTTGCAAAAAGAGAGAACATCTTTGAAATCATCATCAGATTCCCATGTGAATGGATGAATATTGAGAAATTCTGTATTCTGCTTAACGTTAAGCATGCGCTGACAAAGAACAAATATGTACTTAGAGTATTAAATTATTATCTCTAGGTAATACTTTTTTAATGTATAGCCATCCCATCAAATTGAGTGTTTATTTGGCTTATTTCTGACGCCCCTATTAATATTTTATAGCAGTTGTAATTACTTTAATCTTAAAATCTTAAACTGATATATTTTTAATGAGTTTTTAATGATAGTAATTGTGCATAGTTTTTTTAATTGCAAGTTGAAAACATCAATGTTAATGTTCATTTTTCATTTCTGAAAAAACTTGAATGTGTGACGTGTAATACAACATACTTTACTTCAGTAAATTGTTAAGTTTTTGAAGTAGATATTTTAATAAAATAAAATTGTATTGTACATAAATTCAACCATCAAACTTTTTAAAAATTCATTTTTATATACATCAGTGATGGCATTTGGGTTTTGTGGGAATGTACTGAATCGAGACTTGAAATGTAATTTTTAGAGCCAGAATGTCCTTTTTTTTTTTGTCTTCAACACTCAAATTTACTAAAATGTCCAAAATTTTTCCAAACAAATTACTAAGAAAAAAGAAAAAGGTTCACATTAAATTACAAAATCTACACATAACGATTATTTTAATTTTTTCATTCATTTTCTTAAAAAAAAAGATTATTATTATAAATCTGCACATAGCGATTATTTTTATTTACTTAAAAAAAGGTCATTACTATAAATGGCCCAAATGTACCGAAGATGTAGGTACTGTAAACGTCCTGAAAATACACCAAATGTACTAAAAATGCGGCAAATGTACTGAATGTACTAAAAACTTGTCGAATGTACTGCCAACGACTTTTCAGGACGCAAATGTACCGAAAAAAGTACAAATGTACCGAAAATGCCATCACAGATCTGTATCTGTGTACCAAATTTTATTACAATATGTTGCATAGTTATCGAGTTACTTGAAAACTTAGAACTTAGCCCAGTCCTAAGTCCGTTCACATGTGCACCAAATTACCAAATTTCATCAAAATCGTTGAAATTTTTTCGAAATAGACTTGACCTTATATATATAGAGTATGGGCGGTAGGCGTGTCCGTGAACCAATTTCTTTCATTTTAATATGTTAGCAGCTTGTAGGAAGGTGTGCTTAATTTCATTAAATTAGCTAACTTGGTTTTCCCGTAAACGTAATTTTAACAGACAGACAGACTCAGGCGCGTACCTACCTGAATTTGCGTGGGGGGGGTAAACAAATTTTACTATGCAGTATTGGCCGAAATTTAAGCACCCCCTTACACGATTCGCTTGAAGTAAGATCAAGATCCATAAAATTGGCAACCAAATCTGACAATGCACAATTATTATATAGTGTTATGCGATTCGAAATATATAATCCGCGAAATCGGATCAGCTCATTTACTCGTACATTTTTTTTCAAATCATAAATTTTTTGTGAAAACGACGTTTTTGAACCATGTTGTGAATTTATTATACATATATATATTATTGACAGATAAAAATTCAGTGCCTCATAAATAAAAAGTTATTATCAAAGGAACACTTTAATCCAGAAAACTTAACGGACAAATTAAAGCATCTCCTTTTTTATGAAAAATAAAAATTTTTAAAATTAGTACTTAGTTGCAAACTCTTTATTCTGAACGACACAAGCACATATCTTTGGTATAGAGGAAAAAACATTATTAATGATATCCTGCGATATCCCTTCCCAGGATATTATCAAGGATTGAAACAGTGCGGTGATTTCGCAATTTTCAATCTTGGTTTTCATGTTAACGATCTCCCCCACAAGTTCTCAATATGACTTAGATCAGGGCAGGCCAACTAAGAAATTCAATTCTATTGCTCTGAAGCCACGCCTTGAAAACTTATGAGGTTATTTTGGATCGTTGTTCTGTTGCAACCTCCTTTTAAGTGGCATCTTTTCAACGGCATCTGGCAGCATCACATCTTTCAGTATGTCATTTTATAATTAATCGAGACTCGTTGGGTTGGCCATTTACTTGCTTCAAATTCCATCTTTGAAAACTATATCCATATTATGACTACTTTGCCTCAAATAATCGGCGAATGATTCGATGGTGTTGACGTAGCAACAGCAGTCGGTTTGTCACGCGTGGTGGCATCGCGGAATTTGCCTTCGCATTAGTTTTTATGAAGGATTTATTGCAAACGATTGAACCAGTAACGAAAGCAATTCAAGGCCGAGCGATTGAATACAAAGATTCTATGCCACTCATTAGAGCTGTTTATACAATGCTTGAAAAAATCAGATCACAAAATAGTTTCGATAAATACTATTCTCAAACGATAGATCTGTTGGAAAAATTAAAGCCCACAGAATCAGCTAACACCACAAATCGTCCAATTCGGAATAGGCACCTGTCAAAAATAATGGAAGACTCTGTTGTTGAAGAAACACTGGGTGAACGAAGCGAATCAGACATCATGCCACCAAGTAAAATTGAGCTCAAAATTGCCAAAGAGTACATAGAAGGGATTCGTTCGGAGAATAAACAATCAAACAAATTGAAAAAGCCGGAAGAAAAGAAAAAAAATAAGACGGTGGTGCTGACAGAGCTGTGTAAGGAACCATCCATTGCAACCATCAAAACTTTCGGCGTTGGCCATAACGCCCAAATTCCGTTAAGACATAACATCGAAGTCGGTGTTGGGTATAATATAGACTGACCCGGTTCATTACAGACTGAGTCGCTGTTGACTATATTTTATAGCTTCGCCAGCCACAGTAATTTCTAATTTCTAAATGTCTAAACTGGTATGCAAAAAAAAAACATAAAATCTTTAGGAAATCTTATTCGCTTCCGAAACATATTGCTGATTAGAGCCTCGATGGTTTCATTTTGAACACTTTTTCCATTATTCAAAATTCATTTACTTTTCACCGGTCCGTGGCCTCTTTTTCTAATTATTAGAACATCAAAATGAAACTTGTAAGTAGCTAGTAGTTGAAGGACGTTTGGCCAATCATAAGTGGGGAAAAAAATCAAGCTCGAATTCATATGGGTGTCCCTTTTAGGCAGTGATGACTTAATTTTAATAGCGAATTCTGCAGTACATGAGTCAGCTCCCGAATAAAAGATTATTAGGGTACTCCGAAAAACACATTGAAAACATTTGCCACGTTTTTGAGATGTTCAAAAATAAAATTTTTGGCGTTACCAAAATTATCCAAATGCAATTTAATATAACATGCAAAGAGTTTTAATTAGAAATGAGTTTATTTAATCTACGCCAAAACGGATCCAAATTCGACTTGACTTAGGATTTCGGTAAATACTAAAATACGAGTATCCATGCTTTTAGTAACAATTTATAGCCTTTGCAACAGAAAATCGCCCAATAAATATAAATCGCAGTATCACTCGCTCATACGCATACCCAAAGGAGGAGTCACTACAAATTAAACGTATCTACGAGAAATGTCATTAACTTCCAACACTTGGAGTCTTGGAATTTTGATAAAGATTTATTTTTGAATGCTCTGCGTTTAAGATTCTTATCGCAATTTTTAATATTTAGTTTTCGATTGCACTGATTATTGTTCCATTTTTAATTTATGTTTTCGTATATCGTATAATGTGAAATTGAGCGATCAATTAAATATAATTTAAATGTAATTTTTCACATAGTTTTACGTGATTTTCGAAATTTAAGTTAACAGAAGTTAGCGATGGGTTCGAAGTTACAGTTCGTAAAATTTTCATTTGCTATGGCACTCATAGCATTGTCATTTACTTTAACTTATTTTACTGTATTTGGTGGAAGGATGCAACGTTTTGTATGTCAGCATAAATAAACTGCTTTGATCTTAAATGTCTTCTTTAATTTTAGCCATTGGTAAAAACAAAGAACACTGTCCAAGTTACGGCGATGGAATGCATTGATTTGGATAAAACTTTCTCCACATTTTCGGTATGCTCATTGAAGCCAAAAAATCGCACGTTGAAGCTACTCAGTGTACGCGTAATTTTACATAAGCCACCAGTCACAAAATCAACAGTATGTAATGCAGCAATTTGTTTTAAGAAATTATGATGGAAATATTTTTCAAATAGAACACTTAATAATATTATAAAATTTCTTTTTTAAGATGAGCTTTAAAATGTTGAAAAAAGGTAATGATTACAACCCGTTTGGCATCGATGTATATTTGGACTTTTGCAAATATATGGGCGGTAAAAAGAATCCGGTATTTGATTGGTTCTACAATATATGGCAGCCCTATACCAATATCAATCATTCCTGTCCATATATTGTAAGATTATGTCTCAATTTAGTTTATTCATTAAAACTATCTATCAATATTTTAGTCAGATATGATCGTCGATAATGTACCAATAATGAATATACAATTGCCCTCAGTATTTCCGGACGGAAGGTATCGCCTGGACTTTACAGTTTACGCTTATAACATACCAAGAGCTATGGTTAAATTGTATGTGAATATTAATGAAAAGTAGAACATATATTAAGGTGAAAAAACTGAAATTTTCTAAAAAGGCTTATTATAGCGACCGAAAAAATAAAATAAAAAACCGTTTTTAAAGTAAAAGTTTTTTTCACCTTATTAAATATAAAAAGTGACCTTTACAAAATTTAAATATATAGAACATATATTGTAGTGCAACGAATCATCAGCCCAGTCGTGACTATGCTATGATTAGTAAAAGGCTAAATTTGAAATAAAACTTAATTCAAAACTAGTAAAGGTGTTATCTGCGGCCAGGCCGAAACTCACATACCCTACACTGCACTGAAAGTACTTTTCAAATAAATTTTAAAAATACGTTGAAAAGGTTGAAGAAGTCGAAAATAATGTAATAAGCTCAATAAAATAGCTATATAAGAATGTAATAAGGTTAAAAGAGGTTGAAAAGTGTGGAAACAGTTGAAAAAAACTCAAAAAGTCTAAAATAAATGGAAACCATTGCAGAAAGTTAAAAGAAATTGAAAAAGGCGAAAAAAAGTGAAAAATGTTGAAAGTGGTTAAAAAACTCAAAAATTGTTGCAAGATGTTGAAAAATGTTGAAACAATTCAAAATTCATGAAAAAGTCGAAAAAATAAAGCAAAGGTCGAATCAAGTTGAAAGAGGTTGAAAAATTGGAAAATATACATATGGAATATATTGGGAAAAGTTAAAAAGTTGGAAAAGTCAAAAGAATGCGGAAAACATTGAAAAAATAGAATATAAATGCAGAAAAACAAATATGCCACGCCCACTTGTCCAATTCCGCCTACTTTCCGTTCAATAAATTATATTCGTAAGTGACATCCACATACTAAATTTTAGCAAAATAGCTTGTATAGTTTGCGATATATGCCTTAATTAACCTTAAAATTTAGGGCGGTGACAAACCCCACTAATACAATCGAGATTGATTTTGATCCAGAAATAGCTTTCCATAAGCAAACCTCTTATAAGAAATTTCAGTATGATTGCTCATATATTTCGATAGATATGCCACTTAAGATATTTAACTTGTATGGAAGGTGCCACGCCCAGTGGTGCTATTTCGCCCGCTTTAGATGCTGACACACCTTATAGCAAGTAAACTGCTTACATCAAATCTCATGCCAATTTCTGCAATATTTCTCCTAAAATATCACTTCCAACTTTATGTTAATATGGGAGGTGCCTCGCCCACTGATGAAATTCCGTCGAAATTTATTTTATTTTGTAGCTTATAACAATTGACATCTATGCACCAAATTTTGTAAAGATTACTCGCATTACACACTATCTATAGCATTAAAAGTGTTTTGCTTATATGGGAAGTGCCATGCCCATCGGTTCTATTGTGCCAAATTTTCGTAAAAAGATACCTTTTAGCAAGAATATCTGCCATACTAAATTTCATAACGATAACGTTGTTAGTTCTCTAATTATAACGTTTATAAGTATTGTGGGCTGTGCCACGCCCTTCAACGTGTTTTCCAGTATACTGATGAAACTTGTATTGGTAACTGCTCTCAGTAGTATCATCCCTAAAATTCTTATGAAAATCGAATGTGCCAATTCGAACCAAAAGTCTTAAAGATTACAATTAGTTTCCGAGATATCGATTTTCAAGTTAACTAAACCTTTTCCCATTTTTAAATATTAATTTTTTTTTTCACCGGTCCGTGGTCAATTTCTTTTTCTAACTGTTAGGACACCAAAATAAAACTTGTAAGTAACTGTCTACACACATTGGTTGAAAAACGTTTGAACACTCCTAAGTAGGAAAATAAGTCAAGCACGAATTCATATGGGAGATAATGTAGGTGTCCCGCCGAGGGTTAAAGATAATTGGGAATAATTTTTAATAGGCAATTCGGCAGTAATTTATTACATTATCATTAATCATTTAAGTAAGGTTTCATTAAAACACAAAGCAGACAGGAGTCAGCTTCCGAATAATAGATTATTAGGGTACAAATTTTCTCAAAATGATGGTACGCTGATTCCGAAAAACACATTGAAAATATTTGTCAACGTTTTGAGATGTTCATAAATAAAATTTTTGGCGATACCCAAAATATCGAAATCCAATTTAATATAATGACATGCAAAGAGTTTTAATTAGTTGCCTATCAAATAAAAAAATTACATTATTTAATCTGCACCATAGCATTGTAAGAAAAAATTACAGATCGAAATCCGACTTAGTTAAGCTTTTCGTAAAAAAACTAAAATACGAGCATCCATGCTTTGAGTAACAATTTATAACCTTTGCAACAGAAAACCGCAAAATAAATATAAATTGCAGTATCACTCGCTCATACTCATACACAAAACTAAGTGACACTGTAAATTAAACGTACGAGAAATGTTAACAACTTGCAACACTTGGAGTCTTGGAATTTTAATGAAGATTTGTTTTTGAACGCTCTGCGTTTCAGATTTTTATCGCAATTTTAAATATTTAGTTTTCGATTGCACTGATTATTGTTCCATTTTTAATTTATGTTTTCGTATATCATATAATGTGAAATTGAGCGATCAATTAAATATAATTAAAATGTAATTTTTCACATAATATTACTTGATTTTCGAAATTTAAGTTACCAGAAGTTAGCGATGGGTTCGAAGTTACAGTTCGCAAAATTTTCATTTGTTATGACACTAATAGCATTTACATTTACTTTAACTTATTTTACTGTATTTGCTGGAAGAAAGGAAAGTTTTGGATGTCATCATCAATATATTGCTTTGATCTTAAATGTCTTCTCTACTTTTAGCCGTTAGTAAAAACAAAGAACACTTTCTTAATGACGGCGATGGAATGCATTGATTTGGATAAAACATTCGCCTCATTTTCTGTATGCACGTTGACACCAAAAAATCGCACGCTTAAGCTACTCAGTATACGTGTAATTTTACATAAGCCACCAGTCACGAAATCAACGGTATGTAACGCTGTAATTTCTTTTAAGGAAAAAGTTATAACTCATTTTTTATGAGTGCAAAAGAAATTATGATGGAGAAACTTTAAAAGTAATACATTATTTCATTTTCATTCCAGTAGACATTTTTTGCAAATATAAACTAACAATTAATAATATTATGAAATTTCTTTTTTAAGATAAGGTTCAAAGTTTTGAAGAAAGGTAATTATTACAACCCGTTTGGCATCGATGTATATTTGGACTTTTGCAAATATGTGAGTGGTAAAAAGAATCCGGTATTTGATTGGTTCTACAATATATGGCAGCCCTATACCAATATCAATCATTCCTGTCCATATACAGTAAGATTTTGTTTAAATTTAGTTTATTCATTAAAACTATCTATCAAATTTTTAGTCAGATATAATTGTCGATAATGTACCTATAATGGATATACCATTGCCATCAGTATTTCCGGATGGAAGGTATCGCATGGATTTTACAGTTTATGCTTATAACATACCAAGAGCTATGGTTAAATTGTATGCGAATATTAATGAAAATTAGTATATTATAGTGCAACGAATCATCAACCCAGCCCTGGGTACGCTTTGATTAGTAAAAGTAGAAATTTTGAATAAATATATATTCAAAATTATGTACTATGTTACGACTTAATCTGACTCTGTCACCATCATATATATATATATGAAAATTTTTGGGATTTAAAACCATTCACTCGATTTGTTATTAGTTCCGGCACGAAGATTTTTTTTATCTCCGTCATTTTACTGATTTCCTAGTTTTGTCACAATTGCAAAATTATTTGCACAAAAGTTGTAAATTTTTTTGGTGCGAAGATGATAAAGTGTAAACTTTTTGAGCTCCATTGGAACAGTGAAGGTACATTGGGCTCATTTTTACTTCATTCGGTATAATGTACGAATTTTGAGTATTTTTTTAATACAATTGAACTATTTTGTATACTTTTGAGTGATATCTTCAAGAGAGTTGAAGACATGGTAATCGAATACTTTAAAACGCCGATTTTTCAGCACTAGACATTCGCAAAGATAATGAATGACAGACTCTTTGACGTCAGGTTCTTTTCATATTCTACATTGATCCTCTACGTCAGAAAGGCCTAACCGTGAGGCATGCTTGCCTAGAAAATAGTGTCCTGTAATAACATCGACAGAGATTCGCAGGGTTTGTTTGTCTAATGAGATCACTTTAAGCATTCCATTAGCATCATAATAAGGCCAGATTGCCTTCGACATACAACATTTTAGACCATGTCATAATATATGGTTCAGGAAACCTTAGAGCTTTTCCTAGCAAGTTTATCTGCAATTTCGTTGTCAATAAAGTCGCTGTGTCCAGGAACCCAACGCACGGTTAAGTTGTATTTCCCGCCTATTTTGAAAATATAAAAGCCAAGGGCATTAATAGCTGCTTAGCTATCGAAACACATACATATACAACCAAACTGTTACTTCATTTAAAAATTTTAGATTTAATATGCTTTCCTGACAGCTAAAACTCTCGCAAAATCTGGAACTTAATTACAGCAAAGAGCGTTAGAAGATTTATCAGTTTAATGCGAAAATTACTATATTAAAGACTGTAGAGCGCAAAGAGCTGACAATTATACTTATTATAAGTATAATAAATTAGAGTAGATTATTTATTCTTAGTAGAATTTTCTTAACCCTAGAAAGATATCATTATTTGTGTATCTTGAAAGGATAAACATACGTCTGAGAGACGCGTCATGATCTATATCTTTTCATATCCATTGATTGATCTATCATTTTACCACACATATAAATTTAGAATCTTAAGCCATAAACTTTTTTCTGAAAGAAGTTGGCACAAAAAACCGGTAGCAGCCCATGTTTGGGACGGGATTCAACAAGGCGATCCTATATATAAGATTAGAGATCATCAAGATCTATCATTTGACATACATTTCAAGCTGGAATCTTAAACCATAAACTTTTTACTTCGGCAAGGCAACTACCAAATTGTGGACATTTTCAGTATATTTCAACTTTTTTAACATTCTACCAACTTTTCAACACTTATAAGAGATGTAAGGGAAATATTGGACTTGTCAGTTCATTACTGCTTGGTAACCATAAAGCTTTCAATATCATTTCAACTGAAGACCATACCACGTTGGTTGAACGGATCGGATCGCCTTGCCTTGGTTATAGCGATTAGCATGTTGCTTAGCATTTCAGATTTTAATCCCAATCTTTTTATATCCAGATTTTAATTGCTCTTAATATAGTTTTATGTATTTTTAATTGAAATTTTCGAATTAATTTGGATTTATTTTGAAATTGTGCGATAAATTAAAACTAATAAAATTTATTTAGACTCAAACTCGATCAATTAAAAACAATTAAAATACAATGTTTCATATCATACTACTTGATATTCGAAATCTAAATTCACAGAAGTTAGCTATGGGTTCGAAGTTACAGTTCGTAAAATTTTCATTTGCTATGTATGACAATCATAGCGCTGTCATTTACTTTAACTTATTTTACTGTAGTTGCTGGGAAGGAAGAAAAGTTTTGTATGGTTTCTTTTACTTAGCTTGAAACAATAATAACCGCAGCATGCTAGGACCTCCGCGGATGCTTCGTTACCACACAATATTCTACTTTTCCACAACATCCGTATACAATTTAATCAAAACTATTGGTTTGTTATAACCGTAAACTTTTAAAACTATACGATACCTGCCATCTGGGCCATCTGGAAATACTGACGGCAATGGTGTATCCATTAAGGGATCATTTTCGACAATGATATCATGCAAAAATATTGATAGATAGTTTAATTTAATAAATTATCTTAAAGCATAATCTTACAGAAAAAGGACAGGAGTGATTGAGATTGGTATAGGGCTGCCATATATTGTAGAACCAATCAAAAGCCGGATTCTTTTTACCATTCAAATATTTGCAGGAATCCAAGTATACATCGATTCCAAACGGTTTGTAACCATTACCTTTTTTTAAAACTCTGAACCTGAACTAAAAAACAATTTCTTAATACTATTAAATGTTTTTCTTTTGTTACTTGATTTAAAGCTTCAAGCTTAATAGCTTAGAAGATTGGTGTATATAAAAAAGTTGGAAAAATACTGAAATGATGCACCATTTTAAAATATCTACATTATACTTTCTTTGGTACTCATAAGACAGTAGTTTGGACTTTTTCTTTTAAATAAATTACTGCGTAACATACCGATGTATTCGTTACTGGAGTCTTATGTAAAATTACGCTAAAACTGAGTAGCTTTAGCGTTCGATTTATTGGCTTTAATGAGCAAACAGTAAATGTGGAGAATGTTTTATCCAAATCAATACATTCGACTACCTTCACTTTGATAGTGTTTGTTGTTTTTAGTAAATACTAAAAGTTAAAGAAGAAATTTAAGATCAAAACAATATGCAAATATGTACATTAAACTTTCCCTTCTTCCAGCAAATACAGTAAAATAAGTTAAAGTAAATGACCATGCTATGAGTGTCATAGCAAATAAATATTTTTCAAACTTTAACTTCGAACCCATCGGTAACTTCTATGAACTCAAACTCTGTGAACTTTATTCGCAAATGTAAAATTGAAAAATACGAAGAACTAAGGACTGTCCCAGAAAAAACTTACGGGTTTATTTTTTATGATTTTACTCTACCTGATGACCTTATAGGTCTAAAAAGACACAATATTTGTTTGACATAAAGTGACGTTTCTTATGATGTATAACACTTGAAGATAGCACTCCTAACGACAAAGATATCTAGCAAGCAAGAAAAGGTCCGCGAATTGATTTTGTCCACATACCTGTAAAATCCAGAATTAAAATATTCAGCTATGGCAAAAATAGTTGGTGCATCAGATAAAACTCTCTTTATGGTTATTTATAAATATAAGAAGGGTCTACCTGTTTGCCCAAAAAAGGTTCAGACAGAAACCAAAATTTTTTAACCCAAAGGTAGCGGCGAAGGGAAGCGCCTTTTTAGGCAAAATCCCAACACCTCAGTGCGAGATATTGCGGCTAGAGCAGGTACATCAAAATCTACTGTACAAAAGATAAAAGAGAAAAGTCAGCTAAAGACATATAGAGTTCAAAAAGTACCAGACCGTTCTGATGAAAAGCAGTTGATGGCTCAGATGGGAGCCCGAAAATTGTATGAAAGGTACCTGACTAAATTTGATTAGTGTGTTATGGACGACGAAACTTACGTTAAATCAGATTTTAAGCAGCTACCTGGGCACGAATAAATTCAAAGAAAAAAAATTTTCGAAATTTCCGAAGGAAAATAATGTTCGGCAGGCCATATGCAACTGTTGCCGCAGAAGCAGCTTCTCTGTTACGCAAGGCACAATCATTTCCAAAGTTTATGTAAACGAGTGCCTCGAAAAACGTGTTCCACCATTTACTCGTACAGATGAGGGTACAGTGATGCTCTGGCCTGATTTAGCAACCTCTCATTACGCTAAAGCCATGATGGCACGGTATCAAAGTAAAAAGATCAATTTTGTAACAAAAAAAGCAAATTCGTTCAACTGCTCAGAGCTTCGCCAACTTGAGAGATATTGGGCTCAAATGAAAACAGATCTTCGAAAGAGTGGTAAGACTGTAAAAAAATTACAAGACTTCAGACTAAAGTGGAATAGGTCGGACCGTACTGTCGATGAAACAACTGTGCAAAATTTAGTAAAGGGCCTTAAGAAAAAAGTAAGAAATTTTTATAGAAAACAAAAATTCTTAATTAGTTTTTAGTTATTTATATTCTGAACACTACCTATTATTAATAAAAAAAGAGAAAAAAACAATAAAATTACTGGGTATTTTTTTATAACTAAAAAACAAACCGTAAGTTTTTTCTGGGACAGTCCTTATATTTTGACAAAGTTTTATTATATTTATAAATGACCGCACAAATACCGAATAATTAAAATATAATCCAAGGTCACTTATTTAAAAACAGAATAATATGTATACAGTTTATTATAAACTGTACTGATTATAATCACCAACGCATAACGTTCTATACACTGTACAGTAAGGGGACGTCCATTAATTACGTGATGTGTTTTTTGAAAATTCGGACGGCCCCTCCCCTTGGCGAGATTTAAATTATAATATTTAAATAATTGATATGACACAATTTGTTATCTGCTATAAAAATGTAAATTATCTGCATTAAAAAGTTGACTTGAGGTTTCCCTTGACCCCCTCCTCCCCCTTGGTGAGATTTTGCCGGATCCCCTCCCCCCTATTTTGACTCACGTAATTAATGGACGTCCCCTAAGCAGCCTGGGGTCGAACAAGCTAAGATGCCTTGAAATCAGTTGTTTTATACGACTGTGCAATATGGTTTACAAACAGCACCATGCCAACATAATAAGGAGTTAGTTTTATTTACAACTATATCGACCTAAATTTAAGCCTATTCTTATTGGGAGCCTTAATAAAACGATTAGCAGATTAAAGATTGTCTGTAAGTATTACTCAAATGAGACTTTGCTTAATACATTGTAATTCATAGATTGTTCAATATTTTACTAGCAAAAAGAATCCAGCATTCAATTGGTTCTACAATATTTGGATGCCATAAATCAGTATTAATATTCTTTGAATTTTCATTTTTTGCATATCAACTAAAATCTAATAGCAATAATTATAGACTTTACAATAAAAAATAATAATTTATATGAAATAGTTAAGTGCAAACAATTGTCAAAATCAAAAAAAAAAAAAAATGAATGCACTTAACAATTAAAATTAAATTGAAAATAGTTGAGTAATTAAAAGTCAAAAGCCATTACTTAATATAATAAAAAAATGTTTTTTGGTGATAAGTAAATAAGTCCAAAATTAAGTTTTTATAAATAACAACAATTTAAGTTTCATGCTAACTTTTTTTTTGAAAATCATATCTCGCAAAGAAAATTTTTTTCGACAATTTGGTTTGATACAATAATTGTTGAAAACATTATGAACTTTTAGGAAAAAAAATGGAGTGGAGTGGATGTGGAGTTCTAAACACACGCAACAGGTCTTCCGACGCCCCTGACGCAGGCAGTATATCCATTAGCTGCATTCTAATCGGTGATTTTTTAAGAGCTTTCGGATTTGATTTAAAAAAAAATTTAGAGAAACGTATGAAATCTTTATTTGAGTCGATAGAACGATCTATATAATTCAATGTTTAAAGATGATTCCATGTAAATGTTAACCGCGGCTACGCCTCAAATGATTCATACGCTGGGTCCAATCTTGGCATACTCTCCCCAACGAATAAATTCTTCAATATTGGCTTCCAGTACGTCAACCGTTGCGGGCTTGTTCCTATAGACATGAGCCTTAACATGGCCTCACAAAAAATAGTCTAAAGGCGTTAAATCGCACAATCTAGGCGGCCAATGGACCGGCCCCAAACGTTAAATAAACTGTTCACCGAACTCGTCTCTCAATTGGGCCATTGTTTCGCGTGCTGCGTGGCATGTGGCACCATCACATGTCAGACATGTCCAACTCTTCCATTCTGGGCAAAAAAAATTTGTAATCATCACACGGTAGCGCTCGCCAGTCACAGTAACGTTCCGAATCGATAATTCACGGTCAGCAACAAGACTGGCGGATACAGCTGAAACATTTTCCTCTGCCCGCACTCTAGGTATGCGTTTTGGTGGTTTAATGTCCAATAATGTAAATTTAGTCATAAGATTCCGAATAGCCGCCTCAGAAGGTAGCCCAAACTGACCATAAAGTGGAATAAGTGCACGATGCACTCTGTTAACCGAGCATGAAATTTGATAATAAAATTCAATAATCTGCAAACGTTGTTCATTTGTAAGTCGATTCATGGTTAAATTATAGACCAAACTGAACAAGTTTGACAGTTGACATGTTACAGGAAAACAGCTGAGCTGCCAAAAACAGTGTTGCCAAAAAGAAAGTTGCTAAAAAATTACCCATTACTTTATTTGAGAATAACAGATTTACAAAATGACCTCAGGATACTTGATCGTGGAACATCTAACAAAATGAGTGTAAAGGCATTCCAAATAATTAAAAAAATAATGCCGCAATAGCACTTTTTAAAAGTGAATTCAAGCTAGTTAATATTTTATTGAGATGACTGGACAATCCAAATTAACATTGGCAAAACGTTATCTACTCATTTGAATTAAATGAAAAGGGAGGGGAGGTGTTACGATAATTCAGTCATTATAAAAATTTTATAAAAATAAGTAAACGTATTCATAAATGATTTAACAAAGTAATTAATGCTTTTAATTAACCCTTATATTCGTACCACTTTCAATATGCTCTAATGCACATATGTATTCTATAAGCGAAATGTGCAAAAATTTTGGAACAATAAGTAAAAACTATACTCATTTATGTAAATATGAACACGAAACACATTCCATCAAAATATTTTATGTTAAAAAAAAAAAATATAGAAATATAAAATAACGCTCAGTTTTACAAGAATATGTGTCCAGCATTTGGTACATGATAACCAATCCACATTAATTTCTATTGTAAAATATAAAAGCTGTCGGCTTATTCACTTCGCCTCTCCTCTTTCAGTAGAAAGTAGAAAAACTGTCTTGTCTTTTGGCACATATGATATTAAACTCACGTCATCATGAAACCCAGACATATAGTCAGACTTATGATAAGAACGTATACAAAGTAAGTACATAGTAGTAAAATTAAAATAATTGACATTATTTTTTTACAATGAAAAAAAAAAATGCAATAAACTAGTCAATAGCTCTGGCAAGGTTTACTCGTGAACATAAGGGTTAATATTGTGTATAACTATATATAGAAGCAACTTATTGATATTCATAAAGAAATCATAAGTCCTTGGAGTTAGCCATGAGTTCGAAATTGTGTTTTGATAAAATATTTTATTTAATAATATTTTTTTTATTTCTAAATGTCTTAAGTTCTTATACTGCAAATGTTAGAAGCAACGCAAAATGGGTATGAATACATATATCAAAAGAATATCTGAATGAACATAAAATTTTTTCTTTCACTTTAGCCTTTAATGAAAACGACAAACACCTTCAAAATGACCTCAATTGAATGTCATAATTTGGATAAAACATTTGCCACGTTTGCATTATGTACATTGAAACCAATAAATCGCACCATAAAAGAAGTCAGCGTACGTGTAATTTTACTTAAGGAACCAGTTACGAAATTAACGGTATGTAACGAAATATGTTGAAAAAGGTAAAGTTGGATTTTGGTAGCGTCACATAGAAAATATTTTTTTCAAAGCAATAATTTATTCTAAAGAATAACATATCGTCGCTCTCGAGTAGAAAGTCCCTAACACATATTTTTAAAATTTCACAGGAGGAGAAAAAAACTTTAAAACCTCAAATATAGAAGTATCTTAAATGTGATTTCCAAAATTTTTAGTGGATCAGTAAGAAGAGGTTATGACGTAAACGTTAATGGCAAGAAATTCCCCAAATGTCATATCCATCAATGATTTTTTGGCCAAAAATTGGCATATTCGACATATTTTAAAAAAGGCAGCACTTTCATCATTATTATAGCCCCTGTGATTATCTATAATATGACGTCATCATTTTCGAAATCTATACAGCCGTAACAGAATTATGGACATAAATGTAAACGTGGATTTGCTCCTTCCATTCTTTTCCTTATATACTCACCTTCCTGGAGGCTTAGAGAGAAGATTTTGCATGCATCTCTTAGCTTAGACCTTTACCTAACTAATGATATGAATATCTATAAAATATAGCGGGGGTTATGAACTTATCGACAAAAAAGGAAATTTTGGAAAAAAATTAATTACCCGAGACGACGATATATTTTTCTCTATGTAAAATTAAATATAAATAGTCCAGTCAAAAAAGTTTTTTGCTAACCATAAGTTGGGTGGATTTTGCAATTTTGTTCGTAGTCAGCGTACTTGTACAGAAACTTATATACTTAGTTTATAATATGAACATTAGGGTGGTTCAGACATACATATATGGGAAAAATTAAAGTTGCTCCGATCTTCGATCCCCGGGCACCAGAAGTTTCGTATTGGTTCCAATAAGAACCATTTAAAATTTGGTCCATTTCAGAAAACATTTGATGGACCCGCGACCGTTTTGAAAACTGGAAAATGGTCCTTAATCTATCGAAAATCATTAATATCTTTCCGAAGCTACCTCGTAGAGGGATCATATGTATCACAAGGTTCCATTATTTTTTTTCTTCCAATATTTTTTCAAACAAACTTTCCCCTTATCACCACCCCTTAGGGGGGCTCCCATGCAAAAATGACATTCTTGTGAAATTATGAAATTGACTCCCCCTCTTCTCAGACGCCTCTGGAGGGGTAAAATGTTAGACCATTTTCTAATATTTTTACTCTCCCAAACTTTTTTCTTGACACACCTATCTGCCACCTTTTTGAGGGTCGCCCTACAAAAACACGAAAAATTTCGAAAAATAGTTAATAGCTCCCCCGGAGTGACCCGTAGAGGGTTCATATGTATCACTAGGTCCTATTATATTATTTTTCCAATATTTTTCCCAAACATACCTATACAATGTTCGTTATTTGGATTAGTGGAAATTTTTATCGTTCCTAATTTGGAGACATCTATGGAAAAATTTCAATTTCAAAAACTGTTCATCAAAATGGAAATTTGTTATATCGTTATACGTTATATTGGACGTCTACTGTATATATATATAAACCTGGATAACTGGGATCTCCAAGGGACCAACATTTTTGTATCAATTATAGAGGTTCCCATTTACACAGTTTCCCAAATAACAAGGTTTAAATTGGGTTGCCCCATTTAAAGAGGGTATTACTAAGAGATATCAAGATGAACCTCTTTTATTTAAGAGGGGAAAATATATTCAATAAAAGAGGAAAATGACCATAACGTGCACATTCAAATTCAAAATAACAAATTAGACACACATAAATATTATTTTCCACTTATAGAGGTTATTTCCAAACGGTCCCAGTTATAGAGGAAAAGCCCATGTTATAGAGGCTAAAACACACAAAAACTTCAAAAACTTCTTCTCAGCTATAGAGGTTTAATAATCCCAGTAATAGAGGTATTTTGATGCAAAATTGCTGGGGCCTTGAAGTGAGTCTCACTAGTAGAGGTTTAACACTTATCCAGGTACTGCTTAACCAGGTTTCACTGTACATACAATTTTAGCTCGTTTAATAATAGTAAATTATTTGACAAGCTACTCCACGTTTTAATTTGGTTCGACCAAAATTTATTGGTGACTTTATTATATTTTGGAAAAGCAAATATGAAGTTGGTTCTTACATTTCGAATATCTTTTTTTAGCTTAGATTCAAAGTTTGGAAGAGAGCCAACGGTTACAAACCTTTTGGAATTGATGTTTATTTTGACATGTGCAAGTTTTTAGCTGGAAAGGGGAATATAGCTTTTGATTGGTTCTACAGGGTGATTCAGCCATATACCAATATTAATCACTCTTGTCCATATTACGTAAGTATCTTTTAAAAATGATTTATTTTATACAATTAAACATCTCTGTTCGATATTTTAGTCGGACATGATTGTTGAAAAGGCACCTATAGTATATTCAATACCTTCAGTATTTCCAGAAGGTTTGTACCGCTTCGACGTCACAGTTTCTGCTTACAATATACCAAGAGCATTGACTTCAGTATTTGTAACAATTGATGAAAAGGATAATATTTAAGCTTTCTTTTTATTGAAATGCCTTTATATTATGCTTTGCCTGTGTTAAAATGTAGAACAAACATAAATATATTTTGAAGAAAAATAAACTACATTCATACTAAACGCTACCCAGCAAATATATATCGTGGTAGAGGCAAACTAATTTTTCCCTTCAGCTTTTCTATCTAAAAAGGTTGAATATTTCTTTGAAAAGAGAAATATTATTTTTCCTTGAGCCAAGTTGAGTTTTACTGAATTAAGTTTATAATTTCACATAAGATGGTGCTAAGTCAGATGAAAACGGTAAATGATTCAACACACAAAATTTACATCGTGCCAAAAATTGACGAACAATCAACGATATCTGTCTTGGTACATTATCGTGTAACAAACTTTATTCCACAAGATCGCGATATTCTGGTCGCATTCGACAATTTCTGATCATCAAACGGTGATATACATAGAAATATATAGAAAGCACTAGTAACTGTTCGGCCAGTTGAGACGAATTTTCGGTGGATGATACCCTAGCTATTGGAATGATGATTATATTCGGGTTTCTAGTGGTTAAAAGGATTTTAATATTTGATTTCTGTTTTTAACTTTATTGGATAAGTTTATAAGTCTATTTATTATTTCAATATGTTTACGATCAAAATTCACGTAAGTTGAAAACATACAAATTGATTTTTTTTAATAGAACGCATTTTATTTTATACACCCTACACTCAGCAATGCTGAGTCAGCATACCTTATGATCAAATAAGAACCGGAATTTTCATTTTAAAATTCCTGCGCTTGTCCAATCGGTAAACTTTTATTCTCTCAACGTTGGCAACACTATTATACACATTCTGTCAATGGGCGCATATCGTACGACTAGTTTTTGTTTGGCGTCTATACAAAGAAGTTGAAAAATTTTCGTGTGGCGATTTTTATAATGGATTTCATTCAAAAACTGCGTCGTGTTGATGTGGCCAAAGAGATGATTTCCAACGCAGATAGTGACCCCACATTCATCGAACGCATCATAACTGGTGATGAGACATGGGTCTATGAATTTGACGTGCCCACCGAACAACAATCGACCGAATGGCGCTTCGAAGGCGAGCCGAACCCGAAAAAAGAACGCCAAAGTCGGTCCAAAATCAAGGTTATGCTGACTGTTTTCTTCGATATTCGTGGTGTGGTGCACTATGAATTCCTTTCGAACGGTCAAACGGTCAATAAGGAATATTATTTGGCCGTTATGCGTCGTTTGCGTGAGGCCATTCGCAAAAAAAGGCCAGACTTATGGAAGGAAAACTCATGGATTTTACACCACGATAATGCGCCGGCTCACACAGCGTTAGTTGTGTCGCAGTTTTTGGCCAAAAACTCAACCAATATCATCAACCAAGCACCGTACTCTCCAGATATGGCCCCGTGTGACTTTTTCCTCTTCCCCAGACTCAAATTTCCATTGCGGGGAACGCGTTTTGAGACCATAGAGGCCATAAAAGAGAATTCGCTGCGTGAACTAAAGGCCATACCTTCGGCGGCCTATAAAACTTGTATGGAAAATTGGATCAAGCGTTGGGATGCATGTATTGCCGCAGGAGGAGAGTACTTTGAAGGCGATAATAAAGAAAATTATTAAAAATTGAAATTTTGCATTTTTTAATAAAATTCCGGTTCTTTTTTGATCATAAGGTATATTCACTATGCCATTCCATTTATAATGCAAAGAAGGAAGATAGTCTGCTAGTCGAAAATGCAAGAAATCGTTTTTCTTAAAACTAGGCAACAAGTCACTTATGTTTGTAAGTAAAGATAAAATGAATGTAATAGATAAATATGGTGGCTGGCGAAAACGGCCATCTACTTTATAAAATTCATTAATTTAAAAAGCAAGTTATAGAAAGTAATTTCTTGGCGTAGACAGTTACAAAAATTTAGGAATGTTAATTTGGATACATACACATATTTTACTAGCAAAAATAATGCAGCGTTCAATTGGTTCTACAAAATTTGGATGCCATAAACCAATAATAATTTTCTTTCAATTTTCATTTTTTGCATAACAACTTAAATCTATTAACAAAATTTATAGACGAAATAGTAAAGTGCAAACATTTGTCAAAATAAAAAAGGCCGAATGCACTTAACAATTAAAATTAATTATTTTCTTATAACAAAAAAATTTTAAAAATAATATAAAAGTTAAACCATGGCACACTGGTCGGAAATGCTAAAACTTTGGCATAAATTAGACAAACGTAATTATAGAGTTCTAATTTGGCACACTTAGTAGTAATGTCATATATAAGAATAAAACAAAATTTTGGAAAGATCTGACCACGCCTACCTTAACCGCCCATATAACCCAATATTGAGCAACGTAGTTATAGAGTTCTAATATGACACATCTAGTAGGACAAAAAAAATGTCAGGAAGGTTTGACCACGCCTACCTTAACCGCCCATATAACCCAATATTGAGAAACGTTGTTATGGAGTTATAATTTGTCACATTTAATATTAATGTCATATTTAAGAACAAAAAAAAAATTCAGACAGATCTGACCACGCCCACCTTAACCGCCTATATAACCCAATATTGGGAACTGCTTCATTTTGTATGCAAAGATTGCTTTCTCTTAACTTGTAAGTAAAATCATTTACAAGTATGCAAGTTTTATACTCTCCTAAAATATATGGTAATATCGGACTACATCTTAAAGTATATGATTTCAAGAAATTAAAAATTTTTTATTCAAAGACGTTTATAAATGTCATTTAACTATCTTCTACTTCTTATTCAAATGAAAATGGATTTATATATTCTCAATTTGAATCGGATTCGAAGTCTTCCGTAATAATTTTTTTTCTATATCGGACACGAAAGTCGGTGGTTCTAAAAGAGCCAACATGTCTATCTGCAATTTCTTTTTATAGACCAGTTTTGATGTTATTTTTTAAATATCGTTGCAAGTCTATTACATTTCTACAAATACTTAATATAAGTGGTAAATTTACTATTTTTTTTTTTTGCTTATTTGTTGTTTTGTAGTTGTATCAAGATTTTTATTAATTTTTTGGAAGATCCAATCTGAATTGGCAATAGTTTTACATCCACCCTCAATCCATGTTTCAAATATTGTATATCAGCATGACTGAATTTCAGGTTAACTGAAACAATTAAAAATTTTGCGGAAATGAGCAAAAATGAGCAAAAGTTATAAATGGCCCCGTATTACTTACATTTTAATGAACAAAACTGCATTATTAGTTGCGAGAAGGGGCGAGTAGCTCACCACTTTTACTCCACAAAACACGAAGCATTTAGGTTAGGGTCGTCTTCAAAACAACGCAACAAAAACACATAAAAACAATGACACAGCACATTAAAATATAAACTTGGGCTTATCTCCTGTATTCTACATACCTTGTGCTATATTTTCCATGGTAAAAATTTATTGTGCTAAATAATTAGAATTACCAATTTTCTCAATTAAAATTATACGTCGTGCGACAAAAAAAAATTAAATTTTCGTTTGAAAAATAGTTAAATTTCAAAGCTATCAAAAAAGAACACCGTTGCAGTGTGCATGGTAATAAAAACATAAACAATAGTTGAGTAATTAAAAGCCAAAAGCCATTACTTAACGTAATGAAGAAAAATTCTTTTACTCTGGTATTCTTATCTGGTAGTATGTTAAGCAATCTAGGAGCTGTTACAAAGTAGAAAGGAGAAAAATGTGTTTTAAAACTCTATCACACTAAACTTCGTGAAACTGAACACCTTTGACCCGACTATTTAAAATTTTCAAAACAATATTTTATTTAAATACAACAGGTAATAAATAAATAAGTCTTAAATTAAGATTTTATAAGTAGCAATTATTATATGTAACTTTTTTTTGGAAAATCATATCTCGCAAAGAAAATTTTTTTTCGACAATTTTGCTTAAAAAAATTATTGTTGAAAACATGAATTTTTAGGAAAAAAATAAAACACCAGAAAATAAATTTTTTTTGAAGCAATAGTTCCACTTTTTCATGAACAAATTCTATTTTTTAAGGTTCTCTAAGTTTCTTTTGACGTGAGATTGATGATGATGATGATAAAAAAAACTTTCCTTCGGCACTCAATTGATGTTCAAATGGCGTCAGTTATTCTGCGCGTACAACGTGTAATACGAATAATACGATCTAATGAAAAGATATCTTTTGATTGACAAGCATAAGTGGTAGGCTAAATCCTAGTCATATGAAATAATAAATAATTAGCAAGTTTGCAAGAAATGATATGAAATATTGCTCGTCAATAAAAATTTTGCAGTGATCATATTGACTACGATTTAATTTTAAAGTTTTCCTGTGCTGGCGTAGGCGTAGCTGTGCCTAAAGTTCTGATGAGTTCATAACGATTAAAACATTTGCCGGGATAACAGCCTCTGTTAGCGCTTAATGCATTGCAGGCAGTATACCCATTAGCTGCATTCTACTTTATTTGAGAAATAACAGATTTACAAAATGATCTCAGGATACTGGATCGTGGAACATTTATGAGTGTAAAGGCATCCCAAATAATTTAAAAAATAATAGCAATAGCACTTGTTTAATTAAAACTAAAAGCTCAAAGTGAATTCAAGCCGATTAATATTTTACTGAGAGGACTGGACAATCCAATTAATGTTGGAAAAAAGTTATCTACTCACTTGAGTGAAATGAAAAGGGAGGGGTACACTATTTTTATATGTAATTTGTTACGATATCTCATTATATGTCATTATAAAAATTTTTTAAAAATAAATAAGCTAAGCTAATAAGTTTATAAGTGATTTAACAAAGTAATTAATAATTTTAATTAACCCTTATATTCGTAGCACTTTCATTGATAACCACTCCACATTAATTTCAATTGTTAAATTCAATAGCTGTCAGTTTATTCACTTCTATTCTGGTTTCAGTGTCAGCCTTGTTTTTTCGACAGTCTAAATATGTTCGGTTAGACAGACCTATGTATGTTATGAACAATTAAAAAGTAATTATTAAAATTCAAATAATTCTAAGACGAAAAGAAAAGTACAAACTTTTTTCACATATAACTTAAGAATTTAGCAGCATAAATTTTATATCCTTTTTTTTTTGTATAATGAAAAAAAAAATATTGCATTAATCTAGTCATTCGTGAACATAAGGCTTAATAGTGCATATTAATATATATGTATAGAAGCAAATTATTGTTGTTCATAAAAAAATCATAAGTCATTGGAGTTAGCCATGAGTTCGAAATTGTGTTTTGATAAAATATTTTATTTAATAATATTTTTTTTATTTCTAAATGTCTTAAGTTCTTATACTGCAAATGTTAGAAAAAACGCAAAATGGGTATGAATATATCAAAAGAATATCTAAATAAGCATAAAATTTCTTCTTTCACATTAGCCATTAGTGAAAAAGACAAACGCTTTCCAAACGACATCAATTGAATGTCTTAATTTGGATGAAACATTTGCCACGTTTGCATTATGTATATTGAAACCAAAAAATCGCACCTTACAAGAAGTCAGCGTACGTGTAATTTTGCATCAGGTACCAGTTACCAAATTAATGGTATGTAACGAAATATGTTGAAAAAGTTGGAGTTTGTTACGACTTGATTTTGTTAGCGTCACATAAAAATATGGTTTTATCTAAAACGTAGTATAAAGATAAAGAATGGTCTAGATTCCAGATTTTGATATATGTTAATATCTCAAAATTTGAATTTTTGGATATGGTTTTGCAATTGGACGCCTCATTTCTCTATTATAAATAACCCAGCTAAAAGAGTTTTTTGCCAGCCATACCTAAGTTGAAAAATGGATGAATTTCTCAATTTAGTTATATTCAGCATTCCTGTATAGAAACTCATATAGCATATGAGTTATTCCATCTATAATGGGCTTAATATTACCCTGAGGTTTTTCAAATAGGCTGAAACCTTTTTGAGTGATTGTGCCATCACGTAGAAGATAGAAAACGAAACGATTTGTTATACTTGCGTGCAGGATTATTAATTATCCAATGAAAACTACTAGAAATAATTAGTAGTTTTTGATATTTATGTGTGTGTATGCAGTGGAGTATTTAAGGAAGAAAAGCAATGGAATATTCAAATTTTATTTTTAAGTTTCATAAATGTATTGCCAAAAGTCATGCTCTGGTTGAAGTTCGTGCAATTTGAACATAGATTATCACATTTTATTTGTTTTTCAATCATATTTTTTATTACAAGGACTAGTTGCAAAAACGATCTTCTTTTGAATGAAGCATAACACTTAGTGCAGTTTCTCCATAATTTCTTTTAATAGATATTTTTTGACAAACTATTCCCAATTTTCAAATTTATTTGTGATTATCTTATATTTTAGACCGCCTTACCTAAAGCAAATATGAATATGAACATTTCGAATATTTTGTTTAGGTTAGATTCAAAGTTTGGAAGAGAGCAAACGGTTACAAACCTTTTGGAATTGATGTTTATTTTGACATGTGCAATTTTTTTGCTGGAAAAGGGAATATTCCTTTTGATTGGTTCTACAATTCTATCTTGCCATATACTAATATTAATCACACTTGTCCATATTACGTAAGTATCTTTTGAAATTGATTTATTTTATATAATTAATTATCTCGGTTCGATATTTTAGTCAGACATGATTGTTGAAAAGGCACCTACAATCATGTCAGTGCCTTCGGTATTTCCAGAAGGTTTATACCGCTTCGACGTAACAGTATCTGCCTACAATATACCAAGAGCTTTGACTAAAGTATTTATAAAAATTGATGAAATAGATAATCTTGTATAAGTTTTTTTTTTGAGTTGCTTTTATATTATATATGTAGTATCTTATTTATTTTCCTTACTTTATTTTGAAATTTGTCTCTTTCTTAAATTAAATAACGAAAATGATGAACATAGCTTTCGGTCGTGTAACTAATCATTTATTTTTAATTATGAAAAATTTTTAAAGTTTTCCAAAAGCATAAAAACACCTTATTGACCGCAACAAAAAAAGAAAAAGCTTTTAGATTATGTGTTTCCTGTGTTAAAAAAATGAAAAATAAACATATATTTTGAAGAAAATAAAACCACATTCATCCTAAACGTTTCTCTACAAAAATGTAGGGGAAAGTGGGGCACAGCGGTATGCCTACCGGGAAAACGAAGTTTTCACAAAAAAAGAAGAATTTTTTCGCATAATTAATATTGAATCTATTAAGGTAGTTCGGCTCATTATTTTCTTAACAGAAGATGTTTATTATTACGATGCAAAAAGAAAGTACATTTATACCGCTTTGCCCCACCGGTGGGGTAAAGCGGTATAGGAAGTGCAATACCACTCTGCCGCCATGACCTATGCAAACATACAGACTCGCGAAACAAAAATTTTTTAACATAAACAAATCGTTGTCAATAAAAATGAATGTCATTAATATATACTACGACATTTTTTAAATGATTCATATGAAATGAATTTACTTAAGTCGAAAATCCTCGAATCTTACATCGGCTGCACTCATTTTGATGAACTTCATGGATCTCGAAAACGGAAGGTCGAAACGTCGCTATATCAAGAGCACTACTCAAAAACAATTTCCTTATAATTACATTAGATGGCGTTATAATGCAAGGATAAATATACCCTTTGTACCGCTTTGCCCCATGTACCGCTTTTCCCGCCTTCCCCTACCGTTAGTAAAGGTAAACTAATTTTGCACTTTAGTTTTTCGTTCCTGAAAGGTTGAATTATGATTTTAAAAGATAAATACTATTTTTTCCCTGAGCCAAGTTTATTTTAATGAACTGATTTCAATAATAAGACAAGGTTTCATTTAAAATAGTTTAAGCTTTAAAATGAAGTAGATAAGGCTCCAAAATATGTGGCTTCTTGTTGCTGAGTTAAAGCTTCAGTTCCGGACTATAATCGCCGCATTGTGTATTCGGCGTCAAGTTAATCAATGTGACGTGTGAGCATGGTGATCCCCCATATGGTTTTTCAAATTGCGGAATAAGGGTTGATAATGTCAATTTTATTTCTTGATCCACTTCCACGATTGCATTAATTTAGTATGAAACTCCTACTTAACTAACAGTCCGTCCGTTTTGTAAATCAGCTGATCAAAGATCAGAGTTTCTATAACAATGTACCCAAATCAGCTGATTTACAATGTGTACGTCTGTTTAACTCATGGACTGTTAGTTAGCGCCAACCTATAAGCTGACGGAGATATCATTTCCGAAAACAGCCCGATCGTGAGTATTGGCGAAAGCAGCGAGCGTTGAAACAGCGCGACTTTTCCATGCCCATAGTATAAGACAACAGCAACAGCTTACTTACTTATAAAAAAAACAACAACCACAACAGTAAATTAAAATGTACCAGGAAATGGAAAATTCCACAGATGACAACAAAGCAGTTTATTTTGCATTTGTATTACTCATTTTGACATTTTAAATATTTTAAGTAAAGCAATAAATTTTTTTGATGCAGTTAATCTAATCTAGATATCAACTAAATGAAGTTAAATTTTTATTTTGTTTCGGAAATAAGTACTTAATTATGTAGCTCGAAACTTTAGTCAAGCGTAATTTGAATTGTTTATTTTTAAGGTGAAGTATTTCTGTTATCAACTCTACTTGATATGTCTTCAAACCTATTTATCATTTTAATCTATTCGCGAACAAAATCCACATTAGTTGAAAAAATACGAATTCATTTAGCCATCGTCTGTGGAATCACGATCAATGGAAAAACAAGCGATACAATTGAATGAAATTGGGTACACCTTAGGACAAACGCCCGTTGGATCGAAAATGGACGAAATGGGTTAATATAGACGCCTATGCAAGATTTATTTGATATAGTTTTACCAAATTTTTGCAAAATTTAAGAATAACTGTACAAAAAGTTATCGAATTTTGACGAGAGGACGTATATTAGGGTGGTCCAGAAATTCCTTTTTTTAGTTTTCAACCGCTTTCTCGAAGACATAGGTTCCTTATGGTTTGAAATGAGGATGCTATTTTTTTCAGAGGAAAAAAAAAATTTTAGAGGTCGCGCTACTCGTTTTTGTATTAAAAATAAAGGTCTCATAACATTTTAATTTTTAAAACATGCTAGCTCTTATTTTCTTAAAGCTTTTAGTTGCTGAAAATATTATCCAATATTATGCACGCAATTTCAAATTTTTTTAGATGTAAAAAAAAAACAAAATGGTGACTGCACAGGTGTTAAACATATCAAATACATAGGAACCATATCATATAAGTACCAATATGTACCCTTAAACATTTTTTTCCAGGTTCGCCAAAATTCAAGGATACTCTCCACACCACAGGAAAGGAATGTGATATAACAAATTGTTTTAAAAATTCAATGTAAAACTGACTGACAAGCTGACAAATTTTTAAACCAGAGACCAGACCTATCGTACCCGAAGGACTTTCATGCGCTGAACCCAAATCCGAGCTCAGAATTTCTCCTATACGTCAGGTTTTTGAGATATTCTAACCTAAAAGTGCGAAAAACACGGTTTTTGGCTATATTTGAGCTTATTTTACATTGCGAAGTTAGTGTTCGATTAATCGAACATTGGCGTTTAGCCCATACCATAAGAACCCCATACAAATGAAACATATCGTAACAGAAGTGAATAGGCCTGATTTTTTCAGGAAAAGAAGTTGTTTATATCAGGGTGGTTATACAAAGTGCCCAGTACTATTTTCTTCCACAGATATTGATTCGATAATTTTGAATGGGGTTGCTGTTGAGATCAATACCGTCTATCCCTTTATTATAGCTGCGAAGCACAGTAGACTGATCCATGTTAACAAATTTGCCTTCTGGGCCCTATCTTAAAAACTTTAGAACATGGTGGAGTGGCAGAATCTGATCGTATTTCTCATCGCTATGGTGACCTACTTATTATCTTGCCAGTGAGAACGAGTGATCTGGTTCTTAGAATCGTACACTAAATCATGTGTGCCGTGAGGTAAATCCTTTTTGGTCTTCATATTAGTAGTACCCCAGCTATTCGATTTCAGCGAATTGTTCCAGAATATTGATAGCAAGTACAGGAGATGATAAGATGTGAAGAAGTTGTCGCAAAATACCACGTGACGCATGGGGGCCACGACGTTCCTTAATAAACCTCGGTGCTGTATTCATTGGGTTGTTCACAGTGAGGAATGATCAAGAATAAATTGCCAGTTGACAAACGGAGACTCTGCCCAAAACCAAAAAAATTTCAACATATGATAAGCCTGCACAAAACACCTCTAATCCTGTGAAAACACAGTAGAAAAGAGAGAAACACTGTTACTTGGGGGAAAATTTGAAATGTGGTATTTGTATGGGATTTTATGGTATGGGATAAGCGCCAACGTTCGATTAATCGAACACTTGATTTTTGAACATAACGGGAAAACGGGTGGGGCTAGAATTTTTTTGATGACAGATTTGGAATCAGGAGGCGTTAATTACTGTGCAACAATTTTTGCTGCGCGGTTGGTTATGGGTTAATAAATAAAAAAGGAAATTTCAATGCAGTGTGCGACCTGTGAGTTTCGGCCCGATCGAAGATGACACCTTTAGTAGTTAACTTAATTAATGTAGGTAAAAGGTTAGTTACTCATTTGAATTAAATGAAAATGTTATTAAAAACACATTATGTTAAGTCACACTCCAATATTCTTATTAATTTACAAACCCATATACAATACATATACAATTATTCACAAATAAAGCTAAGGACTCAATAGTAAACAATGGGTACTAAGTTATTGTTTCATAAAATTGTTTTTACAACAATAATTATTTTATTTCTAAATGTGTTAAGCTCTTATACTGTAACTGTTAGAAAGAATACAAACAGGATATGACTATATGAAAAGAATATCTCCATAAACTAAAACTTTCTTCCTTCTTATCAGCGTTTGATCAGAACGACAAACATTTTTCAAATAACTGCGTTGGAATGTAATGATTTGGATAAAGCCTTTTCTACATTTTCATTATGTTTATTAAAACCAATAAATCGGACCTTAAAGGAAGTAAGTGTTCGTGTCATCTTACATCAACCGCCCGTGACGAAATCAACGGTATGTCACAAAATCTTTGAGAATGAGTGTAGTCTCATTTTAGTAACGTCATGTAAAAACAATTTTCTCACCAAACGAAAATACATTCAAGAGAGTAACATAATTCATTTTCTCTATACACGGAGGGAATTAATTTCTAAAATGGAAGTAGAATTTACTTGAATCAAGAAATCGTAGAACCGTTCTCGTCCAAACAGAATTTTAATTGATTTATGCATTTGCTTTTCTTGATCCAAGAATCACTTAAACCAAATAAACTAACGAAATACTTCTTAAATCAAACCATAATTGTTAGAACTTCTGGGGTTCAAGCAGAAGTTTTTCCTAGAACTCAAAAAAAAATACTAGACCTTGAAAAAAAGGTAAGATATTTTTTCTGGCGTCTAGAAATAGCTTTTTGAACTTTCTTTTCTTTCCTGTTCAATCGAGATAACAATTCCAATGAAATTTGAATTATGTTATGTTAATTGTTTTTATTTATCCACGTCACCTCTCACCCTCACACACCTGCGTTGATATTTTTAATGTTTATTTTTATGTGACTTTTTCTTATAATTTATAATTTGACATTTATACACAAACACTCTAACACCTTAACATAACTTGAAACACAAGGCTAGCGTAGCAACATGCGCACCGTTCCTTACTTCTAGCCAATTGTATACTTTTTATGTCGTATATGGACCAAAACGCAGACTGTTACGTTACATTCGTACGTACATTTGAACATAAATTGCTCTGAAAAGACATGGAATTGAGTACTTTAGATATATGTATTTGATTCATGCATCTAAAAGTATGATTCTGTAGTACCATTTTCTGTTTATATAAAAATTTTTGTATCCCTTGTTATTTAGGTGCTATGAACGTGTGAGCATGGACTGTTACGTTACATATATTTTGCAGTAGATTTTGAATTTGCCTCACATTGTTGAAAAAGTCTGCTCTTTTGGTGGACTATTTTCAATGTGAAGTTTATAATTTCAAAGCTTTAGAATGAAAGTAATAAATTAAATTTTCATTACACTGAAAAATTTTTTTTTGTGTTCTGTAGAAGTAAAAATGCTCGGACTGTTACGTTACACGAAAGGACTGTTACGTTACCTTTGCGATCTATGTTCGCATAAAAAGTAAAATAAAACATTAAAATGGCTTTAATTGTTTAATTTCACAATATATAGCATTGATTCAGTGGTCTAACGATTAGACGTCCCAAAAACTTGAAGTAATTGACGTTGAATTTGAAGGAACCAACAACACTGTAACTGCACTGTGTGCAAAAATTAGTTCTAAAATTTGGATAATCAGTGTAATTTGGGGTCACTGAGCTCGAATCTGCCATCAGATTTTGGTCAAGACTTCTACGTTTTCAGTTATCGGTAAACTAACTGGTAATTGATACAGCTAAACGCTCTTTACGGCTTTTTTATTTCAAGTCTAAGAGATTTGGTGTCTAAGGAAAAGTTGTTCCTCATGAACTTGTTTCATTTGCACTTAATCCCTCTATAGAGAATGTTATTGAAATTTTCTGAAAAAAATTTACATACCGATACATTTAAAATTATAAAAAACATATCGCCCGTTTTCTGGAAGACTGTCACAACTCAAAAAACCTAAAGTTGGAGAAAAACGCATTTAAAGTTGAAGACGAAAATAAATGAAAGTGTGTCTATATAAACTCTTGTCACAAGCTAAGTTCATTAGATACCTTTATAGGCGGAGAGCCGGCTGTAGAAAAGTTGAGTGTATAAGATTACAGCATGAAATGAATGTCAAATAATAGAGCTCGATTAGCTTAAACACAATATATAGGGTTGCCTTGCCAAAGCCTGTCCTAAATATGGGTTGCCCCCGTTTTTTGGGCCATTTTTTTTTAATAAAAAGTGTATAAGATTGCAGCATGAAATGTATGTCAAATGATAGAGCTCGACGAGCCTAAACACAATATATAGGGTTGCCTTGCCTAAATATGGGTTGCCACCCGTTTTTTGGGTTAAAATTTTTTAGAAAAAAGTTTATGGTTGAAGATTCCAGCTTAAAATGTATGTCAAATGATAGAGCCTGTAGAGCCTAAATATAATATATAGGGTTGCTTTGCCAAATATAGTCCCAAACATGGGTTACCACCTGTTTTTTGGGCCAAGATTTTTCAGAAAAATGTTTATGGTTCAAGATTTCAGCTTGATATGCATGTCAAATGATAGATCTTGATGAGCCTTAAAAAAAATATTTCGAGTAATCTTGTCGAATCCCGTCCCAAATGTGGGTTGCCAACTGTTTTTTGGGCAAATTTTTTTTGAAAAAAAGTTTATGGTTTAAGACCGTAGCTTGAAATGTTTGACAAATGATAGACTTTGATGATCTCTAATAAAATATATAGGGTTGCCTTGCCGATTCCCGTCCCAAATCAGGGTTGCCACCTCTTTTTTGGTCCAATTTTTTTCAGAAAAGTGTTTATGTTTTGAGATTTCAGCTTGAAATGTGTGTCATGTGATAGACCTTGATGATCTCTAATAAAATATATAGGGTTGCCTTGCCGAATCCCGTCTCAAATGTGGGTTGCCAACTTTTTTTGGCCCAAGTTTTTTCAGAAAAATGTTTATGTTTTTAGATTTCAGCTTGAAATGTGTGTCAAATGATAGACCTTCATGATGTCTAATAAAATATATAAGGCTGCTTTGCCGAATCCAGTCCCAAATGTGGGTTGCCACCTGTTTTTTTGGCCCAAGTTTTTTCAGAAAAATGTTTACGGTATGAGATTTCAGCTTGAAATGTGTGTGGTCTTCCAGTAAACGAGCGATATAAAGGAATTGAAAAATTTATTTTTGAATTTTACTACCATATAGATGAGCCTGAGGAAGTTTTGTTGTTAGTTTTTTATGAGGAATATTTTTTCCTAAGACCGTATGAAGAAATTCTCACTCGTTTGACCCGTATGTTAATTTCTTCAGAAAATTTGACTAAAATGTTCCATAAGGGGACTAAAGAGTGGTACTGGAGGGATTATAAAAATGTAAGGCCTTGCTCAGTTTTTCACAAACATCAAAAATCATACATTTAAGGTGAGAAAATCAACATAGCTCTTATAATATTTGATTATCGATTAAATAAGACTGTTACGTTACAAATTGTTTTCGGCGCTGGACACCCACAAAAGTAAATGCACCGCTAATTTTTTATTTTCTTTAGAAAATATACTAAAACTGCTCGAAGAAAATGAGGTCTTTCTCTTTTGTTGACGTGCTAGATTTTTCACCAAAAAACTTTTTGGGATTTTGGACTGTTACGTTACATTAAAAAATGCGGTCGAATTCTTTTTTACACAAAATTGTTGATAACATTTTTTCCTTCAAATATTTTATTTAGTTACTTTCATTAGACTTAACACTATCTCAGAAAAGCGGATAGCAAGTAAAATATAACATATATTGAATACAACGTACCTTTTTGTTTCGTGTTGTATTTTTGTTCATTTTTATTCATCAAGAGGCAGCCAAGAAACAAGTCTAAATTCTCGCAGCAAACAACAAATTTCGGGTTGACATTTGTGTTTCATGATACCTAGGGATATGTATAGCCAGAAAATAATGAAGAACCCGCGAAATTTAAATAAAAAAAAATATTCTCCGTAGTTTACTTTTTTGCGTTTTGGTCCATATGTATAATGCAGATGACAAAAAAGTAATGTCGAACCATAAGACAATGCAATATATGAAATAAAAAAAAAAACATAAAAATCAAGAAAAAATTATTTGAATTAAGAAAGTTTTAAGTTTGTTTTGACCAAAACTTAGTTCAACTAAAATATAATTGAATCGAATCTCGTTTTCTTGATTATATTTTGAAAAATTGTAGAAAACGCAAGAAATTTCTACTCACTACTGATTAAAACTCAAGCAGATAATACTTGTATCAAATAAATAGTTCTTAATATTAGCAAATTCGAATATTTCGAGCATAAAAAGTAACTAACATTATACCTACTTCTTAATAGAAGAAATTATAGTTTGTGTAGCTGCAAAGTGTAATTTATGTGAGTCAAGAAAGCGTTTCTATAATCTAAGTAAAAATTAATCAATACAATTAGAACAAGATTAAATTGAAACCAATTTGTTTGTTTTGGGATTTTCTTAGTTTGAGAAACGAAATGGATTGATTTAGAAAATATCATTCTCTCCGTGTACAATTTTTTCAGTAAACTATCCAGTCAAGAGATATTTTTCCTATACCAAAATGAACCTAACAATATTTTTTTATAGTCAGAGCTTTTGTAAATAAATCCTCATGTATTAAATATATGTATGTAAATAGAGTGTCTCCTTTTTATAAAACAAAAAATATTTGGGAATTCGGACAAACAACTAACCAGTACGAAAGCTTCAAAACCAACGCATGTACAAGAATTTTAAAAAACGAGGATTTATGAATTTGTGTTTTTTTGCACGATCCTTATTTTTTGACATTGACAAAATGCACAATATTTTTCTAATCAATTAAGTAGTCAGCGCAATGTCATCGATCTGCTTGAAATTTGCAGGTTGTTGTCATTGAAACTTTTTATGTTGAAATTAAAAACAAGAAACTTTTAAAGGACATTGTTGCTTTAATTGGTGTTGACACACACAGTACTACAGATGAAGCTTAGTAAAATAATTAAAAATAATTGTCCGTTCCGATACACTTCAAAAAAAAAAAAAAAAACTAACATTTCGTGGATTTATTATAGGTTAGATTCAAAGTTTGGAAGAGAGCCAACGGTTACAAACCTTTTGTAATTGATGTATATTTTGACATGTGCAGTTTTTTTGCTGGAAAAGATAATTTAGCATTTCAATGGGCCTACAATATTACTCAACCATATACCAACATTAACCATACTTGTCCATATTACGTAAGTTCCGTTTGAAATTGATTTATTATATATTATTAATCATCTCTATTGAAAATTTTAGTCGGATATGATTCTTGATAAGCTACCTGTAATGAACATAAACTTGCCTTCAGTATTTTAAGAAGGTTTGCAAACCTTGGCTGTGAGTCTGTGAATTATTTATAGCCGAGAAGTTGTATATTTCCACATAATATTGTTTAACATGTCTACCTATATATATAAATCTAATGAGTATATAAATTTCAAGATAAAAAAAATCAACTCTTAAAGTTCAACAAGGTTCTATTTCACCAATACCATTACCAAGAGATATTTTTCCTATACCAAAATGAACCTAACAATATTTTTTTATAGTCAGAGCTTTTGTAAATAAATCCTCATGTATTAAATATATGTATGTAAATAGAGTGTCTCCTTTTTATAAAACAAAAAATATTTGGGAATTCGGACAAACAACTAACCAGTACGAAAGCTTCAAAACCAACGCATGTACAAGAATTTTAAAAAACGAGGATTTATGAATTTGTGTTTTTTTGCACGATCCTTATTTTTTGACATTGACAAAATGCACAATATTTTTCTAATCAATTAAGTAGTCAGCGCAATGTCATCGATTTGCTAGAAATTTGCAGGTTATTGTCATTGAAACTTTTTATGTTGAAATTAAAAACAAGAAACTTTTAAAGGACATTGTTGCTTTAATTGGTGTTGACACACACAGTACTACAGATGAAGCTTAGTAAAATAATTAAAAATAATTGTCCGTTCCGATACACTTCAAAAAAAAAAAAAAAAACTAACATTTCGTGGATTTATTATAGGTTAGATTCAAAGTTTGGAAGAGAGCCAACGGTTACAAACCTTTTGTAATTGATGTATATTTTGACATGTGCAGTTTTTTTGCTGGAAAAGATAATTTAGCATTTCAATGGGCCTACAATATTACTCAACCATATACCAACATTAACCATACTTGTCCATATTACGTAAGTTCCGTTTGAAATTGATTTATTATATATAACTAATCATCTCTATTGAAAATTTTAGTCGGATATGATTCTTGATAAGCTACCTGTAATGAACATAAAATTGCCTTCAGTATTTTAAGAAGGTTTGCAAACCTTGGCTGTGAGTCTGTGAATTATTTATAGCCGAGAAGTTGTATATTTCCACATAATATTGTTTAACATGTCTACCTATATATATAAATCTAATGAGTATATAAATTTCAAGATAAAAAAAATCAACTCTTAAAGTTCAACAAGGTTCTATTTCACCAATACCATTAGAATATAAAACAATTTACTAAAGTACTTAATTATTTTAAAAGGTTTTCATGACTCTTAAAACTCTAATGCTAACGTTTGTATTAGTATTATGTCTTATTTTATAGCCTTAGTATAAACATATACTGCAAATTATGTCTTAACTTTACATGTAATCATATTAATTGTGCAACTCCAGACTAAGTCTTATAGCCCTAATATAAAAATAAATTGAAATTGAATTGAAACAATTACAATCACTGCGTACTAGGACCTCGCCGGATTGTTTGTCACCATACAATATACTACTTTTCAACAACATCCACATACATTTTAAGCATACTTCTTGGTTTGTTATAAGCGTAAACTTTCAAATCTATACGATACCTTCCATCTGGGAATACTGAAGGTAATGGTATATTCATAAAGGGTACATTTGCGGCAATGATATCATGCTAAAATATTGATAATAAGTTATATTTAATAAATTGTATTTAAGCATGATCTTACATTATATGGACAGGAATGATTGATATTGCTATAGGGCATCCATATATTGTAGAACCAATCAAAAACCGGATTCTTTTTACCATCCAAATATTTGCAACAATCCAAATGTACATCGATTCCAAACGGCTTGTAACCATTACCTTTTTTCAAAACTCTGAACATAAGCTAAAAAGAAAATTTCTTAATACAGATAAATGTTGCTTTTTTTATTTGTTAGTTGATTTAAAGCTTCAAGCTTAATAGCTAAAAGTACTACAGGCCATAGTAGCTGAAGTCTCACTAAAATTGATTTGCATTACAAAACATAAAGCTATTTGAATGCAACTGAAATGATGCACTGTTTTAAAAATATCTACATCATACTTCCTTTTGTACTCATAAGAAAGTAGTTTGAAATTGTTCCTTCAAATAAATTACTACGTACTATACATACCGTTGACTTTGTGACTGGAATCTTATATAAAATGACGTGAAAGTAGAGTAGTTTTAGCGTGCGATTTATTGGCTTCAGCGAGCATACATAAAATGAGGCGAATGTCTTATCCAAATCGATGCATTCGATCGCCGTCAGCTGGACAGTGTTCAATGATTTTCCTAACTGCTAAAATTAAAGATGATATTTAAGATCAAAACAATAAGCAGTAACATAAAACTTTCCTTCCTTCCAGCAAATACAGTATAATAAGTTAAAGTACATGACAATGCTATGAGTGTCACAGCAAATATAAACTTTTCAAACTGTAATTTCGAGCCCATCGCTAACTTCTGCGAGATTTATTTGCAAATGAAAAGTTGAATAATTCGAAAACATATATTTTGGTTAAGTAATATTATATTAATAAATATATACAGAATAATTAAAATATAATCCACGGGCATTTATTAAATAACGGAAGAATATACAGTTTATTATAAACTGTACTGATTAAAATCTTCAACGCAGAACGTTCTGTACACTGCACACTGGTCGGAAATGTGAAAATGTTGAGATAAATTAGAAAAACGTAGTTATAGAGTTCTAATTTGTCACATTTAATAGTAATGTCATATATAAGAATAAAAAAAATTTCACAAAAATCTGACCACGCCCACCAAAACCGCCTATATAACCCAGTATTTAGAACAACTACATTTTATATAAAAAGATTGACTTCTCTTAAGTAAAGTCATGTACAAGTATGCAAGTTTTGTATTTACTTCCCTGAATTACATATGTATTGTATATGGCTATATTTGATGACATAGAAATTTATAATTGTTTATTCAAAGATGTTTACAAAAATCATTTAACTATTTTCAACTTCCAACTAAAATGAAAATAGATTCGAAGTCTGCCGTAGTAGATTTTTTTTTCTATATCGGGTATGAAAATCTTTTATTCTAAAAGAAAAAATCCATCGGCAGTATCGTTTTATTTTGATTTGACCTTCTATTTAAAAAGTGACTTTAAAGTAGTGGATTCGATGAGTCCATTGCTCGATCAAACATATCCGTCATATTAATAATTTGGCTGTTTTGTCGGGAATCCGCACATCCAGCACCAGCAACAATTTCGTGATAGGTGAATCTAGCATAGAGGAAGTGGAAAACTTACTTGGGTAACATAATAACCCCAGACGGCTGTACCAATAAGAAGAGCCATGTCAGAATCAATAAAGCGAAAAAGATACCATCGCTCAGTTTCATACTGCCATTAACCAATATTCACTTTTTTCAATTTTAATTTTTGCATAACAACTAAAATCTAATAGCAATAATTATAGACTTTACAATATAAAATTATAATTTATATGAAAAAGTTAAGTGCAAATAATTGTCAAAATAAGAAAAAGAAGAATCCACTTAACAATTAAAATTAATTATTTTAAATAAAAGAAAACAATTTTGAAAATGTGGAAAAAAAAATGCAATTAACAATATGAAAATTAAACCATGGTAATAAAAACGTTTTCAATAAAGGAGTATTTAAAAGTCAAAAGCGTAATTGAAAAAAATTGTTTTTTACTCTTTCGCGTCTTCGGCCAGAAGCGTCACTTCACCAAAGCCTTGGGGGGGTGCAAGAATTATAATTTCACCACTATAAGATGGTTTTATTGAATTGTTGTATTGAATAATACCTAGTATCAGATCCTTGGGGGAGACCAATGCCCTCCCCAGTCCTACCGAATAGACGCCACTGCCTTCGGCACTCAATTGATGTTTAAATGGCATCAGTTATTCTGAGCAGCCGCAGTGTAATTGTAATAGTAACAAACTGTACGTAGATGATTGCATTATGTGTACGTATACTGCGCGTACAACATGTAACACGGATAATACGATCTGATGAAAAAGTATCATTTGATTGACAAGCATAAATTGTAGGCTAAGCTCTAGTCATATGAAGTAGTAATTAATTAGCAAGACTTCTCAAGTACTACATGGTTCAAAAAATCGCAGGTAAAATAATGAAAACACAAACTTTTTGATAAAAATCTATTTTATCATCAACATATTTAGTTCCTTTCGAGGAAGATACGCTTCATCCAACGATCCTTCAACATTTCGATACCTTTTTTATAGTAGTCGACGTCGAGGCTATCAAAATAGGCATCAGTTTCAAACTCGACCTCCTCATTTGAGTAAAATCTCTTTCCCTGCAGCGATCTTTTCAAGTTTGGAAACAGATAATACTTAGTCGCTGGGGGCCAAGTCTGGAGAATAGGGTGGGTGGGGCAGCAATTCGTATCGCAATTCGTTCAATTTTGTCATTACTTTGAATCACCGACACGATGTTGCTTTTGATCAATTGTCAGTAAACGCAGCACCTATCGCGCGCACATCCTTTTCATTTCGAAATGCTCATGCAAAATATTGAAAATACTGCCGAGCGACAACGTCATTATGGCTGCTAGCTCTCTTTCTCTCTCTTGATGTTTTCTGATGTGGGAGCCTAATTTGGCCGGCCCGAACGTTAAGTTTATAATTTCACATAACATCCCCTTCACATACAGTTTTTCAAATTTTGATGCTAAATCAGGTGAGCACGGTGAATGATTCAACTCAAAAACTTAACAACGTGCCAAAAATTGACGAACAGTCAACAATGTCTGACTTGGTACATTGTCGTGTAACAAACACAAGTCCACAGGATCGCGATATTCTGGTCGCATACGACGAGTTCTGACTATCAAATGAAGTATGAATTACGTCGAAATAGAAAGCATCAGTAATTGTGCGGACAGTTGGGACGAATTTGCGGTGGATGATGCCTTAGTTATTGGAATGATGAAACTACTCTGGTTTTCATTTTCAAGGCTTCTTCCGTCAGCGATTGTGTCGCCTTATAAAAATTGCTTATGCCACTCCAAAGTCTTTGACCATGCTAGATCGTGATCATCCTCTTACATTTCTTACATAATTTAGAACGTTTCTGTGGCTGTTGAGCCAAGTTTTAAGTGAATTGAAGAGTATTGTACCATAATTATATTTTTACACGAGATCGAATAAGACTGATGAATGCAATGTCATGAAGTTGAAATAATATGTGAATTAATTGCAATAATAAGTTTAGGGTTCATTCAAAATAGTCTAAGCTTTAAAATGATGTAAAACTCCAAAATAAGTCCAAGAGCTTAATTACCCATAAAATAGAACAACAACAACAGTAAACTAAAACGTGCCAGGAAATGAAAAATTACACAGATGACAACACAGCAGTTAATAAAGTATTTCTTTTATTTTTGCTTTTATTTTTGAATGTACATATTCATATTTCATTAATTGTGCATTATGTATTACTCATTTGAAATTTTTAAAGCAAAGCAATAAAGTAATTAGCTCGAAACTTTAGTCGTGCGTAATTTGAATTGTTTAATGCGAATAAATATACAAACATACATATGTAGGTAAGTTCAGTTTACGAAGAATAGAAAATAGGAGCGCCTAGCGGCTTACTTTCTACGGCGCCCCAAGGCGAGGTATTTCTGATATCAACTCTACTTGATATGTTTTCAAATCTATTTATCATTTTAATCTATTTGCGAACAACATCCACATCAGTTTAACCAAATTATTACAATATCTAAGAATAACTTGGACTAGCTCTGTACAAAAAGTTATCGGATTTTGACAAGAGGGCGTGAAACCTATCATACCATCCGAAATTTAAAAATGCTTTACTCAATGAATTATTTGGGGAATGATTTTAAAATTGATACAAAAAGCAGGAAAATGTGGGCGTTGCACCCATGCAATATAGAAATATTATAAAGGTACATATATGTTTATAGTAATATATCTAGTTTACTGCTAATAATTATAGTTTAATAAATAAAACAGGAAATTTCAATGCAGTGTGCGAACTGTGAGTTTCGGCCCGATCGAAGATGACACCTTTTGTAGTTAACATAATTAATGTTGGTAAAAGGTTATTTACTCATTCGAATTAAATGAAAATGTTATTAAAAACACATTATGTTAAGTCACACTCCAATATTCTTTTTAATTTACAAACCCATACATGTTTTTTTAAAATTATGTGTATATAAAGATATTGAAGAAACCGAACACAATTATTCACAAATAAAGCTAAGGACACAATAGCAAACAATGGGTACTAAGTTATGGTTTCATAAAATATTTTTTACAACAATAATTCTTTTATTTCTAAATGTGTTAAGCTCTAATACAGCAACTGTAAGAGAGAATGCAATTAGGGTATGAATATATGAAAATAATATCTGCATAAGCTAACACTTTCTTCCTTTACTTTAGCCTTTAGTCAGAACGAAAAACACTTTTCAAATAACTGCGTTAGAATGTCATGATTTGGATAAAACTTTTGCTACATTTCATTATGTTCAATAAAACCAATAAATCGAACCCTAAAAGAATTAAGTGTTCGTGTAATTTTACCAGCGCCCATGACGAAAGCCACGGTATGTAACAAAATCTTTGATTATGATAAGAATGAGTGTAGTCTGATTTTAGTGACGTCATATAAAAATTTTTTTTTTTGTTCCTATACACCACAAAAAAATTATACATCTAACATTTCGTATACTTTTTATAGATTAGAGTCAAAGTTTGGAAGAGAGCCAACGGTTACAAACCTTTTGTAATTGATATAAATTTTGATGTGTGCAAATTTTTTGCTGGAAAAGGAAATATAGTAGTTGACTGGCTTTACGATTATGTTCTGCCATATTCCAATATTAATCATACTTGCCCATATTACGTAAGTTTCATTTGAAGTAGATTTATTTGATATAATTAATCATCTCTATGCAAAATTTTAGTCGGATTTGATTGTTGATAAGCTACCCATAATGAACATGAAATTGCCTTCAGTATTTCCAGAAGGTATGTACCGTGTCGACGTAACAGCTTCTACTTACAATATACCAAGAGCTTTGTTCAGAGCATTTGTAAAAATGGAAGAAAATGAGTATTTGTTATAGAATTTTATTTAAATATCCCCATAAATGTTTTTCTATGTTGAAAATAAAAGTACATTGCTTCAGAAGTTAAAGTGTGAATTTCTCTCCTGACTCAAAGGAAGTTGTACCCAAAAAAACAAGAAATGCAATCAGGAATTACATAACATACAAATTAGCGGAATCGAAAAAGAGCAAACTTTTTTATTAAGTACGGTTAAATAATAATTCCAAATCTTCTAATTTATTATCGAAAAATGAATTTTCTGCGAAAAAGTCGGGTTTGATCTTGGTAATAATGAAAAAATAAACAAAAACATGTGAGCAGCTCACACTCGGTAGAAGTGAAACTGCGAAAGAATGAGACGAAAATGTTTTATTAAAATGATAAAAGTTGACGGGATCTAGAATAGGTACAGCAAGGCTTTGGTAGTTAATCAGTGAATTACTTAAAAAAATTTAAGAAATAGCAAATCTCTCCACGCTTATCTCCCAGCTTTTGATTAACCAATCTTGAAGCTGATTATTTAAGTGCACTCAGCTCGATGAGTATGTACTTCGATTTGTTATATCATTCATAGATGTAGATATTATAGATCATTTTAATAAACATTTTCGTCGCATTCTATTGCAGTTTAGTTTTCTGAAGGTTTTTTTCTTTTTGTTATATTTAATTTAGTTTATTTCTTTTTGTTTTTTAATTGCATTTACGTCCACGCAATAATTCTAAAATAAGCTTAAGTATAACATCCAGTATAAGATCAAAATCAATATTTATTTCTATCAGCTCTTCCTTGACAAATGCTAAAACTTTTTGGTTTCAATAAAAGCTGACTTCGACATGGTTATAACTTAAGATTGTTTTTTCAGATTTTCGAGCTCGTTGTGAATGCATTTGGTGTAATCAATTTAATTTGCGTCAAACGGATAGGTTTCACATGTTCTTAACGCATTTTTGCTTGGAACTATCCAAAACTAGCTTTAAAATTAAATAAAAGTTTTCTTTGGTAACCGTACCTTGTTCCTTCGTTATCTAGTACTTTTCGCCATTGTCTAATATTATTTTTATATTCGGTTTTGATTCCTTTAAACATGCACATGAAATAATTTTTTTTTTTTTGTTTGTTCTTCTATCAATACACTTTTAAATGTTGTTTATTTTTCCTATAGAAATCCTAAAAATGCTGAAAATTTCTTGCTTAGAAACGTCCACTTTCTAAAGCACCTGATAGAGTAGTAATCAGTAAATCCATTAAACGTTGTTACAGTTTTTTAGTGGAAGTATTACCTTTTCAAATCATACATAACTAACAGATGCGTAATGTCTTAAGCTATCCGATGCCATAAGAATCACGAATATCATTTTGTATGAGATACGTAAGTATATATATTTCGCTTCTGAGGGCAATTTTGGTGTTGTAGTGCAATTCTACAAAAATTGTACTCAAACCACAAAATCGCAATTTTCACTGACCTCGATGACTGTAAGTGACCCTTTATGACTCGAGGTGAACCGCCTCAACGAGGAAACACTTTAGGAGTAACTACCTCCGAAATACTCCAAAGGACAAGGAAAATATCCTAACAGCAACAAATTCCGCAAATTGCTCAGAACACACTAAGTGGTTAAATATTAAAAATTACCACTAAAATGTTCACTACACCACTGTAGTTAAAAATCAATAGAAACAAAAAAAGCCACCCTAAGTGATGATCAAAATCCATTTTAGACCTTTGCCTATCGATTGAAAAAAAAAAAAACAGTTTTTCTTTACTACATTTTAACGCAAGTGGCGCAAGCCACTCACTGCTTAATGAATGCTGAATGCAGTGAGTGTGAGCTTCACACGCATTCGCATGAGACCAGAGCTACCCAGCAGGCAATTGTAAAATACGTTTTCGATAGGAAATTTGACGTAAAATACGATGGTAATATCAAAAATTTGATACAGGGTAGGGGAAATTCTTAAAAATTAATTTAATTGTTTATAACAATATTAATTTATTGATAATTTTTAAAATAAATATTTTTTTATCAAAGATAATTTTCTTAACTTTAAAATGACATTTCAATCAATTTTCTAGCTTTAACAGAACTAGAGTTATGAATTTTTGAAAGTGAGCTTCGAAGCCAAAAATCACGAAATTCTCAAAAATTGAATTCGCTCTATTTTGAAAAAACAAAATTTTTTTTAAAAATCCTCGAATTCGTATCTCTTCTTTTTTGTTACAGAACCCATAAAAAAAATTTCAGCCAAATCAAAAATGTGTCGGTCAATTTTTGTCAAAATTCGTTCGGTTTGTAAAAGACTGTCCCATATACCACATCAAAAGTAGAAAAATGATTGGAAGTAAAAAACGGTGTGCATATTGCCACGTTGCTCTTCTGTTTCATGATAAGAGCCGCTGAAAGCAACAGTGTATAAGTCACATTTATGTAAGTAGTTTTGAGAAAATTGGATGTCTGCGTTTTGGTATAGCAAAAAATCAGTGCATTTCTTTTTGTCAAAGTTTCAACACTTTTGGAAAGACAATTGTTCAAAATTTAATTATTTGTAAAAATTATTATAATTTTTGAAAAGGTAAGTGCTTGAATTAAGCTTCAAATTGGAATAACATTCTTCCAATTTTTATTTCAAAGAAATCAGCGACAAAGTGGTATAAGTCAGTGAGTTATACCACTTTTCCTTAAAAATTTTGGCCTTTAAAGCACAGCACAACCTAATAACCACTTAACTATTCATTCCTATATTCATTTAGTCCTTTGAATATGTTAATTAAATTAAAATATCTATTTCATAAATCATTTTTAATTAAAAAACAAAATTTTTTTTCATCCAAAAAATACTAAAACAAAAAGCCAAAACTTAATGATGCTCTCTAGCAGCCATATAGCCAACTAAACTTTTAAAATTTTGTCTAATGATAATTACTGACGTAACAAGTTAGAAAACGGGTAAAACTCATTTTTCGAAAATTTTGAGATATACCACTTTTGTTAAGGTGATGGCAGAGTGTTGTGTATTCAATGTAAAATTATAATTTAAAAGAACGTCACAAAAAATAAATACTAAAAATATCAACTCAAGTGCAAGGGAGAAGTGACGCGGATAAAAAAAAATTAACTCAGAGTTTCACGGCGTAAAATTTCATTTTTTCCAAGTACTTCTATGACCTCTGCTAAGGCAAGCGCTTTTAGAAGGACTGTTTTATCGGAACATTTCATACAAAAAAGGAAGTAAGTTTGAAAGGAGGTGGCAAGGCCTTAAACTTACCAAAGAAGGCCTGATAGAAGCACTGCTAGCTCCTCCCCTTGCCTATTGGGTACTTACAGACTCAACACAAAGAGAATAATTAATATTATTATAATATAATAATTATAATAAAATAATTATTTTTTCTCTTTGTGCCAACCAATAAGCTGACGGAGATATCATTTCCGAATACAGCCCGAGCGTGAGTACTGGCGAAAGCAGCGAGCGATGAAAGAGTGCGACTTTTCCATACCCATAGAATAAAACAACAACAACAGTAAACTAAAACGTGCCAGGAAATGGAAAATTCCACAGATGACAGCATAGCAGTTCATAAAGTATTTCTTTTATTTTCGAATATATATATTACATTAATTTTGCATTATGTATTACTCCATAGCGCCCCAGGGCGAAGAACATTAGTACTTCGCCCTGGGGCGAATCTGTTTGCGAACAAAATCCACATTAGTTTAAAAAATGCAAATTTATTAAGCCATTGTCTGTCTGAGTACGCCTTGGAAAAAAAGCCCTTTGGATTGAAAATGGACGAAATGGGTCAATATAGACGCCTATGAAAGATTTATTTGATATAATAGTTTAACCAAATTTTTGCAGCAATCTCTAAGAATTACTTGGACAAGCTCTGTACAAAAGGTATGGAATTTTGACAAGAAGGCGTGAAACCTATCATACCGTCCAAAATTTTAAAATGCTTTGTTGAATGAATTATTTGGGGAATGATTTCAAATTTCACACAAAAAGCAGTAAGAATTCGGAAATGCTCTGGAGAAGAAGTGAGTTTCAACATGTGGGCGTTGCACCCATGCAATATAGAAATATTATAAAGGTGTATATTGATTATAATATATGTAGTTTTCTGCTAATAATTATAATTTAATAAATAAAAAAGGAAATTTCAATGCAGTGTGCGACCTGTGAGTTTCGGTCCGATCGAAGATGAAGGTTATTTACTCATTCGAATTAAATGAAAATGTAATTAAAACCACATTAAGTTAAGTCACACTCCAATATTCTTTTTAATTTACAGTCCATAAATGTTTTTTTTTTTAAATTATATGTATATAAAGATATTGAAGAAACCGAACACAATTATTCACAAATAAAGCTAAGGACACAATAGTAAACAATGGGTACTAAGTTATGGTTTCATAAAATTGTTTTTACAACAATAATTCTTTTATTTCTAAATGTGTTAAGCTCTAATACAGCAACTGTAAGAGAGAATGCAATTAGGGTATGAATATATGAAAATAATATCTGCATAAGCTAACACTTTCTTCCTTTACTTTAGCCTTTAGTCAGAACGAAAAACACTTTTCAAATAACTTCGTTGGAGTGTCACGAATTGGACAAAACTTTTGTTACATTTGAAATATGTTCGTTAAAACCAATAAACCGAACCTTAAAGGAATTAAGTTTTCGTGTAATTTTACCAGCGCCCGTTACGAAAGCCACGGTATGTAACAAAATCTTTGATTATAATAAGAATGAGTGTCGTCTGATTTTAGTAACGTCACATAAAGATATTTTGTTTTGTTACGGCACACTACAGCTAACATTTCGTATACTTATTATAGGCTAGATTCAAAATTTGGAAGAGAGCCAACGGTTACAAACCTTTTGTAATTGATGTAAGTTTTGATGTTTGCAAGTTTTTTGCTGGAAAAAATAATATAGCAGTTGACTGGCTTTACAATTATATTCTGCCATATACCAATATTAATCATACTTGCCCATATTACGTAAGTTTCATTTGAACTTGATTTATTTGATATAACTAATGATCTCTATACAAAATTTTAGTCGGATATGATTGTTGATAAGGTACCTATAATGAACATGAAATTACCTTCAGTATTTCCAGAAGGTTTGTACCGCGCCGACATAACAGTTTCTACTTACAATATACCAAGAGCTGTGGTTAAAGTATTTGTAAAAATGGAAGAAAATGAGTATTTGTTATAGAATTTTATTTAAATATCCTCATAAATGTTTTTCTATGTTGAAAATAAAAGTCCGTTGATTAAGAGATAAAAGTGTGAATTTCTCTCCTAACTGAGAGGAGTTTGTACCCAAAGAAATTACAAATTACTAAGGCTGTGAAACGATCCGAACTTGTGCGAACAAACTCAAAACTCACGAGCTTTTCACAAAATTGCAACACCGAACCAAGTTCGTTTGGTTCGACTCAACTCAATTTGTTTAGTTCGGTCTGTTCGCTCAGAATTTGTTATTTTGCTTCTGTTTGTGCCTGCGTACAATCATTCGAAGAAAAGGTAAAATTGAAAAAAACTCTCAGCACAAACTTACTTTCAGAGCAATCTACTTAACCGAATTTAAAGAATTTTTAATTAAAAGTTTATTAAACTGAATATTTTTTTTTGTTTAATATTTTTTGTATTTTCATTTCTTCACAACTCTGCAATTTCGTCCACACGTTCCCTAAGAAGGTTAGCTCTTTCGGCTCTAACTGCATATCCGCAAATTGAGAAAATACACTCGCTGGTAGTTTGAGTTTCGGGAATTTGCAAAATTGACTTAGACCCTGTTAAAGACCGTTTTCGACCCATTTTCGGAAAATTTTTTTTGCTTCAAATGATTTTTAACTACAGTGTTGTAGTGTTAATTTTAGAGTAGACATTTTTAATATTTGACCAAATAGTGTGTCCTGAGCGATTTGCGGAAGGATATTTTCCTTGTCCCTTGGAGTATCCCGAAGGTTGTCACTACGTAAGTGACTACTCATCGTGGCGGTTCACCCTGCGTCAATTTAGATCACGAGGTGAGGGATAAACGCGATTTTGTGGTTTGCGTGCGATTTTTTAAGAATTGCATTATTACACCTATAGACCACGTTGGTGCAAAAACTTATGGCACCTAATTACGTTTTGCGGTGCGTGCGAGTTTTTGCACGCACGCACCGTGCGAGTTTTTGTGGCACCGTACACTTTGAAACCAATACGTTTTTCTAGGGTTTAACCAATTTCTGTACCAAATTCCATCAAACATCGGTCCATTAGTTTAGCAGTGAAAACGTTTTTTTCATATGAAGGGTGTGGCACCGCTCACTTAACACAAATATCTTTCTTATTAAATTGAAGTTAACCATTTAATGGGAAGTTTGACGATAATTTTTTATAGTTTTCTCGTGATTTTCATGTCATCTCATTTGCCACATTGATTTTAAAGTGCTGATAATATGCAAATAACAATATAAGTTAATGAATGACTTAAAATTTTTATAACGTTTTATGCTTACGAAATTGTATTTCACTTATTATCCGTTGCTTACTTTATATTATAAATCTATCACAAAAAAAAGTTTACCGGTCACTAGCCAGTTTGGTAGCTTTGCTCAAAAAATATTTTCAACGCAATGTGCTTATAAGTTTTTGGTTAAAGTAGATGTTTCCGTTTTGATTTTTTCGATAGCTCTGCCATTTGATGTCCGATCTTATAATATTGTTAAGATTCCGATGAACTCTAGGTACGAAACGTAGTGTCGTTATCTAATAAAATGAAGAGAATGTTCTGAGGTAAGCTTTCAAACTGTCTGTTGACCGGAGACCATTTTCATTTGAATGAAGCCTAGTGTACACTGTACAGTGTACAAAACGTTCTGCATTTAAGATTTTAATCAGTACGAACTATAGCTAAACTGTATAGCTTTTAATTTTAAAATAAATGCCTATGGAATATTTTTTAATTGTTCTGCATTCATGCGATCAGTTATAAACATACCAAATCATAATTAAATTTTAATTTTCCGCATCATTTTATTTGATGTTCGCAATTCAAATTCACAGAAGTTAACGATGGGCTCGAAGATACAGTTTGTAAAATTTATATTTGCTATGACACTCATAGCATTGTCATTAAATTTAACTTATTTTACCGTACTTGCTAGAAGAAAGGAAAGTTTTATATACATATGTAGCTGCATGAAAATATTACTTTGATCCTAAATGCATTCCTTAATTTTTGCAGTTGGTAAAATCATCGAACTCTATACAAATAACGGCGTTCGAATGCATTACTTTGGATAAAACATTCTCCACATTTACTGTATGCTCGTTGAAGCCAATGAATCGAACGCTAAAACTACTCAGTGTTCACCTTATTTTACATCAGACACCAATCACGAACTCAACGGTATGTTACACAGTAATTTACTTATATATTACCTGTACTAAAAGTAGCAGGATTGACATATTTTTAAAATAGTACATACTTCACATGAGCCTTCTTCTAATATAAGCCAATAATACTAATAATAAAGTTAAGCTACTACAGCTATTAGTCTGCTTAGCTACTAAGCTTGAAACTTTAAATCAAGTAACAAAAAAAGAAACCAACATCTAATGATATTAAGAATTTTGTTTTTTAGTTCAGTTTCAAAGTTTTGAAGAAAGGTAATGATTACAAACCGTTTGGTATCGATGTATACTTGGACTCTTGCAAATATTTGGGTGGCAAAAAAAATCCAGTATTTGATTGGTTTTACAATATATGGCGGCCCTATTCCAATATCAATCATTCCTGTCCATATTCTGTAAGATTTTACTTAAATATAATTTATAAAATAAAATAATTTATCAATATTTTAGAATGATATCATTGTCGATAATGTACCCGTAATGAATATACCATTGCCGTCAGTATTTCCAGATGGCAGGTATCGTATAGACTTAAAAGTTTACTTTTACAACATACCTATAGCTCTGTTTAAATTGTATGTGGATGTTGTAGAAAAATAGTATTGTGATGAAAATAATAAAGTTAAATAAAACTTACTTCAAAAGAATATGTTATTTGTATGTCTTTTTCTGTGTTTTTATTTTATTTTTATTTGTTTCATAATCACAGGATTTCTACAAAAATTCATTGAGAAAAAAAAAATTATTTTAATTATGTAACAATCTACAGGACATATGCAATTGTAATAGATTAGGGGTTCTTAAACTTATGTAGTCCGCGGACCCCTTATCGAGTTAAATTTCTTTGTGCGGACCCCATCCCAACTCTAGACATTTGACGTCGTTCTAAGCATAATTTCTGACTCAATAATGACAAAGACACACAGGCTTGCCAACCGATGTCAAACTCAACCAGACATAAAATGTCCGGTTATCTGACGAGGTTAAGGAACAAAGAATTTTTATTTTGCTTTAATTTTTCCGGTCTTATTTTAAAGGTCTTTTCAACACTATGTATGTTATGTATGTCCAGTTTTTGAAGATCCAAAAGTTTAAAAGCATGCAGACACTACTTTCTAATAAATATTGATACTTATACCATATATCTCTCTGCATTTTAACAAATCTTGCGCATTTATAGAGGCAAACATTTTTTATTAGGATTTTCATGTAATAAAAATACAAAATGAATAAAAATTGGGGCAATGTAACAGAATTAAAAAAGTTCCAAGTCAAAATATGTACATTAAACTCAGACAAATATTTCTTGGTCAAAATAAAGCCTAGAAAATAATTTGTTTTTTTTTATATCTTTTTCAATAAATAATATAATAATAATAAAGCTCGAAATGAAAATTATTTTTTTGGTGATTATTGGTCATTTTATAAGCGAAATTTGTTATATTTTCTTCTGTAAAAAGCCTGTTCACACAAATAAGTTGTGCGTCATAAGAAATATGTGCAAACGTTTTTGCTTATAACTTCTTTCATAAAAAAAAATTAAATTGTTTTGATCAGGTTAGCTTAGAAAATCATGTCAAATACTATTTCATATCACTTTGCATTCTCATCTATTACTTTGCGAAGACATGAGCAGCAAAATAGAAATGCGTGAAAAAAAATTAAAAATTTTTTTAAATAACCTGCAATATACTTTCAAGAGGATTGCAAGGAATGCTAAAGTTAACATAAATTCGGTATCTTGGGTAATGAAAATTTTTAAAACAGACGTTAGCATGAATAAAAAGCAGGAAACGCTCTGGAAAAAAGGTTGTGGTGACCGTAATATCGCAAAGAAGGTCGTAAAAATGCTGAAGAAAACTTCAAACCTTTCAGGAAAAAAAATCGCTCAGCTAGCAGATTTCTCTGTATCATTTGTTCGGAAAATGAAAGGGGAGGCTAGGCTGGAGATCTACAAAGTTCAGAAAGTGCCAGATCGGAATGCTGAAAACCATTTCGAAGCAATAATACGAGCTCAAAAACTGAGAAAAGATTTTGTGTCCAAATTCGAATGTGGCATTATGGATGTCGAAACGTTCGTCCTTTCCGACATATTTCAGTTTCCTGACCAAGAATTTTATTTTGCCAACGCTAGTGGACATGTCTCAAAAAATTTAAAACACAAAATAAATAAAAAATTTCCCAGAAAATTTCTTGTTTGGTGAGCAATTTACAGTTGTGGTAAAAGAAGCCAAAATTTCGTGACCAGAGGCACAATGAACATCGAAATCTTCATCATGGAATGCTACAGTAAAGCGGCTTTTGAGTGGTACCAGTAAAATAACATTACTTTTGTTCCTAGAGAAGCGAACCCTCCCAATCCACCAACTCCTGCCTATCGAGAGATATTAGGTTCTAGTGAAGAGGCAATTAAACGCAACAAAAGGGACATGTAAGGACACAACTCATTTTAGACGCAAGTGGTGCGCGTCAGGCCAAAAAATCCAAAAATATACCATTAAAGCACTAATAAGAGGTGTCCCAGAGAAAGTGAAAAATTTTACGCTTCAAAATTAATATTTTTTTTTAATATTATTTTCTGCATTTGAATTAAATTCGCATTAAAAAAATATAATCTTTTTGAAAATTGAATCTGTGGTTATTGAGATATATTTATTTTTCAATGCACTCCTTACTTTGTACAAAACGGCATCAAGTTTTGGATGCTCTTATTTGCAAGTGTAGAGTAATCGGATTTTAGGAGTAACTAAAAGTTAGTTAGTTCAGTTTTATTGAACTTTAGTTTCAATAGCAAGGGATAGCCACGAGTATATCTTGCTCTAATATCGATAATTGCTTAGCAATACTAAAGTCGAAGGGATCCCTGATCCAGTCGTTGTCAGAATCATAACAGGGAAAAGAAGAAGAAGAAGAAGATTTTGTTCTATTTCTCTGCGATAAATTTTCTAGTGTCAATTTTGTACGCACTATTAACGTATAAGAAAACTATGGACGATATCGCACGTCCCAACTGTGTTTAGCTCTTAACTTCAACTTTAAATTTATTTGAAGCTGCACCTTTTGAGCCTATCAAATTAAAATTTACAAAAATTGATTACTGTTAGAACAAAAGTAAATGCACAGTTTTTTTTTTTAAATGTGTGCAATCATTCAAAAAGCCATGTCCTTGTAGAATTTTTAATAAATAAGTTGTTTAAATTAAGCGAAAAGTTTGATGATGTAAAATTATTTATATCAAAAGTGTTTCGCGGACCCCTAGAATTGCTTTGCGGACCCGCAGGGGTCCGCGGACCACAGTTTAAGAATCGATGTGATAGATTATAAAACGGAATGATTGGACTCAACAAAATACTTAGCTCTAGGGTTTTCACTACATTTATTCATTATTAATTTGTAAACTGTTTCTTCCACAAACTATTCAAATCACACATGTTATTTCAATATGCTTCAATTCAAAAATGGGTCCTTTTATTATTAAATTAACTTAATGAACTTGCTAAAAAACTAATAGTTTAATTTAATAAAAGAGCCAACTCCAGCAAATTATAAATGTTTGTAGCCGAACCTCTGGACACCGGCGAGTTTAGACCAACGGCCGTAGATTCGTTACAAGTCCGATTATGATCATTTTTGTCATGAACATCCACTTTAACTAAAATGCATGAAATTTTTGTAAAGATTACAAAATAAAAAAAAGTTCTCACTTTTGTCATCTCAAAAACCGCAGCAAAATTTCACATGAAATTACAAAATGTACACATTGCGATCATTTCCATTTACTTAAAACAATAATAAGTAATTTTTATAAATGCGCTTATTTTCATTTACTAAAAAAAATAATTAATTATTACCAATTTTCTAAATATGCCGAAAATGTACTGAAAATTTGGCATATGCACAAAAAATGCGGCTAATGTACCGAATGTACTGAAAACTTCTCGAATGTAATGACGACGATTTTTCAGGATGTTAATGTTCTGAAAATGCCATCACTGCCGTCGGCTTGAACATTATTTGTATTAAAATTTCTGTATTAATCGTGAGATCATAACAAAAACCCCTAGCAGTGCGTAGTCTCTCAGTAATATTAATAATATAACTTATTTTTTGTTTTCTTTAGGAACATATGTATGTATATGTTCATCTATCAAGCTATGTGAAATGCCTTTGAAGACTCCACGCGACTATGGTTTAAATAAGTTTAAGGGCTCAAAATCTATAGAAAGTACTGATAGGGAAATTTCTATAATCAAAGTATTTGGATAACATAAAGCTTTTTTTAATATTCTTTTGCAAAGAGATATTCTTAATTATACAGCTTCAAAAACTAGTTAAGTAAAGTCATGTAAAAATTAAAGGGACAGCTTAATTATTAGCATTATTTTTCGTATGCAAACATTCGTTAGCAAGACCAGGGTGAACGATCACATGTGTTTTCTCACAAATAGGGCGGATAAAGCTTTGTTTTCCCCGGTGATCTAAGAAAATAAACAGGTCACATACGATAAACTTAAAGACTGCAAAATGGTTTTGCTGGTTATTATGTAACAACGACAGTGTTGATGACCAAATACTGTAGTAATAAAAAATGTTTTTCTGATCGCTCTACACAGAGCACAGAATTATTGATTATCTAAAACGACAATTTACATAATAGCGAATATCAAGTGCCAACTTAGCTGATTCTACCCCACGATGTTTACTGTACTGTGTACAGAAAGTTCTGCATTTGAGATTTTAATCAGTACATTTTATAATTTATTCTTTTATTTTTAAATAAATGCTCACGAATTATTTTTTAATCACTTTGTATTTGTGCTGGTTCATTTGATTGGTCAGGTATGAACAAAACAAAACATTTACTTCTTCATATTATTCAATTTAATATTTGCAAATACATAAAGTTCACAGAAGTTAGCGATGGGTTCGACGTTACAGTTTACAAAATTAATATCTACTATGACACTCATAGCATTGTCATTTACTTTAACTTATGTTAGTGTATTTGCTGGAAGGAAAGATCATTTTATATACTTAGCTACATGAATATTTTGGTTTGATCATAAACGTCTTCTTTAATTCTAGCAGTTAGTTAAGTCAACGTACACTATCAAACTCACGGCGATCGAATGCATCGATTTGCATAAACCATACGCCTCATTTTCTGTTTGTTCATTAAAGCCAATAAGTCGCACGCTAAAGCTACTGAGTCTTCACGTCATTTTACATAAATTACCTGTCACGAATTCAACGGTATGTTAAGGAACAATTTAAAATTACATTTTTATAAGTACAAAAGGAATTACGATATAGATATGTATTTTTAAAATACTGCATCATTTCAGTTTTAATCCAATAGCTTAATATTTTCATATAAACTCTCTTCTTAATTATTAAGCTTAAAGCTTTAAGTTAAATAACAAAAAAAAAAACAGCATTTAACCGAATCAAGAAATTTTAGCTTAGGTTCAGAGTTTTGAAAAAAGGTAATGATCAGTGATGGCATTTGGGTTTTGTGAAAATGTACTGAATCGAGACTTCAAATGTACTTTTTAGATCCCGAATGTACTTTTTTGTCTTGAGCACCCAATTTTGCACGAAATTGTTCTAAAATTGACTATCAAAAAAAAAAAAAAAAGGTCCTCACTTTTCCCATCTCTAAAATAGACATGTTTCACATTAAATTAATTACAAAATCTACACATTGCGCGATTATTTTCATTTACTAAGAAAAAAAAACGTAATTAATATAATAGGGTAATGCTATTATATACAGGTAATTACTATAAATCTACTCATTGCGATTATTTTCATTTACTAAAAAACAAAAAAATGGTAAATATTATAAATTGTCCAAATGTACCGAAAATGTACTGAAAATGTGCTAAAAATTTGGCGAATGTACTGAAAATGCCCCAAATGTACCGAATGTACTGAAAACTTGTCGAATGTACTGATTACGATTTTGCAGGACGTAAATGTACCGAAAAAAGTACAAATGTACCGAAAATGCCATCACTGGTAATGATTATAAACCGTTTGGAATGGATGTATACTTGGATTGTTGCAAATATTTGGATGGTAAAAAGAATCCGATTTTTGATTGGTTCTACAATATATGGATGCCCTATGGCAATATCAATCATTCCTGTCCATACTATGTAAGATTATGCATAAATATAATATATTAAATGAAACTATTAATCAATATTTTAGCATGATCTCATTGTCGTAAATGTACCCATAATGAATATACCATTGCCTCCAGTATTCCCAGATGGCAGGTATCGTATAGATTTGAAAGTTTACGCTTATAACAAACCAAGAGGTATACTTAAATTGTATGCGGATGTTGTTGAAAAGTAGTATATTGTATTGCGACAAACCATCCGGCGAGGTCCTAGTACGCAGTGCTTGTTATTGTTTCAATTCAATTTAATTTTATTTTTATATTAGCGCTATAAGACTTAGTCTGGAGATGCACAATTAATATAACAAAACAGGACATTTTGTGCTATATACATACATATGTAATAAAACTAACGTTTCCACGATGATCTAGAAATTTTATTCTTATATTTGCCAGCAGTCTTCAATTGGTGATTTCCGCAATATGCGCCCAATCCATCTCCACTTTCGCCGTTTGATTTGAACGGAAATCAGACCTTACGGCATCAGGTGAACAGTTGAACATTGAAAATGATTCTAGTCCGCTAAATCTTCAGAGTTCAGCAAAAATAATGCTTGGTAAATATGTAAGTGATAATTTTGTAACACTGTGCTACTTGTTGAAAAAAAATTGAAAAGAAAACGCAAAAATTATGCATACTTATTTGTTTAAACACCATTAAAAACCTATGTAAAAACCCATTGATATCAGGTGCCTATTGGAGGTGGCACTTGATTTCTACCATATTTTTGGAGAAAATGCTTCAAAAAATGCAATATTTAGTTAAACATATGTATGAAATGTTCTCATGGCTTTAATAAGTTACTTTATTTCCTTGCCAAATAAAGAACTCATGCAAATCACTAAAAAACCCAATTCTAAACCGATTTCCCCACATCAGTGGTAACTTTTTTTTCATTTCATTTTTTTCATTTCATTTCATTTATTCATTCATTCAATTTGACTTAATGCCACAAGATAATATATCTTATAAATAGCATAAAAAATAAATATAACAATTGAAATTTTGACTAAATAGTTAATTTGAACTAAAAAAATATAGCTTAAAAATAAAAAAAAAAAAAATAAAAATTAAATAAATCTAAAAGAGAAATCTAACTTGATTGAATATTATCTAATAGCTTCATCTTGAATTGTGTCGAAGACCTTATAGTTTGCAATTCGAGTGGAAGGTTGTTCCACAAACGAATTGCAGCAACATAGAAAGAGCGTTCCATAATTGAACTTCTGTGTCGCGGCAAAATTAATTTCAAACCCCTTCGCGATTGCGCAAAGCAGAGAGTTTCAAACAGATATTCCGGGCAGTTATTATAAATAATGTTGTGCAATTTAATTATATTACGGAATTTATAGTATTGATCTAAATTCAATCCCAACATGGTTTTTTTTAGATGAGCCACGCTTTCATATCTCGGTATACTGAAAACAAATCTTAAGCAGTCGTTAAAAGCGACATTTAGTTTATGCTTACACGTAAAATCAGGGCAAGGGTAAACCGAACAGTTAAACGTAAAAAAAGGAAGAATTAAAGTTTTTACAAGGCGCATTTTCAAATTAGCAGGCAAACAATATGCTGAAACTCTAAGGCTTTTAAGGCTAAAATATATTTGTTTGATGGCTGCTTTGGTAGCATCACAACAGCTCAGTGAACAATTAATTTTGTATCCAAGGTACTTTATACTCTCAGCATACGGTATAGTGAAGTTATTTAAAACAAGTGGAGGCAAATTTTGTAGACAGAGGTTTTGTTTAGAACATATCATGCCAATGCATTTTAAGGGATTTAGCTTAAGCTTATTATATACTGACCATGCATGAATGTTACTCAGGTCTTCATTTATCCTGGCAACGCAGTCTTCAGACAACCCAATTGGCCTAGAAAGATATATCAATATATCATCAGCATATAAATGAGTATGACAGTTTACTATGACATTAGGCAAATCATTTATAAACAGCGAAAATAAATTAGGTCCTAACACTGTACCTTGAGCAACACCGCAGTTAGCCATGACAGGGCTAGACAAACCTTGTTCAGTTGCAATGGTAAACATTCTGTCACGTAGGAAATTTGATATTAGCTTTACAGACATATTGGAAAAATTAAACTCATCTTTAAGCTTTCTCAACAATGTTGGATGGTCAACACAGTCAAACGCTTTTGAAAAGTCTAGCATGGCTAATATACAAAACTGATCTCTGTCTAAGGCTAAGCGAATATCAGATGTTACTTTAATAACAGTCGACTCACAACTATGTTTTGCTCGGAATCCAGACTGCCACTTATTCAGCTTGTTGGATCTAATCATATAGTTCTGAATTTGATTTGCTAAAATTTTTTCCAGAACTTTTGACAGAAAGGAGACTATACTTATTGGTCTGAAATCCGTGGGATTGGTCGGTTTTGCCTTTTTAGGTATTGGTATAACCCTTGCAGATTTCCAAATAGTTGGAAACTGGCTTCTACATATGCAAGTGTTCAGTATGTGCGTTATGTAAGGCAGAATGAGGTGAATGATAAGCTTGAGAAACTTGGGGCAAATATTGTCAGGACCTAATGCTGTAGATTTTATAGTACCTATAGCCTGAAGGACTTCGGAGAAGATAACACACGTAAAAGCAAAGGTATCATCGTTTTCAGATTCAGAAAGGTTAATGTCAGATGAAACAAAACAAGAGGAAGGAGGAGCTATACTCGCACACATTTCATCTGGACTGAAGGGACATTCACGTGATGACTTGTTCCTTGTAATACCAAGCTCTTTAATATTTTTCCACAACTGCTTAGAGTCCAAGTCTGGATTAAGCCTTTGACACATATAAGCTCGTTTCGCAGCACGAATTAACGAGTTTACCCTATTTCTGGAGACAGCATATTGGTTTCTATTGAAAAAAGTAGGATTTCTTTTATATCTTTTGAAAAAGCGCTCCCTTTCCGAAATTTGGAGTTTTATTGCATTGTTAAACCAAGGACAGTTTCTTGATTTAAATTGTTTGGTTACTGTTGGAACATACTCTTCATATAGTTGACAGAAAAAATTATTAAAACAAGATATCTTACCATCCAAATCATTTATACGGTAAATAACATCCCAATTTAGATTAATACAACCATGATAAAGTCTTGGATAGCAAATTCTGCGAAACGACTTAAATGTAATCGTTTTGCAGTAATTTCGGAAAAAAGGCAAAGAGCAGAAAAGAAAGTCATGCGTAAAATCTGAAGTTGGAGCAACCTGTTCGAAACCTAAGAACGGCTTACCAGAGCTTATGAGGAACATATCCAGTAATGACGGGTTAGTAAGTGATTGGAAACACGTTGGCATTGAAGTATTCATTATAGATAAACAAGTTTTGTTAGATAAATACGTAAACAATTCAGATGAACTTGTATTACTGAGCATGTTAACATTAAAATCACCGCCAACAAGAATTGTATCATATGTTTCATTTAGCCTCATTACAGTTTCCTCAAATTCAACAATATTTTCACTGCGAAACTTATTGGGAGGACAATAAACAACAATTAGTAAGCACTTGATTCCACTATGATTTACTTCAACACCCAAAAATTCAAAGTTTGGTTCTTTAGAGTAACAAATAACTTTTGTTTTAATAAATTGATTAATAAAAACACAAACTCCACCTCCAACTCTATCTACACGGTCGTTCCTATAAAGTTTAAAGCCAGGAATATTCACAAGTTGCGACAGTATATTATTGTTCAGCCAAGATTCACTAATCATTATAGCATCAACTTCAGATGTACTAAATATTTGGTACAAAATTGAATATTTTGCTTTAACGCTACATGCATTCAAATGGCACACTCTGAAACCATTAAATGATTTACACAGAATATTCAAAACGCATCTCACAGTATCAGCACTTGTGTTCAGATTCAAAAACACTACAATGCGCAGGTATCGACACAATCTCAGCGAAGCCTAAATTAAAATTACAAGAAAAGTAAAAGAAAATTAATCTAAACCTTAAATAATGACTAAATATTTGACTTAAAATATATTTAAAATGTTCAGCAAAGTAATTCATCACAAAATTAGTATTATGATTATGATTAGCTAGTAAGATGCTACGCAATAAAAATAAAAAAAAAACATAATAATCGAAAAAAAAAGTGAAAAATGTTATTAGTGGCGGCAATAACAAAAATAATAAAAATAAAGACACAGCTAAGTTGTTTGATGCACACAGTTGATCAAAAGAGAAAGAGAAAAATCGCAGTTTTATTGTTACTATAACGTAGCTTAAACTGCGTTCGACGCCCCCGCAACATTCTCAGCAGCAATAACATCAGAGCACATTCTCTCAAGAGCAGCCACGCTGTCCACATATGATGGATCTACTGAAGATGACAATTTAACAAACACCTTTCCATTTCTGGTGAAAAGAGAGTGCAAACGTTTGTTGCGACGCAGCATGTTGGCTCTATAGAATATTGCATGATCTCGTTTAGTCAAACTCTCATATGCACGAACGAATCTATTGCCATCGAACCCAAGGTCGAAAAGAGTAACAAACTTATGATTGTTTTTGTAATTATATGCAATAGTTTTTAGTAGAAGTTTTCTGCAATGAGAGTGCGGAAATTTAACAATAACTGCACTGGAAGAATTATTGTTTTTCGGTTTAGTCCTAAAAATATGGTAAGGAGCAGTTGAATTGAAATTTAAAGCAGCACAAAATCGATGAAAAATTTCATTTAAATTTTCGTTTTCTTTGAAAGGAATCCCATGAAGAACAAGGTCTCTCTCTACATTCTTCCGCGCCAACACATTAATTTGCTCACTGAGTTGACTATTAATGCCATTTATTTGACTTGTTACTTTGGCATCAAATTCTTTTTCCATAGTCAAAATTCGATTTTCAAATTCACTCTCCAAGTTGGTAATGCGTTTTGAGAAATTGTCATGAAAATGTTTCAATTCATTTGAAACCTTCGCGGCGACTGAGTCTGCAATCTTTTTTTCCAGTGCACTAATTCGTTCGTTGAACTTCGCCCAAAGACCGTCAAGGGTCAAAGCCTTCAATCCAGCAGGAGAGCTGGTACTAGCAGAGCGCGTTTTACGAACTTGTTCGATGTTTGAGTTAGGCATGCTTAACAAATCGGCTTAGTACAAAGTTCAAATATATGTAATTTTTGTATAATCAACTTCGCTTAGTTTATTTATTTTATTTATTCCTATTTAAATGTTATATGGCCTTTAGAAAAAACGCAGAATATTTAAAGTTTAACTGTTTAGGGATACACTTGGCCAAAAACTATTATTTAAACTGCCACTTTTTATGTTAAATAAACAATTTTATTGCGGAGCAAATTCACGGCGTTACTCACTCATTGCTGTTCTGTTTGTTAACAACATCAATTACTTAAGATATAAAATATTTTAATAGTTCGTAAAGTTGTTGCTGTGCCCCTTTTTCTGTAACTACAAGTCTTAGTTCGCCTCCTTACTCCTTAAATAAAATCAAAAGCTCTAATTGAATTTATTTTGCTGCAAAGATTTATTTACTCATTTAAATTAAATGAAAAGAGAAGAGGTTGACTAATATTCTTTGTAATATGTCACGATATCTATGTACATAATTAAAAACATATTATAAAAATAAATAAAAATGTTTTTAAAAACATTTAAATTGATTTCGAAATTATGGTTTGATAAAATCTTGTATTCAATATTATTTTTTTTACTTTTAAATGTATTAAGCTCTTATACAGAAATTGCTAGAAAGAATGCAAACTGATTATGAATATATTCAAAGATTATCTGTATAAACTTTAAATTTCTTCCTTCACTTTAGCCTTTAGAAAAAACGACCAACACCTTTCAATTGACTGCGTTAGAATGCCATGTTTTGGATAAAGTATTTGCAACATTTGCATTATGTTCATTGAAACCAATCAATCGCAACTTAAAAGAAATCAGTGTACGTGTAATTTTACATCAACCACCACGGTAAGTTACAAAATCATTGGTAGCGTAATTTTAAAAATAGTTTTTGGATAATGAAAATAAATTGCTCTAAAAGCAAAGATGCCTCGAAAACTGTGTAAACTGAGAACATTTTCGAGCCTCGAAAAGAATTTGTAAGGAGCAAAGCTTACACAAGGCAAATTTGCTGAGAAAGCAGCCTCGAAAAGTCGGAAAGTGCTGCCAATTTGAAATTTATTTTGAAATTTACACATAAATTTGGGATTGATTACGAATGTTAAATGTATTAATAAAGCGACTCTCAGAATTTCTGTTATTTTCAATTTCCATGTGGGTTTTTCCTTTGACTATTTATTTATTAAATTCTTATTTTGAGCAGCGTATACATTTTCGGTAAATTTGTACTTATTTCAGCACATTTTCGTCTTGAAAAGTTGTCGTCAGTACATTCGAAAAGTTTTTAGTACATTCGGTATATCCATTTTCATTACATTCGGCGCATTTTCAGTACATTCTTGGTATATTTTCAGTATATTTAGACTATTTCAAAAAAATACCATTCTTTTAGTATATTTAGCGCAAAACTTTTTTTTTTTTTTTTAAGTAAAAAAGTTAAAAATTCGGTATCTAAAAAGTACATTTCAGATCTCCATTCAGTACATTTTCATAAAACCCAAATGTCGTCACTGATTTTGATACATTTTCTCTTTTTGGTATGTACGACATCAAAAGTGGAAAAATGGTTGGAAATAAAGAACGGTGTGCATGTTGCCAGGTTGATCTTCTGTTTCATGATATGTTAAGGTGATGTCTATTCAATGTCAAATTATAATTTAAGAAAACGTCACAAAAAATATATACTAAAAATATCAACGCAAGTGTAAGTGAGAGGTGACGCGGATAAAAAAAAAGTTAACGTCTCACGGCGTAAAATTTCATTATTTCCAAGTATTTCTATGACCGCTGCTAAGGTAAGCGCTCTTAGAAGGACTGCTCAATAAAGCCTGTTTTATCGGGACATTTCATATAAAAAAGAAAGTATGCTTGAAAGGAGGTGCAAGGCCTTAATCTTACCCAGGAAGGCCTGCTAGAAGAACTTCTAGCTCCTGCTCTTGCCTATTGGGTACTTACAGGCTCTTTGTGCCAACCTATAAACTGATGGAATTAGCATTTTCGAATACACCCCGAGCGTGAGTACTGGCGAAAGCAGCGAACGATGTTAATAGCGCAACTTTTCCATGCCCACAGAATAAAACAACAACAAAAGTAAACTAAAACGTGCCAGGAAATGGAAAATTCCACAGATGACAACATAGCAGTTAGTAGAGTATTTCTTTTATATTCATATTACATTAATTTTCCATTATGTATTACTCATTTTGACATTTTAAATTTTTAACTACACATTATTTTAAAAAATGCAAATTCATTTAGCCATTGTCTGTCTGTCTTTGGAATCACGATGAATGAAAAAACAAGCGATATAATTGAATGAAATTGGGTACACCTTGGAACAAAAGCCCGTTGGATTGAAAATGGACGAAAAGAGTTAATAAAGACGTCTATGAAAGATTTATTTGATATAGTTTACCGTTATCAAATTTTCACAAGAAGGCGTGAAACCTATCATACCGTCCAAAATTTCAAAATGCTTTGCTGAATGAATTATTTGGTAAATGATTTCAAATTTCACACAAAAAGCAGTAAGAATTCGGAAATGCTCTGGAGAAGATGTGAGTTTCAACATGTGGGCGTTGCACCCATGCAATATAGAAATATTATAAAGACATATGTTTACTGCTAGTACTTATAATTTAATAAATAAAAATGGAAATTTCAATGCAGTGTGCACCCTATAAGTTTCGGCCCAACCGAAGATGTTGTAGTAGCTAATTCAATTAATGTAGTTAAAAGGTTATTTACTCATTTGAATTAAATAAAAATGTTATTAAAAACATTTTTTAGTAAGTCACACTCCAATATTCTTTTTAATTTACAGTCCATAAATGTTTTTTTTTTAAATTATATAAAGATATTGAAGAAACCAAATACAATTATTCACAAATAAATCTAGGGACACAATAGTAAACAATGGGTACTAAGTTATGGTTTCATAAAATTGTTTTTACAACAATAATTCTTTTATTTCTAAATGTGTTAAGCTCTAATACAGCAACTGTTAGAAAGAATGCATATAGGGTATGAATATATGAAAATAATATCTGCATAAGCTAACACTTTCTTCCTTTACTTTAGCCTTTAGTCAGAACGAAAAACACTTTTCAAATAACTTCGTTGGAATGTCACGAATTGGACAAAACTTTTGCTACATTTGAAATATGTTCATTAAAACCAATAAACCGAACCTTAAAGGAATTAAGTTTTCGTGTAATTTTACCAGCGCCAGTGACGAAAGCCACGGTATGTAACAAGATCTTTGATTATGATAAGAATGAGTGTCGTCTGATTTTAGTAACGTCATATAAAAATATTTTTTTTTTCATTTTTTCATTTCATTTTCATTTATTTAAATCAATGTATCACAAAAGTAATTCGTTACTGACGAGAATCAAAAATAAAATAAACTTAAATCATAACATTTCAAATATATTTAATAGGTTAGATTCAAAGTTTGGAAGAGAGCCAACGGTTACAGACCTTTTGTAATTGATGTAAATTTTGATGTGTGCAAATTTTTTGCTGGAAAAAACAATATAGCAGTTGACTGGCTTTACGATTATGTTCTGCCATATACTAATGTTAATCATACTTGCCCATGTTACGTAAGTTTCATTTGAAGTTGATTTATTTGTTCAGAGTATTTGTAAAAATGGAAGAAAAGGAGTATTTTTTATAGAGTTTTATTTAACCCATATTATACCCTTGTACGATTTTTCGTACACCAACTTTGACAATTAATTAAAAATATTTAGTAATATACAGTCAGATGTTCAGAGGCACAAATGAAAAGGTTGTTCTATTGTGTGTAAAATAAAATTTTCAATAGTGCCACCATCCTCCCCTCCTACTTTTAGGGCGAGCGCCAAAATACCCTTACTAGCAGACTATATTTGAAAAATATTTTAAAAATGGTAAAAAATTTAATTTCTCTTAAAATACATCTGGGTCTAGTAGAGGATATGCCGAAATACGCGTTACATATGTTACATGCTCTGCCGCCGTGTAACCTGATGCCGCCAGGTGTGGTCAAAAATGCTGTACGAAAAATCGTACAGTGGTCGCCGACCCACATTCTATGGTTTTGACATTTCGCGTCATTTTGATGCATTAAAGTTCGTGGTGACGCCACTTCAGAGTTGTCAGTCAATGTCATTGTTTGCGTTGTGTATTATTGCAGGTATTATAATCAGGATAGCCGATCGGAAGAGCCTTGCACAGTACTTCAGATGAAACGCGTCATTGGTATTTTGTTGACGTCGGGGTATAGTCAGTGCTTCAAATGAAACGTTTCAATGGTATGTTGTTAATGTGAGAGTACGGTGCCACATATTTCCGACTATTGGACCAGTGAACCAACTTTGTGAAGACCGATCGAACGAAACGCCTTGAGCCAAACAACGTGAACCGAAAGAAGTTCTAAAATATAAACAATATTTCCATTTAGCGGACAGCTACACGTTCGACACCACCGACAAATTCGCAAATCTTGCGTAATAATTTGAATTGCTCAACAAAATTTAATAAAATTTGGCGTGCACATTTATCGATTGACGACCAAATGGTGCCGTATTACAGGAAGCACTAGTCAAAAATGTAAATACTCAGCAAGTCGATCCAATTAGGTTACGAATTGTGGTGCCTCTGTTCGTTGGAGGGATATATGTATCAGTTCATTCCATATGGTGGGGCCGGCGGATTCCTCCAAGATATTGGCTTAGGAGCTCACACAGTCTTGCCTTTTGTCTGTTGTCGATTATCCAATTCATCGTGGATTCGTCGATAAGTCGAATGAGATAATTTTTGCGCGCTGGAGCGATAATAAGGAGGTCAGCATAGCAACCATAGTGGCCATTCGTGGTGTGCTTTATTTGCATCGTTTCTGGACAGTTGATTGGTGAACGCATGCAAAATCAATTGTGTCATCGCAAAACGCAAAAAAAAAAACAAACCAATGCCACAAAAAGATTTCAACGTAGCCGTAAGTAGTGCCTTGCTTTTAACGGATGACCTATTTTCTAGTGTCGAAGATGCTGGTGAGTGATGATATTGGTGCGTACGTCCCCAAGAACAAACAATTGCTTTGTTAGGTATGCCACAAAACTACAATTTACAGGTGATGTAAATGCAACGATCACATCCACGTTGAGTGTTTCACCAAATACATAGCCCAAAAATGAATTTTATCCCATTTTATTTTTTGTAAACCTTTTATAAAACCTCTTACTAACATTCAATAATGATAATAACCGATTATAATTGACCAAATTGTTTGAATCTTCAATTTCCCCCTTCAAATAGCAACTTTCCCTAAAAAACATAGAATGTGTGTCGACGACCATTGTACGAAAAAACGTACAGTTGGTAACTTTTGAGGGTGTGGGGGAGGGGGGCTTAAATTTTTTTTTTGCAGTTAGGGGGTCAATAGAAGCTATCCCTGCAAAGGGCTTAAGAATCGGGTCGCTGGATCGGGTAAGGGTATAAAATGGGTTAAATATCCTCATAAATGTTTTTCTATGTTGAAAATAAAAGTCCGTTGATTAAGAACTAAAGGTGTAAGTTTCTCTCCTAACTGAAAATAAGTTGCACCCAAAGAATAAGAAATGCAATCAGGAAGTACATAACAAATTACCGGAATCGAAAAGAGACAATATTTTTTTTAAATACGTTTAAATAATTATTCCAAATATTCTCTTTTATTAAGAAAAAATGAATTTTCTGCGATATGCTCGGGTTTAACCTTGGTAATAATGAAAAAACTTTATTAGCTATACTGACAATAAGAGTTTCCTCCAGTTTTTCGAATGTTTTTATTTGTTCTGGAAGTCCTAAAGTATGTTAAAAAAAGAATTGAACACCATCAACTAATTAAATACACGCTTGTTTATTCGCTTTAGATTAAAAGACTTGAAATATATAAAATTTTTTCAGCTACATATAAGGTGTATGTAGACTTAAAACCTATTTCAGGTGTACTAAATGTGTGTGATTATGTGAACTAGAGTTCGCTCGCTCAACCAACTTTTTGGTATTTAATATTAAAAAATTGATATTAGAAACATCTATTTTTTTTTAACGCTTGAAAAATATAAACTATGTTATCATGTTCGTCTACCCCTATCTCTTGTCTAGAGTTCAATAAACATATGTATCTCATTAACAAATTTCATCAAAAGCAATCTAAATATCTTTTCTAAAGGTTCACTCTATCTCCATACTAAATTTCATCAAACATCGATCTATTCGTTTAGCAGTGATAACATACTTTTATATTGGGTACGTGGCACCGTAGACTTTGAAACATATACCTTTTTCTAGGGTTCAATTAATTTCTGTACCAAATTTCATCAGACACCGGTCAATTAGTCTAGCAGTGAAAACGTTTTTTTCTACAATACAAATACAAATATTTTTCTTTGTAAGGAGGTAATTTATCACTCTGTTCTCATTATTATAAGTACTTGGTGTACCATTTTAACTTACACAGATGAATAAGTCAAAAGTCAAGTTAGAGGTAAAACTGAACCCTGAAGGTACTTTCAAGATCGAATTCCCGCTTGGAGCAGAAAAGCTAGTAATCATTGGTTGGACCGCTGCACAATTTTGCCTTAACTGGCTGCAGCTTTTCTGCACAAAGCGGGAATTCGACCTTGAAATGACCTACAGAACGTAACCTACTGAACGTAAAATTTTGTGAATTACCATTTATAATGTCATTATATTTAGATAGACTTATTGCAGAACTACAGAGACGCGGAACTGCTTATAAAGAGTTAAGTAAAAAGTTTGACATTCTTACGAAACTTAATCGCTTGGAGTCTAAGCACATCAGTGAAGGAGCCAGAATCCTGATAGCTTTTTATCCAGAGGATTTGAATACAAATTTTGAAAACGAGTGTCTGCACCTGCGAGCTCATTTGTCATTCAATGATGGAGTTATAAGCTATCATCGCTAAAGTTGTACAAATATTTACTAGAAAAAGACTTTTTGGATATTTATCCAAACGTAGGAATTGCGCTCCGAACGCTATTGTGTACACCAGCATCAAACTGCTCAGCAGAACGATCGTTTTCAGCGCAAAAGAGAGTAAAATATGACCTAAGAGCGGTGCTGACCAAACAAAGGACAGGCGCTTAAAGAGCGTAAAAATTAGAACCATCGGGGGCTTAAGGAGCGTAAAAAATCGTGCCCGTATACAGAATTGATAAACAATTCATCGACACATGGTTATCGTGAGAGCGTTTGCTTCTGGTAGTAGGCACCACTGCTTAAGATCTACTATAAAGAATAAAATGTTAAATTAACTCTCTGTAATGTACATAGAGTCAGAAGTAATGCAGTCAAACGACTATGATGACGTCATTCGTTCGTTCAAAAAAAAAAAGATAAACATAATTATAGTAAATCTGATGTTTATTAATATAAATAAAGTCGATTGAAAATTTTTTGTTCTCTACTACTGCCTTTAAGTTGCTAAACAAAAATATAATGATTTCGTTATGGGGAAGGGGATCCCGAATGCCAAGTGCCTAGGGGCACTGCGCTTCTAAGTCCGGTCTTGCATAAGCTTCTGGTTTCTTTCAACTTTGCTGCAGGTTATGCTTTTTCCCTGAAAGGATTCGACCACTGTATCTGAAAACCACTGTACAAATTCTTGGCTGTGAGATTGTGATTGCGTTTCAACATTATATTGTTTTATATATACAACAAACTGAATTAAGCAAATCTAATAAGTACATACCATAAGTATACAAATTTCAATAACAAAAAATTCAACTCTTAAAGTTCAACAGGTATTTTTACACCAATACCATTAGAATATAAAACATTTTACTAAAGTACTTAATTATTTTAAAAACTTTTCATGATTCTTAAAACTCTAATGCTAACGTTTGTACATCGAAACATGGTTCGGATGATTCGTTACCATACAATGTACTACTTTTCAGCAATATCCAAATACAATTTAATCAGAACTCGTGGTTTGTTATAAGCGTAAATTTTCAAATCTATACGATACCTGCCATCTGGAAATACTGACGGCAATGGTATATCCATTATGGGTACATTTTCGACAATGACATCGTTCTAAAATTTTGATAAATAGTTTTATTCAATAAAGTATATTTAAGTAAAATCTTACAGAATATGGACAGGAATGATTGATATTGCCATAGGGCATCCATATATCGTAGAACCAATCAAAAATCGGATTCTTTTTACCATCCAAATATTTGCAGGCGTCCAAGTTTACATCGATTCCAAACGGTGTGTAACTGTTATATTTTTTCAACATTTTAAACGTAAACTAAAAAAAAAAGTTTTTTAATACTGTCCACTGTTGTTATTTTTTTTTTGTTTCTTGGTTTAAAGCTTCAAGCCTTATAGCTAAGAAGATTGGTTTATAAAAAAAATTAGGCTATTGGAATGAAACTGAAATGATGCACTTTTTTAAATAATACTACATCACACTTCCTTTTGTACTCATAAGAAAGTAGTTTTAACTTTTTCCTTAAAATAAATTAATGCTTAACATACCGATATATTCGTGACTGGAGTCTTATGTAAAGTGACGCGAAAAGTGACTAGCTTGAGCGTGCGATTTATTGGCTTTAATGAACATACAGAAAATGAGCAGAATGTTTTATCCAAATCCGTGCATTCGATCGCCGTGAGTTTGACATTGTTCGTTGATTTTACTAACTGCTAAAATTAAAGAAGAGATTTAAGATCAAAATAAAATATATATGCAGCTAAGTATATAAAACGTTCCTTCCTTCTAGCAAATACAGTAAAATGAGTTAAAGTAAACGAAAATGCTAAGAGAGTTATAGCGAATATTAATTTTTCAAACTTTAACTTCGAACCCATCGCTAACTTCTGTGAATTTAAATTGTGAACATCAAGTTAAATGATACGGAAAATTATATTTTAACTATCCATTGTTATGTTTATAATTATGTCCGTACAAAAACATATTAATTAAAAAACAATTCAATGGAATTCATTTGAAAATAGAAAATTGTACAAATTAATTATAAATTGTCTGATTAAAATCTTCAACGCAGAACGTTACGTACACTATAGAGCAGGGGTCGGCAAAGCAATAATACTTTCTCTTTCTCTCTTGTTGTATACGCATACAAGAAAATTAGCTCTGCTACTCATGAGTAGCAGCGCGCCGATACCTGCTATAGAGTAAGCAGCCTGAGGTCGAACCAGCTGACTTCCTCAACTGCTGACTTCCTTCGGCAGCTGTTACTGATGGGCATTTTCTAGAAGAAAACATTGAAAAACTTGAATGTTCGCTCCAGTATTCTGATTAAAACCCTATTGAACATCTTTGGACAATTTTGGGTTCCAATGAGCCTAGAAGTAAAAGGCAACATTTACCAACTTTCTTTCCGTAAAGTATGCTAAAAAGATTGCAGGCGGTAATAAATACTAAAAGTTGTACCACAAATTACTAAATTAAAAAAAAAAAATTGAATTATTTAACTATTTTCGAACATTTTCTTTTTTATTTTTTTTCATATAAACTGATATTTGATTTTTGGTTTGTCCTCATTTGTATAAAAATGTATTTTAAAATCCGTTGAATTTACTGAGAATATATGACAAAACATCTTAACCTCAAAAAAATTATAAAAATGTCTCTTATTTATTACATAAATTCGATATATACCTAATTTTGTTAGAAAATGGTAACCGTATACTTAATTGTGAGCGCGAGTGTATGTACAGTGGGAAGCAAAACTGTCTGGATATTTTTCATTTTTAGATTAATAGCTTCGTAGCAAAAACGGTTGAAAGTTTTAACATTTTTTTTACATTTTATATAAAAAAAATTAAATTCTAAATTCCATATAAAAAAAACTATGGAAGCTATTAGCTTCAAATTTGTTATTGAGATGTAAATTGCTCACATTCAGCCACTCGAAAAATGTGGGCGTGGTTTGAAATCAGGTTGTGACACCACCCATACAACTAAAATACTTAAAACGCTATATCTTGTCACCTATGGCAATTTTTTTTTACGTTTTAGTAAAAAGTCGTTAATTAAATTGGAAACAAACTGATTGCGCCGTTCACATTTATGATTCCCTGCGGATCCAATGCTAAAACATAGGCTAATATGTCCGCAAATTAAAAAAAAAACTTTTCTTTGGGTATATTTTGTCCGCATTTTCAGCTACATGAAAAATATGGATGTAGTTTGACAACAGTGGGTGGCATCTCCCATACTAATAATATACCTAAAACCCTATACCTTCGCACCTAAGCTCAAATATTGAGACAACTATTTTAATTCCTCAAGCTAAAATATAGGCAAAAAAAAAAAATCCAATCAAACCTAAGAATATATCTGCATTCAAATTGAAATTCCCGCGCATCAGTCTAATTGCATGAATTGTATGATATTTTCCAAAGTGATGTCGGGAATTTCGATTCGAATGCAATCACTTTCTTAGGATTCGTTGAAAATAAGAAAAAAAAGTGTTAGTTATGTCGAAGTTTATGTAGAAAAAACATGGTGAGTGTCATTAGTAAAAAATTTGTAGTTTCCAAAGTTTTTACTTATTGATCAATGCTATTTTTCAACAAACATGACAAAGATAACAAATGGAACAATTTTTAACCTGGTAATTGGTGACATGTTTCGGCTATTACCAATAGCCTCATCAGCCCAGTTTGGTTAATTCTGTACATGGACTCGAACCCCTGACCGTTCATGCATTGCAATTGCATATTTTGCGACGGCCGCTCTAACAATTGAGCTATTGAGGGACTTGTCATGAGGTGTACAGAGTGCGCATATTCCATTTGTCATCCTTTGTCACTTTCTCGCTTGCTGCCATAGCCGTTAGACCGTCGGCCTAAAGTCATGCTATGATTTATTTTTCGAAATTGATCATAGCATTGATTGAAAATAGCATTAATCAATAAGTAAAAATTTACAATATTGGTCTTTGCTTAATGACTGTAAGTTCGATTAAATAATGTTTAATTATAAAATAATCAGTCGCTAAAATCAACTTTCTGTCTTCTTTAATTTTAGCAGTTAGTAAAACCAACGAACAATGTCAAACTTACGGCGATCGAATGCATTGATTTGGATAAAACATTCTCCAGATTTGAAGTATGCTCATTAAAGCCAATAAATCAAACGCTAAAACTACTCAGTTTTCACGGCATTTTACTTAAGACACCGATCTCGAATTCAACGGTATGTTACGAAGTTATTCATTTTAAGCATAAAAGTTAAAATTACTTTCTTATGAGTACAAAGAAAGTATGATTGCCGTTTTTTTTCAAAGAAACAAATATTATTAATAGAATTTAGCTACTACGACTAGTAGTCTTCGTAGCTATTAAGCTTGAAGCTTTAATCAAGTAACAAAAAAAAAACATTTTTTTTTTTAGTTCAGGTTCAGAGTTTTGAAAAAAGGTAATGGGTACAAACCGTTTGGTATCGATGTATACGTGGATGCCTGCAAATATTTGGATGGTAAAAAGAATCCGGCATTTGATTGGTTCTACGATAAATGGATGCCCTATAGCAAGGTCAATCACTCCTGTCCTTATTCTGTAAGATTATGCTTATACATATATAATTTATTAAATAAAACTATTAATCAGTATTTTAGCATGATATCATTGTCGAAAATGTACCCATAATGGATCTACCATTGCCTTCAGTTTTTCCAGATGGCAGGTATCGTATAGATTTGAAAATTTACGCTTATAACAAACCAAGGGCTTTGGTTAGATTGTATGCAGATGTACTTGAAAAGTAGTATATTGTATGCTATGGAACCATTTGCCGAACTCCAAGGGTGCAGGGATTATTATTGTTTCAATTCAATTTCAATTTATTTATATATTGGTGTTACAGAACTTAGTCTTTTGATGCGCAACTAATATGACTACAGTAAATTTTTTGCAATATACATATGTACTAAAATAATAAAACTAATTCCAATACTCTTAAAATACGAGCAGTTTAGTACTTAATTCATAAATTTAGTTATATGTCTATGTGCTGATTACGTTTCAACTTTCGTCCTTGATTTGGATGGAAATCAGATCTTGTTGGCATTTGGTGAACAGTTCGACATTGAAAATGGCTCTAGTCCTCCAAATTTTCAGAATTCGACAAAAACCATTGATTGGTTGGTGAACAGTCATTTGTAAATTGTATGTTTACGCTTTATTGATTCTGGCGTGGATATCCTTATTGGTACCTCCATCAGATATTATTACGCTGAATATGTAAGTAAAGTTATACAACTCTTATCATGAAGCTATTCCTGCCGCTGCACTATAGGTCAAATAAGACAATTTGCGGCTATATTATCATAGTTATCAACTGGAAATGTATGTTTATGTTGATTCTGGACGAAGAATTCTGAAAAAAATCTTAGCCCGTGTACTACCGCGTCAAAAATGGCACGCACTGCTTTTTTTTAAATCTCATAATTATTAAAATAATGGAAGAACTAGAACTAGAACTTAATAGGAAGAAGTAATCCCTCTACCCCTAGGCAGTTGAAAACTTATCGCCCCCCCTTGCTCAAAACTTCTTCAATGGTGAAATAATTTTGTACGAAAAGTTTTTTAATCAATAAATTGCACCTTTTATTGATTTCCTACTCATTTTGATAAGACGCCAATCTAAACGAATAAAAGAAATTGACAAAGTTTCCGCCAATATTTGCTCTAATTCTTGCCGCCCTAGACACGTGCCTACTCTGCATGTATGGTAAATCCGAGCCTGATAATATCCTTTGAATCAATGAAAATTTTTGTGTCAGGTTTTTGCTTTTTTACCAATATTTCGTTTCTAAGCCAATTAATATTTTGCTCTTGGAAAACAACAGGCAACTTTCTGTGGCTGTTTACCCAGTTCTCGTAAACTCTAATGCAAAAATTATGCGCACTCTGCCGCAAATAACTTGGACTAGTAGCATCCTGAGTACTTTCAATAAATAATATAAAACTCTCTCTTCTTTTTGCAACCAGACATCGAATAAATCGGAATTACGGAAGAATCAGTTACCAGAGAAAAAAGTTCATTAAAAAAAACGCATAAAATCGCAACTCGAAACTAAATGACATTAATAACGGCAGCAACTAATCAATTTCGGATTTCTTAAGACTAACAAATCCCAACAAAATTTTTAAAGCTTAGGCAAAGTTCATATTTCAAGAATATTTTAAAAATCAGTGGTCTCATTTGAATTTTAGATCTTTCTATAGAGAACCAAAATATATTTAAATGTTTCAAACTAAATTGCATAAAGATACCATCATCAATTTTATCCATTTTTATTTTAGAAAAAAAAACAAATTATTTAAATTTGGGTTTTGTGAAAATGTACTGAATCGAGACTTGAAATGTACTTTTTAGAGGCCGAATGTACTTTTTTGGCGTGAAGACCCAAAATGTACGAAATTTTTGTAAAAAAATTTTGTAAAAACTCAATAACAAAAAAAAAAGTTCCTCACTTTTGGAATCTCAAAAATCCTAGGAAAATGAGATATACATATATGAAATTATACTACGAAAGGTAATCACTATATATCTTCACAATGCAATTATTTTTATTTACTTGAACCCGAAATCATGTAATTATTATAAATTGTTCAAATGTACCGAAAATGTACGGAAAATTTGCTGAAAATTCGCCAAATGTACTAAAAATGCGGCAAATGTACCGAATGTACTGAAAACTTGTCAAATTTACTGACGAAGGTTTTTCAGGACGCAAATGTATACATTCGGTATACCGAAAAAAGTACAAATGTATCGAAAATGCCATCACTGATTGGCACTAGCATAAAATATTCAAAAAAAAAAAAATGTCTGCCGTCACATAACGTGGTTAACATAACAATACCATAATTACTTTCTGAAGTGGCAATGCATCAGAGAGACAGCAGACAGTACCCCTTTGGCTGCAAATAATCTAATGACAACTGTCCACACAACATTTTTCCTTTTTTGTCAAAATATGTTTAGAAAATAAAACATTTTATCAAATTGTAAAATTTTACTTGAAATTTTACTGCTAAATGGCTGCAAGTTCATGTCATTCAATTATTATTATTATTAGTAAACTGCTAATACAACAAAAAACTAAAATTCAAAGTATTTTGTACTTTTTTTTCGTGGGGGAGGTTGTGGGAACTGCATTGCATTAACACTGCAATGCACTAACCTAAAGCTACCGTCATAATCTTTAGAGTGTGCCAATTCACTAAAATCCACACCCTCTTTTCAGGAATTCATCTACCCTGGGACTGTGTTAGCATTGCTTCGGGAAAAATTAAAAGTAGATTCGAGTTGTTCTCGCTCTCGCCTCGTTTTATAAATTTGAGTCTCGCCTCGCCTCGTTCTCGGCCGAGAACTTGCCATCACACATCTCGCCTCGCCTCGTCAAAACCTCGCCTCGCCTCGGTAAAAAGCGAGGTTTTTATGAAAATGAAAAATGGATGGATGTCTCTGCGGATTTCTATAATTTCAGGTACTCAGATTACGAATATATTCATAAAAGTACTGAATTGGCTCTAGTTTTTAAGATATTGATGTATTTATCTATAAATATATGAAACAAAGTCGGGTTAGTTACACTCTGTATAACTCAAGAACGGCTGGACCTATTTTAATGGTCTAAAATTTTTTTGGACTTGTCTCCGCCCCGAGAATGACATTGGCTACAAAAATTTTATTTAAGGAAAATATTTAGGGTGGCCCTTATACAAAACTTTTTTAAAATTAATGATCTTTGATTTGTTGGATTTGCCTTCGCCCCATAAGTATAAATGTGTTTTGTCTTTTCCATTTAAAGAAAACATTACCCAGTAGAAATTTGTGCGTCACTGAAGTAAATAAATAAATAAACTGCGAGCGCATTGCATAGCTACACAAAAAAATATTAAACTCAAAATTCATCAATAAAAACAGAAGGTACTCTTCCGAGAATTCAAACTTTTTCCCGTGAATATGAGTTTTTTTTACAACAATGATGCTCAAAAGAGCAGTATTTTTAGTCTCTCATTTTATTTTTACAAGTCAAAAATACATGCGTAAAATTTTGCCTTTCGCAGAAATAATATCTTTGACCTGAAATTTTCACAACTGGCATCGCGCAACTCATTTGCGCACATTTGTTTTGTTTTTGCACGTTTAATTCTGGCTGGGTCTCTTGCATATTCATTTTTCAAACGGGACATGTGATGGCACTTTTCATAGCTCGTGGCCGCGGGAGGGTAAATGACCAACAATAGCCTAACCTATGCTTCTTGATTTAAAAGACGCGTGGTGTAAATTTCATGTTATTCGATTACGTGGTCCTTGTGGAAGTGTTATTTTAAAAATATTTTTGTATGAGGGCCACCCTAAATATGTACTTTAAGAAAAAATTTTATAGCTTAAGCTATGCTTCTTGATATAAAAGACACGCGGTGTAAGTTTCATGTGAATCGATTACGTGGTCCTTGTGAAAATGTTATTTTAAAAACATTTTTGTATGAGAACCACCCTAAATATGCTCCCCATTTAAAAGTCTTATAACGTAAGCTATGCCACTTAATATAAGAGCTACGTGGTGTAAATTCGGTTTGAATCGATCACGTGGTCTTTGCGAAAATGCTATTTTAACATAATACCCTAAATATGCACCGTTAGTTAAATTTTTAAAGCCTTTGTTATTTTTGTGGCGAAGACGAATCCAGCAAATCAAAGATCATTAATTTTAAAAAAATTTTGTTTAAGGGCCTCCCGAAATATTTACCTTAAATAAAATTTTTGCAGCCAATGTCATTTTCGGGGCGGAGACAAATTCAAAAAATTTGAGACCATAAAATCGGTCCAGCCGTTCTTGAGTTATACAGAGTGTAACTAACCCGTCTTTGTTTCATATATTTATAGATAAATACATCAATATCTTAAAAACTAGAGCCAATTCAGTACTTTCATGAATATATTCGTAGTCTGAGTACCTGAAATTATAGAAATCCGCAGAGACATCCAGGCCAACAAAACCACTGTTGACCAGTATTATCAACTACTTAACACAGGTGAATAAAACTTTTTTTATATATTGGTACATATAATTATTATAGTTTGTAAAAGATTCGTAGTTTAGTTTGATTTGGAAAAAATGGGCAATTCCACGCCGTCTCATATAAGAAAAGAATTAAATTAATCGTATCTCACCAATCATCATATATTATACAATCCACCCAAAATAAAAACACATATTTCATTTCTTGAGGTGTAGCAACGCGTGTCGGGCTTTGCTAGTTGAATGTACATATGCAGGCCTGATACATGTATAATTTTCTTCATTTTCATAAAAACCTCTCTTTTTACCGAGGTGAGGCGAGGCGAGGCGAGGCGAGGTGCCGGTGTGTCTCGCCTCGCCTCGGTCGAGCGAGGCAAATTTATTTTTCCACCTCGCCTCGTTCTCGCCTCGCTCTCGCCTCGTAGAACGAGGTTGCCTCGCAGCCTCGGTGAAGCACTACAGCCGTATTATTTTCATTATTTTTCTTATGCAAAAATTCGTTGACAAGAATAGGATGCACGATCAGACGTACTTTCATACGAATATGGCAGTTGTGGTTTATTTTTTCCGATTTTCTAAGCAAATTAACAGGTAAAATACGATAACATTAATGGTCCAATACCAAGTTATGTTAAGGTTAAGGTTTTGCTGGGTATTATATAACAATGACAGTGGTTATAACCAAATAAAATTTTGAAACTGTAAGTGTTGTTAATAATAAAAAATGATTTTCCGATCGCACTGATTAGTTGATTATCTAAAACGTGAATATACATTAAGACGACAGTCAACTGCCAACTTAGCTGATTCTACCCCTGGCTATTTACTGTACCGTGAACAGAACGTTCTGCTTTTAAGATTTTAATCAGTACATTTTATAATCTATTACACTGTATATGCTTCTATTTTTAAATAGTGCCTACAGATTGTTTTTTAATTGTTCTGTATTTGTGCGTTCAATAACATAACAAGACCTTATTGAAATATAAGTATTTCATATCATTTTACTTAATGTTCGCAATTCAAACTCACAGAAGTTAACGATGGGCTCGAAGTTACAGTTTGTAAAATTTATATTTGCTATGACACTCATAGCATTGTCATTAAATTTAACTTATTTTACCGTACTTGCTAGAAGGAAGGAAAGTTTTATATACATATGTAGCTGCATGAAAATATTACTTTGATCCTAAATGCATTCCTTAATTTTTGCAGTTGGTAAAATCATCGAACTCTATACAAATAACGGCGTTCGAATGCATTACTTTGGATAAAACATTCTGCACATTTACTGTATGCTCGTTGAAGCCAATGAATCGAACGCTAAAGCTACTCAGTCTTCGCATTATTTTACATCAGACACCAATCACGAACTCAACGGTATGTTACACAGTAATTTACTTATATATTACCTGTACTAAAAGTAGCAGGATTGACATATTTTTAAAATAGTACATACTTCACATGAGCCTTCTTCTAATATAAGCCAATAATACTAATAATAAAGTTAAGCTACTACAGCTATTAGTCTGCTTAGCTACTAAGCTTGAAACTTTAAATCAAGTAACAAAAAAAGAAACCAACATCTAATGATATTAACAATTTTGTTTTTTAGTTCAGTTTCAAAGTTTTGAAGAAAGGTAATGATTACAAACCGTTTGGTATCGATGTATACTTGGACTCTTGCAAATATTTGGGTGGCAAAAAAAATCCAGTATTTGATTGGTTTTACAATATATGGCGGCCCTATTCCAATATCAATCATTCCTGTCCATATTCTGTAAGATTTTACTTAAATATAATTTATTAAATAAAGCTATTTATCAATATTTTAGAATGATATCATTGTCGATAATGTACCTGTAATGAATATACCATTGCCGTCAGTATTTCCAGATGGCAGGTATCGTATAGACTTAAAAGCTTACATTTACAACATACCTAGAGCTATGGTTAAATTGTATGTGGATGTTGTAGAAAAATAGTATTGTGATGAACCATCCTAGCACTCTGTGTTTATTATTAAAATATTAAAGTTAAATAAAACTTACTTCAAAAGAATATGTTATTTGTATGTCTTTTTCTGTGTTTTTATTTTATTTTTATTTGTTTCATAATCACAGGCTTTCTACAAAAATTCATGCAGAAAAAAAATTATTTTAATTATGTAACAATCTACAGGACATATGCAATTGTGATAGATTATTAAACGGAATGATTGGACTCAACAAAATACTTAGCTCTAGGGTTTTCACTACATTTATTCATTATTAATTTGTAAACTGTTTCTTCCACAAACTATTCAAATGACACATGTTATTTCAATATGCTTCAATTCAAAAATGGGTCCGTTTATTATTAAATTAACTTAATGAACTTGCTAAAAAACTAATAGTTTAATTTAATAAAAGAGCCAACTCCAGCAAATTATAAATGTTTGTAGCCGAACCTCTGGACACCGGTGAGTTTAGACCAACGGCTGTAGGTTCGTTACAAGTCCGATTATGATCATTTTTGTTTTGAACATCCACTTTAACTAAAATGCATGAAATTTTTGTAAAGATTACAAAATAAAAAAAAGTTCTCACTTTTGTCATCTCAAAAACCGCAGCAAAATTTCACATGAAATTACAAAATGTACACATTGCGATCATTTCCATTTAATAACAGGTAATTTTTATAAGTGCGCTTATTTTCATTTACTAAAAAAAAATAATTAATTATTACCAATTTTCTAAATATGCCGAAAATGTACTGAAAATTTGGCATATGCACAAAAAATGCGGCTAATGTACCGAATGTACTGAAAACTTCTCGAATGTAATGACGACGATTTTTCAGGATGTTAATGTTCTGAAAATGCCATCACTGCCGTCGGCTTGAACATTATTTGTATTAAAATTTCTGTATTAATCGTGAGATCATAACAAAAACCCCGAGCAGTGCGTAGTCTCTCAGTAATATTAATAATATAACTTATTTTTTGTTTTCTTTAGGAACATATGTATGTATATGTTCATCTATCAAGCTATGTGTTTATCAAGAAATGCCTTTGAAGACTCCACGCGACTATGGTTTAAATAAGTTTAAGGGCTCAAAATCTATAGAAAGTACTGATAGGGAAATTTCTATAATCTAAGTATTTGGATAACATAAAGCTTTTTTTAATATTCTTTTGCAAAGAGATATTCTTAATTATACAGCTTCAAAAACTAGTTAAGTAAAGTCATGTAAAAATTAAAGGGACAGCTTAATTATTAGCATTATTTTTCGTATGCAAACATTCGTTAGCAAGACCAGGGTGAACGATCACATGTGTTTTCTCACAAATAGGGCGGATAAAGCTTTGTTTTCCCCGGTGATCTAAGAAAATAAACAGGTCACATACGATAAACTTAAAGACTGCAAAATGGTTTTGCTGGTTATTATGTAACAACGACAGTGTTGATGACCAAATACTGTAGTAATAAAAAATGTTTTTCTGATCGCTCTACACAGAGCACAGAATTATTGATTACACTAGTTTACAAATTTGGGCTTCATCTCGAGATCTGGTTTCTCATTAAACTTTTACGATGTATTTTAGGGCGTAGATTCCAAAAATGCCAACCGTTTTTTGACTCTTTTTTCATTTATTTGCCCATATCTCCATCGAGTTCTTTTCTACATAAATATAATGTACACCATTACAGAGATATTTTTGTTTTCTTTCTAATGATATGCTGCTTGATTAAATCGAATAAGACTTTTTGGAGTTACAAGCGATCAAAGTTCGAAAAAAGTAACTTTTTTGGTCTTTTTTAAAAGTCACAAAATTTCAATCGCTCCGTTTGAATACAAAAAAATTAGCTTAAATTTTTTTTAAGGTTTAAAATGAAAAACTATTCTTTTGCAAATGTTTTAAGTGTAATTTGGTCCAAGTCGGACAAAAATTGTGAGTGGTATTCTAAAATCAATGAAAATAGATAATTTCCATATTTTCATGCACTACCGTATATAGCCTAATGACTATGTATTTAAATAACGAACTGAGTCGTTAAAGATATTGTATTGTCTTATATGTTCAATTATACCCTACAAAAGATAAATCCAAGAGTACTATTAAATTTAAGCTTGGACTTTTCAGAACGGTGCATATTTGTCCCATTTTTATTTTTTTAATTATAACTCAGAAACTATACATTTTTGGTACAAAGTGATTATCCGATTTTTTGTAGGGAATAAAGTTTCCTATCGAAATGGCACTTTTTTTATGCTGGTTCATTTGATTGGTCAGGTATGAACAAAACAAAACATTTACTTCTTCATATTATTCAATTTAATATTTGCAAATACATAAAGTTCACAGAAGTTAGCGATGGGTTCGACGTTACAGTTTACAAAATTAATATCTACTATGACACTCATAGCATTGTCATTTACTTTAACTTATTTGAACTTATTTTACTGTATTTGCTGGAAGGAAGGAACGTTTTATAATATTAGCTGCACGAATATTTTGCTTCGATTTCAAATGTCTTGTATAATTTTAGCAGTTAGTAAAATCATTTAACCTTATCCAACTGACGGGAATCGAATGAATTGATTTGGATAAAACTTTCTCCAGATTTGGAGTATGCTGATTAAAGCCAATAAATCAAACGCTAAAACAACTCAGTTTTCACGGCATTTTACATCAGACACCGATCTCGAATTCAACGGTATGTTACGAAGTGATTCATTTTAAGCATAAAAGTTAAAATCACTTTCTTATGAGTAGAAAACGAAGTATGATTGCATTTTTTTTTCTTTCAAAGAAACCAATAATATTGCTAGACTTTAGCTACCAGGACTAATAGTCTTCTTAGCTATTAAGCTTGAAGCTTTAAATCAAGTAACATTTATTGGTAATAAGAACTTTATTTTAGTTCAGGTTCAGAGTTTTAAAAAAAGGTAATGGGTACAAACCGTTTGGAATCGATGTATACTTGGATGCCTGCAAATATTTAGATGGTAGAAAGAATCGAGCATTTGATTGGTTCTACAATATATGGATGCCCTATAGCAATGTCAATCACTCCTGTCCTTATTCTGTAAGATTATGCTTATACATATATAATATATTAAAAGAAACTATTAATTAATATTTTAGCATGATATCATTGTCGAAAATGTACCCATAATGGATTTACCATTGCCTTAAGTTTTTCCAGATGGCAGGTATCGTATAGATTTGAAAATTTACGCTTATAACAAACCAAGGGCTTTGATTAGATTGTATGCAGATGTACTTGAAAAGTAGTATATTGTATGCTGTGGAACCATTCGCCGAACTCCTAGGGTGCAGGGATTATTATTGTTTCAATTCAATTTCAATTTCAATTTATTTATATATTAGTGTTATAAAACTTAGTCCTTTGATGCACAATATATAAGATTACAATACATTTTTTGCAATATGCATATGTACTTAAATAATAAAACTAATTCTAATCCTTTTAATAATCGAGTAGTTTAGTACTTTATTCCAAAATTTGCTCTGATTAGTTGTTTATTTAAATTGTGCTGGTAAATTGGTCCATACTCTAATGGTATTGGTGAAAAAGAACTTCTCGCTTATAAATAATTCACCAACGCACTGCCAAGAATTGCTAAGAAAAATTTTAATTATTTTAATTATTAAATAATTTACATTACAATTGCAATTGTGATAGATTGTTGAACGGAATGATGTGTTATGACCAAATATTAAGCTCTAGGCTTTAAGTTATTGAGGTATTTACTTTTAATTACACGGTTAGAAATCTTGGATTAAATTTTAATACTTTTGGGCTTACATATATTACTACACTAGAATTGTATTGAAATTTAATACTGCCTAAGTATTAAAATTAATTTTTAATACAAATTTGTTTTAAAATTTAATACTCATTTGTATTAAGATTTAAAAAAAAAAGTTTTGATTTCGAATGGGATTTGAACCTGGTTCCCTTTTAGTACAATGGTTGCATGCGTAGCTTAACAATATTAGCCAACGTAGTGTTATTTATTGGTTGGCTAAAAGTTTATTTATATTGACAAGAAATACAGGATGGTTTAAAAATCAAATATAATAGGTAATTATGTATTAAAATTTAATACAAAATTTATCACAAAATTTTGTAATCCATTCAAAAGTATTAAATTCAATCAAGATTGTTTTAAAATTTCACTTGTATTAAAATTTATTCCAAGATTTCTAACCGAGTATGAAAGTCTTTTTATTTTGCATTAGAGCTTCCAACAACAAAATATTAATTGGCTTAGAAACGAAATATTGTTAAAAAAGCAAAAGGCTGTCACAAAATTTTCATTCATTCAAATGATATTATAGAGGGTTTAGTCCTTCCTGTTTAGTTCTTCTATTATTTTAATAATTATGAGATTTAAAAAAAAGCAGTGCGTGCCATTTTTGACCTGGTAGTACAAGGGCTAAGATTTTTTTCAGAATTCTTCTTTTAGTCTAGTGTCAACATAAAAAATACATGTTCAGTTGATTACCATTATAATGCAGCCGTTATTAGTTTTGGCCAACAAAATGTGTTATTTGACCTATAGCACAGCTGCAGGAATAGCTTCTTGATAGGAATGGTATAACTTTACTTGCATGGTCAGCGTAATAATTAATATTTTTTGCTGTTGGAAAACAGGCAACTTTCTATGGCTTTTTACCAATTTTGCAACCAGACTTCGAATGAATTGGAATTACGGAAAAATAAGTTACCTGAGAAAAAGTTCATTAAAAAAAATGCACGAAATCGCACCTCGAAATTTCTAAATGACATTATTAATTGCAACATCTAACTAATTTCGGGTTTCTTTAGACTAACAAATCCCAATAAAATTTTAAAAGCTTAGACAAAGTTCATGCATAAAGAAAAATTTTAAAAATAAGGGGTCTCATTTGAATTTTAGATTTTTCCACAAAAAAAAAAAACCAAAATATATTTAAATGCCTTAAACTTAATTGCACTAAACATATCTACTTACCATCATCAATATTGTCCATTTTTATTTTAGAAAAAAAAAAATTATTTATTTATTTATTATTAATTGTTTGCGCTATCCCAGTAGAATGCAAACGCACCAATTTTGACACATCGCTGAAAAGCGAAAATTTTTTTTTTCAAAAAAAACATTAATTTTTGTTTGTTTTCAAGTATTTTCCGTTACACTACAACAACTAAAATTAAAATGCAACACTTGTATAAATTGAGTTTTGGCCAGCAAGATATGCTATTTGACCTATAGTGCGCTGGTTGGGCGGATATGCATGTTTTTTTTTTTTGTTTTGTTCATTTGTTAATTGCTTCCCAGATCTCTGATGGCATTTCGGTTTTGTGAAAATGTACTAAATCGAGTGTTTTAATGTACTTTTTAGAGGACGAATGTACTTTTTGGTCTCGAACATCCAATTTTACTACCATTGAGATGACTTTACATTCGCTGAATACGATAGTCTATTGGCTATTGTGGTTTATTTTTTTCCTATGTTCTAAGTAAATTAACAACTAAAATACGATAACATTAATGGTTCAATACTAAGTTATGTAAAGGTTAAATGTTTGCTGGGTATTATATAACAATGACAGTGGGTATATTCAAATACAATTTCAAAACTGTAAGTGCTCTTAATAATTAAAAACGTTTTTCCAAGCGAGAACATACATTAGGGCGATACTCAACTGCCAACTCAGCTGATTCCATCCAAGGCTATTTACTGTATCGTGTGCAGAATGTTCTGCTTTTAAGACTTTAATCAGTATATTTTATAATCTACTACACTGTATATTTTTAAATTGTACCTACAGATTGTTTTTTAATTATTCTGTATTTGTGCGTTCAATTATAAACATAACAAGGCCTTATTGAAATATATAGTATTTCATATCATTTTACTTAATGTTCGCAATTTAAACTCACAGAAGTTAACGATGGGCTCGAAGTTACAGTTTGTAAAATTTATATTTGCTATGACACTCATAGCATTGTCATTTACTTTAACTTATTTTACTGTATTTGCTGGAAGAAGGGAAAGTTTAATGTACATATTTGCATATTGTTTTGATCTTAAATGTATTATTTAACTTTTAGAATTTAGTAAAAACAACAAACACTATTACAGCGACGGCGCTCGAATGCATTGATTTGGATAAGCCATATTGCACATTTGCTGTATGTTCATTAAAGCCAATAAATCGCACGCTAAAACTACTCAGTATTCGAGTCATTTTGCACAAGACACCAGTCACGGAATCAACGGTATGTTGTAGGCTGTAATTAAATTTAAGGAAAAAGTAAAAAGTTATTTTTTTGAGTGAAAAAGAAGGGCTGGTTTTAAAACCTTTTGGAAAATTAGATCTAATCTGTAAGCAAAATATTATTTTTTTCGGATTTGTCTTTTTATACGATATTTACATGTCATAGTTAGTGAGTGCAAGAAATTTCGAACCAAATATTTGACAGTTTATTTTTTTTCAAAACATTGATATAGAAAAAATATCAACTGTTAGTTTTAGCCCCGTATGTGGGTGGACCTGAGGTTAGTTTTAACATGACGGACATTTTCCAATACCACAGAAAATTGTAAGCAAAATCTTTTACAACAACGCAACATCTTTAATTAGTTTTTGTATTATTAATTTATTTTAGAACATATCTAAGTATTTCGCATACGGAAATGGAATGAGAGTAAGATTTAACAGTGTGAATACTTACCGCATCACCATTTCTTATGATTCGTAAGTTCTGAATAAAATAATTTCATAATAAAGCCATGAAAGTAGTCGTCAACAAAGTATCTAAACTTTAAACTGAGTCACTAAGTGAACAAACACTAATATTGCAATAATAAAAACGAACGTGCACAAGAAACTTGTAGTTTTGCTCAATTTTTTGGCACACACAGTGTAGAGAGACAGTGCTGGATCTAAAAAGTTAATTTCTGAAATACATATATGATATTCTCAGAACATAAATTTTAAAACTTTTTCATGTTTAAACCAGCCCCACATTTCCCTACGTCATTTCAGTTTTATTCCGACAGGATTTTTTCTTTTAATTCTAACATTTTTAACTACTACAGCTATTAGCCTTCTAAGCTACTAAGATAGTAGCTTTAAATCAAGTAACAAAAAAAAAAAAAACAACATTAAATAATATTATTGTTTTTTAGTTCAAATTCAAAGTTTGGAAAAGAGCCAATGGTTACAAACCGTTTGGAATCGATGTACACCTGGACTCTTGCATATATTTGGAAGGTAAAAAGAATCTGATATTTGATTGGTTCTACGATATATGGAAGCGCTATAGCAATATCAATCACTCCTGTCCGTTTTCTGTAAGATTTATGTTTAAATTTAATTTATTTAATAAAACTGAATATTTATCAATATTTAAGCATGATATGATTATCGATAATCTACCCATAATGGATATACCATTGCCTTCAGTATTTCCAGAAGGCAGGTATCGTATGGATTTTGAAACTTCCGTTCATAAAATACCAAGGAATATGGTTAAAGTGTATTTGGATATTGTTGAAAAGTAGATTATTATTATTTCAGTTCAATGTCAATTTATTTATATTGTATATCTATAGCTGATAGAAGACTTAGTATTTTGATGCACAACTAATATGATAACATGTAAAACAGGAAAGTAATTGCAATAAACATATGTAATAAAACCATAACACTAATACTTATACAAATGTTAGCATTTCCGCGTTTGTGATTCTAGCACGGATATCTTCATTGTTGCCTAAGTTATTCACTTTTTCTAGGCTGAATGAAGCTGCTGCTGCCGCTGGTGTGGCAGGTAGGCGTGCTTTTTGATTTACTAATGTTGATTTTCAGACCTACTTCTTCCGAAGATCTGACCGCATTGAATTTTCTTTCATGTCTGACTGCTTGGTAGCAAGAAAGAATACATACATATGTCATCAACATAAGCGCTATCTCTAGATGCTCGCTGAAAGTTCATTGAATGCTACGATTAATACAAGTCTAGCTGCTGAGGACATAGTCAAGTACTATCTGAAATAATTTTGTTGACAGCAAACAAACTTGGCGCACACTTGAGATGGGCTCAGGATCTGAAAGTTTTCCGTTAATACAACTACACATTTGAAACCGTCGTATTGAGCCATGATGAGATTTATATTCTTCAAATTGTCCCAAACACAATTCCGGTCAAAAGTAGTACCGTTATCGATGAAAGTTAAGTGTAGCGAAGCCTGTGACTCATTTATATATCTGTTCGTGCGATTTTTTGGGGATTATTACTTAAGTTCCAATGAACCATTCTTTAGGTATTGGTTATTTTTCCCAATATCAAGTAATAACTGGGTACATAAGCTCATCGGTTAATTCCGGGAAGCTTTCAACATTTCAGCAACTAAATGATCTACAACCGCGGCTCTATTGACTTTAAAAAATTTAACGGTCTTTAATATCTCCGTTAGTGAAGGCAGGCACGAGGTCCGTCGTTGTGTTCTTCCATCGGGAAGAGGCATATGGGGAGCGCTTATGATGGTCTCCGAAAAATGTTCTTTCCAAAAAATTTAAGGAAATAATGCACACTTTGTACTATTCGTGCAGTTTGTTGATATCATTGAGTATGGGGTTTGGAAATATAAAAATTATTTGTTGTTCTAAGTACTGCATCTTTGGTTGTTTAGTCGTTAAAGTTTCTTATTGAATTGAACAAAAAAATTACATTTTTTTTTTTTAGAAAATTTGGCTGCAAAATGCGTAGCAACCTGGAATAAGTTTCGCTGAACTTTTTTGTTTTTAAAAAATTTTGTTTGAATTTTACTGATTTTGAGTACATACTTTCAATGAAATACTTCGAAAAATTGCAATATTTATTTGAATATGTGTATAAAATATTCTCATAGTTTCAATAAATTATATGCATACATTCCTTCCTTGCCAAAAAAAATTCCATGAGTATCATTAAAAAGCCCAACCCCATACCTACATATATTCTTTGTTAAGAATATAAAGTACCTACTTATGATATAAAATAAATATTTCTTTTAGTTGTTGTAATGCTACTTTTGTAACTACATATTAGACAGATTTATTCTGGGCTAAGAAGCTTTAGTTCATCTGCTTACTCCATCCCTAGTAATACAAAATTGCATTGCGTCAATTGTCTATTACTTCTAGTTTTTACTTTTATTTTAACTTCACCTCAGCTAGACGAAACTTTTACTTTAATTTTATGAAATGCTATTGATGCTAAGTATAAGATATATAATCTTGTAATAATAAATAATAATAATAATAATAAAAATTATATTTAGCCAAGCAAATGATACGGTGTGTGCGCTTTTAGACCCTAGCAATTTACGACAGCTAAAACATCCAATAAAAAAAGTAATATAAATCCAGTAAGAAATTGTGTTGCAATATAACTTTCTAAATAAAGTAAAAAGCTCAAATTGAATACAAACTGACTGATATTTAATTGAAAAGTCGGATAATACAAACAAAGAGTTATTTTATTCATTTCAACTAAATGAAAATAGAGAGGTACACAATATTTCTGTAATTAAAAACAGTTTAAAAAAATTAATTTTAGTGTTTTTAAATGGTCTGACAGTAATTAGGAAAGACCGATATTCTTATCAATTTTATAATCAATTAATGCTTTTTATTCAAATTCCGCATATACATGTTTATAAATATACATACATATATAAATACGAGTTTTATATAATAGAATTCATATATAAATTGTAACTCATACGAGTTAGCCATGAGTTCGAAATTTTGCTTTGATAAAATATTTTATTCAATAATACTTCTTTTTATTCTAAAAGTGTTAAGCTCTTATACTGCAATTGCTAGAAAGAATGCTAAATGGGTATGAATATTTGAGAAGAATATCTTTATAAACTAAAACTTTCTTCTTTCACTTTAGCCTTTAGTGAAAACGACGAACACTTTTCAAGTAACTGCGTTGGAATGTAATGATTTGGATAAGAATTTTGCTACATTTGCAGTATGTTTGTTAAAACCAATCAATCGCGACTTAAAAGAAATTAGTGTGCGTTACGTTTTACACCAACCACCCTTTACGAAATCAACGGTAAGTTACGAGATATGTCAATATGCTGAAATGAAAGAAGTCTATCAGGAGTTGATTTTGGTCACGTCATATAAAATATAAGTTTTTGAGAACGAAAATACATTCAAAAGAAATTTGGCAAGAATTTTCTAAAATTTGGGTCCAGTTGGTATTTTTAGCGTATATTGGGCCGCTTTGCCCTTACCAAAAAAAAAAAGCCAAATAGCTTTATAAATATTTTTTATATGTAAGATTCAAAACTTGGAAGAGAGCCAACGGTTACAAACCTTTTGTAATTGATGTATATTTTGATGTGTGTAATTTTTTGGCTGGAAAAGGGAATATGGCTGTTGATTGGTTCTACAGTTTTATTCTACCATATTCCAATATTAATCATTCTTGTCCATATTACGTAAGTCTCGTTTGAAATTGATTTATTTTATACAATTTATTATCTCTGTTCAAAATTTTAGACGGATCTGTTTGTTGAAAAGGCACCTATATCGAATATATCCTTGCCTTCATTATTTCCAGATGGATTGTACCGCCTCGACTTAACATTGTTTGCTAACGATATATCGCGAGCTTTCATTAAAATATTTGTAAAAATTGATGAAAAAGATTTTTTAGTATAAGTTCTTATTAAAATGTCTTTTTTAGTGTTCTTCCTTGGTTGACAAAAAAAATTAAAAACTATATTCAAAACTATCAGTTCTTTGTTAAACTATATCAACAAAGCTTTACTTTCACCCAACTAAAAGGAAGTTGTACCTAAAGAGCATGAATTGCAATCATAAATTACTTTACATACTAAAATTCTGTGAAATACTCGTGTTTGTCCTTGGTCATATCTGAAATCATATCTACTATTATTAAACGAGCTAAAATTGTATGTATATATATATATATATTTTCAGACTTTATTTCCAAAACGGGTGCAGCGATTTTGATGAAACTTGGGGGTTAGGTACATATGTGAACAAAATTAGGATTGGGCTGGGTTTTAACTTATCAAAGGCTCCTGGAGGGGCGTGGCACAGCCCTAAACTTTTATTTTCATAACGTCATATCTTGAAAACTATTGAAGATATTGTGATGAAATTTGGTACACAGATGCAGATCATAAATGTCTTAAATTTTGCCAAAAGTGGGCGGAATCGGAAAAGTGGGCGTGGCACTTTTCAATAATTGAAAATTTTGATTCAATATTACTCAAAAACGGCACTGAGGATTTTCATAAAAATTTTATAGATAATACCTCTAAGAGCAGTCATCATAACATGCTATGTCACTATACTGGCAAAATTCGTTTAAGGGCGTGGCGCAGCCTACAATATTTATAAACATTATAATAAGAGAATTAACAACACAATCGTTCTGAAATTTCATATGGTGGATATACTTGCTATAAGGTACCTCAAGACGAAAAATGGGTGTAATAGTACCAGTGGGCGTGGCACCTCCCATACAAGCAAAACAGGTTAAATGTTATATTTATTGTACTATGAGAGTAATCTTCTTAAAATTTGGTGAGGAGTTGTCGGTTACTATAAGCTTTGAAATTAAATGCATTTCGACGGGATTGCTTCAGTGGGCGTGGCACCTCCCATACAAACAAAAACCGTTAAATGTTATAATAAGTGCACTATGGGAGTAATCTCATTAAAATTTGGTACAGAGATGTCGGTTACCAAAAATTTTTAAGTTAAATGGATTTCGACGAGATTTCGTTAGTGGGCGTGGCACGTCCCATATATACGAAAATCGTTGAATGTTGTATTTAGTGCACTATGGGAGGTATTTTCTTTAAATTTGGTGTAGAGGTGTCGATTACTATAAGCTTTGAAATTATATGGATTTCAACGGGATTGCGTAAGTGGGCGTGGCACCTCCCATACGTACGAAAAACGTTAAATGTTATTTAGTATACTATGGGAGTAATTTTTTTAAATTTTTTGTTCCAATCGATAGAGAAAGCACGAAAAATAAAAAAAATTTTTTGTTCCAATAGACTTTTAATTACAGTGGTGTAGTGTTAATATTGTAGTGGTCATTTTTAATATTTGATCACTTAGTGCGTCCTGAGCGATTTGCGGAATTTGTTGCTGTAAGGATATTTTCCTTGTTCTTTGGAGTATCCCGGAAGTAGTCACTCCATAAGTGACTACTTATCGAGGCGGTTCACTCCGAGTCACTTTGGGTCACTTGGAGTCACCGAGGTGAGTGAAAATCGCAATTTTGTGGTTTGCGTGCGATTTTGGTAGAATTGGTCTATAACACCTATAGGCCACGTTGGTGCAAACTCTTATCGCACCTAATTATGTTTTGCGATGCGTGCGATTTTTTGGATATTATTACTGTAAGGATATTTTCCTTGTCCTTTGGAGTATCCAGGAAGTAGTCACTCCATAAGTGACTACTTATCGAGGCGGTTCACTCCGAGTCACTTTGGGTCACTTGGAGTCACCGAGGTGCGTGGAAATCGCAATTTTGTGGTTTGCGTGCGATTTTTGTAGAATTGGTCTATAACACCTATGGGCCACGTTGGTACAAACTCTTAGCGCATCTAATTATGTCTTGCGGTGCGTGCGATTTTTTGATTTTATTACTGTAAGGATATTTTCCTTGTACTTCGGATTATCCCGGAGGTAATCACTCCATAAGTGACTACTCATCGAGGTGGTTCACAACGAGTCACTTTGGGTCACTTGGAGTCACCGAGGTGAGTGAAAGTCGTGATTTTGTGGTTTGCGTGCGATTTTTGTAGAATTGCTCTATAACACCTATTGGCCACGTTGGTGTAAAAACTTTGCGCACCTAATAACGTTTTGCGGTGCGTGCGATTTTTTGATAATTATTGCTGCAAGTATATTTTCCTTGTTCTTTGGAGTATCCCGGAGATAGTCACTCCATAAGTGTCTACTTATCGAGGCGGTTCACTCCGAGTCACTATGTGTCACTTGGAGTCACCGAGGTGAGTGAAAGTCGCGATTTTGTGGTTTGCGTGCGATTTTTGTAGAATTGGTCTATAACACCTATGGGCCACGTTGGTACAAACTCTTAGCGCATCTAATTATGTCTTGCGGTGCGTGCGATTTTTTGATTTTATTACTGTAAGGATATTTTCCTTGTACTTGGGATTATCCCGGAGGTAATCACTCCATAAGTGACTACTCATCGAGGTGGTTCACCACGAGTCACTTTGGGTTACTTGGAATCACCGAGATGAGTGAAAATCGCGATATTGGGGTTTGTGTGCGATTTTTGTAGAATTGCTCTATAACACCTATTGGCCACGTTGGTGTAAAAACTTTGCGCACCTAATAACGTTTTGCGGTGCGTGGAATTTTTTTTTTTTGGATTTTTACGAATTTCGTGAACCAAAGTGACTTTAAGTGACCCAACGTCACTCGGGGTGAACCGCCTCGATGAGTTGTCACTTATGGCGTGATTACCTCCGGGATAAGCCGAAGAACAAGGAAAATATCCTTACAGCAATAAAATTTAAAAAATAGCACCAACCGCTAAACGTAATAAGGTGCGATAAGTTTTTGTACCAAAGTGGCTTATAGGTTTTACCCCTCGTACTAACTGTACAATCGGTTGCGCTCTTTTATATAAATGCTGCGATATCTCAGTCGATTTAGTGTCCAATTTAAATGAAATCGAGCCATTTTGCATTATCATTTTCATTTCTATTCACTCTTGGTCCCAATCCACTCTTTTTATAAACACTTTTGCATCAGACCACAATTTGACGAAACTAAAAACGAAGCAAAATTGTTGAAAAAAATGGAACAGAAAAAAGTAAAGAGAAGTTGAAGCGTGAAAGTGAAAAGTCAACTTTTTTCAACAAATTCCATATTTTTTCGATTTTTTCAACCTCAAAACGAAAAACCGAACAGTGGTCGGTCTCCAGGTACTATTAGTAATAACGGGAGGTAGAATTTCTTCGAGTTCTTCGAATTTTTTATATGTTCTGGAAAGTGAATAATATATATATATTAAAAAAGAAACTGAAGCACCGCCAACTTAAATCTCAGAATGAGTTTGTGTCCTTGTTACCTTTAAATACAGAAAAAAACTGCTTTTAACAATCACCGACCTCAACGCCCGCTTATACATATTTATGTAAACATAAATTTATTAATACATATCAGGTTTTTATTGACCTGTTCGAGTGGCACTCATTCTTATTGATAATATTGCATTCTGCTCCAGTATCAATGATGAAGTTGAGCTTTCTGTTTGTGTTCTACTTAGATGCTCCAGATTTATTAGAATTGTTTCGAGTGAAAGAATTTTGATTCACTTTGTTTTTACGATTAAAATTATTTTTATATATTTTATTTCGACTGTTATCGTTATTATAATTGAAACTATTATTGTGAGAAATTTCTATGCCTTTAAGAGTTTTAAAACCTCACAAAATTTCTGTTGGAAGTAACTTCTTGGTCGTTGTTGCGTACTACGTCGCTAAAACTCGTTACATATATATATATTTGAATAGTCGAAGACATTCCACTACAAATCATAGTGTAATTCTGATATCCAGCTTCTTGAAATACTTGAAAAAACTATTGATTCTCTAACTTCTGGCTAATGTTTCTCTAAATATATTTAATGGAATTCTTTTGATTTCATTAGCTGCAGTCGTTGTGAGTAAGATTGGAACTGATTCCTGATTTATTGATTTTTAGTAGTACTTTTCTATCGTCCCATTCAATTTATATGTCTGAAATGTGAGCATAAGTTCTCTGAAAATCCCTAAAATTATCTCTTATCTAAATTTTTATCAGAATATATATATATTAAATAACCAATAGTGAATATACTATATCATTTCTTTCATCATTTCCAATTGGACTGTGAAGTTTTTGCTTATAATATACTAAAGTTATAGCTTAATTGATGGAAACGCAGATGAACTATCAAGGCGTGGTTCCTTTCCTAATGAAACCTCACCGGAACGTGTTTTCACTTCTCTCGGTTTAGTTAAGAAGAGAATTTCCTCGAATTTTCTATCTGTAGCCGGAAACCACTGATGTCTTTACAAACCAAATCAATCTGGCCCTAATATAATAAACTGAGAACTATCTCCTTATTGTCTAGGCACCGTTTTGGCATTGCCAGCACCACAGCGAATTTTGCTGGTCTCTCGGCAATCGGCAACATGCTTAAAGATTAGGTACGCCATTCAATTCTTGCTGCCGCAATTGCGAGAATGAATCACTCGAGCTCTTTCCTTGCAGCTGTGCAGCCTTAGCAGGAATCAGGCTAAGATTTCGTATTTCTAAACATTTTAGAATTTTTCTTTATCTGAATTTAAGACATGTAAATTGGATAGGACGATAGAATAATACTACACCGAAAAAAAAACTTACTCCGTTTAAGGAAAAATGCCTTAATGTAAGGAAAAAATGTCCTTCAATACGAGCTAAAGCCATGGGTTCCTCAAAATAAGTAAGTTGGATTCCTTAGTACAAGTAAATGTTGCTACTTTGAAATAAGGAAAAGTTTACTCAATGTGAGGACAAGGTTATAAAACTGAGGAAAATTTTACTTTTTCTAAGGATGAAGGTATCCTTAAATGATAGAAATTTACTTAAAATAAATTCGTTGATTTCAAAAAAAAATTGTTGATTTTCTATTTCCCTCTATTTTCTTATTTGTTGGTTTCTTATTGTCAGTCATTCTTATTTTAATTGTAATACGTTTTTAAAACTTCAAAGAACTTAATTTTTTTTTTACCTGTCACCCGATCAGAGAATTGAACCTGTGTTCTGGCGCCATGCCACTGTTCAAAGATGCTCATCTTACCCAACTCAGCCACCGACAGCATTTTTAAGACATACTAAAATGATGTTGTTAAACTGCGCATGTAACAATCATTGTCTGATCAGGAAAGCTTCGGTTCAAATCCCGGCGACGACATAATTTTTTTTTTTTTAATTTTTTTATTTGAAAAACAAGTAAAGAACTATAAATACATATATGGACAAAAACAGAATACTTACGAGAAGAATTGATCTTAATTTCAGCGAGTAAAGCAGCGAGTCTTGCCACTCATTTATTAAGGAAAATTTTCCTACGTTATAGTAAATTTTTTGAAGAAACTAACTAAATCTGAGTACGATTTTCCTTAAACAAAACATTCCATTAGATTGAGGAAATTTTTACTTAAATGAGGAACAAGTTGTCCTCAAAAATTCTTCCCAAAGAAAAATTTACTATTTCAAAGGAAAATTTTACTAAAACCACAAACTCTATATTTGAGGAAGAGCTTTGACTTGCTTTAATGAAACATGAACTCATTTCAAAGGACTCAATTACTAAATGAAACGATATTTTCATCAATATGAGGAAAAATAACTTAGATTAAGGAAAATTTTTACACTAAACCGGAGGAAGGCAGTTCTTCAAATTTAGTACGGTCTTTTTTTTCGGTGTATTAAGAAATCAATAAAATCAGGACCCAATCTTATTGACAATGACGGCAGCTTTAACACACATGAAATTAATAAAATTCTATTAAATATATTCAGAGAAACAATAGCCAGAACCTAAAACTGGTAGAGTGGTAAGTCGAATTTTGCCATATATGCATCATCGGACATAGTTTGACCACTCAATGAATGGTTCTGCAGCAATTGCATCACGAGCCTCATCAGCTTTCTACTCGTTGTCGCTTTCGTTTTTCATATAAACTTTAAGCTCAGCTGTTTTTCGGCATCCACCATCAATTTGCATAAAGTCATGGCTAGTCTGCTCCTGTTTCGTTCCAAATGGTTTCTGTTCATAATGTTCAGCATTCTTGATATCAAAAATAGCGGTAAGTCGCGTGTTAGAATTCTCTTTTTGATTAGCAGAAAGATTATAAAAAGGAGTGTTTCTGCAACCCTCTTTCAACAATATCATCAATATCATTCAAATTCGTACAAAAAATATCGCTAACACTTGAAATCTAAAACAGCAAATCCAGTACAGAAAAAAAAACGATACGACTCAATTGGTATCATCGTAGTCGTTTTATAAAAGTGACTGTGTCAAAACGACAAGCTATTACAAATTTCTAATCATCGTAAAAAAATGTGACATCTCAAAACGACATTTTTTGTTGTGACTGTTGTAGGCACGGTAGAGCTCTAGCGACTTTGTCTTTGTGAATGCAGCTCCTGGAAATGATATTGTGGGTAACCATTCTCGATAGAACCATCCACGGTATCAAACGAATTGAGTTCTGCCGCAGTTGCCCGCGCGAGGCACTATGTCTTACATTAATCTAGAGTAATTTGGATTGCTGAAGCCTGTGAGACTGGTGTCTGTTGTTCTTCGTAAAAAGAGTATAAGTATATCTTTCGAGTGGGTCAGATCGTAGGGCCATTATATTGGAAAGTTCAAGACCCGGTTCACGTCACATCTCACTAAAGTTACCCTTGTGTATTACAAATGATACTCTTTATAAATTAGAAAAAAAAAATTATTTTGAAACTTTAATAGCTAGCTAATACAGCGGCATTACGAATAAACTTTTCATTCAATTAATAAAAATTCAATATAAAATAAAAAAAAACAAAAAAATAATATCCAATGTCGGTATCGAACTACATCTTTCCGTTTCTCAGACCAGTGTCTTACCTACTACGCTGTCAAAAAGGAAAAAGAAGAACTTGATATTAAATATCGAAACATGGACTGGCTCCTCCGAAAAACTCAGCGCTCTCCATTCATAAAAAATTGTTATTATATAACCACGTTCGCAAACCGGTTTGGACTTATGACATACACATATGGGCGAGTTTTGCATCAACTCATATAGAAAAAATTCAACGTTTTCAAAATAAAGTCCATCATATCAAAAGATATTCATCGTTACTCAAAAGTGGACACGGTAACCAGCACCATTAAAAAATTCGCATTAGCCCACTAGCAGCGACTAAGTCAGCATGTACATGAGGAAGCGTTGAAACTTATTTATACGGTTCGAACGAGAAGGCTAAAATGCAGAAAACCCTTCGAACTTATAGGGACCATACAGTAGCTAGGACGTCTAAGGGGAGGTACCTAGCCATTACCATAAAATAAAATTAAACTCAAACTGTTCGTTGACTAACAAAAAAAAAAATGGTTACGATATCTCTGTAATTAAAAACAGTTTAAAAAAATAAATTTGAGTGTTTTTAAATGATCTAAATGTAATTAGGAGAGACCGATATACTTATCGATTTTATAATCAATTAGTGCATTTTATTCAAATTGCACATAAATATATTTGTTCATATATAAATTATAAGCCATTGGAGTTAGCCATGAGTTCGAAATTTTGCTTTGATAAACTATTTTATTCAATAATAATTTTTTTCTTTCTAAATGTATTGAGCTCTTACACTGCAATTGCTAGAAAGAATGCAAAACGGGTTTGAATATATGAAAAGAATATCTTTATAAACTAAAACTTTCTTCTTGCACTTTAGCCTTTAGTGAAAACGACCAACACTTTTCAAGTGACTGCAATTGAATGTCAAGATTTGGATAAAACTTTTGCTACATTTGCATTATGTTCGTTGAAACCAATCAATCGCAACTTAAAAGAAATCAGTGTGCGTCTAATTTTACACCAACCACCATTAACGAAATCAACGGTAAGTTCCGATATATGTAAATATGTTGAAATGAAAGAAGTCTATCAGGAGCTTATTTTGGTAACGTCATATGAAATGTAAGTTTTTGAGAACGAAAATACATTCAAAAGAAATTTGGCAAGAATTTTCTAAAATTTGGGTCCAGTTGGTGTTTTTAGCGTATATTGGGCCGCTTTGCCCTTACCAAAAAAAAAAAAGCCAAATAGCTTTATAAATATTTTTTATATGTAATATTCAAAACTTGGAAGAGAGCCAACGGTTACAAACCTTTTGTAATTGATGTATATTTTGATGTGTGTAATTTTTTGGCTGGAAAAGGAAACATGGCTTTTGATTGGTTCTACAGTTTTATTCTACCATATACCAACATTAATCACACTTGTCCATATTACGTAAGTCCCGTTTGATATTGATTTATTTTATACAATTTATTATCTCTGTTCAAAATTTTAGACGGATCTGTTTGTTTATAAGGCACCTATATCGAATATATCATTGTCTTCATTATTTCCAGAAGGTTTGTACCGCCTCGAGTTGACAGTGTTTGCTTACAATAAACCAAGAGTTTTGGTTAAGCTATTTGTAAAAATTGATGAAAAAGATTATTTAGTATAAGTTTTTATTAAAATGTCTATATTAATGTTTTTGCTAAGTTGAAAAAAGAAATTAAAAACTAAGGTTATTTTTGAAATTATCAGTTTTTTGTTAAATTATATCAACAAAGCTTTACTTTCACCCAACTAAAAGGAAGTTGTACCTAAAGAGCATGATTTGCAATCATAATTTACATAACATACATACAAGCACACTATTTACCAGAACACTTTTCTGAAAAAATATTATGTAATCCAAAGAGATCGTAGTTTGAAAAAAAGGCTAATAGAATAATAAATCGCAATTTTGTTTTAAATACGATGAAAAAATATGCTGATCTATTTTATTATCGAATAAATAAATTCTGTGAAATAAGTAATATCGAGAGGCAGAATATCTTCGAGTTCTTCGAATTTTTTATATGTTCTGGTAAGCGTAGTGGCTCACAGCTTATTTCGTGCAATATATACTTTTAACTTCAATGCTCTCTAACTTTGAAACTAAGTGGAATATGAAAAGAATTTTGATACTATTTGAAAGAAAATTGTAGTTTAAAAAAAAATGTTTGTTAATTGTAAAAAAATATTACCTGGAATTTGTATAATAGAAAATCGAAATATACTGCTATATTTCATGTCACAGCTTATTTCATGCAGACATGTATAAATTGAAAAAACATTGTTCAAAATAATGGTTTTGTAATTTTAAATATATAGTGTGGTAGCCTATTTGGTCAACTACTTGACTACAAACGTTAGTATTAGAGTTTTTAGTATGTATCATGAACATTTTTTAAAATAGCTAAATACTTTAGTAAATTGTTCCATATTGTATTGGTATTGGTGAAAGAGAAACTTGTTGAATTTTAAGAGTTGAATTTTTTCATATTGAAATTTATATATTACATATGTACACATATATTTTTTAGATTTGCTTAATGGCAGTTTGTTGTATAAGTAAAAATGGAAAAACGATTTAAAACAATATTATGTATGAAGAAATCAACAAATTTTCACGTATAAATAAATCAATTCACAGCCAAGAGTCGCAAAGTGGTTTTCAGCTATGTGGTCGAGTCTTCGTTTATAGCAACATTTTCATGAAAAGAATGAAATTATTTCAAAACTTAACTTCAAGCAGATAATTTAATTTAACAATGGACGATAGAATTGTATGACAAGCTCTATTTAAGTATCCTGGGTAATAAAGGAAGAGGAGTGACGCAAATTTTTTAGCACAAAATATATTTTGCTTACCATTGTTACCTTAAAATTTTATAAGATTAAAACACTTATTCTTGCTTTAGGTCATTAATGTTTATTTTAAATTTTTCCCGATATTTCGAGGAAGATCCTAGGATCCTAGGACCAGAATAAGTGTTTTAATCTTGTAATCGAAAAGGTCGAAAAAATTTCTCAAAATGTATTAAAATTTTATAGATTTATACACTCAAAATGAATTCTACTTACTTAGCACTAAACTATTTAGAACTTAACTAAGGACCATAAACCTTAAAATTTATTATTTGCAATTTATTTATTTATTTATAATTTATAGCTACTCCCTAAAATGTTGGTTTGGATCAACGATGGGCAAAATAGAAAAAATGAAACTCTCGTATTAGAGATAATCAAGTAATTATTTTAACATTGCATACTTTGAACTATCTTCTTAAATTAAAAAGGAAAAAAATAATGTTGACTCATATAAGAAACTTAAAAAAAATTCAAAATTCTTCGTAAATAACATTTATACAGTTTTGTCCATTATAAGTTCTGTTACTTACAATATCTCTTGTTTTGACTTTTGTTTAGCGTTTTATTTATTTGTATGCTATCCTTTAATCTAATTCGAGCAACTGAGAATCCAACAAGTGTTGAAGATCAGTTCAATTTTGATCAAAAAAATTTAACGTCAAGTCGAAAATCAAATTTTAAGCTTAGGTGGAAAAGGATATTTATCTCAAAATATATCAGTTAAATTATAGATATGTCACTGGACAGTTAATTTAGTAAGAAAGCGTTGAAGTTTGAACGCACCTATTAGTCGTGGAGGTCGACCAACGTTGTTGTCTGATGGTGATGCTCGTTTGGTGGTACGATTGAGGATGACAAGGAACGCCAGGACACCTAAAATTGCTGCAGCAGCAATGCTAAAAGACGAAAGTGATTGCACGGTAAGGAGAGCTACGCGTAAGATTGAATTGGTGTCTGCGTTAAACAAGAAAAACCTGCACTGTCCGACAAGAATATAAAGGCCAAGCTTTAATTTTGCAAAGAACAGAAAAATTGAACTTTCGAAGACTGGAAAACAGTAATTTGGTCATGATTCCTTAGCGTCTGACTGGAATCGAACAGCCATCTGACCAACAAAGTGGGTCAATTAAAGGAGGCTATGACGTACATGCTAATTGCAAGAAAATCTCCAAATGTCATATCGAATAATGATTTATTGACACTTGAGCATTTACACTAAAAACTGGCATATTCGACATAAAAGATAAACAGCAGCACCTACATACATCAAGTTTTAAGTACTATAATTATATCGCCAGGATTATACTAGGAAGTCATCATTTCCGAAATCGATACAGCCATTACAGAATTATTAACATAAAGGTAAACATGAATTTGCCTCTTCCATTTTTTTCCTTATAGTATACTCATCTTCCTGGGAGATTAGGGAGGTTTTCGAAATTTTTGGCGCTAACTAGTACAACTAGGCTTAAAATATGGGAAAAAAAATTTTGCTATGCAAATGAAAAGATGCGCAATTGCAAAATATCGAAATCTTCACATTTTATATATAAAATGTTCTCAAGGTTTTAATAAAAGTATGCATACATTCCTTCCTTGCCAAAAAAAAAATAATTCATGCAAGTCACTAAAAAACCCAATCCTTTAAAACCCATTTTCTACCGCGCTGCATGAAAGTTCGAATTTATAATTAAAAGTGATATTTCTAGACTAATTAGCACCCAAAAAACTCGAATCCGTTGTCCAAAATGTTGTACCATTTTTGGTTTCGTCAGGTGAGACTGTTCGAAAAGTCGAACAATGGCGGTTGGGCACAATTCAGCTTATATGTTGAATATGCATATTTTCTCCAGGTATTGGTCAAAGAAATTTAAAAATTTAATAAAAACAATAAATATATCTTTATTATTTATTAGAAATGCTTTTTATTTGATTTTGTTACAATTTTATTTTTTTTTCTCCCAGTTGATCTGGGCTGCGAAGCAATTTTTCATATGCAAATGTACTTGACACTTTTTGCACATTCGCTGTGTAGGCTTATAGCATACTTTGCAACGTCTGGCTTTCCTCTCGGACTACACAATTATTAGGTGATTTCCCGTAACACGGAGAAAAAGATGGCATTATAGTGAAGGTAAATACCCCCCATGAAACTATTATAATTGTAAATAAAAGCCAATAAATTAATAGAAAAAAAAATTTTTTTGACAGAAAATATTATAATATAATCACCTTCGTACTTTGCCAACCCACGAAGTAAAGCAGAATTGCTTCTGAGTGAAAAATTTTCCAATAGATCGCTTACAAACACAAATTTTGTTGTGAGCTGTGTTTCCACCAACCGCCATTGTTCGACTTTTCGAACAGTCACTTTTCCGAGTCCGCCAATGGTTCCTATTAGCAACAGATCTTGTGTAAAGTCACTTTTTGACTATACTCGACCTTTATCTACAGAAAAAATGTACTTTTGGAAATGAATTATTTTTAATTATGTATTACTTAACTCACTAAAAATAGGTCTGCCAATAAGGTATTTTTCAACCATTAGCTGTAGCCCACCACGGGAAAGGGGCGTGGCCAATATATTTTTTTTTTGAAAGCCAATTTAATTTACTATAATACGCTGTATACCATTTAGCTTCTTTTATGCCTCAACATGGAACAAAAATTCGGTGAAAATGAGCAAGTTTGCTGTTCGAAAACTCGAACAGCGGCAGAAAATGGGTTAAATTACTCATTTTAATTAAACGAAAAAATGAGAGGTTCACTAATTTTCTTTGTAATTTACTACGCAAACTATGTAATTAAAAACATATTATGTATAAAAGTAAATAAAACTATTTTTAAATGACTTGATAGTCATTAGGAAAAACCGATGGTTTTATTAAACTATCGCATAAATATATTTAAAAAAATAGATAACTATTTACATATAAATTAAAAGTCATTGGAGTTAGCCATGAGTTCGAAATTTTGCTTTGTTAAAATATTTTATTCAGTAATAATTTTTTTATTTCTAAATGTATTAAGCTCCTACACTGCAATTTCTAGAAAGAATGCAAAATGGGTATGAATATATGAGAAAAATATCTTTATAAATTAAAATTTTCTCCTTTCATTTTAGCCTTTAGTGAAAACGACCAACACTTTTCAAGTGACTGCAATTGAATGTCAAGATTTGGATAAGACTTTTTCTACATTTGCAGTGTGTTCATTAAAACCAATAAATCGGGCGTTAAAACAAGTCAGTGTACGCGTTATTTTACATCAGCCACCCGTTACGAAATCAACGGTAAGTTACAAATCTCTAAAATCCATAAATCTGCGGAAGCAGATCGCATAGTTGCTTAAATGTTAAAGCTTTCCCGGAGTTCACCGCTGAACTCATGCATGCAATTCTTATTCAAATAAATGAAGAAGATCGAATACCTAAAGACTAGCTCATAGGAATCCTAATGAAAATCTCAAAAAAAAAAAATGGGTTTATAATTACCTCAGAACTATAGAGGCATAAAATGATACTGTCAGTTGCGTCCAAGGCCTTATCGAAAATCTTCGCCCCCCAGAGTTAGCGGAACAATAAAACCACTTATCCGAAAACAACCGGATAGCTTTCGTCCGAACAGATTGTGTATTGACCGAATTAATACCCTTCTCTTTTCGTGGTGTATGTCAAGATTGTTTGCTGCCACCAATCCTATTTCAGATACAGCGAAAAAAAAAACTTACTCCGTTTAAGGAAAAATGCCTAAATGTAAGGAAAAAATGTCCTTCAATACGAGCTAAAGCCATGGGTTCCTCAAAATAAGTAAGTTGGATTCCTTAGTACAAGTAAATGTTGCTGCTTTGAAATAAGGAAAAGTTTACTCAATGTGAGGACAAGGTTATAAAATTGAGGAAAATTTTACTTTTTCTAAGGATGAAGGTATCCTTAAATGAAAGAAATTTACTTAAAATAAATTCGTAGATTTCAAAAAAAATTTGTTAATTTTCTATTTTCTTATTTGTCAGTCATTCTTATTTTAATTGTAATACGTTTTTTTAAAACTTCAAAGGAGAATTTAATTTTTTTTTACCTGTCACCCGATCAGAGAATTGAACCTGTGTTCTGCGCCATGCCACTTTTCAAAGATGCTCATCTTACCCAACTCAGCCACCGACAGCATTTTTAAGACACTAAAATGATGTTGTTAAACTGCGCATGTAACAACCATTGTCTGATCAGGGAAGCTTCGGTTCATATCCCGGCAACGACATAATTTTTTTTTTTTTAATTTTTTTATTTTTTTATTTAAAAAACAAAAAAAAAAAACAAGCAAAGAACTATAAATATATAGACAAAAACAGAATACTTACGAGAAGAACAGATATTAATTTCAGCGAGTAAAGCAAAGTGTTGCCACTCATTTATTAAGGAAAATTTTCCTACGTTATAGTAAATTTTTGAAGAAACTTACTAAAACTGAACATTCCATTAGATTGAGGAAATTTTTACTCAAATGAGGAACAAGTTGTCCCCAAAAATTCTTCCCAAAGAAAAATTTACTATTTTAGTAGTACTATAGTACTACCAAATCATTTTCTACCATATTTCATTATACAGTAGACTTCCAATATAACGTATAACGATATAACGAATTTCCATTTTAAAGGACAGTTTTTCAAATTGAGACTTTTCCATTGATGTCTCTAAATTAAGAACGTTAAAAATGTTTTCTGTTCTTAATAACGAACATTGTTTAATTCAAAAATAACTGTTGAACTGAAATAACTTTTTTTTACCAGTAAAGGTGATCGCCAGTAGAAAAAGGATTGCAAAATCTAATTTAACGTTTATACGAGTTAATATATGCGATAATAAAAGCCAGTTTCTTTAATAAAAAAACACTTCGATATAACGAATTTTACGATATTAAGACTGTACCGTGCATTAATTAGTTCGTTATATTGGACGTCTACTGTAATATCGTGGATGGTTTGCGAGATATGACGTTATAAAGTTAAGGGCTGTGTCACGCCCGTGTTGGAGTCTTGGAAATTTTAAATCCTACCCCAAACTTCATTTTGTTCACATATGCACCAAATACTCATGTTTCATCAAAACCATTGTACTTAAGTGGAGCATTTCTAAAGCCTATGTTTATATTTTGCTAAAAAACCGAGCTGTCTTTAGACATTCATATTTTTTAATAACTTTTTTTATTTATGTAAAAGCAATGAAATTATGCAAAATAAATATTCTGTTGAAGCATCAAAAATTTTGTAATGTTCTGCTTTAATTTTTTTAAAAAAAAATATTTATCGACAAACATTTTTTTAAATTTGAGCCCAATTTTAATTTAATTGAACATTATTTTCTTGATATTTTTAATGTTAATTGGGCCGCTTTGACTTTACCAAAAAAAAAAAAGAAACAAACAAAATAACTTTATAAATATTTTTATAGGTAAGATTCAAAGTTTGGAAGAGAGCCAATGGCTACAAACCTTTTGTAATTGATGTATATTTTGATGCGTGTAATTTTTTGGCTGGAAAAGGGAATATAGCTGTTGATTGGTTCTACAGTATTATTCAGCCATATACCAATATTAATCACTCTTGTCCATATTACGTAAGTCTCGTTTGAAATTGATTTATTTTATACAATTTAATATCTCTGTTCAAAATTTTAGACGGATATGATTGTTGATAAGGCACCCATATCAAATGTATCATTGCCTTCATTATTTCCAGAGGGTTTGTACCGCCTCGACTTAACAGTTTTTGCTTACAATATACCAAGAGCTTTGGTTCAAGTATTTGTAAAAATTGATGAAAAAGATTATTTAGTATAAGTTTTTATTAAAATGTCTTTATTAATGTTTTTCCTAAGTTGAAAATAGGAATTAAAAACTTAGGGTATATTGGAAATTATCAGTTTTTTGTTAAATTGTATCAACAAAGCCTTACATTCACCCAACTGAAAGAAAGTTGTACCTAAAGAGCATGCTTTGCAATCATAAATTATATTTCATACTATTTACCGGAACTCTTTTCTGAAATAAAATTTTGTAATCAATAGAGATCGTAGTCTGAAGAAAAGGTTAATAGAATTATAAATCACAATTTTGTTTTAAATACGATGAAAATATATGCTGATATTCTATTTTATTATCTAATAAAAAAATTCTGTGAAATACTCGTGTTCGTCTTTGGTGATATCTGAAATCATTTATTAGTAATACTGACAGGTAGAATTTCTTTGAGTTTTTCGAATTTTTTATATGTTCTGGTAAGCGTATAATATACATATATTAAAAAGAAACTGAAGCACCACCAACTTAAATCTCAGAATGGGTTTGTGTCCTTATTTCAGCTTTTAGCGATCACGTACCTCAATGCTTGTTTATGTTTATGTAATCATAAATTTATAACGCATATCAGCTTTTCCTGTAGTCGATATTGTTCCTACCAATCAGCCAATTAAATTTTTACACTGCATAAAATCGCATTCAGAGCCATTATTTAAAAGCTCTATGAATATATGATATTTATAAATCTCTTGAATCGAAAATTCTTTCCCCCAAAGCTATGATAAATACACCGCAAATAGTTTCTGCTCCTAATCTTCAGCATTCTGGATATCAAGAATAGCGGTAACTCGCGCGTTAGATTTCTCTCTTTGATTAGCAGTAAAATTATAAAAAAGGAGTGTTTCTGCGATCCTCTTTCAACAATATATCGGTTGCAATTTTATTCAAATTCAGACACAAAATAACGCTAACACTTGAAATCTAAAATAGCAAATCTTGTACCCGGGTAAGGAGACATTTATAAACATCAACTGTGTCTTTTAATTCAAACAAATATCGTCTTAACTGCTATGGTTTGACTGATCACGATGCGAAATAATGCTAAAATTTTACCCGTTCGACAGAACATTGTAAAAATTATAAAATTGTAAAAATACATCGCAATCGATTCGTTGCAACGAGTTTGAAAAAGTCATGGCACCATCTGCCGACATATTTTCAGAATATTTTTTCTAAAACACAAAAAGCTTCAAAATGGTGAGACAGATCAAAATGCTAATCGTCACCTTAAGCTTCTTACTGTACAGTGTACACAGAAAAAAAGATTCGCTGATATCAAACAATTTCGGGTCCGATTTCAACGAATGTTTTGTATGATTTTCAGTCAGAGAAACAGTTTCTCTGATATAACAAAAGATGATTTGTTGAAACTTAAAATAAATTAGTAGATTTCTAAAAAACCTTTGTTAATTTTCCTAAAGTTTTTGTTGAAACTTAATATAAATTCGGAAAAAACATTTTTCTTTTTTCTTTTTTTTTTACTTTCCTCTATTTCTTTTTTTTCCTCTATTTCCTCTCTATTTTCTTATTTGTTGGTACTTATTGTCAGTCATTCTTATTTTAATTGTAATACGTTTTAAAACTTCAAAGGAGAAATTCAATTTTTTTTACCTGTCACCCACCCGATCAGAGGATTGAACCTGTGTTCTGCACCATTCCACGGTGCAAAGATGCTCATCTTACCCAACTCAGCCACCGACATAATTTTTAAGATATACTAAAATCCTGTTGTTAAACTACGCATGTAACAACCATTGTTTAATCAGGGAAGTTTCTGGTTCAAATCCCGGCGATGACATAGTTTTTTTATTTTTTAATTTAAAAAACAAAAAAAAACAAGTA